>JAEVFF010000038.1:0-640306 GCA_018901945.1 Pugionium dolabratum
GACTGCGAGAAGTTTGCTTTGGCGAGAAAAACATTTTATTCCTATCAAAGCAGACTTCTTGGAAAAGTCTGCTTTTATCGGAATAAACGTCGCAGACTTCTCGGAGAAGTCTGCTTTGATAGGAATAAACTGTTTTTCTCGCCAAAGCAATTTTTATTCCTATCAAAGCAGACTTCTCGGAGAAGTCTGCGATTTTTATTCCGATCAAAGCAGACTTCTCGGAGAAGTCTGCTTTGATAGGAATAAACGTCGCAGACTGCGAGAAGTCTGCTTTGGTGAGAAAAACATTTTATTCCTATCAAAGCAGACTTCTCAGAGAAGTCTGCTTTGATCGGAATAAAAATCGCAGACTTCTCCGAGAAGTCTGCTTTGATAGGAATAAAAATTGCTTTGGCGAGAAAAACAATTTATTCCTATCGAAGCAGACTTCTCTGAGAAGTCTGCGACGTTTATTCCGATCAAAGCAGACTTCTCCGAGAAGTCTGCGATGTTTATTCCGATCAAAGCAGACTTCTTCGAGAAGTCTGCTTTAATAGGAATAAAATGTTTTTCTCGCCAAAGCAGACTTCTCCGAGAAGTCTACTTCAGTAAAAAATTTAGTATGTGTACAATGATCTAATCAAATTCATTAATTTTTACCGCAGATAATGGTCCAAATCGTTGTTGTTTGTGGGGAGTGGAGTATTACAGATACTTGGAATTTTTCTGTGGATAATATAAGAGGAGGAAAAATGTTTGTAATTGAGGATGATTGCAAACATCAAGAACTTGTCGAAATGATACAAGATGATTTCGGATTCGATAGACAATTTGATGTGTTGGAGATAAGTTATGTTCTACCACCGGCGTTGTTAGATCAAATGCCGTGCGATACTCCTCCTATGAAAGTAACAAATGATAGACAAGTTCGTAACTTGGTTGAGTTATGCAAAAATCATGTTATACGTCTTTGTGTCTCTGTGAAGCGTGAAAATAATTTGTCTGAGGGTGATGATGTCTCTGAGGATGATGAAGATTTAGTTGAAGATGATAAAGTTTACTACGATGGTGAGGATTACAGTCTTTACGGTAAATTGAAAAATGAAGATAGTGATGAAGATGATAATAAATGTAGTTTTAGTGTTGAAGATCTCAAAAAAGGAAGTTGTGATCAACGACAAGAGTTAACTCTAGGATGTGTTGAAAATATATATGTGAACCAAAGTTTTCCTTGCAAGGCTGATTTGGTATCACATTTGCGTAGGATGTCGATTATACAGCAATTCGGTTTCAAGGTTTATAAGTCATCGAAACAATTGTATGTGATAATATGTCGCGTCAAAGATTGCGCATGGAAGGTTCGAGCTGCGGTCAAATCTTGTGAATCTAACACGTTTTGGGTGACGAAGTATGTGCAAGATCATACATGTTCAGTAACGGACAGGTTGAATGGCCATAAACAAAGTACTCCAAGATACATTGCTCAGATGTTTATGGAGCGAGTTGGAATAATTGATGGAATTACTCCAAAACACATCAAAGACTCAATGAAGGTAATGTTTGGTATTTCTATGGATTATACGACTGCATACCGATCATTAATATATGCTCAAGAATTGGTAAGGGGAACAGCCGAAGATGGATATGACAAATTGCCTGCATATTTGCAATCCATTCAAAAAACCAATCCGGGTACGATTACTGCTATTGAACTAGATGAGCATAGAAGATTTAAATATTTGTTCATCGCATATGGAGCCTCGATTGTTGGATTTGAATATCTCCGAAGAGTTGTTGTGGTTGATGGGTCCCACCTCACTGGAAAGTACAAAGGTGTTTTGCTTGTGGCAACTGCACAAGATGGCAATTTTCAGACATATCCACTTGCTTTCGGGATTGTTGATTCTGAGAATGATGATTCGTGGGAATGGTTTTTCACAAAACTTCGTTCTTGTATATCAGATGAAAATCCGTTGGTTATAGTTTCCGATAGACATAAATCCATAATGAAGGCATGCGCTCGTGCTTTTCCGCAAGCACAACAAGGAATATGTTATTATCATCTTCAAAATAACATAATCACGAAGTTCAGGGGAAGACATTTATTATACTTGGTGAAAGGTGCTGCATACGCATTTACGATGACAGAGTTTAACCGTTACATGGATGAAATTCGAAAAGTGAACAGTAACCTTGCAGATTACTTAGACAAAGCTGACGTACGTCTTTGGTCACGAGTTTATTTCACAGGAGAGAGATATAACATAAAGACAAGCAATATTGCAGAATCTATCAATTCTGCTTTGAAAGGAGCACGTGGATTTCCTATTTCGTATTTGCTTGAGTACATACGGGAAAAGCTTGGGAGGTGGTTTTGTAAAAGACGTGAGGACGCTATGAAACTAGAAACGCTGCACTCTCGAGGAGTTGAATATTTGTTGGCCATACGTTCACACGATGCACTCAAGCTAAAGGTGCAACGCATTGATAGTTGGGAGTTTTATGTGACAGGAGGTTCGCGAGATTGTGTTGTTGACTTACAAAATCATAAGTGTGGGTGTCGTGTGTTTGACATTGAAAAAATACCGTGTGAACATGCTATTGCAGCTGCGATGACGATTGATATGCATGTATCTACGATGGTATCTCCGTTCTACACGAGAAATTACTTGTACGCGGCATATGCGCATAATATTTATCCAAAAAATGATGAACTGCAAGTTGTTTCCGAAGCAAGATGTCTTCCGCCGTTTGTCCGACGTCTTCCTGGCCGACGGAAAAAGTCTAGGTACCAAGCGTTTCTTGAACTTGCGTTGAAAAAAGGAGCGAAGCCAAGAAAAACGCACAAACAATACACTTGCTCAAAATGCAAACAACCCGGCCATAATCGATTGAATTGTGTAAGTCTAGTTTTATTATTGTTGAGGAGACTAACATTTTCCTTTATTTTTGTTTTGAAATATTTTTGTTTTGCGTAGCATGCATAATGTGGTGAAAACTAAAGTAAGGAGTAGACTGCAAAATATTCTGTCGAGAAGTCTGCACAGAAGTCTGGGAGAAGTCTGCAAAAAAGACTTCCGAAAAGTCTGCAGCAAGGTTTGCCATATAAGAATGTATTTTATGAAACATGGACACAATCATGGACACAATCATTTCAATTTCAATTAGTTAGAGGGCACAATGTTATCGATGGTGTGTTACAAAAACATCCAACACCATCCTGCACCATAATTACAATATATACATTCTACACAACAACTTCATACAACTAATTATGCATAATACTAAGTCATACTACTAAGTCATATTACACATCACCCATAAATATCAAGCAGATCATACGACCTTTCCTCTGTCCCACATTGATTAGTCTCATCGAATATCTCGGCAGCTAACTTCTCTCTAATAGCTTTCATGTTTGCATCACATAAGGCACTAGGAAATGGCAATCCAAGCGCATGACACTCAATGTACTTCAACGTAAACACCCCACAGTCTCCACTCTTGCTGTTCTGAGGAACTCCATGACCTTTAATGCGTTCATGTGTGTATTCATCGCATGGATATTTACCTTTCTCGTGCTTAAGGGATAACTCATTCAAAAGAGCTGGAAGCATCTGAGCAAATGGCTTCACAGCCGCGGATATACGATCATCGGTCGTGTGATTGATGTCGCTGTCCCATATTACGATGTGACGCATCGGTATTGATATCCACATAGCGACCCAATGGTTACCCATTACATGCAATGGTGAATATATGTCATCCACTTCGAGGCCCCATATCTTTCCGGTTTTGCAGTATGATGGTTTAGTTCCTGCATGATAGTCAAATGCTCCTGGAGGGAGCAGTCGTCCTGAACCATCTGCATTCTTGGTGGAATTCAAGAAATACTTGTGATGGCTAGACCAAACCATCTGGAAGATGCAATCAACGAAGCAAATCCGAGTGCTCCTGAACCATTCTGGATGCTTGTTGAAACGAAGCCGCAAAAGGTTAAGCCCAGCGTCCATATGCTGCATTTACACATAAAATTTGCAATGCTGATCAGAAGTCTGCAATGCTAATCAGAAGTCTGCAATGCTAATCAGAAGTCTGCTAATCAGAAGTCTGCAATACTAATCAGAAGTCTGCAATACTAATCAGAAGTCTGCAATACTAATCAGAAGTCTGCAATGATAAAAAATATACCAAATCGTTGAGCCATTTCTGAGGACCCCGGAGAGTGAGAAACCACGCGTTTGATTCCTTTGAAGTATCACTGCACAAAAAGATTCTAAAATAAGATAACTTGCACGACAAGATTCTAAAATAAGATAACTTGCACGACAAGATTCTAAAATAAGATAACTTGCACGACAAGATTCTAAAAAGATTACTTACTTGTCAAGTTTCAACCAATCATTGAGCACATTTACTTTCTGTCTGTCAACTTCAGCGAAGGGATCATACCCACCACCACGTTTTTTGTTTGTAATTATTTCTTTCACGGTGCTATTTCCTTGGAACGGTGATTGTTGTGTGGGACCAAGTTTACACATTCTAACACTTTTGGCGCGTTGAACAAGCATTGCTGCCTTTTTTTTGTGTTTTGTTTGTGTTTTAAAGCAGACATATCAACTTTCGGCTTTTTTTCTGTGCGTACGTATTGTACACTGCTCTGCTTCCCTCGGTAGACACTTTCACTTGCTCCTCCTTGTTTTTGATTAACGCGGGATCCATCCTTAAATAAAATTCCATAACACAATCAAATCTTTATTCAAAATCTGTATAAATCTGTTAATTATGAAACCATCAAACCACATAGCGAAATAAGTTCAACCAATAGTATACACAAATGAGAACCAAATAAATCACTTCTTTTTAAAAACCCGGGATCGGGTTGTTCGAGTACTAACCGCACCAAACGCACCACCTTCCCCGACAATGTTCAGACCTCCCTTAAGCTGCTCCAGATTGCTCTCCATGACGTCCACCTTCTTCGACAATGCATCCACTTTTTCCTCGACATTTTGAATGCCGACCATCACCTTCTCGGAGAAATTCGAGAAACACATCTCGAAGTTGGACTTCATCGCCTCTAACATATCTGTCTTATCCACATTCCGTGGCGCACCCTGGGATAAAAATGGTGAATCTTCATCCGGTTCGTGCCTCCTTTTCTGAGGAGTCACCTTACCAATATCATCAATCTGAAACAACCCATTCATGAAACCTCCAGGGTGCCAATGGGAGGCATCAAACTCAAAAGGCCCAAAATGCTGGAAATGCGCCTTGATGATGTTGGTACAGCTGTCATCAACAACGTTATCTTTCCAATATGGAAACATATCGTCGAACTCCTTCACAACAAAGTGCTGTACGTTCTTCTGCACAACCAAACACAAAAATTAGAAACGTAGGGAGATGCAATATAAAAACACCAAACGTACCTGACTCTGAAGAGCAACTTTGATGTTCTTCCTGCCTCGGGAGCCTCGGAAGGAGAGTAAAGGAAGAGTATGGGGAGGACTGATGGGTTCACCATACTTTAATGCAAAGTCTGGTAGAGCAAAATAAATCCAAATCTGAAAAACTTGAACAAACCCATCAATGGAGTAAGCAGACCTACCCAAGTCCTTATCTCTTATGGATAAAATTAGCTTTTTAAAAGCTACTCTGCCCCATGGGTAGCTCTCGAATGCAGCGAGATTCATCACCAGTCTAGCATAGTTGACATTGGTGGATGCTCTACGATCACGAGCGTCAATAAAAGTCGCGAAAATGACCAAATATCCTAACCTAATCCTATCATCACGAGACCAAGAACTACATTTTGAACAAGCCTCGACCAAATTCCGAATGCTAGGGCCTTCAGAAATACGAACCCCAATCTTCTTCCAGAATAACCTCATCTCCATCGTGACTTCAATATCTGGCTCTTTAGCTAAATTGTCATCATATTTGCAGTTAAACCCAGTTAAATGCTCGAACTCATTAAGGGAGAACCTTACAGGATTATCACCAACCAAACACCAAATCTCGTATTTGGCAGTAGTTAGAAGCTGGAAGGTGAGCATGTGGTGCACAAGCCTAGAAGCCCATGCGAAATCCAACTTGTAGAATTTCAGGCATACACCGAGAGGAGAACTGCATAAGTACTCCCATTCATCAGCATGGAGCGCAGCCTCAAGTGCAGACATGAGCTCAGCATCGCAAGAATGATATCCGATGCTTTTCTGTGGGGGTGGCTCAGTGTTTTTTGTAAAGAGGCGAATTGGGAGACTATCTTTCTGCATTTTCAATACTGCAATCACAAAAAAATAGTTAAACAGAATAATACATTGTTGTGCATAATACAAAAAATGTGAAGTCTGCTTTGAACAAAAACTGTGAAGCAGACTTCTCTCGAGAAGTCTGCTTTGAACAAAAAATGTGAAGCAGACTTCTCGAGAGAAGTCTGCTTTGAACAAAAAATGTGAAGCAGACTTCTCGAGAGAAGTCTGCTTTGAACAAAAAACTGTGAAGCAGACTTCTCGAGAGAAGTCTGCTTTGAACAAAAAACTGTGAAGCAGACTTCTCGAGAGAAGTCTGCTTTGAACAAAAAACTGTGAAGCAGACTTCTCGAGAGAAGTCTGCTTTGAACAAAAAACTGTGAAGCAGACTTCTCGAGAGAAGTCTGCTTTGAACAAAAAACTGTGAAGCAGACTTCTCGAGAGAAGTCTGCTTTGAACAAAAAACTGTGAAGCAGACTTCTCGAGAGAAGTCTGCTTTGAACAAAAAACTGTGAAAGCAGACTTCTCGAGAGAAGTCTCCTTTGAACAAAAAACTGTGAAGCAGACTTCTCGAGAGAAGTCTGCTTTGAACAAAAAATGTGAAGCAGACTTCTCGAGAGAAGTCTGCTTTGAACAAAAAACTTTGAACAAAAAACTGTGAAGCAGACTTCTCGAGAGAAGTCTGCTGAAGCAGACTTCTCGAGAGAAGTCTGCTTTGAACAAAAAACTGTGAAGCAGACTTCTCGAACAAAAAACTGTGAAGCAGACTTCTCGAGAGAAGTCTGCTTTGAACAAAAATGCAACAAAATAAACCGCGAGAGCAAGCACAATCCAGAAATCACAGAAAAATGCAACAAAATAAACCGCGAAAGCAAGCACAATCCAGAAATCACAGAAAAATGCAATAAAATAACCGTCAAAATAACCGTCCACGCAAAAACAGCCCCCGAAACCAGTTAAAAATATCAGTGAGACAATTAAAAATCTTCAGAAAATCTATGAAATGAAAATCACATACCTTTGACGGTGGGGATTCTATTCGCAGTAATTTCTGGAAAAAAAAAAGTTCAAATATCACAGTAATTTCTGAAAAAAAAATTTCTAAAAAAAAATTCAAAACCATTTTCGAAGTATTTCTTACCGCGAAAAGGGTTGCACCGTAGGGGACTCCGAAGCGTCAGAATATCTATGAAGGGGAAACAAAAAATTGTCAAACATCAACTATAAACCGTCAAACATCAATTGAAACATGCAAATCTATGAATGGAAAACAAAAAACTGTCAAACATCAACTGAAACATGCAGATCTATGAATGGAAAACAAAAAACTATAAAACATCAACTGAAATATGCAGATCTACTCATACCGTCGCGGGGGAACGAGAGGGCGTCGGGGGAAAAGAGAAATACAAACAAAAACTTACACCTTACCGCGGGGCAAGAGAAAAAGAGACGGCGACAAGAGATAAATATGAGGGCAAGATAAACCGAAAACCTTACCGAGAGAGGTATGACGGAGAGAACGAAGAAAACCTTACCGCGGTAACGAGAAAGCTGGTGAACGGTGAGAAAGACGGCGACAGAGTAAGCGGCGGCGAGAGAGAGAACCAAGTTTTTTTGTTTCGGCTCGAAAATAAGTGGTAAATTATTAGGGTTTTGGCTTATATACTTGTGGTAAAAATCGGTTAGGTTAAACTGTCAAATCACTAATTCCCGGTTTGCGCAGACTTCTAGATGTCTGCTTTGTAAAAAAAATACAAAGCAGACTTCTCGAAGTCTTCTTTGTAAAAAAACTATAAAGCAGACTTCTCGAAGTCTGCTTTGTATTTTTACATTACCCTAAACTCTAAATTGAAGAAAACCGGTTTAGTTATATTTAATTTCCGGTTTGTGCAGACTTCTCGAAGTCTGCTTTGTATTTTTACACTACCCTAAACTCTAAATTGAAGAAAACCAGTTTAGTTATATTTAATTTCCGGTTTGTGCTCTGCTTTGTTAAATCTACAAACAACATCTCGAGAAGTCTACGTAACCCTAAACCCTAAATAATAAAATTCACTAAATGTGCGAAAGTTTTGTTAAAAATTGGATGAATATGTTGAAGATAGTTAAGTAAATGCAAAACTCAAACAATTTTCCTATAAAAATTTGTAAATCTAAATTTTCAAATTTATCACATGATATTTCAAATTCTAGCATGAATTCTCTACACAAACATCAACTATTAACCCACAACACATAACAACAAAAACTAGCAAATCTTTTATACCATTAGATCGAATCTAATCTCCTTATTTTTGAATTCATTATAACTTTTACGTGCTTTTGATATGTATATAAATTATGTTAATAGCAATTTTAATTTTTTTAAATATTTCAAAATTTTTATTTGATTTATGTAATTTATTTACAAAGCAGACTTCATGAAGTCTGCTTCAGCCGGAATAAACTATTTTTCTCACCAAAGCAGACTTCTCGGAGAAGTCTGCGAAGTTTATTCAGATCAAAGCAGACTTCTCGGAGAAGTCTGCTTTAGTAGGAATAAACTTCGCAGACTGCGAGAAGTCTGCTTCAGCCGGAATAAACTGTTTTTCCTACCAAAGCAGACTTTTCTGAGAAGTCTGCTTCAGCCGGAATAAACTGTTTTTCCTACCAAAGCAGACTTCTCTGAGAAGTCTGCGAAGTTTATTCCGATCAAAGCAGACTTCTCCGAGAAGTCTGCTTTGGTAGGAATAAACTTCGCAGACTGCGAGAAGTCTGCTTCATCCGGAATAAACTGTTTTTCCTACCAAAGCAGACTTCTCCGAGAAGTCTGCGAAGTTTATTCCGATCAAAGCAGACTTTTCCGAGAAGTCTGCTTTGGTAGGAATAAACTTCACAGACTGCGAGAAGTCTGTTTCATCCGGAATAAACTGTTTTTCCTACCAAAGCAGACTTCTCCGAGAAGTCTGCTTCAGTCGGAATAAACTGTTTTTCCTACCAAAGCAGACTTCTCCGAGAAGTCTGCTTTGATAACAAAAAAACACGCAGGGACTAAAACGTAATTGACATTTCGACATTATTTTTTAGTCCAAAGGAGTGTTCAGTAATTTCTCCACCCCTATAGGTTAGTTTTGCAAAAAAATGTGTAAATTGTCAAACTTGCATTTGAAGTCAAGTTTTAGGTCATTTTTAACAATTCCCCCTAGAAAAAATTAAATAATGGAAGCAAACACAAGTATGAAAGTTAGTGCAGTAACAATAATAAGCTTTGGAAGTTATTTAACGTTGAAGTGATAAAGTACGAAAGCCAACTCCCTCATTAAAGCTTCTCCCGAGAGAAAACCGTCGAAGACCCCCACAAACACCCGCAACACGCACATTTCACCAACAGAGAGACCTCCACTATAAGCCAAAGACTCATGGTAGAAGAGCACCGTGAAAGAGACAATGGGAAGGGAAGCGACACTAGAAAACCAACGCAGGAAGAAGCAAATTTGAGGATCCGAAAATCACCAAAGCGAGGAGGTCTCAGACGGGAGACAATGCCGACTGGGCCCAAGTCAGGGAGAAACCCCATCTTAGGCCCAACCGGGAACCTAACCCGACTACCCGAGCAACCACCACAAACCTGAACCGGACCTGACTTTAGTAAAATAAGTATTTACAGGACCAAAAACAGAAACTAATACCATAAAATAACATTTTTTTAAATTTGTTTTCAATTTAGTATTTTAAATTTTAAATTTAAAATTTTTAAAATAACACAAATTACTTTTTTAAAATACATATTTAGCACAAATAAAATACAAATATAGTTAAAATAGTATATTTGAATTTTTTTTCAATTTATTATTTAATTTTTCTTCATTAAAAAGAAATTTTAAAGTATTTTAATATTAAATTTATGCTATTTTTAAAAATTTAAACTAATTATGTTATATTTAGAACAAAAACTTAAAACAATGCTATTTTGTCAATTGCCCAAAAGAGAAAATAAGTTTTTATTTTAAATATAAAATCACTAGTTTAAATTTTTTTAAATAGCACCAATTTAATATTAAAATAGCTTATAATTTCTTTCTAATCAATAAGAAAAAAATAAATCATAAATTACAAAAAGAATCTAAATATATATTTTAATTATATTTATAATTTAATTACGATAAATATATAATTTTATAAAATAATTTGTGTTATTTTGAAATTTTAATTTTATAGTATAAATTTGATACAAAAATTTTAAAAAGATGCTATATGGTATTACTCTAGTATCTATTAGTATATATGGAATTATTTATTATTGTTTTTCATGGAAAAAGTAAAATAAAAATATTATTTTACCGATTTTCTTTAGTTTTGAATTTTGAACGTAATCGTAAACTAGAATGTGGAAATATAACTAACAGTTTGACAGGAGTTGATGGCCTATTGGTTTTAGTTTTTCTTTCTGATTTCAAGTAGTGACTAGTTTGGAATCTATATAATTTTTAATATATTATTCTAGAGTAATATTTTAATAAAATAATTTATTATTATTAATAGTTATATAATTACAATAATAAATTTTAATTAAATATATAAATAAAATTAATTTATTAAACTAATTACAATATATGTTATTGCTATTAATTTATTTATAAAATCAATATATTTTATTATTTTAATCAAAAATAGTATTAAATTTATAAAAATAATTATTTTTCTTTACTTAATTTACATATACAAAAATTAATATTAAAGTAATTTTAAATAAAATTTAAAATAATATAAATTTTAATTTATATTTATTAATAAAAAATATTATATAATTTAGTAAGAAAATTAATATATTTCATTATTCTAATCAAACATAATATTAAATTCTTGAAAATAATTATTTTTTTACTTAATTTACATATATAAAAATTAATATTAAAAATAATTTTAAATAAAAATTAAAATTATATAAATATTTAATTTATATTTATTAATAAAAAATACTATGTAATTTATGAATATTTTTTTTTAGCGTGAGTATAAATCTAGTGAATATTAAATGACCAATAAAAAATAGAAAAATTAATAATTCTTTTGATTCTTTTGTTCCTTTTTTCCTAAAATAAAATGGTGATAAAGATACTTGTGGAGTTCAAACCAAAACTACTAATAGAAAGTGATGTGATTGGTCCATCAAACTAGAAATGAAACTAGTTAGAATTAGGTATAAAGCAATGTCTTGTCTCCTTTTCACTGTAGTTGTCAACCCAAAATCGACTTGAAAATTATGTATACCTTTCCTTTTTCCTTCTTATGCCCATCTCAACTGAGTCCTCATAGCTAATGATATTCTACATATTTTTTAAAAATATTATATTTTAATGTTTTTATTGTCAATTATTTAAATTAACTATAAGAGTAATTTAGAGTAACAACATGTAAAACTGCAGATGAAATCTCGCTTTGGTAATATGTGAGCGTGGAACAAGAATAAGAGAGAAAAAAAGAAAACCATTCTTTACTTCTTATGAAATCATTTTCACTAGTTTTGAGTCTGTTACAAATGTTATTTCTTGATCGCTGCTGAATTGTCCATTTGTCATTGCTCAGTAAAGTGGTTCTAACTCTCCGTGGATTGGACAAACGACAACTTCTTGTTTCCGTAGCTCTGATGAAGTGAATTCTTTCATCTTCGTGGAAACAGATCCAATCTAGTCTCGATCGTATATTATTTTCTTTCACAAAACCCATCAAAATATATATATATATATAGAACAACTTTAATTACGAGTTTGTTCCGACGTACTGATGTACTGGTTGGGCAATGGAAGAGTTTCTACAACTTACGTGCTTTTCCAAGTTTTAGTTTCAGTAATTCTGAGTAATTCTTATTGGAAGAGTTTCTACAATTTGCAAGATGCATTCCTAATAACACCCTTTGTGACCACAAGATTGTATGACTTCTGCGGATATAAAGAGATCATTTCCTACCATCAGTTTTAACACACATACATTATTATCAGATTAGGCTTTGAATTTAACAAAAAATAATGAACCGTTTTATACTATAAAAATGGTATATTCTAAGTTTTTAAAAATTATATTATTAGAAAAATTCGAACCAAAAAATTTAAAAAATCAATCTATTTTTATTTGTCATTGTGTTAAAAATATTTTTAAAATAATAAATATTTTTTGTATTAATATTAAAGGCCATAAGTACGAGGTTGCTTTGGTTGATTTCTATCCCGAGCCTGATTATTATACGATCATATTTTGCATGTGTATTAATGTAGAAGTATATACAATAATGTGGAAGATAATAAGTAGAACATAAATACGATCGAGGAGAAGAAAGTTGTGTAAATGGTGGGCAAAACTAATTGAAACAAAAACTTAAGTAGTGAAGGAGAAGTAAGGACAGAGACAGAGTGTCTTGATGTTTCCAATACAAAGAAAACATATCCTCTCTTTCTCTCTCTCTCTCTCTCTCTCCTCACAAATATCCTCTTGTTCCCGCACGTGCCTATTTTATCTTACTTCCATCTCGACCGTTGATCTCGATAGATGCTTTTCAATCTATGTAACACATGCATAGACATATGCCTAACCTATCTGTCTACACATGGTTAAGTTGGTGATATATATGTGCTTTTATTTTCAGCGAAGAAGACTATTTAGGTCGAGTTCGGTTATGATTGCTTTCACAAATGCTATATAGGTATTTTGCTTTGTTATCAAGTCTCCCACAGTTATCAATGGGCTTCTTAGACATGAACATATATATAATGTTATAGTTGTGCCACATTGAAGATAACTTTATGGTGGAAACATAGATATATTGTTCTACATGTTATTGTCCACATTGTGGCTTACTGATGTTTTAAATTATTTTAATATTAAGTTAGTGATATTATTGAAATTTAAATTAATAATGCAAATAAAACTAATTAACTTCTAAAATACAATCAAAATAATTAATCAGTATTATTTAACAAATAAATCCTATCTAAGAACCTTATAATATATTAATTTCATTTATACATATAATATACATAAATACATAGTATAATATTTATATGGATACAATAAAGATAAATAGTAACATTCATTTGATTTCAGTAAGAAAGAAAATTCGGAAAATGTAAAAAGATTTTAGAGGAATAAAATGTTTTTGGAATTGTTGAAACTTATTTAGGGAATGTGAATTTAAATCGTTTCACCAACTTTTTAGCCCATAAAATATGAAATACATTCAAAAGTTCGTCGAAATTTTCTAACGATTACCCAATTTAAGGGTTATAGATCACTAACTGACGTCTATGAAGTATACTTTAGCATTATGACAAATATTCATCTCCCCATTAAAGATTCGTCTCTATAAATGTGAAGTATTGTTGTGTTTTTTTTAAGCAAAGACGTCTCCTTTCAAATTGGAAAAGAGATATGAAAAAGCTTGAATTCGAGTTGATTCCAGCATCTTATTTATATATAAATATTATTATAAATAAATTTCTATCAATGGAAACATTACAACTTATTTCAAAAAGAAAGTTTTAATAATGATAATTACTGTTTTCAGCATCATATATATTCTATTAATAAGTTATATCTACTTGTAATACACTAAAAAGATCATTAAACACACATAAATCTAAAACCAGGGAAATGCTTTTTACTCAGGCAATAAATACATTATTTTGAATTAAAATTTAATAATGTAGTTATAACATTAATGAAAAATTTAAAATAGATATACATGTTTATATGGTATAATATATATATATATATTAACATGTTATAAAATATAAAAGTGATAACATTGTGATTATTGTTTCAACAATTATCTATGAATGAGTTAGTGAAGTCAAAGTCAATGCACTGAGTCAACTCGATGCGGCGAAGTAGTAACTCAACAATGGTTTTCTTACTGTTTTCAGGTCGACGGATGGACAATTCTCTTCCAACAGCATCATCATCGCTGAAACTATGAAATTCTTTCTCTGTCCGTTGAGATTTACCAAGCTTTTTGTCTGTCTGAATCTGATTTGGAACTTTCTTATGAATAATTTCATTTCAAATAGTTTTAAAAATGGATCAAATTTTTTGATAGATTATACGATATGATTTTTAAAAAATTGCATTTATTTATCGATATTACCAGTATCCTTCGAAATAATTTTACTCCTTTTTTATAATCATCAGACATATCGTCTGAATATGAGGCTTTTGTAATATTTATGCATGTAGTATAAAAATTAGTATCAATTCTTTTGATGTATTTTTTAATCGTTTTTGAAGTGTGTATAATTTGAAAAAAATAATTAGTACCAAATTATATTGGTACCATCATGTATATAGCGAGCAAGTTTCCACTACATTTAAACAAAAAGAAAAAGATATGTGTAAAATTTTGAGAAATCTATTTAACAATTTAATTTTTGTTCGAGTATAACAATGAAAATAGTAGTGTGGGTTTAGTGAATAAAAATAAAACAGGATAATAAAAAGAGATTTTTTAAAAGAAAAAGTGAGGGTAATGGATTTATAATTAGAAGCCTATCGGCGATTTTTGATTGGGTATAAAAAGATGCATTTGCTGTTTAAATATTTTTTTGGGAAATTTATGACAACACTAAAATAGTATTTTTAAAAATTTTATTACAAAAATAACATCAGCCGTTTAGATTTCTAATAACAACACAAAAATAAAAATAAATATATTTTAAATAATTAGTAAAATTAAGTTTTAAACTAAAAAAAAATCAAATGTAATGTTTTAGTTTGTTATATAATTTATTTAAGATAGATAATTATTTTTAAAATTTTAATTTTATAATGTTAAATATGAAACTAAAACTTGAAAATATGTTAATTGAAAGCATTTCAAATTTTTAATTTTTATAAACATAATTCAGTAAAATGTTTTGTGTATTGAGACAATGGTCTATAGACTTTTAGGGCGTAATGTCCAAAATAGAATTAATTAAAGTTGATCCGAGTTGACGCATGAGGTGAATGGAGTTGACGCTTTACCTTCTTGATGGTTGCATTATTTTCATAATTATTTTACAGAAATCTATTGACTTTTAATTCTTAAGTGTCCACAAATAGATGTGTTTAACAAAAGCAACAATGATTCGGTTTTAACGAGACGAATTAATAACATTTCATGTCATAAACAAAAAGTTGACATCTTTGGAGGAAGAAATCTAGAAGGAAAATAAAAACAAATAATTAAGAAATAGAAAGCAAATGAAATTCGTGAAAGAATAAACAATTGGGGTCCTAATTTCACTAATAATTAATTGGCAACCATATCTCTTAGTTATTATGTCTTTGTCTACCATATAATCTTGAAGATTAATCACATGCCAAATCATAAGTTAACTTTTAGACTACTCTACAATTTTAAGAAATTAGTTTTTTTAATAAGAAATAAAAGGACATGTAATTTGTAGATGACAGTAAAAAAACCAACTATTTGTAAATTAGGGTGTTATTGGATTAGGGGTATCTTTAATGTATTTGATTTTAAAATGATTTAAGAAAAATTGACAACAATAATATTGTTTTTATTCTAAAGGTAACATCATTAATATAAATTTCCAAAAATAACATAAAATTAATATTAAAATACTATAAATTTTTTTTTAATAAGGAAAATTAAATTTTAAATTGGAAAAAAATATAATATTTAATTTTTATTTATAAGATACTTATGGTAAATATTTATTTTCACGAAATAATTTGTGCTATTTTGGAATTTTAACTTTAGAATACTAATTTAGGAATAAATTTTTTAAAATATGATAGTTTAAGATATTACTCATTATTCAATCATGGATTTTAATAGAATTTAAATTTAAGCATATCTCTTTGTTTTCAATTGAAGATTCTAATTTATGAATTATATATGAAATTATTGAATATTTTATTTGTTAACCATCTCTCATATATTATAAAGTTTGTTGTTAATTCAATAAATAATTTAAATTATTTTGTTAAAATTTTGTAGTATTCAACACTAAAAAGAAATTGAATTTTTGTATATTAATTCATTTGAAGTTACTTACAATGGAGTACCATGAATAAGTTAATGAGAAAACAAAAAATTTACCAAAAAAGTTAATGAGAGAATTCTTGTGTTTAATATATATGCTTTGGATTTTTTTTATCTATATAAGATTAGATTCATTGGAATTATGCTTTTTTAGAAAAAGGCTTTTATAAGGTAAGAAAACGTCAAATTTCAAAGGTCTAAATATTTGTTAACAACAAAGGAAACAAAACATATGATGTGTCTCTCTTTTTTCACTATAGTCATGTTTGTAAGAATGTCCACTTGAAATTTTGAATGATGTTTAGTAGTCTAATCATACCTTTGCTTGTATATAAACTAACAACCCCACATCTCCCTAATATATATAATATCTGAAGACATCTTTATTGTAAAGTGAACATTTTTTTATAAGTTGTTAACGTAAAATAAAAACAATGAAGTCTAAAGATAAAAGAAATAGAAAATAGTAGGGCTGAACGTTCAGGTACTTATTTGGATTCGATTGGGATTTTTCAGATTTTTGGTGTCAGAAGTATAAAATCCATTCGGATATTTATAAATTTTGGATCGAGTTCGATTCGGATCTCTTTAAGTTTGGATTCGGTTTGGATTTTAAGCTCGGATTCAAGTTAGTTTGGATTTTGAATATGGGTTCGGATTGGTTCGGATTTTATATCCGAAATATGCATGCATATAGATTGGGTTAGTTCGTGCTTTTTTTTTTTATCAAAAATGTGCATACGTTATTTCAAATAACCAAAAGAACGTGTTGAATGAAAAATAACAAAAAAAAATTAAATATCAAATTGTCTGCTTACTAATTGTTGTCATATATTTTGGATCGAATTCGAATTCGGATTTCGGGTTCGGTTAATATGTTCAGCACTAGAAAATAGAGTATAATTGTTACAAAAGGAAAAAGAGTAATCATCTGCTGGTAGCCTTCAACCATATGGGCTTTGATTTAGGTCTCACTTCATATAATGTCTAATTTTACTTTGAATCTGTGTATCTAGTATCAAATTTTTAAAAAGTAATCACATCTAACAGAATGTGTACTTATGAAAATTTTGAAATGTATATATTTGATTAAAAACTTCGTCAAGAAGTAATATTACTATGAAATATATGTCACCATATATTCGTATTATCAAACACTCATTCACATCAGAAATATTCAACAGAAGTGAATAAACACTGTAGAATTCTGAACCCTAAACAGCTTGTGCACTCTTCTGTAGTATATGAAATTGAGAATTAAGAAAAACAAAACGACAAAATCAAAGTTGATCGTTTTTTTTTTACATTCACTAAACAAAGAAAAACAAAAAGGTGACAACAAGTAATGAAGAGAAGGATACACGTGGCGGATATCAAGCAAAAGAAATCAAATCAATCGTCCTTGCGTAGTACACTTGTAGGTCCCACCTATCTTCTATTATCACTTTTACAATATTTTACAAAGTTTATTTTACTTTTCCCTGCTTTCTTCTTCTTCTTCTTCCGCCATTAACACCTGAATCTCAGAAATCATAAAAGAAGAAAGAAACAGTAAAACGAAAGGAATAGATAATGAGATAAGAGGAAAGAAAATATGGTTGGTCTAAGTATTGTTTTGGAGATGACTAATAACACTCGGAGTAACAGCGTAGTTAGCCCCAGACTGCATCAAGTCGTCAACAAATCCACTGTCAAAGTCACCGACACAACGGAAATGATTGGTCTCCATCGTAGACCGAATTCTGGATTTCTCGAACATTGTTTTCTCTGCAGAAGGAAACTTCTTCCAGCGAAGGATATCTACATGTATCAGTAAGTAATCGATGAACCAAACCTATTAGAGACTCATCGTACTCTGGAGATTAATAACAATGGCAAAATAAAGTTTTTTCGTTCTCGATTTTGTCAGAGGCGATAGAGGGTTCTGTAGCGTGGAGTGTAGATCGAAGCAGATGATCATGGACGAAGAAGAAAGCTTCAGAAGAGAGAACTTTTCGTCGTTTAAGGCTGTTAAAACGAAGAACTCTGAATCTTCAACGTCGCCGTCTTCTTCAGGCGGTCAACTCCTTCATCGCCGGGATCCGGGAAACCGAGCGGGCGGTTTCGCATACTGAAGCAGAGAGAGAGAGCATCGCAAACTGAAATTGTGATTTGACGTTTTCACCCTTGTCCTAAATTTTGTCGTTTCATCATAAAATATGTAAAGCCAAAAGGGTGTTTTGGGTATTTAGTATCCATGGGAGGCCCCCCCATAGGCTTTTATTATTACTAAGGTTCCGGAAAATATTTAATTTTAAAAGTTTGTATTTATATATCTGATGAGGCTTAACTTTTTGCGTACATTAACGTCTAATTAAATGTTGATGGAACTAACTTAGAGTAGAATTTAATTATTTCATTGTTTAATTAGAAAAATCCTGCAACCATGCCATTTTTTTTTAAAGTAAGAATATTTTTTGGGAGAAGAGGGATTTTGCTATCTCAAATAGTGATTAGTGATAGATTGTGTTACAAAACGACAAACAAAACTACATCGGTATAAAACTATATAATACTATATGCTTTTTATTATATTATAATAAAATTATTCTCTTGGTTTCATGCGAATTAGCTTGAACGTGTGGGAGAATCTTTAGCTCTAAGCCTTTAACCAACATAAGTTTCTCAACATTTTTTATATGATTTTATTTCAGGATTCTTTTTAATAAGGTCAATAGTCTAAAATAATATATTTTTAATTTTAAAAAATAAATAATATTATTAGTTTAAATTTATAAAAAATAACAAAAATTTAAAATTAAAAAATATATTAAAACTATATTTTAATAGAAAAAATTAAATTGGAAAAAATGAATCCAAATATAATATTTTAAGTTTATGTATAGTTTATTTAGAATAGACAATTATTTTATATAATTATTTGTGTTATTTTTGGATTTTAATTTTATAGTAGTAGATTTGGTATAAAAATTTTTAAATGTGCTATTTAAAAGTATTCTTTTTTTTGGATAATTCTTTTTACAATTTTCTTTTTTAAAGATTAAACTCGTTTGGTAGCTAATTTCAACGAAACTTTCCTCTAATATTCGTTTTTTTTTACAAAATAAAACAATTACCAACTTATTTCTTCTTACTATATAGTTTGTGAATCAAACTTACGTGACATGGAAAACTGACTAAATAGTTTTGTGGATCACTTGATTTGTTTTATTAAAAAAAACATTGTCTCGTATAGTGTCCAAAAATATTTCATAACATTAGCATGTTATATATAACTACATTTGAGTCAACAAAATATCTTATAGTTTGTTATTCCATAATGATGAAAAATATATTTCTGGTTCTCGTGTCAGAAAGTACAATTTTGTAAATAACTATCACAGAAAGTTTATATGTAATTTTATAAGTGTATATATACGGATCACTTAAGTTTTTAAATATCATTCAGGATGAAAAGTCTTTCTTGATGATTGGTGATGAATATTTCTAATATAGTAATTGATAAATATTTTAATAAATAAATCTTATTTTCATGTGTGTTTTATAAATATTTTATACTGACATATCATAGCATTAGAATATTTTAAAATAAGTATTATATAAAACATAATTTATTAGATTATTTACCGAAATGATATTAGACAATTTAACAATATATTATATGTAAATCACTAATATTTTGACATAAAAAGCAAACGTAATATAATTTTTCTTATGAATTTTTAAAAATTAGCCAAGAAAAATATCAAATAAAATTTTAGATTAATTAAATATTTATCATATTTACAATTCCGTATCTATTTGATAATATTACCTATTCAAGATAAAAACAATTTAAATTTATTTTTATAATAAGATTGTATTGTCTACTTTATTTGTATCAATATTAAAAAAAATATAAAATTATTTTAAATAAAAAATAAATTATGTACATATTTAATTTATATTTATTAAATAAATAATTAATTATAATTTATGAATATTTTTCTTACTTTTGGTGGCATTGATCTAAATCGTAAGTAATGTTGACATATTTAAGTCCATTTCTATTTACAAAGAAAATCGTAAGTAATGTTGACATCTAGACAAAAGTTTTAAATATTTGGAATATAAATTTTGCAGATAAAGGCAAAAAATATATTTTTAGAGTTAGACATATTTTGGTTTTGTTAGTTTTGGAATAACGGGGAACAAATTTCTTTTGGCATTTTACTTTGTAATAATATGTCCCATGAAATATTATTGATTAGTGGTCCATATTCATAGGATCCGACTGTAAAGAGAGACAGTGAGGTTCCTTAGTTACATGTGTCTGTCACTTTGAAAGTTGGTTTTAATAGTTTGTGATCAGTTAATTTAATGCAAAAGATTAGAGAATCTCGTCTTTAGAGTTGAACACATCAAATACTCTTAAATTTAATGCAATTACGACTGCTCATTCATTAACAATGGCAGTTGTGTTGCATGCCTCACTTTATTTCGGTAAAATTCAAACTAATTTTACAGCCTGTAAAAAGCTAGTGAACTCATACAAAAGTCTAGCCTTCTCAAGGAGATCAGATTCGCCCGACGGCGGATTTTAGTTTTTTTTTTCGTAAATCATTTTTATCTGTAAAATTTGCTCCACATTAATCAGGTATGTTTGAAGGGTTTAGCGGGCCATCCATTTCATTTTTAATTTTTTTTAAAAAAAATATTTAATAAATTTAATTAAACTAAATCTAAATAAAGTTTTAGATAAATAATAACAAATCTAATATTAATACATCAAATATATCAAAAATGTAATTTTTTTGTCATTGGACCACAACGGATCAGCACAATAACCCAATATCTTTATAAGAAAATTTAACACTCTCGTACAAGAGAAGGTGAAGTCAAAGAGTCAAACTGTACACATCAGGGATAAACATAAAGGTAGTACAACCACTAAGCCACTTACCCCTCCTTCAAAAATACAAATTTTAAAATAATAAATTATACAAATTTTGGATATAAATTGGTTTGAGTTTGGTTTGTGTTTCAATTTTATTAATTAGTTTGGATCCAAAATTTGTAGATATCCGTTAAATCTGCAGATTAATAAATTGTAACTCAAATCCGCCATGCTCCAACTAATGTTCGACCACCACCTGTTCCACTTATAAATTTGTTTTTCATTTGACCAGCATATATCCTGCAACGGATCAAACGAAACGAAACTTGTGGATAAACATTGATAATGACATGTCTACATACGTATGATATATAACTTGAAGGTTTTAAATGCAAATAGCAAAGGTATATGTAATGTTTATCTTAGAGAATTGAGAATTTAATATTTGCATTTTACAACCTACCTAATTTAATTAGTTTTTTAAATAGTACCCACTATGCATTCACAAACATAAACTTTCTCAGTTTTGGTAATTCCGAAGTGAAATTGGATTTAACAACATTAAGCCAGTGTAAATACTCAAGTCAAAAGGTTAAAGGCATCTCCAAAAGTAGGGTAAGATTTTTTACTTTTTGATTATATTTACTCGCAATGATATATATATATATATATTTATATAGACATATTAAACAGAGAATGTATCCAAATCCTCATACGTTTGTTCCATAAGCATAAGAAACCCTAATACAAAACAGTGAGCTTGATCTGCCATGAAAACTTACTGTTCAAGGAATTCCGATGATTTTTCCGAAGATATATATATTTCATTAGAAAATCTCTATGAAATTTTGATGGATCAATTAATGTCGGGAATATGTCAGATAATCTATTGTTTTTTTTGTAGTGCATTTGTAATTAGATGAATTTAGTAAAATCCTCAAAGCATTCATGATCTAAGTAAAAATGATAGGCATGTTTTAATTAGGTAAAGCATTTAGATGGAAGCCGAGTAAATTAGTAATCATCACACATACTAGCATGGAAATGTTTCAATTAGGTAGAATCATTAGAATTTAGAATATGGAAACGCAAACGCACCAAAAAAAATGGGAACTAGATCCATCAACCCAATGGCAAATTCTCATAAGATAAAGTGGACTGTTTTTTCTTTGGTTGTTGTTTTGGGGCATATTTCAAAATGTAAATAGTACGATTTTTAAAAATAGCAAAAACTTATTTACAACACCCAAAATTGATGTTTTTATTCAACTTTTTTTTGTAGTAATGTGTAAATGCAAAACCAAAAGGAATGAAAGAATCGAAATCATAATCTGAAAGAATCAGGGTCCACCGATTGACACTATAACCATTAATAATTATGATTAAGAAATATATTAAAATATTATTGCTAAATTTATTATTTTAAATTTTTTTATAAATTATTATGCGAACACATTTTTATTTTTAATAAATGATAAAATAACTAAAATATTATATTTGATCTTTTTAATTCCAATATAAGGTTTAGATATCTCATATTATAAAAGTTTTTTTTTCTGTCAATTGTTATATAATTTTTTGATAGTTTGAAAACAGAACTAGTGATTATATATTTTTCAGAAAATAAGTGTATCCAAAATTATTTCAAGTTTCAAGTCCATAGGAATGAGTATGTACCGTCGAAATTTAGTGGTTTTTGGCCACCCATCAGATTCAATCATGTTGTGACAAGAAAATGGTTTGTATAAATAGTATTCATGATGGGTCAAATACCTCTCTATGAATTCATGCTCATGTGTTATTCCCAAAGCCAACCACGAAATCTAAAGTAATGGTTTGATTTTTTAGTTTGATTTTGATATCTAATAATTTTTTAATGTTCAGATCGATACTTTCACAAAAAGTAATGATTTGTAGTTTTAGTTTTTTTTTATATAAATTATAAACCGGCGTTACAACTAATCTTTTAATTCAATTATTTTATCAATTTTTAATATATTATTTGAAAAATATTTTAATAAAATAATTTTATCATTATGTGTTATTAACAGAAATATTATAGTGACATTTCACCATCATAGTAAATTTTAAATAAATATATAAATGAAGTTAAATTACTAAAATAATTATAATATATGCCATTGTTATTAATTTAGTTAGAGAATTAACATATTTTATTAAACTAACCAAAAAGATACTATTAAATTTATAAAAGAAATTATTTTTCTTAACTTAATTTACATATGCACAAAATTAATATTAAAATTAATTTTAAATAAAAGTTAAAACTATATAAATATTTAATAATAAATAATATTGTATAATTTTCGAATATTTTTCTTCACGCGTGACGTGGAAATAAATCTAATTTATTTTAAAACATATGCGTTTGTTGGAAAGAACAAACATTATTATAAACCTATAGATAATTTATTCAAATTAAATCCAAATTTTGTGTAACTTAACCAAACTAATCATATTTTAAACAAAATAAAATTTATAATAATTTTACAATGACACTAATAATAAAACATTTTTTATCCGTCCATTCATTCGAATGCTTTTTTGGCCAAATACGAAACAACTTGGACGAAATAGGATTCTATTATTAATTTACTAGTATAATTTTTATAAAAAAATGTCAACAATCAAATGCATGTCCAAAGATTAACACATCTCACTACTTTGTGTGGAATTCGACTTTTATTCTCCTAAATGAGATTAGTAAACTAATAAAACTATTATAGTAGGTATATACAAAAATGTTTTTCTAACTATGCCTTTTTCAAAAAGTACCAATTATTTTTAAAATTTTTCAAAACGTACCAGTTACTTTCAAAAAGTATAAATTTATTAAAATGACTAAAATTATTTTAATCAGAATAATCAAAATCTAAATAAAATATTTTAAATATGTTTATAATTTATTGAAAGTAAATAATTACTTTTATACAATGGTTTACTATATATTGAAAACAGTTTGTAATGATATTTTTATAACAAAAATTGTAAAATATGATATTTAAAAAATTCTTTTAAAATTATGAAATCATAACCAACACTAAACACATAGAATCAAATCTAAAATAGAGCTTCAATTTGAAATTTCATGTTCATCACGATCAAAACAAGGATCATAGATACAAATAATTTGAAAGTAATGAAACGAGAGACAATGCTCAACAAAAAGCGCAAGATGTGATAAAAATTGGAAATATCACATATACACATAATCCCCTAAATATTTATAAAAGTAAAATTAAAAAATTGGAAGGACGCCTAAACGCATAGATTAATTTTTAAATTTTAATTTTAAATTTTTTTTAAAAATTCGGATTAAAAACTTAATAAATCTAATTTATGTTAGTAATATAAATAAAATTCATAATACATTATATCTAATATTAGTTTTAATGTGTTTTATGTGATATTAAACTCCAAAATTTATAATTATGAATTATTATATATAATAAATAATAAATATGTCAAAAATTAGAATGTGCATAATTACTTATCAATCTCTAATATTTTGTTTAGACGCTAGGTCTATCTTAACGACCCGACTAACATTTAGCGTATATTCGTTGCTAGTATTTATTAAATTATCTTGAATAATCATACTAAACTATGAAAACAACTAGAGCCATCACTTATACCTAATGAATTTGAACTACCATGATATAGATTATCCCCAAGATGAAATTTTTTTTTTTACATTTGGTAGAATTTTTTTTAATAATTAAAAAGTTGGTCAAATGTTATATATTTTCGCTGTTTCGTATGATATTTTAAATACTCTCAATTATTTTTTAAACTTCATAATTATTAATGTTAGTTAACAAAAATAATAATTGAAAATAGAAAACTAATGTTTATGGATCAGAAAAAAACTAGAAAACCATTTTGTTTTTTGGGAAATGGGTGCAAGATATATAAGGGAGCAAGGAAAATAAGGGTTTGTGCGGAAAAAGACATTAAGGGATTTTAGAGATAAAACTCGAAAGTGAAGCATAGTCATCTCTGGTTGTTTGGTTTTAGTTCCAACGTTTCAGTTATCCACACACATAGGGCTTGTTTCACCAAAGGTGTGAAAAATGAGCTGATAAATAGAAGCGATAGAGAGGGAAGTAAAGAAGATGTCTTCTTTCTTCAAATCTTTTGCGGGAAATCCCAGGGAGGCTGCTGCCATGGCGATGGTGCAATCGTCATCTTACGCTGTATGTTAAAAGTAGAATGATTGCTTTGAACCGATCTGCTCCGTTTATTTCTTTTGTTTTGAGTACTGGGAAAGTGATTGCCTTTCTTTCAAGTTCAATTTCTACTACAAATTTGTCTCCAAATTTGGTCCACTGTATTAATGTGATGTCATTTTCCGTTTTTGGGATTTGTTGAAGTAGTTTGCCTTTTGTTATAATGTTATGTTGAATTTCCGTAGGTGAAGTGTGCGTTCTTAAGGTTTTACTATTATTGCACACCAGTTGTTTGATAAAATTTCAGAGGTTTCTGGGGCGACTTTGGTCCATTGCTTATATCTTTGGATAATAGAACCGTATTAGTTTTACAGAAAAAATGGGAACTTGTAAGTAGTTCACTTTGGTTCTGAATTTCAAAGTATCGCATCTCTTTTCTGACTTTCTAATTCTATTTCCAGGCTTCTTCTTTTAAAGAAAAGCTACTTCACCTGTCATCCTAAAAAAACACTCTTGTATCTCGCTGAAAATTTGCGTGGAAATACTTTTGAGATGTGGCTTGTGCCTGACCAGGTATTACCAGGTAGAAATTGTTCAAACTTAAGGAGAAATGCGCCGCTTGATTCCTTTCTTGCCAAAGGAAGGTCTTCCTTCAAGGCATTTTCTTTCCTATATGTCTCACGGTTTTCTACTCAGCCAAACAATGAGTTTGGTCATTCATCAAAGCGAAGGTCTCGTGGGCCTGTTATGGCAGCAAAGAAAGCATCTGAAGGTTTGCATCTCACTGCTTGAACTTTTCTCCTAAAATACTGTTATGCATTGTGGCACTCATTTACCATTGGGTTTGGTTAGGGGATAAGCAAGAAGAGGGAAAGTACAAACACACTGTTGATTTGCCAAAGACAGGTTTTGGAATGAGAGCGAATTCTTTGACAAGGGAACCTGAGCTTCAGAAGTTGTGGGACGATAACAAGGTCTTCAAGAGAATTTCTGATAATAACAATGGAGTGAGTTTCTCAAGATCCTCTTTCATCAACTTTGCTTCGAGAAAATGGCATCTGATAGTAGGTTAGATTTTCAGGGGAGTTTCATTCTTCATGATGGCCCTCCTTATGCCAACGGTGACCTGCATATGGGTCATGCTCTTAACAAGATACTGAAGGATATCATTAATCGCTATAAGGTATTCATCCTCTCCTTACATGAAAATCCATTTACTGTTCCCTTGCGTCCAATAAGGTGTTTCCTCTCATCAAATTTACTTCTTCTTTATGTAGCTGCTTCAAAACTATAAAGTTCAATACATTCCTGGGTGGGATTGCCATGGTCTTCCAATTGAGTTGAAAGGTAAGTACCTAGTAGGTTATGGTGTGAGAAAGTAACTCTGCTTTGATTATTTTCCAGTTAGTTACTTGCCTGATTATTTTGTGCTGTAACTGTCAAACATTTCAGTTCTGCAGTCCCTGGATCAGGAAGTGAGAAAGGAACTTACACCATTGAAATTAAGGGCAAAGGCGGCCAAATTTGCTAAAGCAACAGTCAAAACACAAATGGAATCATTTAAGGTGGCTATCAAACTTTATTTCTACTCTCGAGTTTTTGTTTGAATGCACAATTCATCATTATTTTTTGATTTGTTAGCACATTATGGTTATGAAAGATATTTTATGTTGGTCATTCCATTGACATTTAGCACATAATGCTTCGCATTTACAGCGGTTTGGAGTATGGGCAGACTGGAACAATCCTTATCTAACTCTTGATCCAGAATATGAAGCGGCTCAGGTAATGGTCACCTCCCATATTATGTACTGGATTAGATGACCATGCAGGAGATGATTACTATTAAAGTTACTCAAGCTTTCAAAGGCCTGATAGAGTCTAACAATTCTTTTTATTGTATATCATATATTGTAGATTGAAGTATTTGGCCAGATGGCCTTGCAAGGGTACATCTATAGAGGTAGGAAACCAGTTCACTGGAGCCCATCATCTCAGACTGCACTTGCAGAAGCTGAACTAGAGGTAAACTTGAGCCCCATTCTCATCATAATAATCAATAAAGAATATTAATAATACGGCCATCTCAAAGAAAAATTAAAGTCAGATAAAATCTTATCAGCCTTGCTATTCTTTTTCTTATTTCTGTCGATGTTTTAATCAGAGTATTGCTTTAAATATCCTTGATGAAGCGATTAATGTAGTTATCTATTCCTGTTATTAGTGCATGCAGCTTTTGTGAAATAATCTTCAGATGATTCACACTTAACCTTGGCTATCATATGTCAGTCCCACATGTATCTCCCTGATCGAAGCATTTATTTTATAGGGTTATTACTATTTACTTAAGTGTTCCTCGTTTTACTGTGGTTACTTTCAAGTAACGATAGCTTAATTAGGTTGTCTTTTACCCATTACTATATATTATGTTCAAGGGATTAGGGGCGTTTATCCAGCATTTTGGCTGTAAGTGAGGGGGAGTGGGAGGAGCTTCAATATTGAATTCCTTAGGTTCTTGTAGTTCGCCCAAATATATCTATAAAATCAATTTCCACAAATCTGTTCTTAACACTTCCTTACCATAACTGATGTTTTTCCTTTATGTACTTTTTATGCAGTACCCGGAGGGTCATATTTCAAGGAGCATATATGCGATTTTCAAATTGGTTGGCGGATCAAAAACAAGTCTTATAGAAGAATTTATTCCTAATATATACTTGGCAGTATGGACGACTACACCTTGGACTATTCCAGCCAACGCTGGTAAGTGTCATTTAGTATATGTTGTACTCGGCTGCCAAAATGCATCTTGCCTTACTTTGTTTCCATTCTTTCTCCCCAGTCTTGCTTGCTTTGATGCAAGGATTACTACCGGCTTTCATCTAGTATTGTGTATGTAAATGCTATATAAGTACATAAAGTGACTCTTCTTCCTTTCCTTCTTGTCTAACTTTCAGCTGTTGCGGTGAATGCAAAGCTGCAGTACTCTGTTGTTGAAGTGCAGTCAACCTCAGAAGATGGATCTGCGTCGACAGGCAATAAAAAGAAAATGCCAGGAAATGTTCTGAAGAATCAACAAAAGCTTTTTGTGATTGTAGCAACTGATCTTGTGCCAGCGTTAGAAGCGAAATGGGATGTGAAGCTTTTCATAAATAAAACACTCCTTGGCTCGGATCTTGAAAATTGCAGGTTACATTTTAAGAGAATAATAGAAACCCCAGTTTTGTTTGTGATGCTATAAATATAACCCCTTGGTTTATGTTGTGTGTATCATGGTTGTAGGTACACACATCCAATTGACAACAAGGACTGTCCAGTCGTCATCGGGGGTGATTACATTACTACGGAATCAGGAACAGGGTTGGTCCACACTGCCCCTGGTCATGGTCAGGAGGATTATGCAACTGGCCTAAAGTATCGGCTGCCTCTTGTCTCTCCTGTGGATGATGAAGGAAAGTTCACTGAAGAAGCTGGACAGTTTAGAGGGCTCTCTGTCCTTGGAGAAGGGAATAGTGCTGTTGTCAAATACCTGGATGAAAATATGTCTCTGGTCATGGAAGAGTCTTATGGTGAGTTTGCTTCAAATACTTTATGGCCAACCATTTGAGCGACCACCTAACATTATATCAGGTGAAACGAGTCTTGTAATATGATTTCCTTTTTTTTTCATGCAGCTCATAAATACCCATATGATTGGCGAACTAAGAAACCTACAATATTTAGAGCGACCGAGCAGTGGTTTGCATCAGTTGAAGGGTTTCGCGAGGCTACTATGGATGCAATCAACAATGTAAAATGGATACCACACCAGGTACTAACTAGATACTAAGTTTATAGGTTGCTTCTTATTTTTCTGGAGTACGTGAATTAAGAGTATCAGTTGAAAATGATCTATGTAGACTCGCAGTATATGAACCACATGATTGGTTCCAAGTTGCTGCTATATTTGCTCATTGTTAGGATGGATTTTTACCCGTTGCTCTTCTTTGCATTAGCTTTCTCCCCTATATTTTCTTGTTAAGAGCTGCAAGTTATAATATCTGGCGTTTGTCATTCAGGCAGTTAACAGAATATCTGCCATGACATCCAGTCGATCTGATTGGTGCATCTCAAGACAAAGGGCATGGGGTGTCCCTATTCCGGTCTTTTATCATGTTAGGACAAAAGAACCGCTCATGAATGCAGAGACAATTGACCATGTAAAATGTAAGGGGGCGTATAAGAGTACAGTCTCTATATTGATTATTATTTACTGGCTGTGTTTTGTGTAGACCTTGCTTGATGTGGTAGCTATGGTTTCCTGTAACCTTATTTGAATACTATGTGCGGCAGCTATAATCTCCCAAAAGGGTAGTGATGCCTGGTGGTATATGTCAGTGGAGGACCTACTTCCTGAGAAATATCGTGATAAAGCAGCTGATTATGAAAAGGGGACTGATACAATGGATGTCTGGTTCGACTCAGGTACTATAATATAAGAATGTCTATTAGTTAGATTCAAATAATCTCACGTAGTACGAAGCAACTACTTTATCATCATCTTTTTTCCAATTTGTATGCCAGGTTCCTCTTGGGCTGGTGTGTTGGGGAAACGTGAGGGTCATAGTTTCCCTGCAGACGTGTATCTAGAGGGTACAGATCAGCATCGTGGATGGTTTCAGAGTTCCTTGTTAACAAGCATCGCAACAAAAGGTGATAAGTGCACACCACGATAATTGCCTAAAGCGAGATTGCTACACAAAATTTTAGTTTTCTTGGTGCAAGTTGGCTTTCATATTTTTCTTAACGTTTTGTATTATTGAATATAGGAAAGGCTCCGTACTCTGCTGTTATAACACATGGTTTTGTACTTGATGAGAAGGGTATGAAAATGAGCAAGTCTCTTGGTAACGTGGTTGACCCACGAATGATCATTGAAGGAGAGAAAAATTCAAAGGTTAGTCATTGGCATTACAACCATGCCCATTCTGTAAAAACATCTCTATTATCCATCCAGTCTGCTTCTTGACAAGGGTTTGTATTTTTATGCCAGGACGCACCTGCTTATGGGGCTGATGTTATGCGTCTCTGGGTTTCTAGTGTAGATTACACAGGAGATGTACTTATAGGTCCACAGATTCTTCGGCAAATGTCTGATATATATAGGAAATTGAGAGGAACGTTAAGATTTCTCTTAGGCAATCTTCATGATTGGAGAGTATGCCTCTAACTATAAGCTTTATGTCGAGTTGTGTTTTCTCGCCTTGCCCAGCTTGTCAAGATTTCGTACTTCTACTTTATATTTTGGCGTTAGTGTCAATGTACTGATATTTAAATCGACTGCTTGCAGGATGATAATGCTGTTCCATACCAGGATTTGCCCATCATTGATCAGCATGCTCTCTTCCAGCTTGAGAATGTTGTCAAGAACATAAAAGATTGTTATGAGAACTACCAGTTTTTTAAAATATTCCAGGTACCAAACGTCACCATCTTATTTTGCTACAACCTACAATTGAACTATCAGTATCTACAAAGTAGTCTCTTTAGATGTCTCACGTTGTATGACTGGACCAATATAGTTATCTGCTTAAGTTTGATACTGCAGAGAGGCAACAACAACTAAAAATGTGGAAACAGCATTAAACGATCTAACTTCATTCGTATATGTTTTACTATGCCTGTGACAGAGAACATAGATAGATTACCAGTACAAGACTAAGTTTGTTGATTAGAAGCTCGAATATATCTAAGAAAGTGTAATTTAGATTGAGCAATTGGGTATCTTTCCACTGAGGTGAGACCGTGAAAGCGAAGTTGATGTATTTGCAAATCGACGGCTGAACCTCAAGGAGGTTAAATTTCATGGTTTAGATGATTTGTGTAACCGTGTTATTTAATAAGTTCTTTGAATTTCAGATCATACAACGATTCACAATTGTTGATCTGTCAAATTTTTACTTCGATGTTGCGAAAGATAGACTGTATACTGGGTAAGGTTCTCATCTTCTTTTAGGTTGACATTTGCTGCGAACTATATAGACCTTGGCTTACCTATTTTTGATTGCCATACTTATGTGCTATTCAACGTAATCTAGACCAAAATCTTTTTTCTCAGGGGCGTTTCGAGTTTTACCAGAAGAAGCTGTCAAACAGTTCTTTCAACACATCTTGTATCCATATTGAGAGTGATAGCTCCAATAGTACCTCACCTAGCAGAAGATGTCTGGCAGAATCTCCCATTTGAGTATAGAAATGAAGATGGCTCTACAGCAAAATTTATCTTTGAACTTAAATGGCCTACGTTGAACGAACAATGGCTTTCATTTCCTGCTGAAGATATTCTCTTTTGGGAAAGGCTTCTCGAGGTACTCAGCAGAGATATGTCAAGCTAATTGTATAATCATTTTATGAAATATCAATAGAAGAACCAAATGAAGACTGCCTTTCTTATAAAGAAAACCCCCATAACATTTTAGAAGTTTGAAAAATTGGTTCCTTTAACTCAAACCGCTACTTTATAAGTCTTGTGGTGTTTGCCTGACAGTTGAGGACTGAGGTGAACAAAGTGCTGGAGCTTGCACGTAATGGGAAAATGATTGGTTCCAGTTTAGAAGCAAAGGTATATCTGCATGCTGCAAATGCAGGCATGGCTTCAAAATTACTAGCGATGTGTGAAGCACAAAATGAAGCTGACACGTTGCAACGCATATTCATAACATCACAGGTAAGCACTAAATCTCAAGGGCGTTAGAAACTTGTGTTCAAGGCTCACGTTCAAGTTACAGATCAAGATAGAATCAGTAGTATCATGACCATAAGTACAAGAGTCAGCTCAACTGAGATCACAATAGCCATTCCATAAGTTTCATTACAGAACACAACTAAGTAAAACATTTATGGTAAATGGGGTTATGCACAAAGCGGAAAGTTTCTGATCAAGTCTGGTTCTTTCTACCCAGATTTTGATGTGAGACTTTTTGCCTATCGTAGATATAGTTGGGGACCTCAACAGAAAAGCTAAATGGTGAGGTAAAAGAAAGTGTAATGGTATAGCAGTCGAGACATGAAGGGATTAGATGTATATAGGAAAACAGTGTAGTAACTCCCTTAAACGCTTAGGAGATTGATATGAATACACCTATTGATCAAAAGACTACAATTTTGTTGTTTTTTTGTCGTTTTTTCCATCTTTTGTTAAACCAAATAGAGAGATCTATTTAATTCCTCAATTTTCTTGATGACATGTGGGTCCAGTAGCCAGACGAAACCAATTTATCAACATAATCCTGAGACTTGATGAGTACATTTCATTGACAACTTTGTTGTTGATGTGTGTATACAGGTTGAGGTATTGGCGTCAATGGAGAATGAGGTGGTAAGCAGTGTGCAGCATACAGGTGAGTATGTGGAGGGAGAGAACAAAGTATGGATTGGTGTGTCCCGAGCTGAGGGATCCAAGTGCGAGAGGTGCTGGAATTACTCGAGCCAGGTCGGGTCTTTTTCTGACCATCCGACTCTCTGTGGACGCTGTTTCAGTGTCATTGTTGCTAATCCACCTGAGCTTGCCCCTGCAACTGTAATCAGCTGAGCCTGAAATACTGTAACATGTACCAATGCACTGCTTCAACATTCTTCGATTCATTATTTTTGTTTCAGCAATAAATCTATAAGTTGATCTCTCTTTTCAACAAGAAAATGAAAAACTGTTCTCAACATTCCTGCAAAAAAGTTTTAACCCTAAACATTCTATACAGGTTTTTAGTCATGGTTATGTGGATTTGAAAATCGAAACCCTAAAAGACAATGATTAAAATTAACAGTTATTTAAATAATTGCAATTGGACATAAACACAAACTACAACAAACACAAAAATCAAAACTTTTTTTGTTGTTGCAAGTTTATAAAAATAGAATATTTTGGAAGACTCATGACTGGTCCTAATATAGACACAATATAGTATTACGCACCCGAAACTCGATCAACAAAATGATTCATTTGCTTTGTGTGCCTCTTAGTCTTAAGAGATGATCAAAAACCATGTGGCGATACTTAGTTCAAACAGAGTCAAACCAGACACAAATACATAAGATTTAATCTCTGAAAAGTCAAGGGTAGAAGCTAAACCATGTGAACCAAACACAGACTACAGAGACATAACAGCAAGGTTCCAAGGGATCATCTTTCGTTCTAGAGCTGAGCGTTTGCCTTCTGTTGTAGTAATTCTATTTCTTCCAAGTCATCGCTTTGTATCTGTATGTCCTGCACCGAGAAAGTGTAAACACATCTTGTCTTGGTAATGCTGAGGTATAATTGTGCACTCGATGCAAACAAATTCAAAGACTCTGATGGCTTCAAAAATGGTGATCTAGTTATGTCTGATTGTATATCACACTTCCAGGGATGATAAAGCACACGATGATCAAACATATCGTTATTTAACGGCAATATCGTTTAATCAAGTCGATAACAAATGTTTACTTGCGATTGTGCTGGTGGTTCTTGTGCAACAGGATAAACTTGTGGTTGAGACATTCTATAATAGGGTTCCTTCAGATCGAGTTTGCACGATGATGTCTGGAGGATTCCGCCTTGATTGGCACCAGCCCCCCACATTTTAGCTGTTTAGAAAGCCAATCAGAAACAAAGCCAGAAAGTAGATGATATGTTTCGAACAGAGACATGTTAGAGACTGAAATTTACCTGATAGAGTTAGATTTATAGTGTAACTCTGAGCACTGTGGGCAACCAAATGAAGTCTACCAGTGATCTCTTGCCCTGCCATGACATGTATTGGCTGCGAGAGAACACATCTTATTTGGTACCAATGGGTGGTTGGTGCACCAGGAGCAGTCGTGAACCATCTTTGCACCGTGCTGTTGGATGGATATACATAGCAAATCAGGTTTTTATTGTGTACCTTTGATAATCAGAAGAGAATATTGATCGTAAGTATATCATGAATATATTGCAATCTCTTGATACCTCCCATCAAAGAGAACGTCAAACCAGCAAGCAAGTCCATGCACTCTGGTACACACGGATGCTGTGAACTTCAATGGGACATCAATCTCATAAAATTGTTCTTCCTGTGACAATGAATTGAAAGCTAAATGAGTTTGGATGTCATTCACAAAACAGGGAAGATTAAGATTCCAAATATATGAATAGCATGACCTAATAATTTCCCCCAAATGTCAAGGAACACCTGGAACCGATTCTTACGTAGAGAGTAAGTTTATACCTTCATTTGAGTAAAATCTATCACATGAAACATCGAGGGAGCCACCAATAATCTCGGATCAAATGCATCAACCACAGGCTACAAAATCAGTAGATATGACTCATTGTAAAAGCAAAAAAAAAAACTATTCAGTGATTCACTCGTGAATTAATATACCTGGGAAAAATAGCCCTGGTGTGCTGATCCATATAGAGGTGTCAAATCAACTCCATAATAGTTCTGTTGCTGCCAAAACAAAGCCTGCGTAGAGGTGGAAAGCCTAGTTACTAAAAGCTTAACATTACATACTTATCTCAGTTATTTCTTTTAAGTTATAAGCAATCTCAGACATATCTTCTTTATAAGATGCACAATATGTACCTTGTTTGCCATTTCAGCAAATAAGAATTCATCGGAGAAAGGTGCCATGTGGATCCTACAGTCATAAAGTTACATGAGAAAAAAGACATTTTAAAATAGAAAAGTAAAAACTATAAAATATCAACTTACCTTCCGATTGTCGGAAACATTTTCCCACTTGGAGACAGAAAACGATCCCTAGCAATAACATATGTTTCTAACATCCTCTCATTGACCAATAGGGTGCCTGCAGGCACATTGTTTTTAATATAAGACATACTTTCAAACGAGTCACTAAAACATTGAATCAGTAAAGATGTTCCTCCACTTTGTTTCTCACAGATCGAAGTTTGCTTTCTGAAAGATTCTGATTTTCATGAAGAGCACGTGAAAATAATCCGTCTCTGAAACACATACCCATTGGTTCAGAGATCAAAACATCGGCTTTCTCAGGCAATTCAATATCCTCAATTTTTCCCTTTATCACCTACAATTGTGCCAGGGTGAAGGACATCAGAAAAATGGATAGATATATATATATTGAAAATATACTAGTAAAACTGGACTACATGGTCTTACTGTGATCCGTTCAGCAAGCAATGGGTTCCCAGCAATCAGCTTACGGGCATATTCAGCCATTTCTGATGCTTCCACAGCATACACATGCTTGGCACCGGCCTAAATTAGGTGAGAAACAATGGACGTTTATGAGAAAAACAGAAGCAAAATGCAGATCTAGAGTAGTTCCACAACCTCTTGGACCCAAGCTTTTTAATTTTTTTTCATACCAGTGCAGCAAACAATGACAAAATGCCACTCCCAGCACCCACATCGACCACAACACGACCAGAAAAATCTGAACGATTCTCCATGACTGCAGCATGATATGTACCTGAAGACAGTAAAATGGCTTTTGGGTCAAATAGCCGTCTGAAGAGAACTAATGAGTAATGACATTCCTTCTCTGATGAATGGAAATCCTTCCAAACCCACAAAAATGTCTGAAACAAATCTTAGGTAACGTATGCAAAGGCCATATGTAATACCTGTCCGAACATAATCCTGTAGCATATTTTGTTGATGTAGAAGTTGTCCATAATAATGGAAATACATTTTGGCTGAAGCAGCCTCTATCTTATTATCGAACTTGCTTTTATAAGCTGAAACTGTTCCGTTCAGCAAGGATGGTCCTATAAGCAAAATAATCAAATAATGAGTATGAGTAACACCCATTAAAATCAATAAAATGAGGTTTTGGTTTAGTGATGAAAGCCACAAGCAGATATCTATACAAATGTGAACAATACGGGACATATTACCAAACCAAGATTCATTCACGTAATACAAACACTTCTTAATTAGCATACACAGCAATCATACAGGGTTCGTGCATCTAAAAATCTTTCTTTTCTTAAAGAATCTTCAAGAAAAAACAAACTTTTCCAAGGAGGCACCTTGTTTAGCAGCATCCTTTGTCCATTCGTCAAAAGAATCAGAAAAATCCTTGCTTTCCTTCTCGTCTTTAAACTTTATTACAACTCCTCGAGAGAATGATTTCTGGTTAAAAACCACAAAAATATATCAAATGCCAGGTTAACACTCTTATCAATCACACATTCGGAGAGTAACCAGTAACCGCTAACCAAGGATGCTCAATTTATTAAAATCGATTTCATAAACACTCAGAAGAAAGGGAAACAGGAAGAGAGGTCTGACGTACCTCCTTTTCGGAACCCGAACTATCAGATACACAGATGAACTGAAGCGGTCCCAACTTAAACAACTGTCGAAAACACAAATTAAAATACAATACGATTAGTGGCACTTATCAGCAACTGATGATTTAATCATTCGGACTAAACAAAATGCATGAAAAATGAAAATTGAAAACTGAGAGTTACATTCCTAAGTTACATAACCGAGCATAGAAAATTGAGATTTAAAAGAGATCTGAAACCAGAAGAAGGGTAAAATTGTAAGGGAAAAGAGAGTCACCTGAGCCGAACTAATATCAAAACTGAAACCATCGGCCGAATCCGATTCCTGAAATCGGAGTTCGGTGACTTCATTAACGCATGAAAACGTAGCTACAACAGACAAAGACGAAAGAGATGAGGAAGGGGAAGTGAGATCAGTGACGGAAGCGAGAGAGAACTCCTGCTGCTTAAGCTTATTCAGAGAAGGAGCCACCATTATCGCGAGCACTGAGGAAATAGGAGAAGTAGGAGCGGCACAGATGAGAAGAAGAGGAAGAGAGGCAAAAGGAAAAAAAGAGCCGCCAAAGGAGCGAATGGTATTTGTGCAATCAAGTTGGAGTGTACGTTCACTTTAACTTTGTAGTTAATGCCCATTGCCCAAATATCTTTATTGGTTACTTTATTTCTAAACTTTTATTGAAAATTTATTGTGCTCAATTACACATATAATACTTCTGTATTTTTTAAGGATATATTCCATAAATATTTTGAGAGATTTAGTGATTATTTTGTTTTTCAAATTATATTTTTTTTTTCAAATTTTTTTATTAAAAAAAGAAGAGACTGAAAAAGTGTGATGATACCACTTTTGACTATAATACTTCATTTTAAATATAACATTAAAGAATCTAATGCTTATATAAATAAACATATATTTCATGACAAAATAAAAATTCCATTCTATATATTATAATTAATAATTAATTTATGGATAATTAATTAATTAAAAATATATATTTTTTTTGTCACTGTGTTTATAAGTATTACAATCGTTTACTGGTCAGAAGAGACATGTCGTATCTTCGAACCAGTATGATATTGATGTACTTATATGAGAAAATATTGCATTTCTCGCTCTTGCGCTTCTGGCCAAACTGTCTGCCTGTGCATTATTCTCTCTCGGTTGATGCGTGAGGGAGAATTCTTGGTAGCATTGCCGGATTGCATTGAACTTCTCCATCTCCGTTGTAAAGGCTGGCCATCTGCTTGGGTACTGGATTAATTGGATGAGCTTCGTAGAGTCTGTGTAGAATCGTGTGCAATATCTCTGCATTCTATGTAGACTTTGCATTGCCCAGCGGAGGCCTAAGAACTCCATGTGTAATGGAGACGCCCCGCTATATGTTCCCCTCATACCAAGTAGATCGCTTGTTCCGTCCTTGAGATTTAAGATCCATCCGATTCCTGAGGTTAGCTCCCCTTCTTTCCATGATCCATCGATGAAGCATTCGGAGGGGGATGTGTCATTTTCTGCGTGTTCACTTCCCTCGGTCTTCGTGGGAGGATCTTTCTCCTGGCTATTGGCTTCTATGGATGCAAACCATAGGTTGCTCTCCCTTCGCGCCTTGTCCAGTATGTCTATTGCAGAACGATCTATATTTTTGTATAGCTTTTCATTCCTCGCTTTCCAGATATACCATAGTATCCATGGGAAACTTCTCGTATCATGATCCTTCTTTGCCTCATCCGGGATTCTCCATAATAGGTAATCCAGGTTTCCAAAGAGGCTGGTAAGCGGGAAATTGGATGGTTCTGAGGGGATATGGGATAGCGCCCATGTTTGGCGAGCCGGCGGGCATAGGAACAAAGCATGGTTAATGCACTCTAGTTCGTGCCCGCATCTGTCACAACTCGGTTCTGATCGTATGTGCCGGTAGTACAGTTGGCCATAGGTGGCTACTGCCCCCGATAATGATTGCCATAGAAAATGCTGGATTTTCCGTAGAGCTTTGACCTTCCATATAGCCTGTTTCAGCGGGATTAGTGATGGTTTCTGGGTCGCGGAGATCAGGCTCGAGTTTCCCCATTTTTGTAGTACCTCGTAGCCCGATTTGACTGAGTACTCTCCCTCTTTTGTGAAATGCCAACACGTTTTCCTCTGTGGCGTTCTTGTGGTTGGGGTAATGGTCATGATCAACCTCACATCTATTGGGGAAAATATTTGCTTTAGTTTTTGGATATTCCATCCTCCCCAATCTGTGTTAATCAGATTGGATATCCTAAGGTTAGGATACCGGGGTTGATTGTGATTGTCGGGACCTCGCGGGAGTACGTCCGGTATCCAGGGGTCTGTCCAGATATCATCATCTGGAGAGTTCCCCATTATCTTCCGTGTGCCCTTTTTTACCAGGTCTATGGCCGACCATACACTCCGCCACCCATAGGATGGCCGATATGGTTTGTGGGCCTGGGAGATCTGCGTGTCCTTGTAGTATCTCCCTTTCATCACTCTAGCTACTAGTGAGCTAGGCGATGTTTCCAGCCGCCATAGTTGTTTCGCGAGTAGCGCCTTATTGAACAATTCGAAGTTCCGGAATCCTATACCGCCTTCTGATTTAGGTAGGCACAGCTTTTCCCATGATAGCCAGTGGGTCCCCCTCCCATAAGCCCCTGATTTCCACCAGAAGTTGCTGATTGCACTGGTCAACTTTTTGCATAATGACTTGGGGAACAGAAAGCATGACATCGCGTAGGTGGGTATGGCCATCGCCACCGCTTTGATCATCACCTCCTTTCCCCCTTTGGATAACAGCTTTGCTGTCCATCCATTAATTCTTTGCTGGATACGGTCTTGTATATATGCAAATATCTGTGCTTTTGACCCACTTAGGTTTTCCGGTATTCCAAGGTATCTACCTACTCCCCCGATTCCTTGGATCCGTAGTCTCTCTCTGATTTCGGTTTGGGTACTGATCGGTACCTTTTTTCCGAAAATAATCGTTGATTTCTCGTAGTTGATTTCCTGTCCAGAGGCCTTACAGTAGCTGTCCAGAATGCTTACAACTGCCTCACATTGGGCAATCGAGGCTCGGCAGAAGAATAGACTATCGTCTACGAAGAGTAGGTGCGATATCGGAGGGCTTGTCTGCGCTACCCGAATGCCTGTGATGTCCTTTGATGCCTCTGCGCCGTTTAAGTTGGCGATTAACGCCTCCGTGCAGAGGATGAATAGGTATGGGGATAATGGGTCTCCCTGCCGGAGTCCCCGTTGGGGCTGTATGCACCCTTTTGGGGTCCCATTGATCAAGACCTGGTACTTGACTGTGGTAACGCATTGCATGATCCAGTCTCTCCATCTTGCCGAGAAGCCCATCTTGTCTATTAGGGCTACTAGGAAGTGCCACTCTACTCTGTCATATGCTTTGCTCATGTCAGTCTTTATCGCTAGATATCTAGTTTGGCAATTTGACTTTGTTTGTAGAGCATGGAAAGCCTCCTGTGCGATAAGTATGTTATCAGAAATCGCACGTCCTGATACGAAGGCTGATTGCGTTTCTGATATGAGGGATGGCATAATTCCCTTCAGTCGATTGCACAGAACTTTTGAGATGATCTTGTAGCTTACATTACAAAGGCTGATGGGTCTGTACTCCGTCATGTGTCTTGGCTTGTCTTTCTTGGGGAAAGACAGATGTTGGTCTCATTTAGCGCTGAGTCCAATCTTCCACTTTCCATGAAATTTCTCACTAGGTCAACCAAGTGATCGCCTACGATGTTCCAGAATTTTTGGTAAAATAGGACAATCATTCCGTCAAGTCCGGGTGCCTTTTCTGGGTGCATTGAGAATAGTGCCACCCGGACTTCTTCCTTCGATATTTTACTCTCCAATTGGGAGTTCATCTCCGGACTGATCTTCTGGGCTATGGGAGCTAGTGCTGAGTTAACGTTAGTGGTGTTTGACGATGTGTATAGGTCTTTAAAGTACTCTATTACTACCTTTTCCACCTTTTTTTCTTTTTCCACCCAAATCCCATTTTTGTCGGTGAGCCCTAGTATTCGGTTTTTTGCCCGCCGTTGTTTTGTAGTTGCGTGAAAGAATTTTGTATTTTGGTCACCTTCTTTTAGCCATAAAGCCCTGCTTTTTTGTTGCCAGAAGACTTCCTCTTCATATAGGGCTTTGCTTAGCATCTCTTTCAGCTTAAGAACTTCTTCTACAAACGTCGTGTCCCATGATTGGGCCTCCTCTAGCTTCTCCCTGAGGTCGTTGCATGTCTTCCCTGAGTTCAGGTTCTCTCTGCGTCTCCATTGGGAGATCGTTGAGCGACACTGTGCAATGCGATCCTTGATCGGGATATTGGGTGTATTGTTGTCTTGGAGCCACCCTGATTTGACAATTGCCTCAAACTCTTTGTTTTCTAGCCATCTCTTGTCAAACCGGAACCTTGGAACTCTCCTCCCCATTCTGTGGGTTATATGAATCCAGATTGGGCGGTGATCAGATCCGCAAAACCTAAGGTAGTTTACCTTTGTTTGCGAGAGGGCATTGTGCCAATCCTCATTCCCCATTGCTCTATCGAGGCGGCATCGGATTATCGATCCGTTTCTTCTGCCGCACCAGGATAAGCTGTTTCCAGTGAAGGGGAAATCGGCCATTCCGCAGTTCTCCTGCATTGTTTTGAAGTCTTGAAAGCTCCTTTCTGGGCGTATTCTTCCACCCGATTTCTCGTGATTTCCATTAATTTCGTTGAAATCTCCGGCCATCAACCATGGTCCCGTTCTGGTAATACCTATGCGCACCAGTTTTTTCCAAACATTGTTTCTTAGGTTTGCAACAGGATCACCATAAACGAAAGTTATAAAGACTTTATTTTCATCAATTGTAGCTGTTACATCGATGATATTTTTATTGAAAAAAAGAACTTGAACATTAAACTCTTCTAGAGCCATCAGGGCTAAACCCCCACTAAGGCCTGACGGGTCTACCGTAAACAAAAAATCATATCCTAAATGAGCTTGCATATCCTGGATGAAGCTCCTACTTTGTTTTGTTTCCATCAAGAATAGTAACCCCGGGAACAACGATTTCCGTAGTTCCCGTAATCGCCGAACTGCCAAGAAGCTACCTACTCCTTGGCAGTTCCAACTAAGGATCATCAGGCCCCCTCCGGTGGTCTCTCCTTGACCACCGGATCCTTTGGGTCCTCAGAATTCTCCTTTCTTGTAGGTATCGCCTCTGAGTTTGACGAGACCTTCTCCTTTTCTTTACGTGGTGCACACCTTTTGGCCGATTTGGGGTCCCCGAAGTACATGATGGAATTTTTCCTCATTTTTGTTGCTTGGAATGGGCTTCTCCCGATTTTCTTCCTGGCTTGGAGCGCTTTGGATATCCTTTCGTTCAGCCTGGTACTAGCCGCTCTTCCTCCTCGGTTTGGTCTTTCTGCCAAGATATCCCGCATGGGTGAAATGATTTCCTTTGGGTTGATCCCGTCTCTTTTTTCCACCTGAAATTGAGGTAAAACAGCATTTTCTGTTAGGTTGTTAGGCGGATTGGTTGAGGAGGATCCCCTTAATATTCTCCTGTTTGCTTCGCGGGCCTCCTCTTCAGTGTCCTTGTACCAGGACGGCCTTTTTTCCCCCATCGGGCGTTTTTGTGCTACCTCATCCACCGGTCTCTCGATTCGCTCCAACGCCGGTCTTTTTGTTCGGTTCGCCTCTTCCCTGATTGGTTCATCGAACCTGAGAGCTCTCCTTGCAGAGGAGTGCCTTGGTTTCTTTCCCGGTGGGGGGACCAGTTCTTTTCCTTTCCCCTTCTTCTCCCCATTTCGCCCCCTCTCATCCTCATTCCTTCTTGGCCTGAGGTTTTCTTCCTTTCTCCTTGGTGGTGGGGGTGGTAGTGGGGCCCATTCTGTTTGGGATTCCGCTTTCTTGGCAGGGCAGTGCCTTTCATCATGGGTGATGCAATGGCATCGTTCACAGAACTTGATTAGTTTTTCATAATCAAATGTCATTGTGACTACATCGCCGTTCGCGAATTCCAAATCTCTTAGGAATACCATGGGCTCTTCCGCGTTTATGGAGACCCTTATCTTAGCCTCCTCCACGTCATAGTGTAGCAGTTCTCCCATAGCCTGGCCAATATCCACTATTGTTTCCTCGGCCCAATAGTGGGTTGGGATTCCAACAATCCTCACCCAGAATGGGATTGTTGAAGGAAAGTCTGATTTGACACTCGGTACCCATCTTTCCAGGGTGGTCATCCATTGGTCAAAGTGGTATGGTCTTTTTTCCAAAACTGCCAGAATATCAGTTTCTGAGCCAAACCGAAACATGAACCGCCCATGACTTAGTTCCTGTCCTTGCACACGGCCCTCACAATTCCAAATAGAGGGGAGTAGGGTCATAAATGTGCGAACCCTATGTCCCTGCATGGCATGTTGAGTACCCGTCCCACAAGGGTGGATTCAAAACGTTTCAGGACTGCAGAGTTATCAAAGGCTCTGATTTTGATTGGGGCCGGTTTTTTTATTTCTCCACAGTTTTTTGCAACCAAGTATCCAGAAATTGTCATGGTGCCGGATTGGTTTTGAAATAACCAGGTTTTCTTGACAAACCAGAGGAAATTAAAGGGACCGAACCGGTTTGGGATTAAACCGGTAATTGGAAACTTTGCACTAAACCGATTTTGGTTTAGCGAAGATTGATTTGCTCGGTACCAGATTTTTCCCAAGTACCGAGAGCGAGGTGTGCGCCGGTGGATTATTCCGGCGAGGACTGTGGTATTTCCGTCACAAAGTGTCTCTCGCACCACCGGTAATCGGCTTACCGTGATGCGGTGCCGACGATTTGGGTGGTAGCGCGGTGTCGGGTCCCGATTTCGAAACTTGATAATCGGAGATCCGAGTTTCGTGGGTGCCGGAAAAAATGGAGGAGAGGGAGCTTTTAGTGATTTGGGCGATTTCGGGATGAGAGTACTGTGGTTTCTTGGGTCCCTATTTATAGGGACTCTGTCGCGAGTCCGGAGCCTTCCGTTTCGAGCTCGGAGGTGATGTCGCCGTGACTGTCTCCACTTTCCCAATTTTGATCTCACCGATTCAATCGCCATTAGTGCGATGCGAGTTTGGGAAAGGGGCGCAATTTGCGGGATCTCACAGCCCATCTTCTTCGATTTCTTCCGCCAAATCTTCCTCTGCATCTTCAATCTTCCATAATCTGCACCTCCGACTTCAGTCTCCGTCTTCTCCCTCTGCATCGGGCCTCTCTGGTCGACGGCGTGGCCTCAGGATCCGTTACGGGTTTCAAATTTCGAAACCGTAACAGCCCATCTCGAGAGAGAATTCATGAAACTTAATCATCCCATAAATTTACTAGTTATGCATATTATATGTAATTAAAAAATATTTTTAAAATATGGAGATGACATATAAAAAATGGTTTGCAATTATATGTTAATTTACATATTATTTACATTTAACATATATACATATACTTTCACACATAAAAACTCTAATACCTCTACGCTTATTTCGGAGGTGTGAACTTCGACTCAACCGTCCCTCGCAGGAGGGTGCTAAATATTCGTATGAAAATATTAAATTATTGGGTCGATATCTTGTGAACCAATGACAAAAAAAAAGTCAAAATAAATTGTTGATTGATGATATTTAATTATCACTGTCAAGCAAAGAATGTATAATGCGTAAGCACATAAATGATGAACTCACATGATTAAATACAGCTATTTATTTTTTTAACATGTTCAACTGCTTTGATCGGACAAGAACCATATTCTTTTAATAATTAGCAAATGATTTTTTTGGCTTTCACATTTTATAGAGAAATTAAGGTTTGTTAAATTTTGTTTGACATATGAAAAGTATCTCTAGTAGTAGCAAGTAAACTTAATAAATTAAATCAATCAAAAAATTTAAAATGTATTTGGTAATAAACTAAAGGCAATTGTTTAAAATAGCACATTTTAATATTTTTTTCAAAAGTATCACTATTAATTTAAGTTTCTAATAATAGTATAAATTTAAAATTTAATATATATTAAAAAATTTTAATAGTAAATTTAAAAACTAGAGAAAATAACTCAAATATAATTTTTTAATTTATTTATAATTTATGTAGAATAAATATATATTTTATATAATAAATTATTTTATTTTTGAAATTTTAATTTTATTGTATTGGATTTAAAATAAAACAAATTAAAATGTTATTTTAGGATATAGTTCTTTAAATAAAGAAATTAAATAAATACAAAAAACTGAGATAAAATCTTGTAATGCCACATCGCTTTATAAAGTACCTGTTTACTAAAATTATTTTTAAAAGTGCAGATAGTTTTTTTAGGAAAAGAATAAGAAAATAATATAACTTTTTCTATTAAATATAAAAAGAGAACTATTGATGTTAAAATAAATAGGTTTTAGCTTGGCGCCGATTCATTGTGTTATTATAAAAGAAAAAAGTTATAAATCTTTAATCGTTTTTTCGTTTGGAGAAACTACACATCCAATGAAAAATGTACTTTTGATGTTAATTCTAATATATAGTAGAAAATAATAAAATAATAAAACTAATATTAATAATAATTAAAAAAGTGTACGTAGTTATTGTAGGAATGAAGAGCACAACTCGTTCATTTCTTTAGTTCATTATTTTCGTTTTGATTTACAGAAAGAAATAGTTTTCGTGAATTTCCTCTTTTCAGAATTTTTTGATGACACCTAATCTTATAGAAATCTTTTCTTTAAAACCCAAACAGAATCTTACTTTGGTGGGCCATAGGCCCGAAAACGAAAATAACCCTAGGTTATATGTCTTTCTCTTGGTATAAATTTCCATGCACTGTCGACAGTTAGGGCAACCTGCAGCAAGAGAAAAACGACAGAGAGAGAGAGTTAGAGAGAGAGAGAGTTAGAGAGAGAGAGCTTTCTTTAATTCTAGAGTGTTGTTCTTAGTCTTTCCTGGTTGTAAACTTTTTTCTTAATAAAATGTTTCTTCCGAGAGGTACCTATAAGGGAACTCGGGTATTTGTGTGTGTTTTGCCAAGTTATTATACCTCACAATTGGTATCAGAGCAATCCAGGTTATCTGAACAGAAGCTTTGAGGTATTCCAATGGCAAACTCAAGGGTTGAGGTGGACAGATTCGATGGCAATGGGAATTTTTCCCTATGGAAGGTCAGAATGCTGGCACACCTGGGTGTCCTTGGTCTAAAAGATATCCTAACTGATGAAACACTCAGGAAAGAGCCTACCACAAAGGAGGAGTTGGATGATGATACCTACACAGCAGGTATAGATCCAGTAAAGTTTGAGAAATCAGAAAGGGCCAAGGATTTGATCGTGATCAACGTTGATAATCAAGTTCTAAGGAAGATATCGAACTGCGAGACTGCAGCAGCGATGTGGGCAACTCTGAACAAACTTTACATGGAGACTTCCTTACCAAACAGGATCTACCTACAGCTGAAATTCTACACGTTCAAGATGGATGACTCCAAAAACATCGATACGAACGTGGATGACTTCCTAAAGCTGGTCACAAACCTAAACAATATAGGAGTCGAAGTTTCAGAAGAGGTACAAACAATCCTTTTGCTAAGTTCCTTGTCTAACAGGTACGAACAGCTAAAGGAGACTCTCAAGTACGAGAGAGACACTCTGAAGCTGAACGAAGTGACAGCTGCTGCAAAATCCAAGGAAAGGGAGTTGATAGATAGTGGGAAACTTTCTAAAACTCAGAATGAGGAGCTGTATGTGGAGTCCAGAGGAAGGCCAACCAGCCAGTTTGAGAAAGGCAGCAGTAGCAATGGTAAAGGAAGATCCAAAAGCAGAAGCAGGTCAAAATCCAGACAAAGAAACTCAAACAAATCAAAAGCTTGTTTTGTTTGTGGGAAAGAGGGACATTGGAAGAGAAATTGCCCAGAAAGAAAGAATCGAGCTCAGAAATCAGCAAACATGGCAGCTGAGCCCAAACAGCCTATGATACTAACAGTGAGTACTCAGGACTCAAGTGAAGAATGGGTCATGGATTGAGGTTGTTCATTCCACATAACTCCCAACAAGGAAGTGTTGTTTGACTTAGAAGAATTCGATGGTGGCAAGGTTTTTATGACAAACAACACTCACTGCATTGTCAAAGGAGTAGGTAAGATCAAAATTCAGAATTTGGATGGATCTGTGGTAATCTTAACAGGTGTCAGATACATACCAGAAATGGGACGAAATTTGATCTCTTATGGAATGCTAGAGAAGGCAGGGTGCAAATACCAAGGGGAAGACTTTATGATTAACTTCTACAAGGAGGATCAGAAAGTGCTTTAAGGAAAGTATCACAACGGTTTGTACTACCTTCAAGGAACAGTTGTGAAGGGGGAAGTCAACATTTCAAGAGCGGAACCAGACATGACAAGAATATGGCATTCAAGATTGGGTCATATGAGTCTGAAAAACATGAACATCCTTGTGCAAGAAGGTTACTTGTCGAAGAATCAAGTTGAAGAATTGGGGTTTTGTGAGAGTTGTGTTCTTGGAAAATCTCACAAGCAGAGTTTCCCTACAGGAAAGCATACTTCCAAAGGAGTGTTGGAATATGTTCATTCAGATTTATGGGGATCTCCTTCTACACCAGAAAGTCTGGGAGGCTGTAAGTATTTTGTCACCTACATTGATGATTTTTCCAAGAAAGTTTGGATTTACTTCTTGAAATCCAAGGATGAAGTATTTCAAACTTTCAAAGATTGGAAAATATCAGTAGAGAATCAGACAGGGAAAAAGATCAAATGCTTAGGGACAGACAATGGACTGGAATTCTGCAACCAACAGATGGATAATCTATGTCGAGAATCAGGAATCAAGAGACATAGAACCTGCATATATACTCCACAACAAAATGGAGTATCAGAAAGGATGAACAGGACTATCATGGATAAGGTTCGATGCATGTTGGCTGAGACAGGTTTGGGGCACGAGTTTTGGGCAGAAGCTGCATCTACTGCTGTCTACATCATCAATCGGTCCCCAAACGCATCCCTAGACTTCAAGCTGCCTGAGGAAACGTGGACAGGTGTAAAACCTGAGCTGACTCACCTCAGATGATTTGATTGTTCAGCTTTTGTCCACATAGTCCAAGAGAAGACAAGCCCAAGAGCAGTTAAGGGCGTCTTTAGGGTTATCCTTTCGGAGTTAAAGGATACAGAGTCTGGATTCCTGAAGAAGGTAGATGCGCAACAAGTAGGAATGTTATATTCAATGAAGAAGAAGTATTCAAGGATACTCTTACTTCAGGGAAAGCCAAAAATGAGATCAAAGGAAAGAGCAAAAAGAAGGTATCATTCAGCGATGACTTGATTCAAGGACCAGCCCCAAGTGGAACAAGTCAAAGAGACATATCTGTTTAAGGTGGAGATTGTTCTTATGAGGAATCTGAAAGTTCAGAAGAAAATGAACAGGAATATGTCTCGGAACCAGAGCAAGAAGTGTCTGACTACTTGCTGGCTAGAGACATAGTAAGGAGGAACATTCGCCCTCCTTCCAGGTTTGAGGATTCTGATTTCGTTGCCTATGCTCTAGCTGTAGCTAAAGAGATCAACTTGGAAGAACCCAAGTCATTTGCAGAGATAAAGTTCAGTAAACACAAGAAATTCTGGGAATCCGCTGCTCAAGAAGAGATAAATTCATTAATGAAGAATCAAACATGGATCCTGATTGATAAACCAGAAGGAGCAAAACCAATTGGCTGCAAATGGGTATTCAAGCTAAAACCAGGAATTCCAGGGGTTGAAAAGCAAAGGTACAAAGCAAGACTGGTAGCAAAGAGATTTTCTCAAAAGGAAGGAATCGACTACAATGAGGTGTTCTCTCCTGTTGTTAAGCATGTATCGATTCGCCTCATCTTATCCCTAGTGGCAAACAAAGATTATGAGCTGAAACAGATGGATGTCAAAACAGCATTCTTGCATGGAGAATTGGAAAAAAGGATTCTTATACAACAGCCAGAGGGTTTTGTCAAGAAGGGAAATGAAAACAAGGTTTGTTTACTGAAAAAGTCTTTATATGGTCTTAAACAGTCTCCAAGACAGTGGAATCTGAAGTTCGAAAACTTCATGAAGACTCAGAACTTTGTACGAAGCAAGCTGGACCCGTGTGTGTACATGAGGAATGTACAAACCAAACAGGCAGTTTATCTCTTGCTGTACGTGGATGACATGTTGATAGCCTCACAGGATCTGAAAGAGATAAAGAAGGTAAAGGATAGCTTGAATCAGGAATTTGAGATGAAAGACCTAGGGAAAGGTTCAAGGATTCTAGGTATGGATATTATCAAGGACAGGCAAAAGGGAACTCTGATTCTATCTCAAGAAGCATATCTGGAAAAGGTACTGAGGACATTTGGAATGGCAGAATCAAAAGCAGTAGTCACTCCAACGTCTAGTCAATTCAGACTTAGAAGTCTAACTACTGAAGAAAAGAAAGAAGAAGATTGACATATGGAAAAGGTTCCGTACGCAAGTGCAGTTGGAAGTTTGATGTATGCTATGGTAGGATCTAGACCTGATCTAGCTTTTGTAGTGGGGCTCATTAGCAGATTCATGAGTCAACCAGGAAAAGAACACTGGTCAGCTGTGAAGTGGGTATTGAAGTTCCTAAGAGGAGCTACTGGGAGATGTTTAGTGTTCAAGAGGAATTCAGATTTCAACATTGAAGGGTTCTGTGACTTAAACTATGCTGTTAATCTAGACAGGAGAAGATCAGTAACAGGTTTTGTATTTAAAGTTTGGGGGAACACAGTTTGTTGGAGATCTAGCTTACAATCAGTTGTGGCATTGTCAACAACTGAAGCTGAGTACATGGCACTCGCCTCAGCTGTCAAGGAAGCCATATGGCTGAAAGGTTTATGTGATGAACTAGGTTTCACACAGCAGAGTGTTACTATACATTGCGATTCACAAAGTGCCCTATCGCTAGCAAAGAATGCAGTTCATCATGAAAGAACAAAGCACATTGACACTAGATACCATTTCATCGAGGATATCCTAAACGAGGGCAAGGTTCGCCTATCTAAGATTCACACCAGCAAGAATGCTGCAGACTTTCTAACTAAAGGCTTACCTGGCCAGAAGTTCGAGTTGTGCTGCGAGCTGGTGAACCTTAGCTAAGGTTGAGGGAATAGCTCCAGGTAACTCCATTGTCAGGGTCTCATCCTCGCAGAGACAAGGAAACAGAACTGGTTAGTAATCCAGTTTGTCAATGGAAGGATAAATGAATAAGAAGATTCTTTTACTAAGTTACCTGTGAGCTAGCAGCGAGGGGAAGAAGCTGAGGAAGAATTGGCAGAACGGAATCACCTCCGTATCTCTCAAGGTGGAGCTCCAGACCGAGAAAGAGCCTAGAAAAACCAAAAAGAGGGTGAGAAATTACCCACGGTGGCGTGTCACCGGCGCGTGGACCGTCGGCAAAGACCACGACGACGCGTGCCGCTGGTGCGTGACCGGAGGAGCAGTCGCGTGAGATCGGTGCGTGGAGGTCGTCACCGGCGCGTCAGATCGGCGCGTGGAGATTGTAACCGGCACGTGGACACCGGCGCATGGAGGCCATCATCGGCACGTGGCCAGAACGTCACCGTAGGACCTCCGGCGCGTGTGGAGCGCGTGAGAAGCGCGTGAGACGCGCGTAATACTCCACGAAGAACCGTGGCTTCATGGAGCGCAGTTTCCGGCGACGCTCGATGATAGATCTGAAGATCTGGGAGGCCGAAAGCACCGTCGAAGCTTTGAAGGTGCTTCAATGGTGAACGAAGAGGAGAAGGTGAGCTTCTCGAAGAAGATCTCACGGAGGAGGAGCCGCAAAACCAGATCTCGGAGGAGATCTCGCGGAGGAAGCTCCACGCAAGGCGAAATCGGACCCGAGACTCTCGAAAGAAGCTTCGATGAAGCTTCAATGGCGGCACACTCGGCAGTAGAAGTAGTCGTGGGAGGAGGCTTCGAAGACGCCAGAAAAGGCACCGCAAAAAAAGGAGAAAGCTTCGATCTGAAGCTTTCACGGCATCGTGACGATGGAGGAGCCGTCGGCGGAGAAGCAGGGTACCGGAATCAGGCCAAGAAGCAGAGGAAGATTTTCGGGAAGAAAACGAAAAAGGGGGGCAACCAGGAGATGGATGCCGCGAGACCAGGAGAGAGGAAAAAAAAACAAGAAGAAAGAACAAGACAACGATAAAATCACATGGAGAAGGAAGAGAAGAAAGGAAAGTTAAGGAATAACAGCCGTTTTGAGGAGAAGCAAAATGGAAAGTTAGGGTTTTAGAAGTCAACAAAATCGACTTAAATACCCCGGGTGAACAAATTATGTTTGGGCCTCATTCTCTAATTTTCGGAAGCCCAAATTCAGAAATTAGAGAAATGTGGAGTTTGTAGAGCCCAAACAGAATCTTACTTTGGTGGGCCATAGGCCCAAAAACGAAAATAACCCTAGGTTATGTGTCTTTCTCTTGGTATAAATTTCTATGCACTATCGACAGCTAGGGTAACCTGCATCAAGAGAAAAACGACAGAGAGAGAGTTAGAGAGAGAGAGAGAGCTTTCTTTAATTCTAGAGTGTTGTTTTTAGTCTTTCCTGGTTGTAAATTTTTTTCTTAATAAAAGGTTTCTTCTGAGTGGTACCTATAAGGGAACTCGGGTATTTGTGTGTGTTTTGCCAAGTTATTATACCTCACATTTTCTGATTATTCAATAAAAGAAAGTAAATCTTTTAGATATAAATAAAAATATAGAACGATAAACTAATCTTAGCAATGTAAAGACAAAACGGCATATGAATGCTTATAATAACTACAAAAAACCTTAGAAATCCAGACATCACTTGAAGCAGTACCTTTGATCATCTTCTAGGTCTTTAAATTTCTTGAAGCACAATCCACCCCATCTCTTGTTAAATTGCAAAATCTCCATCACAATTGCAAACAATCCAATTACATCGATGATGCTAGTATATGCAATCTTCCATAAGCTTCCGGGTTGCAAGATGGCTAAGCCTTTGTAGATGTTGTAGATACTTAGTACAATCACTACATATCCCACAGTGTGATGGTACCTATTCCAATACTTTCTGTACTTATGGTCCTTGTCCGGTCTTGCTTTGAGCGCAAGTATCTGTAAAAACCCTAAAAAGAATAGAAAGATCCCTATCACGGTATGCCGCTTAGCTCTCATTCCAGTGTGTTTTTGCCATGTATATTGCAGTTCCTAGTTCTCCTAATAAACCGGCGAAATAACCGGTGGTTTGAAAAAAGATGTGGACCTAGAACCAAATAGGATCCAGTCCTTTGTAGGTCCTCATGTACCTTGCGACCATGATTCCAATGGGCATGAAAATCCCCCAACTCACCGCGTTCACAAGACCATAGATTTGCTTAACTAGTAACACGTTGCCGTTAGTATTAGAAAACATGTGCATCTAACTTTAAACCAATTGACAATGAATGTAGTGATCAATGCACTTTATATACGTACTAGTGTAAAAATGTCCCAATTTTCGATGTGTGATATTTCATACTCTAATAGACCTCTTCGAGATATGAACGGGACACACACCAAAACCTCGAACATATCACGATAATACGAGCCACTTATAATGTGGGAAATCGTTTTTGTGAAAAATCGTATGTCCGACTAACATTGGGCTCTGATACCATATTAGAAAACATAAACATTTAACTTAAAACAAATGGGAAAATCGTATAAAAACCTCGAATTTGGCAGCCACTAACACTTTAAACCTCAAGATTTTGTCACTGACATTTTAAATATTCAAACATTTATTTGGTACAGTATTAACCTTAAACTGTCACTTTGGATAACATTCCGTTATAAATCAGAAACGGACTTCATAACGCCGTTTAGTTTAAAATAACGCTGTTTAAGTGAAAATAACGCCGTTTAATCCTGTTTTAGTTGGCATAACTCCGTTATTTCACAAAGGAGTTAGAAAAATTGCACAAACATCCCCGAAATCAATTTGGGATTTTAGGGTTTTTCAAAAAATCAAGAACAAACGAAATTCAAATTTGGGAAGAGGAACATCACATCGAGATGAGATAAAATCATTTTTAAACTTAGAATCAAAGGTGATTTTCCTGGGGAGATGATTTGTTGTTTCAGTTGTGAAAATTTTATTTGGGTTTGGCTGCTGAAGAAGAAGAAGACAAACAGTGGAAAATTAAACGACGAAATTTAAGAAAGGAGAAAAGAGAAAGGTTTTCAACCGGCGTTTCAACAGTTGCGTGATTCCCGAGTTTCATTTCAAACCCCTTCATTATTTCACCTCCTTCGTTTTTATTCAGGTTCTAGAGCGTTTGCTGGTTTCTCCAAATTTTCCCGAGAAAATTCCCTAATACGTATTTGCGCAACTTTCCTAAGCTGAATTTCGCAAAATTTTTATAGTCCTGAGCTTCTCGAAATCTCAGTAATATTATCTTCTTAAGGTATTTGTTTGTTATTATTATTGTTGTTCTGTGATTGAAGATATGAATTGATTTCGCTGAATTGATTTCGCTGAATTGATTTCGCTGAACCCCTATGTTGGGTCTAAATCGAATACCCTATGTTCGACATAACTTAGACCCAACAGAAAATACCCTAAGTTCATAACACAACAAAACCCACGTGTTAATAACTTAAAATAAACGGGGTTAAATCGTTTTTAACGGAGGACAAATCATTTTTAACGGAGGTTAAATGACTTTTAACGTCAGTTTATGTTCTGTTAAATCTATTTAACGAAAAGTAATCGGGTATAAATTTCACTGTTAAAAATGATAAAAACTTAACTTTAGATGTTTATAGTGTAAGTGATAAAATCTTGAGATTTAAAGTGTTAGAGGTTGCCAAATTTGAGGTTTTTTATGCGATTTTCCCTAAAACAAATTGAAAATGAATGACCTATGCATCTTATATATTAGTGTAGAAATGTCCCAACTTTCGATATATGATATTTCACACTCTAATAGTTAGATGCTTTTGTGGTCGTGACCTGTCGAGAGAGCAAATCCAAAGTAGCCATGGATTTGAAATGATCTCCACTCATGGCGTGCGTCCCAAGTCTATCCCCTTCTTTCAAGGGACCGTCTTGCCATATATGATTCACCACGGTTGTATTAAAAGGCAACACTATAGTGGTGAATGTAGTCATCTCTCTGTTACGATATAGCTATGTGACATGGAAACTCAAAGGACCTTCTTGATCAAGTATTTAAAAGAACACTCTTAGCTTTATATAAGAATAACTCTCTTATTGTGTTTAGAAAAAAACTTAAAAATTAAACACTAAAACTCTTGTTGTGATTTGTTGTGATTTGTTATAACTCAACAATCACACTTATATATAGTATTAGCACATTTTTGCCAATTCCTATACTGATTAGAACTAGATAACTCCTAATCCTAATAGGTTTATTTAAAATAGATTTAAACTTATCTTATATTTTAACCAATATTGTTAGAGATATATCTTATATCATAACCAATATTGTTAGAGATATATCTTAAGCAAATCTTTGAAGCTTATCCAACACTTGAAGCAAATCTTTGAAGCTTATCCAACACATGAAACCTGTGGTAAGAACAGAATCTTTATTGAATGAAAAATGGAGTTACAAAGTTTGAATCCATCTCAATCTCTCGATTGAGCTAAATTTCCCAGCAGAAACAACCATCTGCCTTACACGAAACTTCCCAGATTCAAGCTACCCAAACAATTTCCCTAAACATGTTTCCCTAAAGATCTTCTTATATACTGAAGACCTTTTACAATATAATTAACAAACTACTAACAGACTTATTACTTACCAATCAATTCGCCAGTTCATCTATTCACTCTTCCAGCTCACCATCTTCTTCTCCATCTTCTCGTGTCTTTGTCGACTTCTTCCTGCGAAAATAAGTTCTCAAGGGCCTATCAATCTGTCGTTGTCTTACGGTATGCCAAAAGAATTTGAGCACCTAACATGCCTTTGCTTGTTGGGTTTTTGCCCAGATTCGATGTTGGTGTGACGGTATGCAACTTCAAGCACTCCGGTTTCTCGGACATAAACTGAAGTGTAGAAACGAGTCTAAAGCCTCAAGATCAATGCAAGAACGAAATTGTTTTCCGTTTTAGAAGTTGTGAGAATTGCATCTAGGCTGAATTTCATCGGTTATTGATCTAGTAAAGTATGGAGCCAACACCAACATAAAACACAAAACCATAAAAACTGTTCTTGTAGACAAAGACATGTTGATGATGATGATTTTTACTTGGCGACGAACAAAGGTTAAATCTTCCGAAATCAGTTCTTGCTTTAGAAGAAATAAATTTTCGAGTAGTGCTGAGTTGTGTATTTATAGCGATATACAATTCCAAGTCTTGGGAAACATTTTATATTTTTTCTTTTTTAAATATCAATAATCTGATATTTTTCCTTTTCTATTGCCCACAAATTTTCACACTTTATTTTCCTTTTTCTTCTTAACAAATATGCATCTAACTAAGTCCTAATTATTTTCTAATTACGAAAAGCGTTTTGTTTTCGTGGTTAATTTGTTTCTTGTCGCTTGTGGTTAACAAATTTAAAACACTTGAATTCCCAATGATCACATTTATAAATGATAAAATGGGTTTGAATCCACTGAGTAAGTTGGGCATATTCACCGAATCCAAAATCCGAACCCAAAATCCAAACCCGAACGCGATCCGAAATATCCGAATCTGAATCTGACCCGAAATACTCGAACCCGAACAAATATGGATATTTAAAAATACCTGAATAAGTTTTGTTTGCTTAATATTTTAGGTTCGGATTCGGGTTCGGATATACCCAAAATAGTATTTTGGGTTCGGGTAGATATACTAGAAACCCGAACATAACCGAATTTGGTTTAAATATATATAAATTAAATATTCCACATCTTGTTGATTAATTAGTTCTAAAACTGAATTTTGTTATTTGTATGTAGCAAATCTAAATTAATGATTTTTTGTTAATTAGAGATTTTTTTATTTTATTTTAAATATTATCATTAAAATTACTAATTTCAAAATTTTTAAAATAAAAATATTTTTAAAGTTTATCTACTAATTTTAAAAACTTAAATAAAATCAATTAATTGAAATTTCATATTTATCCAACAATATCTATTTATGTAAATTTGAAAGAAAAAAAATTAGTGTTAGAACATAAAATACATAACGAGAATTACTAGTTAGACAATTTGATTTTTACTTTTGATATCTAATATTTTGTTATTTTTGATTCATCATTTTTTTGATTATTTGAAACAACGTATGTCTATTTTGAATAAAAGTATGAACTAACCCGAACTTATATGTATGTCTATTTTAGGTACAAAACTCGAACCAATCCAAATATGTGTTCAAAATCCGAACCAATCCGAATCCATATTCAAAATCCAAACTATCCCGAACCTGAACTTAAAATCCGAACTAAACCCGAATATGTAGAGATCCGAACTGAATCCGACCTAAATTTTATAAATACCCGAATGGATTTTATATTTATGACCCCAAAAACCCAAAAACCTGAAAAATCTGATCCTAACTCGAATGGTTACCCGAACGCTCAACCCTACCACTCAGTTTAAATGGGTCCATTATAAAAAATTTAATTTGTGATTCGTCCATAGCAAAGCTGAACAAATCTAATTAGGGCACACATAGTTAAGAGGTTTTACCTATAATTATACAAGTCAGTCCTGTTCTTCCACATAATCTTCATTAACTCTTTTTCATATAATTAGAAAATATAAAAACTAAAAATTTATAAAATTGTGGATATAAATCTTCCGGTAGAAATAAAAGTGACAAAAAATGATTTTAATAGAGTAGTAAAGACTGAAAAAAATAATAGAATAGTAAAGAAAGTGAATTTCTCGATGATATTTTATGGGTTAGTAAAGAGTATAAAGAAGGTTCGACAAATAGCTGGTGAGTTGTTAAACAGTTAAATATGATACTATCGTATATCAATACATTCTTGGACTAATTTTTTGCCAGTCAAACAGTTAAATGTGATGAGTTGGCTTGGTGAGTTACTAACACATAAGCTAAAAATATCAAAGGTTTTTGGGTCAGCTGTCACGTCATTAAAATAAAAAAAATTATTTTTGATTTTTTGTCTATAATTTTATGATTTCAGTAATGTAATTACCTAAAAAGTATTAGTTCTAATATTAATACTAGTCCCCAAAAGACTATAATTGATATGAATACACATTATGCTATTGAACACTAAAATATATATAATGATAAATATAAAATTTACCAAATAAAATTGAATCAAACATAACCAAAGTAATATTTATCGTTTTTATTTTTAAAACAAAAATTTCGTATCTGATAGTGATAACAAATGGAACCAAGCTAACCAAACTAAATACAAAGGAATTGTTTTTTAGTTCATGATTCAAAAATGAAATATTCTAAAATTTATGATAGAAAGTGGATACTCATTCATTTATAAAACTAAACTAAATTTACATATGCGTCTTGCGTAGAGCAAAAAATATTTTTATGTTATAATTAATTAATTATTTAATAAATATAATTAGATATTTATATAATTTTTTTAATATTTTGAATATAAATATATAATACGTAAATATTTTAAATTTTATATATTAATTATTTATTAATACATAATTTAATTTATTTTATTATTATATATTCAATATTATTAGTTATATATTATAGGGTAAATGTCTAAAATATCACATTTTTAAGTTTTTGTTCTAAAAATAGCATCATTAGTTTAAATTTCCAATAATAGCACACATTTAAGATTAAAATGCATTAAAACTATATTTTAATAGAAAAAAATTAAACCCTAAATTGGAAATAATGAACCCAAATACAATACTTTAAGTTTATATATAATTTATTTAGAATAAATAATTATTTTTACATAAGTATTTGTGCTATTTTTGAGAATTTAATTTTATGATGCTAGATTTGGAAAAAAAACTTTAAAAAGTGCTATTTTAGGGTATTACTCTATATTATATTACTATATCATTTAATTCAAAAGATATTTCTATAATTTAAATAAACTACATAAATCATTGATCTCATAGTAAAATATATTTATTTTCTAACCAATTAATAGTAGTGAGATATATTATAATGATTCTAATAATTTAAATTTATTTATATATTTATTTCAAATTAGTTATAAATGATTTTATATGTAAATTAAAAAAATAAAAATAATTTATTTTTTTACAAATTTAATAATATATTTGGTTAGTTTAATGAAATATATTGATTTTCTATCCAAATTAATAGTAATAACATATATTGTAATTATTATACTAAATTATACCTATTTATATATTTATTTTAAACTTATTATGATGATGACACATCAACATAATATTTTTGTTAATAACATATTAGGATACAATTATTTTATTAAAAAAATTCAAATAATATATTAAAAATTCAAATTAGTTTACAAAGGTCAAAAACTATTGGTAAATATTCTTCACACCTCATATTTTGATAGTATTCCATTAATGTTGTCATTATCAAATGGGGCATTTACAAAATTGATCTAAAATTTGTTTTCAATTGCAAGTTTAACCAATTAAACTTTTTTTGCAAAAATAACTTTCTATTTCTTTTTTATCTTTCAACAATAATTTTATTTAAATATATTACAAAGCCGATTTCGAGAAGTATGCTAGTCCGAGTGAAGTAGACTGAAGTAGACTGAAGCAGATTTCTCCGAGAAGTATTCGGCGTTTATTCCTATCAAAGCAGACTTCTCGGAGAAGTCTGCTTTGATCGGAATAAACGCTGAATACTTCGAGAAGTTTGCTTTGGTGAGAAAAACAGTTTATTCCTGTTGAAGCAGACTTCTCCGAGAAGTTTGCTTTGATCAGAATAAACGTCGCCGAATTCTCGGAGAAGTCTGCTTCAGCCGGAATAAACTGTTTTTCTCACCAAAGCAAACTTCTCCAAAAAGTTTGTTTCGGTAACAAAAATAGTTTATTCCGACTAAAGCAGACTTCTTAGAGAAGTCTGCTTTATTCCGACAGCTTATATTAGAGAAATCTGCTTCAGTGAGAAAATTTAGTATGTGTACACTGATATAATGATAATGGTTCAAATTTGTGTTGTTTGTGGGGAGTGTATTATGACAAAGATTTGGAATTTTTCTGTGGATAATATAAGAGCAAGTAAAATGTTTGTATTTGGTGATGATGATTTCGTTGTTGATGAAGATGAGAATAAAGTTTACTCGAATGGTGAGGATAACGTTCTTTACGGTAAAGTGAAAGATGAAGAAATTCAGTTTTATTGTTGAGTATCTCAGAAAACTAAGTTGCGAGCAAGTACAAAGTACAAAATCTGCCGAGAAGTCTGCGAACAAGTCTATCGAGAAATCTGCAAAGAACTCTGCGAGATTTATACAACAAAGTTTACTGATATAAGTATGTATTTTCTGAAACATGGAACCAATCATTTCAATTAATTAGAAGGTACTATGTCATCGATGGTGTGTTACAAAAGCATCCAACACTATCTTGCACCGTAATTATAATATATACATTGATTACAACAACATCCAACACAACCTGTTAACTTAGTATTTTGATGGAATTGTTAAGACATATCTTTAGATTTTGCAGATCGATTTATTGGTTTTCATTCAGTTTTTGTTCTTTCTTGTTATTAAGAAGTATGCATTAATTATCTTAAATATGCACTAAATCATTAACTATGTATAAAAGTGCTTATGAAAATTTATAGTAATATTTGTATTTTTAACGGTTGTCATTTTGTAATTTTATAAGTATGATTTGACTTGAGCTGATTTAAAGATGATTGACATACAACTAATAGTTTATTATAATTCTGAAAAAATTGATTGAAAACTAACTGATAAGATGGAGTGATGGGAGCTAGTGATAGGTACAATAAAGTTTACAAAAACTCATTTAAAATATGACCAAAAATACAAACAAAGTCTGCAATTAGTAATGAAGTCTGCAAGTGAAGTTTACACTTGTAATGAAAACGTGTTATGAAGTCTGCAACTGAATTCTGCAACCTGTAATGAAATCTACAATACGAAAATCCATTGATTCAAAAACTAATGTCAAATTCAAAACGTAAGAATAAAACTCAAAAACAACTAAAAAAACTGTACCCACCATAAATTTCAAGAGAAATTTGAAACATCTATTGAAAATCTTAAAAAAATCATCTAAAATTTTAAAAACCATTAAAAATTACTTTAAAAACTATTAAAACAACAATATTACTTTTTGTAAATCTTTTTCCAGATTTACAACAAGAGAAAATAAAAAACAACAAAAATCTCCAAAACTATGAAAAACGTAATAACTAGTAAAAATAACAAACTTACGTTTTCAAACTGTTATGAAATCTGCAACTGAAGTCTGCAAATGAAGTCTGCAACATGTAATGAAGTTTGCAACACGAAAATCTATTAATTCAAAAATCAACGTCAAATTCAAAACGTAAGAAAAAACTCAAAAACAACAACAAAAAACTGTAAAACCACCATCAATCTCAAATATTTATTGAAAATCTTTAAAAAACCATCTAAAATTTTAAAAACCATTAAAAATCACTTTAAAAATCTACTAAAATAACAAAATTAGTTTTTGTAAATCTTTTTCTAGATCTACAACAATAGAAAATGAGAAATAAGATAAGACTATAAGAGAAAAAATTAAGAAAACAACAAAAAAAACAAAATCTCCAAAATTACGAAAAACGTAACAACTAGTAAAAATAACAAAATTACATCTTTAGATCTCGTGACTTCATTTTCCAGATCTACAACAATACAAGATGAGAAATGAGATAACAATATAAGAAAAAAATTAAGAAAACAACAAGAACAACAAAAATCACCAAAACTACGAAAAACTTAAAAACTAATAAAAATAACAAACTTACGTTTTTAGATCTCTTCACTTCTTTTTCCATATCTACAACATTATAAGACGAAAAAGTGTTATAAAAATAACAAAAGATCTAAATAACAAAAATATTCTCGAGAAATCTGCTTCGTTAAATCTACGGTAACATCTCGAGAAGTATATGTAACCCTAAACCCTAAATAATAAGATTCACTAAATATGCAAAAGTTTTGTTAAAAATTGGATGAATATGTTGAAGATAGTTAAGTAAATACAAAACTCAAATAATTTTCTTTTAAAAATTTGTAAATCTAAATTTTCAAGTTTATCACATGATATTTCAAATTCTACCATGAATTCTCTACACAAACATCAACTATTAACCCACAACACATAACAACAAAAACTAGCAAATATTTGATACCATTATATCGAATCCAATCTCTTTATTTTTATTCATTATAACTTTTACGTGTTTTTAATATGTATATAAATTGTGTTAATAACAATTTTAATTTTTAAAAAAAATATTTCAGGATTTTTATTTGATTTAGGTAATTTATGTACAAAGTAGACTTCGAAAAGTCTGCTTTGGGAAGAAAAACAGTTTATTCCGGCTGAAGGAGACTTCTCTGAGAAGTTTTCGAGGTTTACTCCTATGGAAGCAGACTTCTATGATAAGTCTGATTTGATCGGAATAAACTTCGAACAATTCACGAAGTCTGCTTTCGTGAGAAAAACAGTTTATTTCGGCTGAAACAAACTTCTCTGAGAAGTCTGCTTTAATGAGAAAAACAGTTTATTTCGGCTGAAACAGAATTCTCGAAGTCTGCTCTGATAACAAAAATGTACTGAAATGTAATTGATATTTCGACATTATTTTTTAGACAAAACTAGTGTTTAGTAATTTTTCTACCCTTATAGGTTAGTTTTGCAAAAATATTTTCATGGGGATTAGAGTTGCATTTGAAGTCAAGTTTTAGATTATTTTTAGCAATTTCACCTTATCAAATAAAAGAAAGAAGTTTTCTCTCATGATTTTTTATTTGTCCTCCTTATGTTGTAATAATCCTTAGAGAACGGAAAGTAACAAAACAATATACATTTGGTTTCTATTATACTTTTCAGTTTTTGTATTATACATTGACTGCCAAATGTATATTGGTTTTTTTTTTAAGATTGTTAAAATATAAGAATGATGCATATTAGCTTGATTATGTTTGGTACTATAGTATTATGTAAATTTTATAGTTATCGTAAAATATGTTTTAGGATCTAATATAATGATATGATTTGTATTTATGTAGATTGTAGTCTTTTCTTAGTAATAAGGTTTCTTGAGTTGTTTAACGTATTGGTAATTCAATTTTTTCGTAATAACAGTAAATTGATATTTAAATAAAACAACTTTTTAATAATGAGTTATTGAAATAGTATAAACTTAGGTAAAAAAATAGAAAATATATTTTTCTTACTTTTTATTTGAAATGATTATGTAACAGCTGCCGTGGCAGTTGACTCCGTAAATTTAAACGTTTTCGTTAACAAGTCAGTTGAATCAGTAACTAACTTAGCATAATTAACAACTTAACTAAATTTCCATTAGAATAAACATTAATGCATCGATTTATAATACTTTGGATATAAAATTAAAAGAGTACTACTATAAAATAATATTTTTAAAAAATTTGTATTAAAAATAATATTCTAAAATTAAAATTTCAAAATAGCATAAATAATTATATGAAGATATTTATTTACTTTAACTAAATTATACATAAACTTAAAATATTGTATTTGAGTTTCTTTTTCTATTTAAAACTTTTTATTAAATTTAAATTTTTAATGTATTTTAATTTTAAATTTATGTTATTATTATAAATTTAAACTAATGGTGTTATTTTTGAAACAAAAATTTTAAAAACTGCTATTTTATACAATTGTTCTCCTTAATATTTTGACATAAAAGATATTTTAAAATAAAATGCAAACACAATATAAAACAAAATATTAGAAATTTTGAAAAAATAGTCAAACAAAATATAAAACAAAATTTTGTTTTAAATATTTATCACATCTATAATTATTTACTTATTTAGTATCATTATCTATCCAAAATAGAGAAAATTTAAATTTACTTGTATAATCTGATTTTATTATCTATTTTATATGTATAATCAATATTAAAATTTTAAAAAATTTTGAAAAAAAAATAAATTCTAACAACAATTAATTATAACATATGATATTTTCCTCGTTCTAAATCTAATATATATACATGTAAAATTTCAGATATAAATGCTATATGACAATGGAGAAGAGTAAGTGGTCTAGTGGTTGTATCATCTCTACGTCCATCCCAGAGGTGTGGAGTTCAATTTCACCACCCCTCGTAGGAGGGTGCTAAATTTTCGTATGAAGATATTGGACTATTGGGTCGGTCCGTTGTGATCCAGTGATAAAAAAAATGCTATACGACAATGACAAGCAAGATGAGATCGTGACGATTTGAATTTCTGCTTTACAAAAAAACAACAACGACAATAATGATTTATCTTTGATATATATAGGTACATCAACAACAATAACTCAAAACAAAAACAACTCTTAGAACTCTCACAATTTGACATATCAACAAACAACAAAATCTCTTAAAACTCTCTTTAATACATCATCATTTTCTCTTTTATGATTTCTCAAATACTATAGAATAATATTTGTAATGTGTGTAGCAAAGAATAATTTGCAATTCTTTTGATAAATTGCAACTAAAATATGAAGTTCGGATTCAACCCCATGTTCTAGTTTATGGACCTATTTGAAGACGTATTCCTTTGCCCATCCTTCGTTTTAAGAGTTCAACTTCTAAAGTTTTATAATATCAGTTGACAAAAACAAAGAAAGAAATTTTATATATCATTGTATCAATATACGACAAGTACTTGGAAATGACTTGTCAGCCAAAGAAAATAAAGGAATGGCCATGCCGATGAGGAATGGCTTCACATAATTATTCACAAGGGTCCAGTGCTAAAGTTAATAAGACAAAACCCATATCAAATAATAATAATAATAAGAATATTGAAGTGAAATCCCATAATTTAATTAATGAAAAGCTATTAAGATTTGCTTTGAGTTGTATCATGGTGAGAGCTAGGGTTTTAGCTATACTAAAAGTCCGGTTCAGACTGGTCAAGTCCGGTTCATGAAAGATCAAGTTCATATTATGAAGAACTAATTTAAGATGGAGATTTGCTAATCTGAAAGTGAAGAGAACATATTGATCTTGACCTAGACGTGCTATATATACATGAAGGTTTGCTTAATCTGGTTTAAATTTTGAATCAGTTGAAGATTGATCTTTGTTTACAGTTGGTTTTGGTCTAGTCCTAGTTCGTCAGAGTTGGTTTTTTTTAAAACATAGTTAATTTGTTGAATTCACGGGAACATTTTATGTAATTGAAAAGCATTTTAACAAACAAATTTCACTTTCACAATTTAAAAATATGTCACACAGCATGATAGTATTTTAAAAATATTATATAATATACAATTTACTAAAAAATATTTACGAAAATAATATTAGAATTTAACATTATACTGTATGCAAATTCCTAAAATTTTGACACAAAATATATTTTTGACATAAAACACAAATACAATATAAAAATTAGTCAAACAAAATATAAAAATAAAAATTTGGTTTATTTGAATATTTATCATATTTACACTTCAATACCTATTTAATAATATAATTTATATAAAATAAAGATAATTTAAATTTATTTGTATAATCCAATTTTGTTTTCTATTTTATTTGTATAATCAATATTCAAAATAATTTAAAAAAATTATTTTAAATAAAAAATAAATTATTTATATATTTAAATTATATTTACTAAATAAATAATCAATAGACGGTGAATCTAAATCTACTTTCTTTATATATATGCAAACATAAAGTGCAGTAAAACAAAGAATAATAAAAGTAACCAGAATCTTGGTTCTATATATATAACCACAGCTTGTAAAGTGTAAAACCCAAAGAACAACTTTCATTAAATTAAAAGATAAAGATCTCAAGATGTCAGGAGTGTGGATGTTCAAGAACGGCGTGGTTCGTCTAGTTGCGAATCCTGGAGCAGAGACGAACATTGAGAACACAAAGCGAAAGGTTCTTGTTTACACTCCAAGCAACGAAGTCATAACCTCTTACTCACATCTCCAACGACATCTCTACGCACTTGGCTGGGAACGTTACTACGAGGACCCTCATCTCCTTCAGTACCATAAAGCATCCACCGTTCATCTCATCTCACTTCCTACTGATTTCTCCAGGTTCAGGTCCATGCACATGTATGACATCGTCGTCAAGAACCGCAACATGTTCCAAGTCAAGGACATGTGATGTAACCATACTTTTAAGCTTTTCTGTTTCTGGCTTCTTGTTCGTATATGCATTTCTTATGGTGTTGGTTTGATTTGTGCCATGTCTATTGTGAAGCTAACTTTGTGTTTGGTTGTTGTGTTTGAATGTTGGATGTACTAATTTGAAGTAATGCATATTAATAAACAAATTTGTAATTTTGTGTATGAATTTTTCTTCCTTTTGAAGAATAAATATGTTATATACATTTTTAGCTTTTATACCTTATGATGATAAGTACAAAAAGAGTAAATTTTACTAAGATTGCATGAAAAAAGACTTATGTAGAATGGATGATAGGTAAAAAATATTTGTATATATAAAGTAACTAATAGATTTTATTTTTAAGTAACTAGTAGCTGGATCTGAGTTTGTTATAATTATATATATATATATATATATTATATCATAGATATATATATAAAATAATAAAATATATGTAAAGTGGAACAATAACAACGAGGATGTAGTCAGCTCTCCCATGCTAAAACGCTCAGGCGACAAATTATATATGTATATACACGTTTCTTTCGTTTTTTAATTTTTTTTTGGGATGAATTTTAGGATTTTTGGTTCATAATATAAACAGTTATATAGGATTTTTTTGGGATCGAATTTCTCTCAAATCATACATTTTTGTAACCTAAAATATAAACAGTTATATATTTGTTTATTGTAAGATATATGTGTGTGTAGGTCGGAGGGAAGAGATTATAAGATATCTGTTGGGTTTTCGTAAGCAACATAGCGAGTGAAGGGGAAAACCGTAAAGAGTGAAAGTAGTTTCTCACATACATTTATAAAGCCATTCCTAATATATTATTTTATGAACATTTTAATAAAATAAATTCATTTTAATATGTTATTAACAAAAATATTATATTAAATATTATAATCACAATAAATTTCAGATAAATATATAAATTAAATTAAATTATTATAATAATTATAATATATGTCATTATTATTAATTTGATTACATAATCAATATATTTTATTAAATTAATCAAAAAGTACTATTAAATTCGTAAAAATAATTATTTTTATTTTCTTAATTTATATATATATAAACTAATATTAAAATTTTTTAATAAAAATAAAAATTATATAAATATCTAATTTATATTTATTAATAAATAATATTATAAAATTTGTGAATATTTTTCCTATATAGGAGATAAATATAAATCTAATATATTTATAAGTAGTAAAACTTATTCATGAAGCAAACTATTAAATATGATAATAATAAAGCAGTAAAATAGAAGCTTCAAGAGAAAAGAACTTTCAACATGGATAATCATCTTTGGTATCTAAAGTTATAATACTTCCTATTCGGTATATCCAAAGTTATAATACTTTCCACTGAATAAAATATTTTATCACAGGAAAATTCACTTGAGTGTAAAAACCATGATTGCAGAAAATTTTCTATAATAACGTAAGACATACATTTTTTTTTAAAATCTCATAAATATTGCATTTCAATATTGTGAATACAGTTTTTGAATGTTGTACTGAAAAATGTTTTTGTAAATAGATTTTGCATTGTCATTTGATCGATATTAAATTCTAATATCTTGATTTTTTTTATTTGTAACATATGATAAAATATTAGAGGAATGTGTTTTATAATATTGCTATTGATATAATCTTATTTGATTCATATGACACATACAATATTATTTTAAGAAATTGTTGATTTTTTATTGGTTATTATTCCCCACATTTTTTGTATGTTATGATTCATAAATCTCATTCATACATATTATTTACATGTTTAATGAATTATAATGAATTTTCGTATGATTTTGAAATGACAACCAATTATTATTTTCAGTTCGTCACAAGTTTGTAGTTATTGTTTATTAATAAATATGTAAAAAGTATCACATTGTTGATGTATCTATTTTCTCACAAATATACACTTAAAAAATTATACAATTTGCGTCGAAATCGCTTTATTCTATAAAGTAATCATTATAAATTGACCGAACATATTTTTTGAATCTTTTGTGATCCTTTTAGGTTTTAATGTACATATACAATAAAGTGAATCTTTTGTGATTCTTGTCAGATTTTTGATCCTTTTAGGTTTTAATGTATATATACAATAAGGTGATGTATATAATTAAGTATGCTATCCCAGCATCTATAAGGTATATTCATAGATTTCTTACTGCTCTTATATTTATAAAATCTTAGTATTTGAAAAAAACTTTGTGCCACAAATCCATCTTGATATCTTATAATACTATCTTTCTAATTTATTTTTCTTACAAACAACCACTTGTATTAGTTCATCACTACATACTAGGTGTAATGACAATATGTCCCAAAAAATTTCTACTAAAAATAATTTATTTCTCATAATCATTTAAATTTTTAGATTTGCATCATCACTTTTATTATCATTTTCTTTGAATATAAAAAATATTTTATTAATATCTTCTATTTCATGTTTAACCATAATTTCCTGTATTATATGTATTTAATAAAAATCTCACCTAATTTCTACATTATAATCATTTTATAGATCTTTAGAATTTTCTCATATATGTATTTTAAACGTTTTAATTGAATGATTCATATTTTTTTCATTTTGTTCTCCTAACTTTTTTTTCTTACAAGGTTTTCTTATCATTTGCGTTTTTTTTTTCAATTGAACTTTAGATTCTTCTACAATGCTTCCATTTTTGTTTTATAGGAATAATAATTTTTGATGGAGCAATCATTGTGGTTATGTATATGACTTTGTCACCATTTTATATTCCTAAATGCATATTATAACGGAGCCATATTTTACAAGTGTGCAATTTTTTAATTTCTGTCTCGGTTTGTGTTGAGGATCAAAACATACCAAAGATGGGATACACAATGTAAAACCATTTGTCACTTGTTTAATTTTTTATCTTATGGATGGATATTCATTTCTATTAAAATGAAAAATATGTAAAACATGCAGTAAATATGTTACCACTTCGCGGTTCAATATAATGAATTATATTTGGTAACATATGTCCGATGTATATTTTTAACCTACTTTGTAGTCTCATTTTTGTTCTTTGTAATATATTTATAAGAACATAAATCACATAACTGAAAATTCGTAGAATACATTTAATATATATTTAGTTTTATCTAGACCAATGTTGTAAATGCATTATATCAGATCCCATATTAAAATTAATAATTTTATTTTCAATATTAATGGTCAAGCAATGAATTACTACCATTTTATCAAATAGTCACCTATACCATTATGTGTATAAAAATGCATACCCAATATTCAAGATCGATTCTTAATCCATACAATTATCATTAAAAATTTGTGAAACTAATTCACCAACATTATCAATCTTTACTTTCTTTATGATATAAATAATGAATTGCGTTCATTCTAGACAATAAATCTTCTAAATTCACATTTGTTTTCTATTGACCATATAGTAGATGTGTAAAAAAAAATAAAGTATTGAATGACTCGTATGATGGGTGAATATATTCACACATATCAAAATAATACATGAATTCATTCTGAACTTTAGTTGGTGATAGTTAAATTGTAAGTTTATCTTGAGAACAATATGAAAATTGTTGATTAAAAAATATGTTGGTTTTTCAATGGAAAACCACTATCATTATGTATATTTTTCTCATCATAACTTATTCAAAATGTGTAATTCTTTCGTATCAAATTCTGGATGTAATTTTAAGCTTCCGGTTTATGTAACATATAATTAAGTTATAATTATTTTTTACAATATAAACTAAAGGATATTACTGGTAATTTTTCAATATATGTTTTTTATGTAAAGTAAATATAATTAAGGGCAAATATCTAAAATAGCACTTTTCTAAGTTTTTGTTCCAAAAATAGCATCATTATTTTAAATTTCCAATAATAGCACAAATTTAAGATTAAAATGCATTAAAACTATATTTTAATAGAAAAAAATTAAATCCTAAATTAGAAATAATGAACCCAAATACAATACTTTAAGTTTATGTATAATTTATTTAAAATAAATAAGTATTTTCACATAACTATTTGTGCTATTTTTGAGAATTTAATTTTATGATGCTAGATTTGGAAGAAAAACTTTAAAAGGTGCTATTTTAGGGTATTACTCTATAATTAATACTATTTTTATTCATACATTCTATATGATATCTATTTCTTAGAATATTTTTAAAAATTAATAAGCTTTTGAATGTTTAAAGAGAAGATAATGTATCATTTATTTTAAATTTAGTTTTCGGTATTAAAAAATTAGCTCTTATATTTGTATTTATCAGCTATGGTATTCAACATTTATATTGAGAAATATTTTCTTTTAAATATTATGTAAATCTCAAAATGTGATATTTTTTAAATTTAAGTTCATTCTAAAGATTAATAATCGTTACACAAAAACAAGAAATTTATATTGCAAAAGATACTTCTATTACAATAAAACTATTTTACAACAAAACAAAAATACATATAATATTATTTATCAAAAGAGTGGACAAATTTTCATTTTTCTTCTCTTTTTGAGACGACAAATCAATAGTTTAATAGATTCGATGAGGTTGAATTTGTAGTGGGTTTGAAGTTGTGTTTGCCCAAATCCTCATTCTTGGAGACTTTGCCTTTAACATTACTGGACCCATAATCAACCAGTGACCTTGTCTTTGTTAGAGAAAATGGTTATTCTTTGGATTGAATTATTAAATTCACACATAATGTAGGTAGCAAAAACATTTATTCTATCCATTCAAACCTGTAAAGGACGGTTTGAGAGCAATCTTGAAACCCCTTTTAAAAAAACAAATGATTTGCTTTGTGTCTTTGTGACATGAAATTGATATTTCATTAAACCGACAGGTGCACTATAAAGTTCAAAGAAGAACCACGAAACGTTAACGGAGAAAGAATCTCTCAGCTTTTATAATCTTTTTCAAGTCAAATCATTTTCTATCACCACCCACCTCTCAAACCCGCGGCAAATTTATAAGGGTCATCTTCAATTTTGTATATTTTTCTTGGGTTTTCCCGGAAGATCATCAATGGCGAGCCTTTTCGTTTCTCGCTTTATCAGGTAAATTATCTGGAAGTATTTCCTTTGGTTTGGTTTATATCTGTTGTTAGTGATATCTTCGTGTTTGTTGTCTTGAATTAAATCACTTTCCTTTTTGTTTGAGGTTTATATTGATTAGAGGGTTTGGAAACTTTTTAATTGAATAGCTTGTAGAGACGAAACCCTAGAAAATGACTCCCACGGCGGCGCTCGACGATCCGGGACAGATTAAACGTGCCCTAATTGATGCTTCTGCTGGCGCGATCGCTGGTGCTGTTTCTCGCACCGTAACTTCTCCGCTTGATGTCATTAAGATTAGATTTCAGGTATTTCTCTTTTTGGTTTCATTCTCTTCTGATTGATAGGTTTGCTTTTTTCCTTTTTCGGTTTAGCTAGAATCATTGTTGTGTCTCTGCTTTGGATACTCATGTATTGTGGACGTAGTCGATGAGAATTATCGTTGTTAGATTTGTAGCATAAGGAGTTATGCTTCATGCTGTTTTAGAGAGTTAGTTAATTGCTTCTTATATGTGATTGCAGGTTCAACTAGAACCGACAACTTCATGGTCGTTGGTCAGGAGAAACTTGTCTGGAGCATCTAAATATACTGGAATGTTACAGGCAACTAAAGACATTTTCAGAGAAGAAGGTTTTCGGGTTAGTCTCTTGAGTCTTTTTATATCCTGAAACCATTCCTGTGTTTTTTCCGTTAGTCTTTGGCATTGGGTTAGCTGAAGTCTTGTCATCTGTTCTGACGTTTTAATCCTTGTTTCTTCTTCAGGGGTTTTGGCGTGGTAATGTGCCAGCTTTGCTTATGGTCATGCCATATACTTCGATTCAGTTTACAGTATTACACAAGTTGAAATCTTTTGCATCTGGTTCCACTAAAACAGGTAACGAGTGTACTGAGTAACATCAGGGTCTAGATATGGTATTTGGTAGATTGTCAGTGTTTTTTGTTGTTGTCGTTGTCCTGTGGCTATCATAGGGGTAGATGATGCTGTTTTTATCCAACAAAGTTGCGTTCTTTTCATTAGTGAAAGAGAATTCACTTAGGGTATATTCTTTTGTGTTTGTTATAAATTTATAAGCTTATGTAATTTGGAGATCATTGTGTTTTCTTATTTGTTAGTTATTAGCTGATTGTAGTATTTTGCATTGCAGAGGATCATATACATTTGAGCCCTTATCTATCCTTCGTTAGCGGAGCTTTAGCAGGATGTGCTGCTACACTAGGATCTTATCCTTTTGATCTTCTAAGGACAATATTGGCCTCACAAGGAGAGCCTAAGGTTTGTTTCCTGACTTACGCACCCCCTGTATTATTTTAAATCTAGTCCCTGTGTTTTTTCTTGTTTTTATTCCTTATTCATATGCTTAAGTGACATTGTAACCATAGATATGACTGATTGATGAATGTCTACACTCTACAGGTGTATCCAACAATGAGATCTGCGTTTGTTGATATTATCAAGTCTCGAGGCATAAAAGGATTGTATAATGGATTAACACCAACACTTGTTGAGATTGTGCCTTATGCTGGCCTGCAATTTGGCACTTACGATATGTTTAAGCGTTGGATGATGGTAAGAGCATGGGAATATATCGTTTCTGCGTGATGTTATCTTAAACAAGCTGTCTTTTTTTCTTTTAGCGATAATCAGGTCTTTTGATTTTTTGTAGGATTGGAACCGATACGTTTTATCTTCCAAAACCCCGATCAACGTGGACACCAACCTTTCTAGCTTCCAGCTTTTTGTTTGTGGGCTTGCGGCTGGAACTAGTGCCAAACTCGTCTGCCATCCTCTTGATGTTGTCAAAAAACGATTCCAGGTCAGTAAGTCTTACCCAATGGATTATTGGATTTTCTGCAAAAAAGTCTTATAGGATGCAAACTATAACTATGCTTCTTTGTTCACTTCTGCAAGAACTACTCATGATATAGGATTAACGAGAGAATCTGTATTTTCGACCCACTACCCGTTCCCTGTCCCAAACCTTGAAAATCTTGAAAACCTCAACTCAACTCATTCTTCTTTCCTCTCTACCTGTTAGTTTTCTAGCTGACTCTCAACCCATAGTTGCTGAGCTATCAACATATCACAATATACTATAAATTAGCTGGGGTAGTTACAGTGTTCATAAACTGAACAAACACAAGGACTTATCATATTCACTTGGTTCTGTGTGTTGGGTCTTTCCGTATCTCAGACTAAAATATCATACTTTGCTGTTAGGAATTGCTTACAGATTCTACTTGGTGCTTCTTGGCTGTACCCACTTGTTCTGTCTTCCTATCTATAGAAAGAAAACACAAGTTTGTGTAAAACATTCTTAAATGATAAAAGCTTTTTTAACTTCCCAATGGATTTCCATCGTAATGAAAATGCAGCTGCTATAAAATATGAGATGATATAAATGTTGGAAAGATTTGGAACTCTTTTGTTGCAGGTTGAAGGTTTACAGAGACATCCAAGATATGGAGCCCGAGTGGAGCGACGTGCGTACAGAAACATGTTAGACGGTCTGAGGCAGATTATGATGTCGGAAGGGTGGCACGGTTTGTACAAAGGCATCGTGCCATCCACTGTGAAAGCAGCTCCTGCTGGTGCTGTAACCTTTGTGGCTTATGAGTTCACCTCCGACTGGTTGGAGTCAATTTCTTGGTAGAGATTTTACTCTTTTCACTTGTTATAATATCTTCCTGTCTCTAGCATTTATTATAGGCGACCCTAATCATGGGTGTGTTAAGCACAACATATGATCATTGATTAATTTTGGAATTATAATAAAAAATATACATCAACAATTGTCCATGTTTATATAACAAGTGTGACCGGTAGCAAAATTATGTTGTCATTCACAAGAATTTGCAGCCTGTTGATGAAAAGGTATATTGAAAGATACAGAGAAAAAAATAATATTATTAAAGAAAGATCCAAGTTATCAAGTTCCAGAAAATATGTTGCAAGTTAAGGAAAGTATTATGGACAGTGATGTGAAAAGATTGGCAAGAAAATGAAATGATACACGAAGAATGCATTGTGCATTGACTGTGAATCAAACTCAAACCCCAACAAACAGAACCAAAACCAAATCTTGAGCAAAATCAGCCGACACTACAATTTGTCCTGACCCTGTCTCTGTCGACTTTTAGGACATAACTTTGGAGGTCTTGTTGTTATGTCCTCTAAGCCCTTGGAGTGACTACACTGAAGCTGACGCTTGATTATCTCTACCGGTTCTACTTGCTTACTTCTCCAAAAACCAAAACCTAGTTCTCTTCTGTCTCAGAATCCACGATAGCAAAGTCTAACTCACCCAAAAACTAGTTCTAGAGTGGAGGATTGCCACAACATTTACATAGCCTTCTAGAAATCTTCCAATTTCTAATGTGAGACTTTACATCTCTAACAAAGACTACTAGAAATATTCGTCTTTGGCATCAGGAAGCTCTAGCAACAAGCATAACCCCTTGGTACTTAAAGAGTTTTAAGACCGCGCTGTCCAGGAGGAGGACAATCTTGTCTAAACCCAAATATAGATGCATATAATGATAAGACGATGGAAGCTCCAATCTTCTTTTGTCAAGAAAGTGGCAATACTTCCAGGATACCTCTCCTTGATCTTCTCACAAAAGGAGGAAAAAGTTGACTATATGCTCCTCTATAAAATTATTTCCTCTCCATGACTGAGTAATTCAACAACTTAATGCCATGCTCTCTTTAGATGTCCCTCTGCAATATACTTCCGACTTGTAATCTGGGAAAGCATTCAACTTCTCCTTTATAATACTACTAACCAAACTTCTTGTTCCATTGTAGCCAGCTTTCACAACTGTTCTCTCACACGTGTCCCTCGTATTCAGTTTCTTGATACAAATTAGCTACGTGGCTGAAAGCCTTGATGCAGTGATATGTCATGGACAATCTCTTGAGCTTTGGATTTAACTGAAACGCAATGAATATTGTTTTTCTTGTACCTGTAAGTGAACCCGATCTCGTTTGTGCAATTCATCTCAGAGATCAGTAAAGCTGTTGAACCACTGCTTCTATGCAGTTGTCCTGCCTGACCTGTCAAACCAACAAACACATTCCTCGCATCAGGTTGCTCAGGTAAAAAGAAAATTCCACAATTGCAACGTCTGCGGAATTTTTTTCCATATTTTGAATTCTTAAGGGTCATAGTCTCCAAACGAAACCCGATTTTCTTGGCCGTCTCGGACCTGAAATCGTTTATACAAGTATATGGCATTAAACATCTCCAACGGTAAGGATCCATCCTTTTACTAGTCAAAAACTCTCCTCCTGCTTGACATATAGCTATGACTTTCTTCGTTTCCAATATTCAGTTATGTTTCTCTACGAATAATTTCTGTAGAGCTAATCTAAATCCAAACAGATCAAACATGGAGTTTACGATCGACTTTAAGCTGGTTTAGTGGTTTATAACGACCTTTTTTGATAAAACGGCTTATGTCTTCTTTCAGTTGTTTTTGCACAAATTCCGACAGAAACAGAAAAATTAATACGCAAAAAGATAGACAAGAAATCAAAGCAACAGCGTCAAGCCAACGAAGGCCAGCTTCAACTTCAGAGAATATAAATTACCCATTTTATACATAAAACGGACTTTGAGCATCAGAATTTTCTGTTGTTATAATTCTATCCAAAGTTTTCCATCTAAAAAATATTACAACATGCAAGCTTGCCTCAGGTTTGGGCGCAACCGCTAGTTTTCCATAGCTGCATCAGGAAGCGGAGAATCGTGAGCCAGTGACTGCAGAGGAGAGAAACAACATGAGTGACTTTTAATTGACATATGCCTCGGATTTCATTTGCGCTGATTTTGATAATATGATTCAAGCTTTTACCTGCTCTTGGGAGCGGAAATACATGAAGGGTGTATAGTTAAGGAAGTTGGAGACTCTTGATGTGTATATATCCGCATACCTGAATCCAATTTCGAAGCAAGTAAGTTTTACTTTAAGTGGGAGCTCGATTCGAACTTACGAGTTGGATCAGAAATGCAGAGAAGATAGATATATACTTTTCGATTTGTCTCATCAAGTGGCTTTTGTCCCACAAACCCGCACGTGAGAGGAAGCCCCACCTGGAAAGCAAACCCAAGAATTATGAGTCAGACAGATCATTTTTGCGATTCCAGAGTCATCAAACTATGATTCTTAAAATTTTTGTGCTAGAACATGGATAGATAAAAGTTTTTTTTTGCTCTTTACGTTTTGTTGAAGAGCTCGCCGTCTGACTCCAGCATTAGACCGATCTTATCATCTAGTCTTTGCATCACAATGAGAAGCTTCTGCATTGTCTCTGTCAGTTCTTGATCATCCAAATTGGTAGCAGCTAGGGTCTATGAGGAAAAACAGAAAGAGACAGCTTTATGAGCATTTTCCATCACAAATATCTATTCTCTTATCTGATATTATTATGCATTGTGTTCCACTCAGGGGAGAACGCAATTATAGATCTTGCAAGGAGATAAACAAACCTGAGCAGGACGCCCTTTGCTTCGTCTTTGAAGAGCAAGCCGGAGCTGGTTAAAGAGATCCCCAACAACCTCCTTTTGATTTATAAGTTCTATTAGCTCTTCCCGGTGACCACGACTGCCAATTAAAGCCATATACTGCAAAGAAACAAGATCAATTCTGTTACTTCAACGAACAAAAGCACTCTAACTTCTGTCATATATTGATTCTAGTTCAGACATAATTAATCCAAACCTCTTCTTCCAGTTCACGGCAAATCAGTGCAGTTCGCCACCTGAGATGGACTTTGGATACGCTGACATCAGTGTAGATGTGGTCACCAACATATAAAATTTCATCTCCATGAACGTTGAGTGAACTCTCTATCATCTGAGCACTTCCTCCTGAATACAAACCTCCTAAGGGAGACAAACAGTGATAGGAAGGAAAAAGCATTTAGTTGTTTATCCACAGCAAAATTATCAACTTATGATATATCACCTGTTTCAGCCTTGAAGCATGGACGCAGTAAACCTTCTCCAGTCACAACCTCGTATAAAGGGTGTGACATCTGGAAGAACTCTGGTTTCCTTGCGGAAACTATCACCTATGTCAATGTGAATTTAGAAGCAGTAAGTTTTCATGCAAACTACTCACTGGAAAACGACTGTTTTACAATTGAAATGAAAGAAACAAATTTACGTTTGCTCACCATTTCAAAAAGATCTCGCCAGTCCATGCTATTGGGAAGGAATTTATTAAATGAATGCTTCATCATTTTGTCTGTGTAGAGATAATCTGAGTTTGTAATAAGCAAGAGCTTTTTACCAGCCTGTGAGCGTGTTACCATATTAAAAAAATGAAAGCATTATAATTAGACATTTTATGTGAAGAGTGAAACCTTACCTCCTTTTGATCTAAAAGAGCTAAAGGTAGTTCTGGGTCTGGCTCAACAAATAGCTCTGGCTTGGACATTATCTCACTCTGCAAAGTAACTATCATTTAGGGACCTTAAAAAGTGATTTATAATAAATGGTTACGAATGGAAAAACTATCTACCTTAAGCTGCCCCTCAACATGTGCTCTGAAGAGAGCTTTTGCAACAGCCTGAAAACAATGATTAAAGATAAAGAATATGCAAAGCTTTCAATTCAATGAAAATTAGGTGAAAAAAAACCTTGTACAGTCCTTTATAGTCAAGAGTGCCAAGATCTGCCGAAATAGATCCATCGTCCAATCTATCAACCATCTGAACTCATCCAGTGTGAAAGTTTTGTAAAACAAAAGTTCACGGAGGTGAGAAGCATCAGTTGAGAAAATGAAACTGACGATTATACGAGTTAAAAACCAAAACTAACATTACTCAGAGACCATTTCTCTTAATAAACAATACCTGCGCATAAGCCAGAGCCTCTGAAACAGAAAAAAATGTATTGAGGAATACCCAACGACTCTGGTTCCGCAGATCAACTAACTCCCTTCCATAGATCTCACTTTCAAGGGAATAAAAGAATAAGACATCCTTCAAATAGAGAAAAAAGAATACAACCACCTTTTTCTTCACATAGCTAGCACTGGTATTTAAAAGTCAATCATACCTGACAGCTTTATTTGATAACATCTTTGTGCCGTGCATGGCTCTCTTCACATACCCAAATCTATCAGCCTTGACTAAATTACCTTTCTCTTTGTCGATCATGAGACCCCTAATAACCTATATAATAAGAGAAGACATATTTTGGACTTAGCACTAAAAACCTAGAGGTAATACTACCATGTGGAACCTTTCAACAATAACAAGAACAAACACATCACCAGTTCCGGATCAAAAGCAAGTCCATCAATAGGGAAGCCCATGTTTTTTAGATTTTCCATGCAATAGTCATAAGCCCTTCCTTCCCAAGCCTGATCAAGGCCATAAATTCATGACAATTATGGGTGTATCTTGCTGCATATATTTTCTTACTTATGCAGCTATGTATGAGATACGAGGCGCTCACCTCAACATTGTAGTGCATCAAAGTGTAATCCATATCATATCCGATTGCACTAATGGACCGTAGATTCAGTGTACGACTACAAAATATACCACGAGGAGAGTGTTGCGCAGAGAAAGGACCCTGCAGTATAAAGTGTGAGACCGGTGAATGGTCGTCAGAAAAAAAGAAAAGTCCTTATAAAACCAGATCAAATAACCCAGTAGTCTTCGCATCAGAGCTACACTTAAACTCCAAATACAGAATGTGTGAAACACATAAACTACAAGGAGTAGATAACGAACATGGATACCCAATTCTCTAATTAAATTTTCAGCCGCTTGAGCCTCCGTCCTCGCAACCTCCTCAATTGGACCCTCCAGTGTAGCCTGTCCATTTCCTACATAGATATACACAAGTTAACAATTTCTCATCATGAGACTGCAGAAAGAAAAAAAGTAAGCTTTTGCTCATACAGCAAGACAACATGACCAGGAACTTAAGCTCTTATTCATCTCAATACACAAAAAGCAGCCAAATTCAATTTCCCTAACCAGACAACAAAACTTAACTCCACAACTCCTTAAAAATCAAATCATGAATTTAGAAAAAACTGGAGAATGAAATAAGAAGATATATACCAAATGACTGAAGAGGGTCAAGCTTAAGATTCAAATCTCCCTTGGTGCTTTGACCCAAATAGTCCACGTCATACTTAGAAGAAGTAGTAACCGAAAAAACATCGTCTCCGACAGTCACGCGTCCACCGCCAGCTCCGGCGGCGCTGCACTTGATCATCCTGAAAGATCTCCTCTTGTTGCTTTTCCTCAAGTCTGGTAATTCCGCCACTAAAACGGGAGAACAAGAAGCAATACTCATCTTCGTAGCCATATCTCCCCAAAGAAGCATTCTGTCGAACAACGGGTCGGCGCACAAATTCATTTTCTTGCCTCCTCTTTTCACTTTTGGCGTTGCTATTGATATAGTGTGAAGAGATGAGAGCTGGGGAACGTTAACGGGAAAATTAGGCATCCTATGTGAGAAAAGCAAAACGACAGACCATCGACGTCTGAATTTATAAAATGGCGTGATGTTTAAAAGCCTATAAAAGATGAGAAAAGCATACGGTAAGAAGAGGATGAGACGCAATCCAAAATTTGGAATCAGAATCTATTCGCATGAATCCAACAGAAACAAGTCAATATCCTAGTTCTCTTAAACTAATCAAAATAAACTTAATTTAAATAAAATAAGTCGGGATATTTATAAATAACAAACAAAAAAACTCTCCTACTAAATCAGTATTAAATCTCTAATATATTATTTAAAAAATATTTTTAAAAAATAATTTTATTTTGACATGTTATCAGCAGAAATATGATTCTAATGTGTCATCATCACACTAAGTTTTAAATAAATATATAAATAAGTTTAATTTGCTAGAATAATTACAATATATGTTATTGTTATTAATTTATTTAGATAATCAATCTATTTTAGAGCAATACTTTGATAATATCACTATTTTAAGTTTATCTTCCAAATTTAGCATATTAAAATTAAAATTCCAAAAATAGCACAAATTATTATATAAAAAATAATTATTTACTTTAAATAAACTATATATAAAATTAAAACATAATGTTTGGGTTCATTTTTCTAATTTAGGATTTAAATTTTTTTCATTAATAATAAGTTTTTAATTATTTTAGTATTAAATTTGTACTATTTTTAGAAATTTAAATGACTAGTGGTATATTTGGAACAAAAACTTGAAATAGTGCTATTTTAGTCAATTGCTCTATATTTTATTAAACTAATCAAAAATACTATTAAATACGTAAAAAACAATTATTTTTTTAATTTACATATATAAAAAATCATATTAAAAATAATTTTAAATAAAAATTAAAACTATATAAATATTTAATTCATATTTACTAATAAACAATATTATATAATTTGTGAATATTTTTTTATAAAATATAAATCTAGTTAAATAGAGATTTTAAAATAAGTTATAAGAAAATGGAGATATTATTTTGACTAAAATTATTTGTTAAGTGTTGTTGAATCACCTTTAGCGCTGCTTATAATTTTACTTAAATGTATACTTACGTGATGTGTAAATTATTTTTAAGACAATAGTTAAATTAGATGGTGTTTTAGTCACACAAGGCATCATTTATTTAAAAGTTAATAGTTAAATTAGCCAATTTCTAGTGCGATATAAAAGTAATTTAGTTTGTAAATTATTTGTAAAACTAAACAAATTTAGTATGAGTAATTAATTTAAACAAAAGATAATTTATAACATTATGATGTTTGTGTGGATATTTCGAAACATATATTTTAAATATCAAGATTAATTTAATATATTTGATATTTTGTAAAATATCAAATATATTATAAAATTATTATTTTTAAAGAAAGATAATATATTTTTGAGTAACTAAATTAAAATTTTAGATTTTATTTTGGTTATAATATAGATTTAGAGACAAATATGATATATTATGTGATTAAATTATAACAGTTATAATCTTCAATTATAAGTATTTATTAAAATAATAATTATTATTTAATCACAAGATATAATTTAAAACAAATATTTAACAATATATTATATATAAATTTATAATATTTTATTTTGATATAGAATTTGAATATATATAAAATAAAATATTAAAAATATTAAAAAATTAATCAAATAAAATATAAAATAGAATTTTGATTTAATTAATTATAATATATGAATTATTAATAGCTAACTAGATTTTAACCCGCGCGATTGCGCGGATATCTTTTTTTAAGGATTGATTTTTGATTTTTATATGTTTTAAGAAAATTAAATTTGTATATTTGCATGATTGTTTTTTACAGATGTATTTTGTTATCTATTAATGAATTTTAAATAATATTTTAGCTATTTTTTGCATGTTTTTTATTTTAAAATGAATTTTGATAACCCAAAACATTTATTGTCTATTTCGTTTAGAGTAATACCCTAAAATAGCACTTTTTAAAGTTTTTCTTCCAAATCTAGCATCATAAAATTAAATTCCCAAAAATAGCAGAAATACTTATGTGAAAATACTTATTTATTCTAAATAAATTATACATAAACTTAAAGTATTGTATTTGGGTTCATTATTTCCAATTTAGGGTTTAATTTTTTTTCTATTAAAATATAGTTTTAATGCATTTTAATCTTAAATTTGTGCTATTATTGGAAATTTAAACTAATGATGCTATTTTTGGAATAAAAACTTAGAAATATGCTATTTTAGACATTTGCCCTTTCGTTTAACAATATTTAATCAAATAAATATATTATTTACAATTATGATTATATGAATATTTAAATTTGTGCTTAAATTAATAATTAATTATAGTTTATACAATATACAAATTAAAAAGAAGTTTAATAGATAAAATTAATAAAAAATAACAAAAAATATTTGTACAAAATTTTAGAATATATATCTTTTTATATAAAGTATTGAAAAATTAAAATATACAGCAACTTTTAATAATAGTTTAATTATGTTAATAAACTCATTAAAAGTTATTTTTAAGAATAATATTTTACCATAACATTTCTTTGTAAGAAATTATTTGAAATAATTGGTAGATATTTTATTAATGTTAATCTCCATTTCTCACATACAAATTGTAAAAATTATTAAATTTAATTAAAATTATATAATAACTCAACAATACATATATTAAAACTATTAGTTTTGAATACATCCAGAAAAACTTACCTTCAATCCCTCCTAAAAAACTCAACCTTTTTTCTTTCTTTGCCATTTACTTGAATTGTTTGTGTTTCTTCCATATCAACAATTTGTCCAATGACATATGAAAATAATAAATGTTTGATAATTTTGGCTAGTACAATAATTATAGACATTCAATATAGTTTGATATTTAAATAGATATCTAAAACTCACCGACCAAGAAATGTGTTTTCAGCTCACCACTTCTAATCATATCAAAACTTGTCAATCAGAAATATGTCATCTGATATGTAATTAGATGGTGTGATGGATGTAGTGCTTACAAAACTCATTTTGTAAGGATGATGAGTTAACTGAAAGGTACCAGTGGTAGGAGCTAGTGAGAAATTCTCAATGAATTTCCACTCTCCAACGTTGAATTGTTTTTGAAGGCATAAAAGTCATGTTTTTTTTACAGGAAGCATGTATTTTTACACCCTTTTGAAACACAAAATGAAAACTATTAATCAAAACCAATATTTGTTAACTTGTTTTATAAAACATAAAATCGATTATGATACCGTTTGATCCGCCAATAAAATCTCAAAAGTTTCACCAGTCTGAGATGTATATTGTTTCCATGAATGCAAAATCTTTACATGGATACGCCATCATGTTTTGAAAGGTTTGACATCATTGAGGTAAGTAATTTTACCATGTAGAACCATTTTTGATTGTTTAGTAGAGATGGTTAGGAGTATCCTGATTTTATAATGTTGAGTGATATATCCGAATGTTTGAGTATTTATAGTGTTTTGGATATTTGAATTATTTTTTTAAAATCTTTTGTTTAGATTGTTAAATCTTTTCAAATTAGATATTTTTAAAAGAATTAAATAAGAATAAGACCAAATACATCATTAGTGATGGTTGTAAATCCGATTCTATAGTGAAGTTATAGTTTTAATAATTTCAATTGTTAGTATTTAAATTCCAATATTTTTACTGATTTTATGCAAATGTGGTTAAGATTTATGAAAATTGTTCGTTAAGTGAAAGATATGTTTGTTTTTACATTTTAAAATATGATCTTTTCATTTTAGATTTGATTAAATTAGTATTCGGATGTTAAGAAAATACGTTTATATATCTACAATTTCTGTTTTCAAAATTTTGTTTGGTATATCTGATTTTTTAGTTGAGATTTTGTTGTAACTATATAAATATTTTTCAATTTAGATTTTCAAAACAGAATTAAACTAAAATATTTGTTTTTATATAAACTGCTCACGTTTGAATTTTATAGAATAGAGTTAATATTAATTATTTTAGATTTTATTTACATTAATGTTAATTTATTTAGTTTTATTTTATGTATGTAATTTTATATATGTAATAAATATTTCATTTCAATAATCATATAAATGATTTTATTTTTATAATGAATATTTATGTGATTATATTGTTAAGAGATTAATATTTACAATATTTATAACATATATTCGTAATATGTGATTGTAATATATGATTTTGTTAATATAATTTGGCTTATAATAGAGACTGTTTGGAAGTATGTTCGAAACACGAATAGTAAAATATATAGGTGTTTGGTTAAAGAAATAGTAGAATAGAATTTTTGATTTTTATAATCTTATTGAATCACTTAAAAATTAGGATATGTATACTCTGTAATATAACACATGTAGATAGGTTAGATCGATAAAATGATTCCTGTTTTAATTATATTGATGCGTTTTTATTTATTTTTGAAACTTGTGTTTAGGTTTGAAATGTCTTTGGAGAAGCCTTATTTTCAAGTAAATATTTTATGCTTCTGTGCTCTCATTTAAAATAGTAAAAGTAAACATCCATACTCGAGTCGCAAACAAGAGTTTGAGCTTACTATTTTTTGTGATAAATTTCATATTTTTCATTACAAAAGTACAATCTTATGGATTTTTTTACTTAGAGTTTGGACACTCAGTATTTTTATTTCCCAAAAGCTATATCATTTTTTATTTACTAAAAATCTTCACAGATTTAACATATTACATTGGAGACTTTTTATTCTATGTTTTCTAATTTATTTATTTTTGCTAGAAATCTGCTGATAATCGTTTGGTAAGGTGACGAATTAGAAACCAGAAAAACTAATTTTTTAAATAGATATAATTGATTATAAACAAAACGGCAATCAACAAAAATAACATTTTTAATTTTTTTTAATTATAGTATCATTAATTTAATTTTTTTAAAAATATCAAAAATTTAATATTAAATTTTTTTAAAATTTCTTTTTAACAAAAAAAACTGAAACCTAAAATGAAAATCTAAAAATAATATTTTAATTATATTTATTATTTATTTATAGTAAATATTTATTTTTAGAAAATAGTTTGTATTATTTTTAAAATTTTAAATTTACAATTTTAAATTTGGAATAAAAATTTAAAAAATGTTAATTTACGATATTATTCTAAACACAAAATTGGTTTTGAATTTTTGAAATACCGCAATTTATAAAGAAAAAATAAACCATATTGAATATAAATAACTTTCAAATGAACTGTATTCAAAATGTTAGTTTTTTTTTATTAAATTGCAAATGAGCTCAGAACTGGTACTAAATGTAAAGACAGAAATACGTTCTTTTAAAAAAATTCCTATGTTAAGTATCAACAATAAAAAATAGGGCAAATGTCTAAAATAACATCTTTCTAAGTTTTTGTTCCAAAAATAGCATCATTAGTTTAAATTTCCAATAATAGCACAAATTTAAGATTAAAATGTATTAAAACTATATTTTAATAAAAAAAAAATTAAACCCTAAATTGGAAATAATGAACCCAAATACAATACTTTAAGTTTATGTATAATTTATTTAAAATAAATAAATATTTTCACATAAGTATTTGTGCTATTTTTGAGAATTTAATTTTATGATGCTAGATTTGGAAGAAAAACTTTAAAAGATGCTATTTTAGGGTATTACTCTAAAAAATATACATGAATAACTCTCCATCTAAAAATAACTGATAAAAATTTCAAAAGTATTTATTAAATATTAACATTAAAAACTAAAATACTAAAAAATTGGGATCTTATCCGTGTTGTTTATAAATAGTAGTGGAGGGAAATTGAATATTTCACTTCTAATTTGTAAAAAATAATTGTAAAAACATATTATGTTTGTTTATGGACATAATATTTTAATAATTAAGTACAAATAAAACACAATTAAGTGACATATCTCAATTTATCAACAATCCAATTATTATAAAATTTAATTTTAAATTTAATTTTGCACATTTGTAAGATCGCAAAAACGATGTTACATATGTCATGACTTAAGCCTAAATAAAAATATATTATATAAAATTATTGGTAAAAGAATATGACAAATATCATCAATGATAAAAAAGATGAAAACTTATTAGTTGTCATTGTTTAAAGTGTTAAAACATGATACAACTCGTTTTGATACAAAAAACAAAAAGATAAAATTTCATATTTTATATAAAAAGGTATAGTTAGAATATATGAATATATAGAAAAACAAATAATTACATTATGATTTCAAAGTTTAAGTTTGAGATTACACATAAAAATATTAAAATCCAATTAAAAATTAAAATTATATCCAAATAATATATTAATATCTAAATAATTTTTTAAAAATAGAAATATTAAAAAATCTATAAACTATATTTTATGGTTATTTATGTTATATTTATAAGCAAAATTAAAAAAAATATATTCATTTTGTAAATTTGATTTTTTTTTCTTTTCTACTATATGGGATTATAGATTTGGTTTCTTTATTATAAGGCAATTTCTACTATATGGAATTATCTAATGAAAATAAAAAACTAACTATTAATGAAAACGTTGTATTGTCAGATTTGGGAGAAATTTGAGATTTAAAATTAATTTTGTAACAACAAGCACCGGTCTTTGAAGTAATATCCATGCGTACGCAATCCTCATCTTTATATCCTTTAGATTTAGAGTTTTAATTGCATGGTGTTATTTTTATACATTCTCCAAGCATACAAGGTATCATTTGTCCTGTTTAGTTTATAGAAAAATACATTTACAAAAATTTAAATATAAAACGATCAATCTTCAATAAATTTGTCTTACTATTGCATATTTTTTTGTATTATTGTTTTTACAGTTATTATTCAAATATTAGAAAGTTTAGTTTTCTGTAGTCAATATTTATTCTTATAATTTTTTCTAAATTAAAGTTTCAATTTTTCTATGTATACTTTTACTAAGATAAATATATTTGTTACGTTCATACAATATAAATTATTACAACCACATTTTAAAAAATAACTAATAAGTATTATAAAAAGCATTTAGTAAACATTAACACTAACAAAATACTAATGAGAATGAAATTTATCCGCGTAGTTATTAATATTGAGGAGAGAGAATTGGTGAATTTATTTTTAATTTATAAAAATAATATCAAAACAAAACATTATATTTTCTTTATCGAGGCAATATTTTTTTATGTATAAATTTTAGCTTATTTTTGCTAATCCTTAATTATTTTATAATATGATTTAGGTTTATCATTTGTAATAATGGAGAAAGAATGTTGCATTTGTCATGATTTAATTTTGAATAAAAAGGGTATTACCTCAAATTATTGGTAGAAGCATAAGAGAAAATACCATCAACCATATAAGAGATGAATAATTATTAGTTGCCATTATGTTTTCTCTAATAATAATACAACAAAATAAAGAAAAGTAATATTTCCGCTTTCATATGAAAAAGTGTAATTAAAAATATATAAATAAAAACAATTAGTTACATTATGATTTCAAAATCTTAATTTAAAATGTGATATAAAACGTATTAAATATCCTACTGAAAGTTATATGAGACCTAAATAATTTATTAGTCACTAATTAATTTTTTTAAATAAAAATATTAAAAATTCTATAAAACTATACATTATGACCGTTTACATTCTGAATATGAATTAATATTGATGCGTATGTTTTACTTTCATTTTTGTTTTTCTTTATTATTTTGTGATATTAAATTTTGATTCTTTTTTATAACATCATTTGACATAAATATTTTCAATTGATGGCTTTGTTACGTTTTCAAAAAACTTAAATATTTTTCTCTAACAGTTAGCTACATTAACTATGTCAAAAAGAAATTTGAATTGTTTTAGATTCCGACTAATATAGTATGTGTTTGAATATAAATACTTAAAGCTTTTAAATAATTTCATTACACAACTATAATTTCCTTTAAATATTTATATGTAATCCCAACAACATTGGTGTGGTTATATTAATATATAGATTAATTTATATAAGTACAATTCACATGTATATCATTTTCACGATATATTTTTATCCAAAATGGCATATTAGAATTGTTATAAAAAATAACTTATAAATATTAATTTTTTGACATTGACCTTCAATCAACCTCGCAAATTATTCAATATTGGATTTGGATCTAATATAATGTTGATCATCTAAGAAAAATATATAATATACACCGAAACATATTTTAGTATATCTTGTTTTTCATATAATAAAAATCATGGAATCAATCAATATGAAAACTTTGGTATCATCAACTTTTAGAGAATTTGAATATTCCTAACTAATACTACAACAAAAAAATACTGATGCTTGAACCAATGTTCACGAATACAAAAGTTCATATTTAATATTCATTGGTTTATAATTTTTATTGAATGTCCTTTTGTTTATATTTTCTAAAGAGACATGATATCATATATTAATGCCTTCAGTTTGTATGTTTTACTTTTATTTTTGTTTTTCTTTATTATTTTGCGATAGTAAATTTTGATTTTTTTTATAACACCATTTGTCATAAATATTTTCAATTAGTGACTTTTTACATTTTCAAAACAGTTAAATGTTTTTCTTAAACCGTTATCTACATTAACTATGTCAAACGAAATTTTGAATTTGTTCGACGTGTTTTTGATTCCAACTAATATATAGTATGTGTTTACATATAAATACGTAAAGATTATATTTTTAATAATTTCATTAAACAACTATAATTCGCTTTAAACATTTATATAAAATCCTAATAATATTAGTGCAGTTAGATTAATATATAGATTAATTTATAAGTACAATTTACATGAATGTCATATTCACGGTATGTTTGTATCCAAAATGGCATGTTAGAATCTTCATCTAAAAAATAACTTATGAATATTGATTTTTTTTACATTGATCCTTCAATCACCCTCGCAAATACACATTTATTCAATATTAGGTTTGAATTTAAAATAATATTGATCGTCTAACAATGATATAGAATACATAACGTAACACATTTTAGTATATTTTGTTTTTCATATAATAAAAATCCATGTAAATAAAATTTGGAATGAATCAATATGAAAATTTGGTACCATCAAATTTGGGAGAATTTGAATATTCTAAACTAATACTACAACAACAACTACTAATGTTTAAACCAATGTTCATTAATACACAAGTTCATATTTTATATCATTTGGTTTATAATTTTTATTGAATGTCGTTTTGTTTGTATATTCTCTAAACATACATGATATCATTTATTTTATTTAAATTATTAACAAGAATAGTGACACAGCTACAAATATAAATTGATCAATTTTCAATGAATTTTTTACTAACACACATTTTCTCTTACTCTTCTTTTTAAATGTATGATTAAAAGATTAAAAATTTTGTTTTACCGTAGACAAAATGTATTCTAAAAAATTATGACCAAATTTTTCATGACTTATAGCTTCAGTTTTTATCAAAATTTTGAATGAGATGAATATATTTTTATTAATTTCAAACTTATCAGAGAATACACATGAATAACTTTCCATCTAAAAATAACTAATAAACATGTCAAAATGTATTTATCAAATATTAATATTAACAACCAAAATACTAACCAATTGGAATCTTATCCATATAGTTTATAAATATTACTAGAGGGAAATTAGAGATTTTACTTCTAATTTGTAAAAATAATTGCAAAACCATATTATGTTTTCTTTATAGACATAATATTTTAATAATTAAGTAAAAATAAACCACAATATTCATTTTATGTTTATGGCTTTTAACAATTAAGTAACATAAATCTCAATTTGTCAACTATCCAATTATTATAGAATTTAATTTTGCACATTTTTAAAACTGTCAAAAAGGTGTTGCATATGCCATGACTTAATCCTAATTAAAAACACATTATGTGAAATTATTGGTAGAAAAATACCATCAATGACCGAAGAGATGAAAACTTATTAACTGTCATTGTTTAGAGTGTTAAAACCTGGTACAACAAATTTTGATACAAAATATAAAAAGATAAAACTTTATATTTTTTACAAAAATATATAGTTATATTAAAAAATCTTATAAATAATGATATGTCGATAGCGATACTAAAATAAACCTTTCGAATGAATATTTTATTAAGATTTGAGTTTGGATCTAATCAACTAACAATAATATATAATAAACATATCTCAATATATGTTTATATTCATCTAATAAAAATGAAAAACTAACTACTAATGAAAACGTTGGTATTATAAGATTTAGGAGAAATTTGAGATTCAAAATTATCTTTGCAACAACAAGCACCGGTCTTTGAACTAATATCCATGCGTACGCAAGCCCCTCCTTTATATCCTTTAGATTTGCAATTTTCATTGCATGGTGTTGTTATTGTACATTCTCCAAACAAGCAGGGTATCATTTGTCCTGTTTAGTTTATAAACAAATACATTGACAAAATTTTAAATATAAAACGATCAATTTTCAATAAATTTGTCTTACTATTGCATATTTTTTCTTACTATTTAACACTAAAAATACTAATGAGATTGAACTTTATCCGCGTAACTTATTAATATTAGGGAGAGGAATTGGTGGGTTTACTTTTAATTTGTAAAAATAATATCAAAACAAACATTTTATTTTCTTTATAGAGGCAATATTTTGTTATGTATAAATTTTAGCTTATTTTTGCTAACCATTAAAATATGATTTAAGTTTCTAATTTTTAATAATAGAGAAAGAATGTTGCATTTGACATGATTTAACTCTAAATAAAAAAAACATTACCTGAAATTATTGGTAGAAAGATAAGAGAAAACACCATCAACCATATAAGAGATGAAAAGTTATTAGTTGCCATTATGTTTTCTCTAAGAATAGGACAAAAAATTAAAAAAAGTAATATTTCCGTTTTGCATATAAAAAAGTGTAGTAAGAATGTATAAATATATAGACAAAACAATTAGTAACGGTTGTGATTTCAAAATCTTAATTTAAGATGGGATATAAAACGTATTAAATATCCGATTGCAAGTTATAATGAGACTTTAATAATTTATTAGTAACTAATTAGTTTTTTTAAATAGAAATATTAATTTTTTTATAAAACCATACATTATGGCCGTTTACATTCTGAGTACGAATTAAATATTAATGCCTTCAGTTTGTATGTTTTACTTTTATTTTTGTTTTTCTTTATTATTTTGTGATAGTAAAATTTGATTCTTTTTATAACACCATTTGTCATAAATATTTTCAATTAGTGACTTTTTACATTTTCAAAACAGTTAAATGTTTTTCTTAAACCGTTATCTACATTAACTATTCTAAGCGAAATTTTGAATTTGTTCGACGTGTTTTTGATTCCAACTAATATATAGTATGTGTTTACATATAAATACGTAAAGATTATATTTTTAATAATTTCATTAAACAACTATAATTCGCTTTAAACATTTATATAAAATCCTAACAATATTGGTGCAGTTAGATTAATATATAAATTATTTTATAAGTACAATTTACATGAATGTCATATTCACGATATGTTTGTATCCAAAATGGCATGTTAGAATCTTCATCTAAAAAATAACTTATAAATATTGATTTTTTGATATTGATCCTTCAATCACCCTCGCAAATACACATTTATTCAATATTAGATTTGAATTTAATATAATGTTGATCGTCTAACAATGATATAGAATACATACTGTAACACATTTTAGTATATTTTGTTTTTCATATAATAAAAATCCATGTAAATAAAATTTGGAATGAATCAATATGAAAATTTGGTACCATCAAATTTGGGAGAATTTGAATATTCTAAACTAATACTACAACAACAACTACTAATGTTTAAACCAATGTTCATTAATACACAAGTTCATATTTTATATCATTTGGTTTATAATTTTTATTGAATGTCGTTTTGTTTTTATATTCTCTAAACATACATGATATCATTTATTTTATTTAAATTATTAACAAGAATAGTGACACAGTTACAAATATAAATTGATCAATTTTCAATGAATTTTTTACTAACACACATTTTCTCTTACTCTTCTTTTTAAATGTATGATGAAAAGATTAAAAAATTTGTTTCACCATAGACAAAATGTATTCTAAAAAATTATGACCAAATTTTTCATGACTTATAGCTTCAGTTTTTATCAAAATTTTGAATGAGATGAATATATTTTTATTAATTTCAAACATTATCAGAGAATACACATGAATAACTTTCCATCTAAAAATAACTAATAAACATGTCAAAATGTATTTATCAAATATTAATATTAACAACCAAAATACTAACCAATTGGAATCTTATCCATATAGTTTATAAATATTACTAGAGGGAAATTAGAGATTTTACTTCTAATTTGTAAAAATAATTGCAAAACCATATTATGTTTTCTTTATGGACATAATATTTTAATAATTAAGTAAAAATAAAACACAATATTCATTTTATGTTTATGGCTTTTAACAATTAACTAACATATATCTCAATTTGTCAACTTTCCAATTATTATAGAATTTAATTTTGCACATTTTTAAAACTGCCAAAAAAGGTGTTGCATATGCCATGACTTAATCCTAAATAAAAACACATTATGTGAAATTATTGGTAGAAAAATACCATCAATGACCGAAGAAATGAAAACTTATTAACTGTCATTGTTTAGAGTGTTAAAACCTGATACAACTCGTTTTGATACAAAATATAAAAAGATAAAACTTTATATTTTTTACAAAAATGTATAGTTATATTAAAAAATCTTATAAATAATGATATGTCAATAGCAATACTAAAATAAACCTTTCGAATGAATATTTTATTAAGATTTGAGTTTGGATCTAATCAACTAACAATAATATATAATAAACATATCTTAATATATGTTTATAATCATCTAATAAAAATGAAAAACTAACTATTAATGAAAACGTTGGTATTGTAAGATTTAGGAGAAATTTGTGATTCAAAATTAACTTTGCAACAACAAGCACCGGTCTTTGAACTAATATCCATGCGTACGCAAGCCCCTCCTTTATATCCTTTAGATTTGCAATTTTCATTGCATGGTGTTGTTATTGTACATTCTCCAAACAAGCAGGGTATCATTTGTCCTGTTTAGTTTATAAACAAATACATTGACAAAATTTTAAATATAAAACGATCAATTTTCAATAAATTTGTCTTATTATTGCATATTTTTTCTTACTATTTAACACTAAAAATACTAATGAGATTGAACTTTATCCGCGTAACTTATTAATATTAGGGAGAGGAATTGGTGGGTTTACTTTTAATTTGTAAAAATAATATCAAAACAAACATTTTATTTTCTTTATTGAGGCAATATTTTGTTATGTATAAATTTTAGCTTATTTTTGCTAACCATTAAAATATGATTTAAGTTTCTAATTTTTAATAATAGAGAAAGAATGTTGCATTTGACATGATTTAACTCTAAATAAAAAAAACATTACCTAAAATTATTGGTAGAAGGATAAGAGAAAACACCATCAACCATATAAAAGATGAAAAGTTATTAATTGCCATTATGTTTTCTCTAAGAATAGGACAAAAAAATTAAAAAAAGTAATATTTCCGTTTTGCATATGAAAAAGTGTTGTAAGAATGTATAAATATATAGACAAAACAATTAGTAACGGTTGTGATTTCAAAATCTTAATTTAAGATGGGATATAAAACGTATTAAATATCCTATTGCAAGTTATAATGAGACTTTAATAATTTATTAGTAACTAATTATTTTTTTAAATAGAAATATTAATTTTTTTATAAAACCATACGTTATGGCCGTTTACATTAATTAAATATCAATGCCTTCAGTTTGTATGTTTTACTTTTATTTTTGTTTTTCTTTATTATTTTGCGATAGTAAATTTTGATTCTTTTTTATAACACCATTTGCCATAAATATTTTCAATTAGTTACTTTTTAAATTTTCGAAACAGTTAAATGTTTTTCTTAAACCGTTATCTACATTAACTATTCTAAGCGAAATTTTGAATTTGTTCGACGTGTTTTTGATTCCAACTAATATATAGTATGTGTTTACATATAAATACGTAAAGATTATATTTTTAATAATTTCATTAAACAACTATAATTCGCTTTAAACATTTATATAAAATCCTAACAATATTGGTGGAGTTAGATTAATATATAAATTAATTTATAAGTACAATTTACATGAATGTCATATTCACGATATGTTTTATCCAAAATGGCATGTTAGAATCTTCATCTAAAAAATAACTTATGAATATTGATTTTTTGTTATTGATCCTTCAATCACCCTCGCAAATACACATTTATTCAATATTAGGTTTGAATTTAATATAATGTTGATCGTCTAACAATGATATAGAATACATACCGTAACACATTTTAGTATATTTTGTTTTTCATATAATAAAAATCCATGTAAATAAAATTTGGAATGAATCAATATGAAAATTTGGTACCATCAAATTTGGGAGAATTTGAATACTCTAAACTAATACTACAACAACAACTACTAATGTTTAAACCAATGTTCATTAATACACAAGTTCATATTTTATATCATTTGGTTTATAATTTTTATTGAATGTCGTTTTGTTTGTATATTCTCTAAACATACATGATATCATTTATTTTATTTAAATTATTAACAAGAATAGTGACACAGTTACAAATATAAATTGATCAATTTTCAATGAATTTTTTACTAACACACATTTTCTCTTACTCTTCTTTTTAAATGTATGATTAAAAGATTAAAAAATTTGTTTTACCGTAGACAAAATGTATTCTAAAAAATTATGACCAAATTTTTCATGACTTATAGCTTCAGTTTTTATCAAAATTTTGAATGAGATGAATATATTTTTATTAATTTCAAACATTATCAGAGAATACACATGAATAACTTTCCATCTAAAAATAACTAATAAACATATCAAAATGTATTTATCAAATATTAATATTAACAACCAAAATACTAACCAATTGGAATCTTATCCATATAGTTTATAAATATTACTAGAGGGAAATTAGAGATTTTACTTCTAATTTGTAAAAATAATTGCAAAACCATATTATGTTTTCTTTATGGACATAATATTTTAATAATTAAGTAAAAATAAAACACAATATTCATTTTATGTTTATGGCTTTTAACAATTAAGTAACATATATCTCAATTTGTCAACTATCCAATTATTATAAAATTTAATTTTGCACATTTTTAAAACTACCAAAAAAGGTGTTGCATATGTCATGACTTAATCCTAAATAAAAACACATTATGTGAAATTATTGGTAGAAAAATACCATCAATGACCGAAGAGATGAAAACTTATTAACTGTTATTGTTTAGAGTGTTAAAGCCTGGTACAACTCGTTTTGATACAAAATATAAAAAGATAAAACTTTATATTTTTTACAAAAATGTATAGTTATATTAAAAATCTTATAAATAATGATATGTCGATAGCGATACTAAAATAAACCTTTCTAATGAATATTTTATTAAGATTTGAGTTTGGATCTAATCAACTAACAATAATATATAATAAACATATCTCAATATATGTTTATATTCATCTAATAAAAATGAAAAACTAACTACTAATGAAAACATTGGTATTGTAAGATTTAGGAGAAATTTGAGATTCAAAATTAATTTTGCAACAACAAACACCGGTCTTTGAACTAATATCCATGCGTACGCAAGCCCCTCCTTTATATCCTTTAGATTTGCAATTTTCATTGCATGGTGTTGTTATTGTACATTCTCCAAACAAGCAGGGTATCATTTGTCCTGTTTAGTTTATAAACAAATACATTGACAAAATTTTAAATATAAAACGATCAATTTTCAATAAATTTGTCTTACTATTGCATATTTTTTCTTACTATTTAACACTAAAAATACTAATAAGATTGAACTTTATCCGCGTAACTTATTAATACTAGGGAGAGGAAATGGTGGGTTTACTTTTAATTTGTAAAAATAATATCAAAACAAACATTTTCTTTTCATTATAGAGGCAATATTTTGTTATGTATAAATTTTAGCTTATTTTTGCTAACCATTAAAATATGATTTAAGTTTCTAATTTTTAATAATAGAGAAAGAATGTTGCATTTGACATGATTTAACTCTAAATAAAAAAAACATTACCTGAAATTATTGGTAGAAGGAAAAGAGAAAACACCATCAACCATATAAGAGATGAAAAGTTATTAGTTGCCATTATGTTTTCTCTAAGAATAGGACAAAAAATTAAAAAAAGTAATATTTCCGTTTTACATATGAAAAAGTGTAGTAAGAATGTATAAATATATAGACAAAACAATTAGTAACGGTTGTGATTTCAAAATCTTAATTTAAGATGGGATATAAAACGTATTAAATATCCGATTGCAAGTTATAATGAGACTTAAATAATTTATTAGTAACTAATTAGTTTTTTTAAATAGAAATATTAAATTTTTTATAAAATCATACGTTATGGCCGTTTACATTATTAATGCCTTCAGTTTGTATGTTTTACTTTTATTTTTGTTTTTTTTTATTAATTTGCTATAGTAAATTTTGATTCTTTTTATAACACCATTTGTCATAAATATTTTCAATTAGTGACTTTTTACATTTTCAAAACAGTTAAATGTTTTTCTTAAACCGTTATCTACAGTAACTATTCTAAGCGAAATTTTAAATTTGTTCGACGTGTTTTTGATTCCAACTAATATATAGTATGTGTTTACATATAAATACGTAAAGATTATATTTTTAATAATTTCATTAAACAACTATAATTCGCTTTAAACATTTATATAAAATCCTAACAATATTGGTGCAGCTAGATTAATATATAAATTAATTTATAAGTACAATTTACATGAATGTCATATTCACGATATGTTTGTATCCAAAATGGCATGTTAGAATCTTCATCTAAAAAATAACTTATGAATATTGATTTTTTGACATTGATCCTTCAATCACCCTCGCAAATACACATTTATTCAATATTATGTTTAAATTTAATATAATGTTGATCGTCTAACAATGATATAGAATACATACCGTAACACATTTTAGTATATTTTGTTTTTCATATAATAAAAATCCATGTAAATAAAATTTGGAATGAATTAATATGAAAATTTGGTACCATCAAATTTGGGAGAATTTGAATATTCTAAACTAATACTACAACAACAACTACTAATGTTTAAACCAATGTTCATTAATACACAAGTTCATATTTTATATCATTTGGTTTATATTTTTTATTGAATGTCGTTTTGTTTGTATATTCTCTAAACATACATGATATCATTTATTTTATTTAAATTATTAACAAGAATAGTGACACAGTTACAAATATAAATTGATCAATTTTCAATGAATTTTTTACTAACACATATTTTCTCTTACTCTTCTTTTTAAATGTATGATTAAAAGATTAAAAATTTTGTTTTACCGTAGACAAAATGTATTCTAAAAAATTATGACCAAATTTTTCATGACTTATAGCTTCAGTTTTTATCAAAATTTTGAATGAGATGAATATATTTTTATTAATTTCAAACATTATCAGAGAATACACATGAATAACTTTCCATCTCAAAATAACTAATAAACATATCAAAATGTATTTATCAAATATTAATATTAACAACCAAAATACTAACCAATTGGAATCTTATCCATATAGTTTATAAATATTACTAGAGGGAAATTAGAGATTTTACTTCTAATTTGTAAAAATAATTGCAAAACCATATTATGTTTTCTTTATGGACATAATATTTTAATAATTAAGTAAAAATAAAACACAATATTCATTTTATGTTTATGGCTTTTAACAATTAACTAACATATATCTCAATTTGTCAACTATCCAATTATTATAGAATTTAATTTTGCACATTTTTAAAACTGCCGAAAAAGGTGTTGCATATGCCATGACTTAACCCTAAATAAAAACACATTATGTGAAATTATTGGTAGAAAAATACCATCAATGACCGAAGAGATGAAAACTTATTAACTGTCATTGTTTAGAGTGTTAAAACTTGGTACAACTCGTTTTGATACAAAATATAAAAAGATAAAACTTTATATTTTTTACAAAAATGTATAGTTATATTAAAAAATCTTATAAATAATGATATGTCAATAGCGATACTAAAATAAACCTTTCGAATGAATATTTTATTAAGATTTGAGTTTGGATCTAATCAACTAACAATAATATATAATAAACATATCTTAATATATGTTTATAATCATCTAATAAAAATGAAAAACTAACTATTAATGAAAACGTTGGTATTGTAAGATTTAGGAGAAATTTGTGATTCAAAATTAACTTTGCAACAACAAGCACCGGTCTTTGAACTAATATCCATGCGTACGCAAGCCCCTCCTTTATATCCTTTAGATTTGCAATTTTCATTGCATGGTGTTGTTATTGTACATTCTCCAAACAAGCAGGGTATCATTTGTCCTGTTTAGTTTATAAACAAATACATTGACAAAATTTTAAATATAAAACGATCAATTTTCAATAAATTTGTCTTACTATTACATATTTTTTCTTACTATTTAACACTAAAAATACTAATGAGATTGAACTTTATCCGCGTAACTTATTAATATTAGGGAGAGGAATTGGTGGGTTTACTTTTAATTTGTAAAAATAATATCAAAACAAACATTTTATTTTCTTTATAGAGGCAATATTTTGTTATGTATAAATTTTAGCTTATTTTTGCTAACCATTAAAATATGATTTAAGTTTCTAATTTTTAATAATAGAGAAAGAATGTTGCATTTGACATGATTTAACTCTAAATAAAAAAAACATTACCTGAAATTATTGGTAGAAAGATAAGAGAAAACACCATCAACCATATAAGAGATGAAAAGTTATTAGTTGCCATTATGTTTTCTCTAAGAATAGGACAAAAAATTAAAAAAAGTAATATTTCCGTTTTGCATATAAAAAAGTGTAGTAAGAATGTATAAATATATAGACAAAACAATTAGTAACGGTTGTGATTTCAAAATCTTAATTTAAGATGGGATATAAAACGTATTAAATATCCGATTGCAAGTTATAATGAGACTTTAATAATTTATTAGTAACTAATTAGTTTTTTTAAATAGAAATATTAATTTTTTTATAAAACCATACATTATGGCCGTTTACATTCTGAGTACGAATTAAATATTAATGCCTTCAGTTTGTATGTTTTACTTTTATTTTTGTTTTTCTTTATTATTTTGTGATAGTAAAATTTGATTCTTTTTATAACACCATTTGTCATAAATATTTTCAATTAGTGACTTTTTACATTTTCAAAACAGTTAAATGTTTTTCTTAAACCGTTATCTACATTAACTATTCTAAGCGAAATTTTGAATTTGTTCGACGTGTTTTTGATTCCAACTAATATATAGTATGTGTTTACATATAAATACGTAAAGATTATATTTTTAATAATTTCATTAAACAACTATATTTCGCTTTAAACATTTATATAAAATCCTAACAATATTGGTGTAGTTAGATTAATATATAAATTAATTTATAAGTACAATTTACATGAATGTCATATTCATGATATGTTTGTATCCTGGCATGTTAGAATCTTCATCTAAAAAATAGCTTATGAATATTGATTTTTTGACATTGATCCTTCAATCACCCTCGCAAATACACATTTATTCAATATTAGCTTTGAAGTTAATATAATGTTGATCGTCTAACAATGATATAGAATACATACCGTAACACATTTTAGTATATTTTGTTTTTCATATAATAAAAATCCATGTAAATAAAATTTGAAATGAATATGAAAATTTGGTACCATCAAATTTGGGAGAATTTGAATATTCTAAACTAATACTACAACAACAACTACTAATGTTTAAACCAATGTTCATTAATACACAAGTTCATATTTTATATCATTTGGTTTATAATTTTTATTGAATGTCGTTTTGTTTGTATATTCTCTAAACATATATGATATCATTTATTTTATTTAAATTATTAACAAGAATAGTGACACAGTTACAAATATAAATTGATCAATTTTCAATGAATTTTTTACTAACACACATTTTCTCTTACTCTTCTTTTTAAATGTATGATGAAAAGATTAAAAAATTTGTTTCACCATAGACAAAATGTATTCTAAAAAATTATGACCAAATTTTTCATGACTTATAGCTTCAGTTTTTATCAAAATTTTGAATGAGATGAATATATTTTTATTAATTTCAAACATTATCAGAGAATACACATGAATAACTTTCCATCTAAAAATAACTAATAAACATGTCAAAATGTATTTATCAAATATTAATATTAACAACCAAAATACTAACCAATTGGAATCTTATCCATATAGTTTATAAATATTACTAGAGGGAAATTAGAGATTTTACTTCTAATTTGTAAAAATAATTGCAAAACCATATTATGTTTTCTTTATGGACATAATATTTTAATAATTAAGTAAAAATAAAACACAATATTCATTTTATGTTTATGGCTTTTAACAATTAACTAACATATATCTCAATTTGTCAACTTTCCAATTATTATAGAATTTAATTTTGCACATTTTTAAAACTGCCAAAAAAGGTGTTGCATATGCCATGACTTAATCCTAAATAAAAACACATTATGTGAAATTATTGGTAGAAAAATACCATCAATGACCGAAGAAATGAAAACTTATTAACTGTCATTGTTTAGAGTGTTAAAACCTGATACAACTCGTTTTGATACAAAATATAAAAAGATAAAACTTTATATTTTTTACAAAAATGTATAGTTATATTAAAAAATCTTATAAATAATGATATGTCAATAGCAATACTAAAATAAACCTTTCGAATGAATATTTTATTAAGATTTGAGTTTGGATCTAATCAACGAACAATAATATATAATAAACATATCTCAATATATGTTTATATTCATCTAATAAAAATGAAAAACTAACTACTAATGAAAACGTTGGTATTGTAAGATTTAGGAGAAATTTGAGATTCAAAATTAACTTTGCAACAACAAGCACCGGTCTTTGAACTAATATCCATGTGTACGCAAGCTCCTCCTTTATATCCTTTAGATTTGCAATTTTCATTGCATGGTGTTTTTATTGTACATTCTCCAAACAAGCAGGGTATCATTTGTCCTGTTTAGTTTATAAACAAATACATTGACAAAATTTTAAATATAAAACGATCAATTTTCAATAAATTTGTCTTACTATTGCATATTTTTTCTTACTATTTAACACTAAAAATACTAATGAGATTGAACTTTATCCGCGTAACTTATTAATATTAGGGAGAGGAATTGGTGGGTTTACTTTTAATTTGTAAAAATAATATCAAAACAAACATTTTATTTTCTTTATTGAGGCAATATTTTGTTATGTATAAATTTTAGCTTATTTTTGCTAACCATTAAAATATGATTTAAGTTTCTAATTTTTAATAATAGAGAAAGAATGTTGCATTTGACATGATTTAACTCTAAATAAAAAAAACATTACCTAAAATTATTGGTAGAAGGATAAGAGAAAACACCATCAACCATATAAAAGATGAAAAGTTATTAATTGCCATTATGTTTTCTCTAAGAATAGGACAAAAAAATTAAAAAAAGTAATATTTCCGTTTTGCATATGAAAAAGTGTTGTAAGAATGTATAAATATATAGACAAAACAATTAGTAACGGTTGTGATTTCAAAATCTTAATTTAAGATGGGATATAAAACGTATTAAATATCCTATTGCAAGTTATAATGAGACTTTAATAATTTATTAGTAACTAATTATTTTTTTAAATAGAAATATTAATTTTTTTATAAAACCATACGTTATGGCCGTTTACATTAATTAAATATCAATGCCTTCAGTTTGTATGTTTTACTTTTATTTTTGTTTTTCTTTATTATTTTGCGATAGTAAATTTTGATTCTTTTTTATAACACCATTTGCCATAAATATTTTCAATTAGTTACTTTTTAAATTTTCGAAACAGTTAAATGTTTTTCTTAAACCGTTATCTACATTAACTATTCTAAGCGAAATTTTGAATTTGTTCGACGTGTTTTTGATTCCAACTAATATATAGTATGTGTTTACATATAAATACGTAAAGATTATATTTTTAATAATTTCATTAAACAACTATAATTCGCTTTAAACATTTATATAAAATCCTAACAATATTGGTGGAGTTAGATTAATATATAAATTAATTTATAAGTACAATTTACATGAATGTCATATTCACGATATGTTTTATCCAAAATGGCATGTTAGAATCTTCATCTAAAAAATAACTTATGAATATTGATTTTTTGTTATTGATCCTTCAATCACCCTCGCAAATACACATTTATTCAATATTAGGTTTGAATTTAATATAATGTTGATCGTCTAACAATGATATAGAATACATACCGTAACACATTTTAGTATATTTTGTTTTTCATATAATAAAAATCCATGTAAATAAAATTTGGAATGAATCAATATGAAAATTTGGTACCATCAAATTTGGGAGAATTTGAATACTCTAAACTAATACTACAACAACAACTACTAATGTTTAAACCAATGTTCATTAATACACAAGTTCATATTTTATATCATTTGGTTTATAATTTTTATTGAATGTCGTTTTGTTTGTATATTCTCTAAACATACATGATATCATTTATTTTATTTAAATTATTAACAAGAATAGTGACACAGTTACAAATATAAATTGGTCAATTTTCAATGAATTTTTTACTAACACACATTTTCTCTTACTCTTCTTTTTAAATGTATGATTAAAAGATTAGAAATTTTGTTTTACCGTAGACAAAATGTATTCTAAAAAATTATGACCAAATTTTTATTAACTTATAGCTTTAGTTTTTATCAAAATTTTGAATGAGATGAATATATTTTATTAATTTCAAATATTATCAGAGAATACACATGAATAACTTTCCATCTAAAAATAACTAATAAACATGTCAAAATGTATTTATCAAATATTAATATTAACAACCAAAATACTAACCAATTGGAATCTTATCCATATAGTTTATAAATATTACTAGAGGGAAATTAGAGATTTTACTTCAAATTTGTAAAAATAATTGCAAAACCATATTATGTTTTCTTTATGGACATAATATTTTAATAATTAAGTAAAAATAAAACATAATATTCATTTTATGTTTATGGCTTTTAACAATTAACTAACATATATCTCAATTTGTCAACTATCCAATTATTATAGAATTTAAATTTGCACATTTTTAAAACTGGCGAAAAAGGTGTTGCATATGCCATGACTTAATCCTAAATAAAAACACATTATGTGAAATTATTGGTAGAAAAATACCATCAATGACCGAAGAGATGAAAACTTATTAACTGTCATTGTTTAGAGTGTTAAAACCTGATACAACTCGTTTTGATACAAAATATAAAAAGATGAAACTTTATATTTTTTACAAAAATGTATAGTTATATTAAAAACTCTTATAAATAATGATATGTCAATAGCGATACTAAAATAAACCTTTCGAATGAATATTTTATTAAGATTTGAGTTTGGATCTAATCAACTAACAATAATATATAATAAACATATCTTAATATATGTTTATATTCATCTAATAAAAATGAAAAACTAACTATTAATGAAAACGTTGGTATTGTAAGATTTAGGAGAAATTTGAGATTCAAAATTAACTTTGCAACAACAAGCACCGGTCTTTGAACTAATATCCATGCGTACGCAAGCCCCTCCTTTATATCCTTTAGATTTGCAATTTTCATTGCATGGTGTTGTTATTGTACATTCTCCAAACAAGCAGGGTATCATTTGTCCTGTTTAGTTTATAAACAAATACATTGACAAAATTTTAAATATAAAACGATCAATTTTCAATAAATTTGTCTTACTATTGCATATTTTTTCTTACTATTTAACACTAAAAATACTAATGAGATTGAACTTTATCCGCGTAACTTATTAATATTAGGGAGAGGAATTGGTGGGTTTACTTTTAATTTGTAAAAATAATATCAAAACAAACATTTTATTTTCTTTATAGAGGCAATATTTTGTTATGTATAAATTTTAGCTTATTTTTGCTAACCATTAAAATATGATTTAAGTTTCTAATTTTTAATAATAGAGAAAGAATGTTGCATTTGACATGATTTAACTCTAAATAAAAAAAAACATTACCTGAAATTATTGGTAGAAGGATAAGAGAAAACACCATCAACCATATAAGAGATGAAAAGTTATTAGTTGCCATTATGTTTTCTCTAAGAATAGGACAAAAAATTAAAAAAAGTAATATTTCCGTTTTGCATATGAAAAAGTGTAGTAAGAATGTATAAATATATAGACAAAACAATTAGTAACGGTTGTGATTTCAAAATCTTAATTTAAGATGGGATATAAAACGTATTAAATATCCGATTGCAAGTTATAATGAGACTTAAATAATTTATTAGTAACTAATTAGTTTTTTTAAATAGAAATATTAATTTTTTTATAAAACCATATGTTATGGCTGTTTACATTTTGAGTACGAATTAAATATTAATGCCTTCAGTTTGTATGTTTTACTTTTATTTTTGTTTTTCTTTATTATTTTGCGATAGTAAATTTTGATTCTTTTTTGTAACACCATTTGTCATAAATATTTTCAATTAGTGACTTTTTACATTTTCAAAACAGTTAAACGTTTTTCTTAAACCGTTATCTACATTAACTATTCTAAGCAAAATTTTGAATTTGTTCGACGTGTTTTTGATTCCAACTAATATATAGTATGTGTTTACATATAAATACGTAAAGATTATATTTTTAATAATTTCATTAAACAACTATAATTCGCTTTAAACATTTATATAAAATCCTAACAATATTGGTGCAGTTAGATTAATATATAAATTAATTTTTAAGTACAATTTACATGAATGTCATATTCACGATATGTTTGTATCCAAAATGGCATGTTAGAATCTTCATCTAAAAAATAACTTATAAATATTGATTTTTTGACATTGATCCTTCAATCACCCTCGCAAATACACATTTATTCAATATTAGATTTGAATTTAATATAATGTTGATCGTCTAACAATGATATAGAATACATACTGTAACACATTTTAGTATATTTTGTTTTTCATATAATAAAAATCCATGTAAATAAAATTTGGAATGAATCAATATGAAAATTTGGTACCATCAAATTTGGGAGAATTTGAATATTCTAAACTAATACTACAACAACAACTACTAATGTTTAAACCAATGTTCATTAATACACAAGTTCATATTTTATATCATTTGGTTTATAATTTTTATTGAATGTCGTTTTGTTTGTATATTCTCTAAACATACATGATATCATTTATTTTATTTAAATTATTAACAAGAATAGTGACACAGTTACAAATATAAATTGATCAATTTTCAATGAATTTTTTACTAACACACATTTTCTCTTACTCTTCTTTTTAAATGTATGATTAAAAGATTAAAAAATTTTGTTTTACCGTAGACAAAATGTATTCTAAAAAATTATGACCAAATTTTTCATGACTTATAGCTTCAGTTTTTATCAAAATTTTGAATGAGATGAATATATTTTTATTAATTTCAAACATTATCAGAGAATACACATGAATAACTTTCCATCTAAAAATAACTAATAAACATGTCAAAATGTATTTATCAAATATTAATATTAACAACCAAAATACTAACCAATTGGAATCTTATCCATATAGTTTATAAATATTACTAGAGGGAAATTAGAGATTTTACTTCTAATTTGTAAAAATAATTGCAAAACCATATTATGTTTTCTTTATGGACATAATATTTTAATAATTAAGTAAAAATAAAACACAATATTCATTTTATGTTTATGGCTTTTAACAATTAACTAACATATATCTCAATTTGTCAACTATCCAATTATTATAGAATTTAATTTTGCACATTTTTAAAACTGCCGAAAAAGGTGTTGCATATGCCATGACTTAATCCTAAATAAAAACACATTATGTGAAATTATTGGTAGAAAAATACCATCAATGACCGAAGAGATGAAAACTTATTAACTGTCATTGTTTAGAGTGTTAAAACCTGATACAACTCGTTTTGATACAAAATATAAAAAGATGAAACTTTATATTTTTTACAAAAATGTATAGTTATATTAAAAACTCTTATAAATAATGATATGTCAATAGCGATACTAAAATAAACCTTTCGAATGAATATTTTATTAAGATTTGAGTTTGGATCTAATCAACTAACAATAATATATAATAAACATATCTTAATATATGTTTATATTCATCTAATAAAAATGAAAAACTAACTATTAATGAAAACGTTGGTATTGTAAGATTTAGGAGAAATTTGAGATTCAAAATTAACTTTGCAACAACAAGCACCGGTCTTTGAACTAATATCCATGCGTACGCAAGCCCCTCCTTTATATCCTTTAGATTTGCAATTTTCATTGCATGGTGTTGTTATTGTACATTCTCCAAACAAGCAGGGTATCATTTGTCCTGTTTAGTTTATAAACAAATACATTGACAAAATTTTAAATATAAAACGATCAATTTTCAATAAATTTGTCTTACTATTACATATTTTTTCTTACTATTTAACACTAAAAATACTAATGAGATTGAACTTTATCCGCGTAACTTATTAATATTAGGGAGAGGAATTGGTGGGTTTACTTTTAATTTGTAAAAATAATATCAAAACAAACATTTTATTTTCTTTATAGAGGCAATATTTTGTTATGTATAAATTTTAGCTTATTTTTGCTAACCATTAAAATATGATTTAAGTTTCTAATTTTTAATAATAGAGAAAGAATGTTGCATTTGACATGATTTAACTCTAAATAAAAAAAAACATTACCTGAAATTATTGGTAGAAGGATAAGAGAAAACACTATCAACCATATAAGAGATGAAAAGTTATTAGTTGCCATTATGTTTTCTCTAAGAATAGGACAAAAAATTAAAAAAAAGTAATATTTCCGTTTTGCATATGAAAAAGTGCAGTAAGAATGTATAAATATATAGACAAAACAATTAGTAACGGTTGTGATTTCAAAATCTTAATTTAAGATGGGATATAAAACGTATTAAATATCCGATTACAAGTTATAATGAGACTTTAATAATTTATTAGTAATTAATTATTTTTTTAAATAGAAATATTAATTTTTTTATAAAACCATACTTATGGCCGTTTACATTCTGAGTACGAATTAAATATCAATGCCTTCAGTTTGTATGTTTTACTTTTATTTTTTTTTTCTTTATTATTTTGCGGTAGTAAATTTTGATTCTTTTTTTATAACTCCATTTGCCATAAATATTTTCAATTAGTGACTTTTTAAATTTTCGAAACAGTTAAATGTTTTTCTTAAACCGTTATCTACATTAACTATTCTAAGCGAAATTTTGAATTTGTTCGACGTGTTTTTGATTCCAACTAATATATAGTATGTGTTTACATATAAATACGTAAAGATTATATTTTTAATAATTTCATTAAACAACTATAATTCGCTTTAAACATTTATATAAAATCCTAACAATATTGGTGCAGTTAGATTAATATATAAATTATTTTATAAGTACAATTTACATGAATGTCATATTCACGATATGTTTGTATCCAAAATGGCATGTTAGAATCTTCATCTAAAAAATAACTTATGAATATTGATTTTTTGACATTGATCCTTCAATCACCCTCGCAGATATACATTTATTCAATATTAGCTTTGAATTTAATATAATGTTGATCGTCTAACAGTGATATAGAATACATACTGTAACACATTTTAGTATATTTTGTTTTTTATATAATAAAAATCCATTTAAATAAAATTTGGAATGAATCAATATGAAAATTTGGTACCATCAAATTTGGGAGAATTTGAATATTCTAAACTAATACTACAACAACAACTACTAATGTTTAAACCAATGTTCATTAATACATAAGTTCATATTTTATATCATTTGGTTTATAATTTTTATTGAATGTCGTTTTGTTTGTATATTCTCTAAACATACATGATATCATTTATTTTATTTAAATTATTAACAAGAATAGTGACACAGTTACAAATATAAATTGGTCAATTTTCAATGAATTTTTTACTAACACACATTTTCTCTTACTCTTCTTTTTAAATGTATGATTAAAAGATTAGAAATTTTGTTTTACCGTAGACAAAATGTATTCTAAAAAATTATGACCAAATTTTTATTAACTTATAGCTTTAGTTTTTATCAAAATTTTGAATGAGATGAATATATTTTATTAATTTCAAATATTATCAAAGAATACACATGAATAACTTTCCATCTAAAAATAACTAATAAACATGTCAAAATGTATTTATCAAATATTAATATTAACAACCAAAATACTAACCAATTGGAATCTTATCCATATAGTTTATAAATATTACTAGAGGGAAATTAGAGATTTTACTTCAAATTTGTAAAAATAATTGCAAAACCAGATTATGTTTTCTTTATGGACATAATATTTTAATAATTAAGTAAAAATAAAACATAATATTCATTTTATGTTTATGGCTTTTATTAATTAACTAACATATATCTCAATTTGTCAACTATCCAATTATTATAGAATTTAATTTTGCACATTTTTAAAACTGGCGAAAAAGGTGTTGCATATGCCATGACTTAATCCTAAATAAAAACACATTATGTGAAATTATTGGTAGAAAAATACCATCAATGACCGAAGAGATGAAAACTTATTAACTGTCATTGTTTAGAGTGTTAAAACCTGATACAACTCGTTTTGATACAAAATATAAAAAGATGAAACTTTATATTTTTTACAAAAATGTATAGTTATATTAAAAACTCTTATAAATAATGATATGTCAATAGCGATACTAAAATAAACCTTTCGAATGAATATTTTATTAAGATTTGAGTTTGGATCTAATCAACTAACAATAATATATAATAAACATATCTCAATATATGTTTATATTCATCTAATAAAAATGAAAAACTAACTATTAATGAAAACGTTGGTATTGTCCAATTTAGAAGAAATTTGATATTCAAAATTAACTTTGCAACAACAAGCACCGGTTTTTGAACTAATATCCATGCGTACTTAAGCCCCTCCTTTATATCCTTTAGATTTGCAATTTTTATTGCATGGTGTTGTTATTGTACATTTTCCAAACAAGCAGGATATCATTTGTCCTGTTTAGTTTATAAACAAATACATTGACAAAATTTTAAATATAAAACGATCAATTTTCAATAAATTTATCTTACTCTTGCACATTTTTTCTTACTGTTTAACACTAAAAAATACTAATGAGATTGAATTTTATCCGCGTAACTTATTAATATTAGGGAGAGAAATTGGTGGATTTACTTTTAATTTGTAAAAATAATATCAAAACAAACATTATATTTTCTTTATAAAGGCAATATTTTGTTATGTAGAAATTTTACCTTATTTTTGCTAACCATTAATTATTTTAGAATATGATTTAAGTTTCTAATTTGTAGTAATAAAGAAAGAATGTTACATTTGACATGATTGAATTATGAATTAAAAAGACATTACCTGAAATTATTGGTAGAAAGATAAGAAAAAATACCATCAACCATATAAGAGAAGAAAAGTTATTAGTTGTCATTATGTTTTCTCTAAGTATAGGATAAAAAAATTAATAAATGTAATATTTCTGTTTTGCATATGAAAAGTGTAGTTATAATGTATAAATATATAGACAAAATAATTAGTAACCTTATGATTTCAAAACCTTTTTTTAAGATGGGATATAAAAGGTATTAAATATCCTATTGAAAGTTATAATGAGATTTAAATAATTTATTAGTCACTAATTAGTTTTTTTAAATAGAAATATTAAAATTTTTATAAAACTATACGTTATGGCCGTTTACATTCTATTAATGTCTTCAGTTTGTATATTTTACTTTTATTTTTTTCTTTATTATTTTGTGATAGTAAATTTTGATTCTTTTTTATAACACCATTTGTCATAAATATTTTCAATTAGTGGCTTTGTTACATTTTCAAAATAGTTAAATGTTTTTCTTTAACAGTTAGTTACATTAACTATGTCAAAAGAAATTTTAAATTTGTTCGACGTATTTTAGATTCCAACTAATATAGTACTAGATTCGTATCCACGCCATGCGTGGGGAAAAATATTCGTAAATTATATTTTATTATTAAATATAAATTAAATATTTATATAATTTTAACTTTTATTTAAAATTACTTTTAACATTAATTTTTATATATATAAATTAAGAAAAAAATAATTATTTTTTACGAATTTAATAGTATTTTTTTTGTTAGTTTAATAAAATATATTAATTATATAACTAAATTAATAACAATGATATACTTGTAATTATTCTAATAAGTTAAACTCATTTATATATTTATTTGAAATTTACTTTAGTAATGACACGTCAGCATGATATTTCTGTTAATAACATGTCAGAGTAAAGTTATTTTATTAAAATGTTTCTCAAATAATGTATTAGGGATTATGGTAGTAACTTAAATCTATTTATATTTAGTTGAAATTATTTATAAATTAACGTACAAAAAATTTAAAGAAATTAAAAGTATTGTTTCTGCAAATGTAATAGTATTTTTTGGTTAGTTGAGTAAATTATATTTATTCTCTAATCAAATTAATATCAGTGGCATGTATTGTAATTATTCTAGTAAGTTAAACCCTTTTATATATTTAATCCGAAACTCCCTATGGTGTTGACACGTCAGCATGATATTTTTGTTATTAACACGTCAGAGAAATGTTACTTTGTTAAAAAGTTTCTCAAATAATATATTAGGGATGTGTTTAGATATAAATACGTAAAGGTTATATTTTAAATAATTTCATTAAACAACTATAATTCCCTTTAAACATGTATATAAAATCCTAACAATATTAGTGCAGTTAGATTAATATATAGAAAAACAAATAATCAAAGTTTAAGTTTGAGATTACACATAAAAATATTAAATTCCTATTAAAACAAAAATTATATCCAAATAATATATTAATATCTAAATAAACTGTTTTAAATAGAAATATTAAAAACTCTATAAACTATATTTTACGGCTACTTATGTTATATTTATAAGCAAAATTAACAAAAATATCTTCATTTTGTAAAGTTGATTTTTTTTTTCTTTTCTATTATGTGGGATTATATATTTGGTTTTTTTATTATAAAGCCAATTGTCATAACTATTTTCACGTGGTGGCTTTATTATGTTTTCAAAACACTTAAAAGTTTTTTGCAAACAATTTATAAAAATTATATCAGACTAAAAATACAATTGATTTGACGTGTTTTGGATTCCTACTAATGTAGTGTCATTTTTGTATTTTTGTATTTAGATGTAAATACTTAAAATTATTATTTTATATTATTTTTTTATCAACATATGAATCTATATAAAAACTTATACCAAAATCTATATTTTGTACCAAGATAAATATATTTGTTACGTTCATATAATATAAGCTATTATAAATGAATAACTCACCTTCTAAAAACACCTAATAAGAATTCCAAAAATTATTTATTTAATATTAACTAATAAAATGATGTTGGACTTTATCTGCCTAGCTTATAAATATTGGAGAGAGGGGATTGGTGGTTTTATTTTTAATTTTTAATAATAATATCAAAATAACCATTATGTTTTTTATAGAGACAATATTTTGTTATGTATAAATTTCAGTTTATTTAAGCTAACCCTTAATTATTTTTAGAATATAACTTAAGCTTCTCATTTGTAATATTGGAGAAAAATGTTGCATTTGACATGATTTAACTCTAAATAAAAAGGAGATTACCTGAAACTATTGGTAGAATGATAAGAAAAAACATTATCAACCATATAAGAGATGAAGAATTATTAGTTCTCATTATGTTTTCTCTAATAATAGTACAAAAAATAAAGAAAATTAATATTTCTGCTTTAATATGAAAAAGTGTAGTTAAAATATATAAATATGTACATAAAAATAATTAGTTACATTATGATTTCAAAATCTTAATTTTAGATGTAATATAACAGTTATTAAATATCTTATTGAAATTTATAATGAGACCTAAATAATTTATTAGTCACTAATTAGCTTTTTAAATATAAAGATTAAAAATTCTAGAAAACTATACGTTATGGCCGTTTGTATTAAATATTGATGCCTTTCAATTTGTATGTGTGACTCTTTCATTTTTGATTTTTTTATTTATTTTACTATCGTAAATTTTGATTCTTTTTAATAACACCATTTATCATAAATATTTTCAATGGGTAGTTTTGTTACGTTTTCAAAATATTTAAATGGTTTTCTCTAACCGTTAGCTACATTAACTATGTCAGAAGAAAATTTGAATTTGTTCGACGTGTTTTAAAATCCGACTAATATAGTATGTGTTTAGATATAAATATTTAAACATTATCTTTTAAATTATTTCATGAAAAAATTAGAATTCCCTTTAAACGGTTATACGTAATCCCAACAATATTAAAACGATTACAATAATATATACATTAATTTATATAAGTACAATTCACATGAATATCTTCACGATATTTTTGTATTCAAAGGGACATGATAGAATCGATATCGAAAAGATAACATATGAATATTTGTTTTTTGACATTGATATTTCATTCAACCTCGCAAATAAACATTTTATTCAATTTAGAATTTGGATCTAATATAATGTTGATCAATTAACAAAAATACAAAATACATGTCAAAACATATTTTAGTATATATTATTTTTCATATAATAAAAATACATGTATATAAAATACTGATGCCTTCAATTTTTATGTTTGATGCTTTCATTTTTGCTTTTCTTTATTAATTTTTTGTGATTGTAGATTTTGATTCTTTATTATAACGTCATTTGTTATAAATATTTCCATTGATGACTTTATTACACATTCGAAACATTTAAATGTTTTTCCTAACAGTTGCTATATTAGCTATGTAAGAAAATTGAATTAGTTCGACGTGTTTTAGTTTTTGACTAATATGATATGTATTTAGATTTAAATACTTGAATATCATCTTTTAAATTGTTTCATTTAGAAATATGATTCATTTTAAAGAGTTATACGTAAATCCCAACATAATTGATGCGGTGAGATTGATATATACATTAATTTATATAAGTACAGTTCACATAAAAATCGTCTTTACAATATATTTATATCTAAAGTGGCATGTTAGAATCGTTATCGAAAACATAATTTATGAAGAATGAATTTTCGACATTGATACTTAAAATCAGTCTCGTGAGTAAACATTTTATTCAATTTCACGTTTGCATCTAAGATAATGTTGATCAATAACAAAAATATAAACTACATAACAAAACATATTTCAATATATATTATTTTTCATATAATAAATACATGTATATAAAAATGTGAAATTAATTAATAATGAAAAGCTTTGGTATCATCAAATTTTGGAGAATTTAGATATTCAAAACTTATACTGCAGCAACAAACACTAATATTTGAACCAATGTTCATGAATACACAAGTCTGTCTTTGATATAATTTGGTTTTATATTTTTCTTAAATGTCATTTTGCTAGTACATTTTCCAAATAGGTATGATATCACTTATACAATTTAGTTCAATTATAAAATGATCAATGAATTTTTTTACTAATACATATTTTCTCTTATTGTTCTTTTTAAATTATGATTCAAATATTAGAAAACTTATTTTTCTTAGTTAAAAAATTTATTCTAAAAAACTGTGACCCAACTTTTCATAATTTAGAACTTCAGTTTTTATCAATATTTTAAATCAAAATAAATATACTTTATTAATTTTATGCATTATAACGATTACAAATGAATAACTCTCCATCTAAAATAAATAATAAATATTTTAAAAAAAAATTTATCAAATATTATCATTAGCAACCAAAATATTGACGAATTGGAACTTATCCGTGTAATTTATAAATATTAGTGGGGGGGGGGGGGGGGGAGTTAGAGATTTACTTCTAATTTGTAAAAATAATTTCAAAACCAGCATTATGTTTTTATTTATGAAAATAATAATTAATAATAAATATAAATACAACACACTATTCATTTTATGTTTATGGCTCTTAACAATTAAGTGACAAAAATCCCAATTATTTTGCAACCATCCAATTATTTTAGAATATGATTTTCAATGCAAGTTTGCAAATTTGTAATATTGGATAAATCTAAATAAAAACATATTAAGTGAAATTATTGGTAGAAAGATAAGACAAAACCACTAATGTTAGAAAAGATGAAAACTTATTAGTTGTTGTTATTTAGGATGTTAAAGTATGCTACAACTCGTTTTGATATAAAAAATAAAATGAATTAATTTTATATTTCACATGAAAATGTATAGCTAGAATATATGAATATATATATATATATAAAAGAAAATAAATACATTTGATTTCAAAGTTTTAGTTTGAGATTAGACAAAACATATTAAAGATCTCATTAAAAGTTAAAATGATATCTAACTAATATTAATAACTAATAAAAAATTTAAATAGAAATATTAAAAATTCTATAAACTAAAAGTTATGGCTATTTATGTTATTTCTATAAGCAAAAATAACGGTGTCTTCATTTTGTAATTTTTAATTTTTTTTATTTTTTATATTTTCTAGTTTGTTGGATTGTAGATTTTGTTTTTTATTATAACGTCACTTTTCATAACTATTTTCAAATGGTGACTTTGTTAAGTTTGCAAAATACTTAAAAAAAATTCGCTTATAATTAATTATATAATTAGTTAAAAAATACTATTTAAAATTTTTTTTACATTATATTGAAATTTTATCAAATGCCTACAAAAAAATAACCCAAAAACATTACAACATCAAATTATTCAAATAGATATAATATATATAGTTAATTATACATATATAAAAGTTAACAATCTATTTTTCATCAGAATTATCATATACGATCATTTAACTAATTACAGTATATTTTATTCTGAAATAAAAGTTTAAAATATACTTTTCTCCATAGTAAAAATTCGAAATTTTTGTATACATGATTTAAAAGTTCAAAATATAAACACATATACACATTAAGAAAAACTTGAGTAAACATTTCAATATTTTTATCAAAAACAAAAACAAAATTTAATTCTCTAAAATATCATATTTTCAAGTTTTTGTTACAAAACAAACATAATTAATTCAAATTTTCAATAATAATACAAATTTATGATTAATATATATTAAAACTTTTAAATAAAAATAAAAAATAAATTAAAAATAATTTTAAATACAGTATTTTAAATTTATATAAAATTTATTTAAAATAATAAATATTTTAATAAATTATTTTTGATATTTTTAAATTTTAAATCATACTGCTCTATTTGATCCAATAATCTTCTTTTCCTGTTACTTACCTAATTTTGTAGTCAACTATATTAATTACTTACTTTGACCAATTATATTTTATTCATACCAATTTCTTTCTATGTTTTCCATACCAATAATAGCAAACCCTTTGACCAAAGTCCCGACATAGCTAACCGACAAAAACTAAAATAGAAAAATATCATTTCTATGGAAAGATAACTTCTACGTATAATCCAAGAATAGAAGGTTATTAAATTTAACTTTACTTATTCTCAATAAGACTTTGGAAATATATTATTAGAGAAATGATAAATCAAGTTATATATTTAAATATATGCTAATTTTAAAGGAATGTTGAAAATCTTCTATTGAAAAGGATAAGGATTTTGTAAAATCAAAATTTGAAAAATTAAATCGTTAAACAAGTTCTCAAGTAATTTTTACCATAAAATAAAATTTGAAAATTACAATATAACTTATATATATGTATATATATTCTAACTATCCTTTTTTAATTTTTTTTTTTCAAAAACGATTTGTAGCATCATCTCACAACTAAAATAATGACAACCAATGCATTTTCATCTCTTCCATTGTTGATGGTGTTTGCTTTTATAATTCTGCCAATAATTTCAGGTAATATTAAGACTTAAAATTTATAGCTTTTTCTGCAATATTACAAATTGAAAAGATTAAAACTGAAACTCTTCTTATTTCGATTGATATTCTAAACTCTTTTTATTTCGATTGATATTTTAATTTTAAAATAATTGAATGTTCGACGAAAAACCTTTAAGATTTCTCTAAAACAATTGGGATACTTCTATCATTTATTTGCTAAAGGCCCTAGATGCAAAATCAATAATGTGGTGTATTTGTATTTACATATTAAATATTATGTTCACAAATTTTTAATACGGAAAAACTAAATTTTCTAATATTTGAATCATACCTTTTAAAAAATAATAAGAAAAATCATTAAAAATTGATTGTTTTTTATTTAAAATCGTGTTAATGTATTGTTTTATAATTAAACAGGGCAAATGATACCTTGTTTGTTAGGAGCATGTACAATCACAACACCATGCGATAAAATTTGCAAATCTCATGGATATAAAGGAGGAGTTTGTGTACGCATGTATATTTATTCAAAGACCGGTTTTTGTTGTTGTGATGTTAGTTTTGAATCTAATGTTTCTTCCAAATCTAATGATACCATTGATTTCATTACTAATTAATTCCTCATCTTTATAATGATGATTTTTATTATATGAATAAAAATATATATTCAAATATGTTTTAATATGAATTTTATATTCTTGTAAGTTGATCAACATTACCTTAAATCCAAATCCAAAACTAAATAAAATGTTTATTCATAAGGTTGATTCAAGTATCGATGTCGATAGATAGTTATTCATAAGAATTTTTCATGGCTTTTAAATTTTCAATTTGGATATAAACATAGCAGGAAGATGACATTCATGAAAATTTTACAGTATAATTTAACTATAATTATACTCACGTCATACATGTAAAAAAATATTCATAGATTATATAATATTGTTTATTAGTAAATATAAATTAAATATTTATATAATTTTACTTTTATTTAAAATTATTTTTAATATTAATTTTTGTATATGTAAATTAAAGAAAAAAATAATTTTTTTAATTTTAATAATATTTTTTAGTTAGTTTAATAAAATATATTGATTCTCTAACCAAATTAATAACAATGACATATATTGTAATTATTGTACTAACTTAAGTTTATTTATATATTTATTTGAAACTTATTGTGGTGATAATATGTTAGCATGATATTTCTGTTAATAACACATCAAAATAAAAATATTTTTTTTAAAATATTTCTCAAATAATATATTAGAGATTTATATATCACTTTAGTTGTATCACAATTGTTAAGATTTGTATATAAGTGTTAAGAGAGAATCATATTTTTTAATGAACGAGCCTAAAATATTATCTTTAATTACATATTGAAATACACACATAAAAATAAAGTTACATTAGTCGGGATCCAAAACACGTCAAACCAATTCAAATTTTCTTTTCACATAACTAGTTGTGGTTTATTTAACACAGAAAACATTTAATTTAGATTGTTTGGGAAGTTTAAGTTATGTTTTATTGATCCATTTGTAATTGTAGAGGATGTTTAGGTCTGTCAAGCGGGTCAGACCCGTCCTGCCTGATCCGTTCTGCGACGGGTTACAGATTTTTTTTCATAAATTTTTCTTACCCGCGTAACCCACGAATCAATTTTTTCAGACCCACACTCGATCCGCATTAATCAAACGGGTATGACAAGTTAGCGGGTGATTTGCTTCATTTTTCAAAAAAATTTTAAAATATTTAATAAATTTAATTAACCTTAAATATTTAAGAAATTTAATTAAACTAAAATATTTAATATATTTAATTAAAATTTTTAAAAATATTTAATAAATTTAATTAAACTAAAATATTTAATAAATTTATTTAAATTAAAATATTTAATAAATTTAATTAAAGTTTCTAAAAATTCTTAAATAATTTAATTAAAATATTTAATAAATTTAATTTATTTGGATTTAAATTAGTTTGAGACTAAATTATTTGGGCCTCAATTTAATTAATTAATTTGAATCCAAAATTTGTGGATATTCGTTAACCCGCAAATTAAAAAGTTACAATCCGCACACACCCCGATCTAACTAATGTTTCAACCGCATCCGTCATGCATATAAATTTTTTTTTTATTGGACCTGCACCTGCCCCACAGCGGGTCAAACGGAGCGGGACCAGTAGGTAAAGACTTGTAACGAAAGGCCTAAGGATTTTGGAAGTGTGGCTTATCGATTGTAACTATCTTTTGAGTTTGAATTTTTGCACAATGTCTTCCATTTATCGAACTTTGAGGAAGTAACAACGAATACAAATATTAAAATTTATACCTTTCGTTGAAATCATTTGAAGGAATCATGAAGAGAGACATGAGAGGTTGAATGGGAAATGAAAAATATATATATAGTAAACCCATGAATTCAAGGATGATGAATTATAGTAAGGGTGGAATTGTAATACCTAAAGAATTAAAGAAAAAGAATACAGAAATTTTGGGTTAAACTTATCAATTCAAAAAATTTGAATCTGTTTCACTATTAAAAAAAAGACCAATCCTTATAATTATCAGGATATAAAGTGATCACTATTATTCACAACCAAAGTTACAAAATTTGCAAACATATTACGATTGATTTATAAGTAAATGCGAAAGCAAATGAGATAGAAACTACAGTCACATAGTAACACAAAAAATTTTCTTCACAAAAATATATTACTATCTCATAAAAACTATATTTAATATGGTATCATACAATCTCATATTATATTTGAAACACAAAATGTTAATTAAAACTAATTAACAAGAAGATTGAATAATTGGTTTATTAGTTGCACCATTTTTACGTTTATCCCAAAGGTGTAAAGATCGAGTACACCTTGTTTCGTATGAAAATATTAAATGTTCGTATAAATATATTAGGATATTAGATCGGTACGTTGTGGCCAAATAATAAAAAAAATACTAATTAACAATGAATATTTTGTTCGGTGAATTTTCCAAATATCATTTATTTTAATTTTTTATTACAAATATATTACTATTAGTTAAAAATTATAAAAACATAAATTTAATACTAAAATATTTTAAAATATCTTTTTAATAGAGAAAATTAAAATTTACTTAGAAAAAAATCATGTTTTAATTTTATTTATAATTTATTTAATGTAAATAATTATTTTTACATAATAATTTATAATATTTTCAAAATTTTAATTTTAATACGATAGATTTAGAATAAAAACTTTAAAAATAGTATTACTCTATGCTTTTTGTTTTTTATATATTAAAACAATTCAAACTTCAGATATAAATTTGTAGATATGCTCCTTCAACATGTTTTATTTGCTAGTTATAAAAAATTGGTGATCCTTTTTTCTATCTTGTTATGGGTCTTCAATGAGCCACACGATCCTTTTTTCTTCGCTTAACGAACTCGAATCCAAATCTCCATGAATCCCACGCAGACGCTTTACTCAACCGGCGGTAGCTCGCCGGCAGCTCAGGCAGCTCACCCGTCTTCTCTCTTTCCTCAAATCAACAGATGTCGAACTATACGCGACCTCTCCCAAATCCACGCCGTATTCGTCAAATCTGGTCAAATGCGAGACACTCTCGCAGCCGCGGAGATCCTCCGTTTCTGTGCTACCTCCGATCTCCTTCACCGCGACCTCGATTATGCACATAAGATATTCAATCAGATGCCGCAACGGAATTGCTTCTCTTGGAATACCATAATCAGAGGTTTTAGTGAGAGCGACGAAGAAAGAGCCGTATTCGCAATCACATTGTTTTCCGAGATGATGGGCGATGAGTTTGTGGAACCGAATCGGTTCACGTTTCCATCTCTGCTAAAGGCCTGCGCGAGAACCGGGAAGATTGAAGAAGGTAAGCAAATCCACGGGTTGGCTTTGAAGCTCGGGTTGGGTAGTGACGAATTCGTCATGAGTAATCTCGTTAGAATGTATGTGATGTGTGGTTTGATGAAAGATGCTTGCTTGTTGTTTTATAAGAACATTATAGAACGAGATATGGTGACGGATAGAAGAAAGAGAGATGGAGAAGTGGTTTTATGGAATGTGATGATTGATGGTTATATGAGACTTGGAGATTGTAAAGCTGCACGACTATTGTTTGATAAAATGCGTCAAAGAAGCGTTGTTTCATGGAATACGATGATATCGGGTTATTCAAAAAACGGTTTCTTTAAGGATGCAGTAGAGCTTTTCCGTGAGATGAAGAAAGGAGATTTCCGCCCCAATTATGTTACTTTGGTCAGTGTTCTTCCTGCTATTTCACGTCTCGGGTCGCTAGAAGTAGGAGAATGGTTGCATTTTTATGCAGACAATAACAGGATTGAGATTGATGATGTGCTTGGCTCTGCTTTGATTGATATGTACTCCAAATGTGGAATCGTCGAGAAAGCAATTCAGGTGTTTGAGAGATTACCGCGAGAGAATGTGATTACTTGGAGTTCAATGATAAACGGGTTTGCTATACACGGCCAGGCAGGTGATGCCATTGACTGTTTCTGTAGAATGAGGCAGGCTGGAATTCGGCCTAGTGATGTTGTCTACATCAACCTCTTGACCGCTTGTAGTCATGCTGGGCTAGTAGAAGAAGGAAGGAAATATTTTAGTCAAATGGTGAGTGTGGATGGTTTAGAGCCTAGGATCGAACACTACGGGTGTATGGTTGATCTATTGGGTCGCTCGGGTCTACTGAACGAGGCTGAGGAGTTTATACTTAATATGCCTATAAAACCAGATGACGTGATATGGAAAGCTCTTTTGGGTGCTTGCAGAATGCACGGAAATGTAGAGATGGGCAAGCGTGTGGCCAACATTCTGATGGATATGGTTCCGCATGACAGTGGAGCTTACGTTGCCCTCTCAAACATGTATGCTTCTAAAGGAAACTGGTCAGAGGTTTCAGAGATGAGACTGAGGATGAAGGAGATGGATATAAGAAAAGATCCTGGGTGTAGTTGGATCGACATTGATGGCATGCTTCATGAATTTCATGTGGAAGATGATTCTCACCCGAGAGCCAAAGAAATCAACTCAATGCTTGTAGAAATCTCAGACAAACTGAGACTAGCTGGGTATAGACCGATCACAACACAGGTTTTGTTAAAATTGGAGGAAGAGGATAAAGAAAACGCACTTCACTACCACAGCGAGAAGATGGCTGTGGCGTTCGGGTTAATAAGCACAAGCCCTGGTAAGCCAATACGCGTTGTTAAGAACCTACGCATCTGCGAGGATTGTCATTCGTCCATCAAACTCATCTCCAAAGTTTACGAGAGAAAAATAACAGTAAGGGACCGAAAACGCTTTCACCATTTCCAAGATGGTTCATGCTCCTGCATGGATTATTGGTGAAAGTAAACAGTTAGGGAGACAAAAGTTCATAGTGATTATTGTTCACAAGCTCTTCAAGACTTTAGATTATTTGCACTACACGGCTTCAATTGGAATCATAAGTGTATATTTATCAAAATTATATTTTTAAATTAGAAATATGATAATTTTATTTTAGAACCAAACTATATTTGGATTATATTTTGATTTGATTGTATATTAAAAATATAAAATTGTATATAATATCTTTCTTAACACTTAGTTCTTTTTCTATTTTGACTATATTTTAGTACAATTAAAATTGATTTTAAATATTAATTTTCTAAATTGAAACATTTTATATATTAAAAAATGAGTTTTTTTTAAAAAATGATGATATTTCACTAGAAAATATGATATGATTAAAAAACTTTATAATATATAGTTTAGTCAAATGTGAAATGATAATTTTAAAAATAAATTTAGTTTCAAAAATCTTATATATTAAAAGAGAAATGAGCTTTTTTTTAAAATGATGACATTTCATTAGAAAATATGTGAAATGATAAACATAAATTTATTTTCAAAAATCTTATATAATAAAAGAAAATTGAATTTTTTTTAAATGATGACATGTCATAAGAAAATATGATATTACTGAAAAAATATATAACATGAAGTTTAGTCACATGTGACATGACAATTTTAAACATAAATTTATTTTCAAAAATTAAATCAAATCATATATATTAATCTTATACATTAAAAGAGAAATAAGTTTTGAAAAATGCTTATATGGTATTAGAAAAAGATGGCATGGTTAAAAAAATTATGACATTGCAAATGTGATATCATAATTTTAAACATAGTTTTATTTCTAAAAAGAAATTTAATGATATATATTAATTCTATACTAAAAGAAAATGAAGTTTGAAAAATGCATATTTGTTTACATTTTGACCAAATAATAATTATCTAGATAATATGCATATATGACTGAAAAAATGTTTATCATTACAAAAAATAATATGACTAATAGGTCAAAATAAAAATGAGTTTTGAAAAAATACTTATATGTCATTAGAAAAATATGATATAACTAAAACATTATGACATGACACTTATCAAATGTGATATGATAATTTTAAACATAATTTTATTTTCAAAAATAAATTAAATCATATATATTGATTGATTCTTATTACTAACAAAAAATAGAAAAAAAAACTTTATAGATAATACTAAATGTGTGTAAAAAGAAGCTTTCCACCAATATTTTTGTTTCTCCGGTATGTTTTTATAGTATTCTAATACCATGTATATTTTCAATTTTATGGTTTTATATTGTTTTTATACATTTATATTTATTTCAAGTAATTAATTTAGTTTGACAATTTATGGTAAATCATTTGTACTTTTTCAATCATGGTCTATTGAATGATTCATGTTTTAATCAACATCCAATTATATAATTTTTTAATGTAAGAAATTAATATTTAAAGATAAAATTTAATTTTACAAAAAAAGTATAACCAAAAGATGCAAAATTAATGGTTAAAAGTGTAATATATATATAAGTACATAATTTGAATATACAATCATACCAAAATTTAGTTCAAATATATTTTGATTCTAAAATAAAACATAAGCATAGAAAATATATTTTGGATAATTTAAATACAAAAATACAAATAAAACTCATCTTATATAATAAATATGTAATACAATACATATAAATTTTAATTAAATGTAATAATGATCTGGATTTATAATGTGTTAATATCCACGTAAGGTATGAAAAAATTATCTTGTTATAGAATTGAATCTTGATAAAAAAATGAACAATTCAGTTATCATGTAAAATTAATAACTAAAATTGGCAAAATACAACATATCTAATGCAATATGTCATATCAAATTAATTGTTTGAAATAATTCTAGAAACGTATCTGATACTTCAGAGGAAAAAAATTTGTACATAATATTTAATGTATTAAATTAATATATTCAACAATATATTATGACTACATTAACTTACATAAAATTATAGGCTACCTAATATAATTTCATATATTCGTTAATATTATCATATAATTTTGATAATTTTATGCCGAAATGAATCTAACGTAATTTATATCATATCGAGTTTGGAAGAAGTTACCTTAGGAGAAGATTGTTGAATTATTTTAGTTATACATGTATTGAACTTGCGGAAGTGTTACTCTTTTGTCTTCTTTAAGTGATTTAATAAATTTATTTTGCAATTGGGGATTAGTTATTAGTTTGGGAAGAACCAACCAATATTTCTATCATCGTGTCTCTTTATTATATTTGCACTTTTGATTATTAATAAAGAGTCTCGTATAAATTTTAAATGATACCAAAGCTATATTCTTTTGGAGGCTCCATCTAGTCTCAAAGTCGTATTTCACTATCAAGACTAAGTGCGCAAAAAAAAATAAAAATAAACAAATGATATAAGAAGAAAGATCAAATGATCTGAGTGGTTGCACGAGTTCTATATATATTTGAGATATATGAGTTCAACTCTATTTTATTTCATACCAATATGTTTGAAAATAATTCAGTAGATTTATTATTAAAATTTTAAAATAGTAATACTATTTGGAAAAAAAAATATTTTAGATGATTACTCTTAAATGTATTTCATATATGTTTAGTTAAGTATATTAGTTTTTGATGAATTTAATTTTATTTTGTTTTTGTTATACATTATTCTAGTAATAATGTTTCTTGGAATCGGTTTATCATAAAAATCCAGGTTTTACCATGTTAATAAATTATGGTTTGGTTAAGTTTATGTTCATCTCTTCGTTTTCCTATAAGCATATTTTATTTTCTTGGCAGTTTTCATCTAACCCAATAGTCTAACAAAATTATGAGAAGATAAAAGAATTGATGAGCAGAAGAGATCGTTTTGGTGAAGCAAACCAATCTTATCAACAACATAACATGACATTGACAAAGCTATTAAGGCATTTCCCTTTCTTTGACTCTCTGATCATATGCTCTCATGTGCTTCTTGTCTCCTCTCACGTGGTTTCACTGCCTTCACACTTCCCTTCTCATTTCAATTGAGATGATACGCACCCCACAACTCTCCTTCATTATTAGGGATGTTATCATCCATCAAATGGGGTTAATTTGTCTGGCTCCTCCCCCATTATAGTTCTGTTCTAAAAACTCTAGCTATGGATTGGTTTAGCCCAAAATTCAAGGCGGGCTAAGCTTAGCTTTGGTAAGAATAGGTCAGACCGTTTTGCAGGTCCTCAACCAGCCGATGATAACTTCACCAAGTGTTTATCCGTGGGTTTCGTTCCGTTTGATCCGCTGCGAAACTAGTCCGGGTCGAATGAAAAAAAATTCATAAACAAGACGGGTGCGGGTCATACATTAGTTGCAACGGGGGGCAGGTGCAGGTTGCAATTTATTAATTTGCGATTTTAATAGATACTCAAAAATTTTGGACCCAAACCAATTTATATTCAAACTAATTTAGACCCAAACCAATTTAGATCCAAAATTTGTTTAATTTATTGTTTTAAAAATTGATTTTGATATATTTTGTGTATTAATGTTAGACTTGTTATTATTTGTCTAAAATTTCATTTGGATTTAGTTAAATTAAATTTATTAAATATTTTTAATTTTTTTGAAAAACGAAACAAGTCGTTCGCTAAATCCCTCAGACCCGCCTGATTAATGCAGGACAGGTGCGGATTTCAAAAAATTAACTTGTGGATTTTGCAGGTAAAAAAGATTTATGAAAAAAAATCTAGCGTCGGGTCGCTTGAGAGGGCTAACCAACATGATGGATTATTTTCAAACAACTAACTTGAAAGCATTTACAAAAGAAATGCTATGCTTTGTTTACTACTTAAGACAAAATAATTGGTGGGTTTAATGTTTTTCTGTTGTCCAAGATAAGATGATAAAAGAAGAGACCCAATTTCGTTTGCCTTTATAGATACATCAAATTTAAGGGAGAGGGTAAAACAAGAATATAATCGTACAACTTTATAATACATTTGAGGTGTTTTTTCAAATCAAGCCTCGACATTTCAATAATGTTGTTGCCATGTATAATGCAAGGACTCCAAAGAAGATTAACTAGTAAGTATTAACATCTGCGACCACCTCTGCAATTAAGCGCACCGGCATTGTAGGTGATAACGCCAACAAGGGATGACGATTTAGCTGCTAAACTTGAAGCTCTTGCGTAGCTGGCTCCAAGTCCTGATCCAGAACGTGTGAAGAAAGCTCCGTTTAAGAACAGGTCTCCTTCTGATCTCCAGTTCCAATGCTTCCATTGCCAGTGACTTGCATAGTCTCTCTTTGTCACCTGCCACATACATATAGATTCCACCAGTTTTCGATGTAAGAAACTATATAGGAAGCTTCAATGATACGTCTGTCTACTTAGTTTTTGTAATCTAATTGCAATCAAAGCCCTCTTATAGTAATTGTATCTATTTGGCTATCATCATTGTCTTTTGACATTGAGTTAAGACAAAAGAACAAGAACAATCGATACTTTGAGTCGACCTAATCTTCTAAGTGTAAGAGATTTTCAGGAAAATACCTCTTTAGCAAATGGGTTTCTCGGAGCGAGATATCGGTTTCCTTGGCTGTTGATGGTGGGACTCGCACTGCCACCAATTGCATACATTTCCCAGTGCGTGTAGTCATTGTTTACTACATGGAAATATCCATGCCTACACCTGCAATGAAAAAGGATTAAATTGACTTTGAATCTAACAGCTTATCTGATGAGAAGAATCAAGCTCAGCTTCAAAGTCTTTTGAAGAGTAAGATCATAAATCATTCAAAGTATGTACCTTGGCATTCTCTGGATAAGACCTTCACCAAAATGGTTGTAAGCAATTGTAACCTGCATAACCTTATCCCTTGTGAACGTATCACTATGCCCCAATAGCATAACCTGTCAACACAACACATTATCATCACTACCAAACCTAATCGTCCATTCCAATAACCATAAACTCTAATTACCCGTGGATTTTACCTCATTGTGGTGGGTGAAGAAATTATTGGAGATAGTAATGGCGGTGGAAGCCATAACGGCGTCGATCAGCCCATCAGCGCAATTCGAAAGCGAATTGTGATCAATCCAAATATGACTAGACCCAAAGATGGATATCCCATCCCCATCAGCCATTGTCCTCCACCCGTAATGCGACGGAGAGCTTCTAACCATGGCGTTACCAGTGGGTTTACAGTCATGGATATGGATCCCATGGATGATGATGTTGGTAACGAACTGAATCGTGATGCAGGCTCCGTTCGCGATGTGGACATTGACGCCACGTCCATCGATCGTCTTGAAGCTGTTCATGATTAGCTCTTCTTTCAAGGTTATGACCATGTCGCGCTTGAAGACAATCCAGAGAGGCTCGTCTTGGATCACGGCGTGACGAAGTGTCCCGGGTTTTGGGTTAACCGGGTTATCGTCGCCTGGATCGCTCACGACGTAGTAACGACCGTCTCGACCACCAATTGCGTTGCGACCGAATCCGATTGAACAATCGGCTAGATGTTTTCTCCGGGATAGCCATTTCCGATCACAACGCCAGCAATCGTCGATCGGATTCCCTGTGGAGCAAGAAAAGTAACCTAATCTTCTCCGCTCTGTGCTGTTTCGAATGCTCCTGAACCATCGTAAACCGGATTTGTTAAACCAAATTAATCACTAACATTAGTTTGATTTTTTAGTTAACCGAAATCAAATCAATATTTTTGGGTGGGTGAAGCTAAAGGAGTCGTTTTTTTTTACATTCTTTGCGTCGGTGGGAACATTCTAATGCTATGATTTACGAAGTAATAATTTTCTTGGTTAAAAAACTTTCTTTGTTAACAAAACAAACTATTACCAATCAAAGAATTCCAAAGGACATACCACAAGGCATATGCATGGGGCTTTGATGGCAATTCACTGTTTAAAAATATTAGGTGTATTATGAACATTTACACATGTTTCTTAAACACAAAAACAAAAAACAATACACGTGTATTCTGGACCAATGTCTCCAATAATTCCATAAGATTTTCACAAGCAATAATATTTAATTTTTTTAATATTTAATAAAATATTATTTATGTAAATGATTCAACTATACGATCGGATGCATTGCATTTAATGAAGAAACCCATCCAATTCCAACTCAACTAAATGAACCAGAACGTCAGTCAAAATATATATATATATATATATATCCAAATATGTATTTTACACCAATTGTATTTTACAAAAATAAAATTTAATTTTTTCATTTTTTAAGTTTTTGTAAAATACTATCTAAAAAATGAAATATAGTATTATATAATGCATATATGTATGTATAAAGGAAAGGTAGGAATATATATGTATAAAAGTAGGAAAAAAAAAATCGAATCGAGGTCTGGTGTTAGGCCCTATGGATTTTGACCATTTGACCAGAACGTTATACAGAAGTGCCATGTGAGCCCTGCTCTACTTAAATACAACTTTTACCGGTTTTCTTATTTTTATTTTGAAAAATATAAAAGAAAAAGATCACAGGAAACCAACCAAATGTCAAGACATTTTGGGGATTTATAGTTCAGTGTTGAATTATTTTTTATATGTTATGATAGAGTTTTTATAAAAAAAAATTAAGTCTACAAAATTTACTAAAATTACTTAAATTATTAAAAGTTATTAAAAAGTAATTCTGTAAAGAAATCGTTTATTTAAGAATAGAGAGAAAATTAATTAACCAATCGCAATTGAATAATTAGTGAAGAAACAATAATCAGCATTATTCTAATAAAAGAACAGTAAAAAACTCACATGTTAACCATGGCAGCTACTTCCTCTGGATTCTCAACTGCATGTTCATGCCATGTTTCATTAGACCTGTAATACATTAACTGCAATTAGGTAAAACTACAATTACAGTCTCTAAATCCAAAAATTAAACTTAATCTAGTACTAATCTCTCTAGTAACTACTATGACACATTGAATTCCTTCCAATTTTCTATCTACAATACAAAATTAAAGTTTTTGTTTTCTTTTTGGTAAATACAAATAAAGTAATGGAGATCAGTAATTCAAAGGGTATTCTTGTTCCCACCATAGATTGAGTTTATTGAAGCTTCAAAGCTCTGTTTCATAAACCAGATCATGTAAAGAAATCGACTCAAACTGATCTAAAACATCATTTCGACACAATTAATATCCAACTATTCGTTAATACCTGGTGGAATCGACGCCAGTGAAGAGCATTGATAGGGCTAATGCAGAAGTGAAGAGGACAAATGCTTGAGTAACAGCCATTGTTCTTGCTCTGTTTCTGTCTGAGACAGAGGTTTATGTCGGTGTCTTGTGTTTGAAGAAGGAAAGAGGAAGATGAAAATTGTTAAATAAAGACTTTAGAGGTAGGAGTTATTATATAAGAGAGATTGGACTTAACATTTTCACTATAATAATATATGCCTAATTGATTATTTATAAAGAGAAAAATCATAAATTTTCTTCTTTTGTTAACATACTTCGAAATGGTCGGATGCTGACATAATTAAATTTTACGTTAGTTTTAGAGTTAATATTCGCATTTATAACACCCAATCTTGTAAATAGGTGATACGACACAAGAGACAAATTATATAAACAGAAAGAAATAGAAGATTTGCAAATAATAATAGCAATTTAATGTTGTAATTGCAAATCTTTCACTTTTTTCGTATAACCAAAGAACAAAATAAATATTTTATTTTTGGCTTTCCAATTATCAAAAACGCATCTCTCTGTGTCACGTGCGGTGGGCCAGGTGAATCACGTGCTGGGACGGCATCTCTTCGGACACGTTATTCTAATAAAAGACGCCACGTCATTAATTGTAATATATCTGTTCGTCGGCGGAGAATACCGGAAAACACGCCGGTGATTATGTCCAACGTGGCGGATTATAAATATCAAACCAATCAAGAAAACGTTAAAATTTTGGTAATCTGTTTGTGTAACTGTACATATAATATAAAGTTTCTATATTGATGCCAAAAGAGGATGTTAAACGAGTTAGAGAAAAAGTAATGATCTACAGCTACAATACTATGGGATGATTGGCATTACTTTATTTTAGGTTCTCACTGGTAAAACTTTGTTGTCATTTTGAAAAATTGTGGTTGTGAATACTTTTAAAAACTAAGTAATCAATCATGAATTCTAAGAACATTTATATTTAAAAATTTAGATTGGAATCCCTAATATATTATTTGAAAAATATTTTAACAAAATAATTTTGGAATTTTTAATATATTATTTGACGTATTATTAACAGAAATATTATGCTGACGTGTCATCAATACAGTGAATTTTAGGTAAACATAGAAATCGGCTGAAGTTAGTAGAATAATTACAATATATGTCATTGTTATTAATCTGGTTAGAAAATCAATATATTTTACTAAACTAACCAAAAAATACTATTAAATTCGTAAAAAATAATTATATTTTTATTTAATTTACATATACAAAAATTAATAGTAAGACTAATTTTAAATAAAAGTTAAAATTATATAATAAAAAAATATTATATAATATACGAATATTTTCATAAATATATTTTGTTTTCTTTTAGGAAAATTAAATGCAATTGGATACATTTTAATTTTAAAATTTTTTGAAAAAAAACTAAAGTCATAACAGTCACTAGTTAATCTCTTGTGTTATGTACGATTAATTCAATTCATAAATTTATTTGTAACCTTAAATATATCTATATGAATAATTAATCTAAACAAAAGAGAATTTATGAAATTTGGATATCCATGTATGTATCTGGAAACATATTTTGAATATCAACATTAATTATTTTAAATATTTTTCGGTGCATTCTGATATTTCACTAATATATTGTGAAATTTCTTTTTAAAACATAATATATTTTTAATTCAAATAAATATATAACGTTAGACATATTCTTTCTGTTATAATGTAAATGTACATACAGAGATATTTTGGTTTATTTTGGTATTATGTTATAAGAGTTATGATCTTTAACATTAAGTGTTTGGTCAAAATTAATAATAATTATTTAGTTATACTGGGTAATAGTCCAAAATAATTATGTTTTTAAATGTAACATCATTAATTTAAATTTTTAATAATAACACAAATTTAATATTAAAATATAAAAAATTATTTGTATATTTTTAATAATAACACAAATTTAATATTAAAATATAAAAAATTATTTGTATTTGGAAAAATCTAAATAACAAACTGGAAAAATGGAATTCAAACATAACATTCTAATTTGACTTTATAATTTAATTAAGATAAATAAATCATACACAAAATTTTTTACATAGAAATGTATTTTACATGTACAATAGTACTAGTTTTAATTTTAAAATTCATTAATAAAACAATCAAAATTTGTTTAATAATAAAAATAATAATAGTTAAATTAAAAAAATCTAGAAATGCTAAGAAAAATATGGGTTTGACATATCAATTTCAACGTTTCCTCTAATATATAGAAGATAACCAATCAATCTTTATATGTAATAAAAAATTATTATTTTACATTAACAAAAGATATATTATATAAATGTATTTGGTTAAATTTCGTATCAGTAACTGATTCACATACAAAATTCTAAATAATTCAAAATGTCCAGAATTACCGAAACACAATTCAGTTGATTCATCAATTGGCACATGTTGGACATTGATTAGGCTTCCAAAGTGATAACATTAATTAACAAAAACAATATGAAATATGTATTAGATGTATAATAATAATAATGACTTGGACCAACAATGGATAATTTCATGTGTGAGTGTTCTTCTCGATTAAGCTGTGTAGGTCTTATGTTATCCACATGAAAATATTGTATTCTATTTAGTGCATTAAGCTTCTCCACGTAGGCATTAAACCATATATATAGAGGGGAAATTACTCTATGTGTCTGCCTACCGTACTGCCATTTCTCTACGAATAAGAAGCAGACATGAACAACATCGATATAGTGATGATATTGGACAGTTGTGGATTCGGACAAGCTTGATTTCTTGAAGCCAACAGAGCACTTATATGCACATGTTCTTGTTCCGGTTAACATGGTCAGATCAACGACCTATATGTCGAGTTTACAGATGTTCATGACATTGTAATTTTCAAAATTGTTGTCAAATTTTGTTAATATCATTAATATTTTTAGTTTTACAAAATACCATAAATCTTTCTTTTTTTTTAAATATCAAAAAGTATAATTAAATTTTAAAGAGTAATACCTTAAAATAATATTATTTAAAATTCTTTTTCCAAATTTAATACCGTAAAATTAAAATTTCAAAATATCATAAATAATTATGTAAAAATAATTATTTATTTGAAATAAAGTATACATAAATTTAAAACATTATATTTGGGTTTATTTTTTTGGTTTAATTTTTTCTATTAAAATATAGTTTTAATGTATTTTTATTGAAAATTTAAACTAATGATGTTATTTTTAAATAAGAATTTAAAAAAATACTATTTTAGAGAATTTTCCAAATTTAAATCCTAAAAACTAAAACATACATCCTCATATTAATTTTTGTGGTGTTTTAAAAATAATAATTATAGTTAGAAAATTAATTTAAACATTCTCCAGGAAATGCTTTTCATTCAAAACTATCATCGATACAAAATTACAATTTAAATTTTTCTTCTTCTGAAAATACCAAATAATTTTGAAAGATTTATAGTTTAAATATTTGAATTTGGATTTCGTATTTTAAATTTATGATTTAGATTTCAGGATTTATAATATATTCTTCACCCTTCAATCTTGAAAGTCTTCTACTTTTTGTTACCTCTCTCCTTAGATCTTGCAACCCATGAATCTCTCTCAATGAGAGTTTGTTTTAGGATGTTAGCTTATCATACTTCTAAGAAAATGAGCTAAACAACAGTATAGTTTGTATTTCCTCTAATACGTATACACATATAGTTTAGTTCTGCAAGGAGGTCTGCAAGTCATCCTTAATTATTAATTGTTATTGGAAGTGTGAAAATACTGTAACAAACACACAAAAATACCAAAACATATCTCTCACTACAATCTTCTTAAGTAAATATTACAATTACAGTTAACCTCAATTTTAGCCACCGTCTTACAACAAGATTGTGTAAGATCTCTCGTTCTCACCTGTTTTGATCGAACCACAATAGAATATTTGTTTGATTGTTTGATTGATACAAAACAACAATCACTCATCCAAAAATCTGACTATTTCATTTGAAAATCTTAGCGCCGCGCACACCTAACTCGCTCTCTCTAATTTTCGATAAACTTTTCATGTTCCATCTTTTCTTCTTAAATACACAAGATCTCCACTTTGATCTTGGAAGCCTTTTTTTTTCTTGTAATGAAAATTTTCCAGTAAGGCTCTTTTGTAGATATGAAAATATGTTTGACATGTATTTTCATATTCCCTTACTATGTAATTTCTTGCATCTCCACTTGTTTCCACTTTCTCTTTGATGCGATTTCTTTGCATCCTTACTTATTTACAATTTCTTTTTGATGCACTTTTTTGCATTTTCAATTCTTATTTATAATCCGTAAGTCTGTTATCTTGAAATTAATTATAAATTTAAGATGTAGGTAGATTTGGTTAGGTAGTGAGATCTCCATGTATTCCTATCCAACATGGATTACATAGTTGATGTTGTTTCATAATGTTTAATGTTCACTAACATTTTGTTTCCCACTTTAAGACAATCAGATCTTTAGATTTCTATAATTTTTTTTAACTTGTTTGGATCAATCTTTGAACTATATCTTTCTAAACTCTTCTGTAGATCATTCATGTAACTCTTTATGTTTCTTATTTGGTTTTCGATGATTCTTCAACAATTTACCATCAGTTAAGATTTTCTTTAATCCTAAAACTCTAAAGTGATCTGACATTCAAACCTTCCACATAGAAAAGTCTCATGATCTATTAAACCTATCTACTTTAATTATCATTATACCTTCAAACAAAACCTTATAAAAATTGACAATAGAAAGTACTAATACCATTTGTTAGGATGGTTTAATTGCATTTTAGTTGTTGCTATGTTCAACTGTAATGCTCGAAACTAAGAACACAATTGAAGTTTCCCAAAAATACTTCTCGAGTACAATCCACTATCTTTAAAAGTGATTAACAAAAGGATATTGTACAAAGTACTTTTAAAAAACAACAAAATACATTAGAAGAACCTTTATTCTAATTTTTTTCTCCTAGTTTCTCTCTTGCTTTTTGAAAGTGTGAAATACTCGTAAGATTAATTCACCAAAAGATATTTCTTTTTCACTAAAATCTTCTTGAGTTAATCGTTACAAATTACACTCAATGTTGGGTTTTACACAACTCTATCCCAATAGATTGTACCCAAACGATTCCTAGTCTATCCAAAGAAATCCTAACCTCACGTGTTTTGATCACTTCAGTCTAGACACGTTCTGTCTAAGTGATTCAAAACTGGTCTCTCTCCTAGACCCCGCTCAGAACAAAAGTTCAAAAAGTTCTCTAACTCTCTTGACGCTTTTTTCTCGGATGTTGGGTTGAATTGCTCCAGTTCTTCTTTTATAGGTGAGTTCGAACTTCTTGATTTGGAAACTTCCATTTTTGATGTTAAGAGGAAGTTTTCTGATCATGTTTGATCTTGTTTCCATTATTCTTGATTTTCCTGATGTTGTTTCCATTATGCTTGATTTTCCTGATGCTGTTTCCATCCTATGGATTCCTTGATGTTGTTTCCATTTTGATAATGTCTACTCAGTTGTTTCCATTTTTCCTAGCATCTTCAATCTCCCCCTTTTTAACTTAGTGTGTCCCTCAAGCATCCATTCGTGATTGTGCCTTCCTGTTTAATATACACAGAGACAACAACACACAACTGCAGGTAGAGATATGTACGACTTATCTCAAATTAATCAAGTGAAACGCAACCAAGTAACCGTTCACCATATAATAGAACCAGAAACACACAAATAATCATTCACCATATGACAGAACCAGAAACAAACAAGTGTTCACACGCAAATGTAGGACTTGAGCAAAAGTCTTAAGTGACCTAACCAATGAGTTAAACAACACAGAAATAACTCCCCCCATAATCTCTGAAACTCCCCCATACACCCTGAACTAGACTAACGTAAACAGCATATAACAACTTGTAGCTATACTCGCAATACTTGTTCTCTGAGTTAGTCCTGCGCATCATCATCTCCCCCTGCTTGAGTACACATCTGAGTTAAAAACAATAAATACCAGAGGAAAAGACAACAAGGACAGAACCAGAAATACCTAAATCAACAAGCCACTGGAAGATCTGTATCGCATTCCGAATCATCTGACGATCAGTAGCTGATAGCATTGCACTAGAGGTAGAAGTGCTAGACGGAGGTCCTTTAGCGAATGAGCCCAGATTGGTGTAACGGAATTGCCGAACACGCTGAACCTTTCCAGTGAAAGGGATGGGATGTTGGCTGTCAAGCAATCGGAAGAGCAAACTCGGAAAGGGCAGAAAGAACTTCGATGCCGGGTTCAAGGTAAGGTGTAGAACATGCTGATAGATGTTTTCCCCAAGGTCAAATGGAATACGGTGAACCACTTTGTACACTAGTCGAGCACGATGAGGATTAGGGTATCCACTATTCTGAGTGGGAGACCAGTTATGACAGCAGATTTTGAACAGAATCCCATAGTCAGCAGAAAATGGGACACTAGGAGGGAACTCCACTTACCCACATATCCACCGCTCATAAAAAGAGCAAGCTCATCATCGGATGGCTCCCGAAAGGATGAGGGAGGATCAACAGCAGCCATGGTCCGTAATCCCAGTAGATCGTTGATGAGATCTACAGAAAAATCATAACGTCGGCCCTGGATATCCACTGATATCTGAGTTGCGTCTGTCTTAACAGTCGGCAAATTTGCCCAGAATTCCCATAGGGTTATTTTGTCGAATGGGAGAATCGGGGTGACTGTGCGAACCAGGCCTGCCTCAGTGATGTAATTTTTGACTTCACGAGGAATAGTGCCAAACCGTACCTCCTGTTCTTCGAGAAATTGATGCTGAGAGAAGAGGGTGAGACGCGAGGGCTCAGAAGGGCGACGAGGAGATGCACGTGGTGGATCAGGTTGAGACTGTTGTTGCTGAGAGCGAGTGCGCTTGCACGGAAGGGGAACTACGTGAGCCTTTGAGCGCTTGTGTGAGCAAGGCACTGGAGCAGACTATAAGGACGAGTCAGAGATGATCTCGACCGAGTCTGCATGCGAGCCTGTAGGAGCAGCAGTCGAGGGTGCATGAGAGCCTTCACCTGCAGGACCAGGGCTGTGCGGGGCGTCATCGGGATGTGCTACAGAAGACGGTGCAGAGGGCAAGACCTGAGATACAACAAGGGCCAAATTTTGTGGTGCAGGGATCTCCTCAGCCGGAGAAGGCGATCTCCCAGGAGTACCAACAGGCGTACCAATAGGGGAATCATCAGGGGGAAGAGGTGAACCCACTGAGTTCGTACCAGAGGGAGCAGGAGAAGATGGTGACGATTTTGAGGTACTCATCATGCGTGAGAGACCGGAGAAGAGAGCTTTCACGTTTGAAGGAGGCAAATGAGATCCAATGAGATGAAGGCATTCCAATCGAGGCTTATAAAGGTGTGAAGAGACATGATGGTGAATCAACATGACTGTTCACTAATAGCCTTAATGATGTAGCAGTTGAAGGAGTTCAAAAAATAGCCTTAATGACTGACAAAAAAATGTCAAATGCACATGGAAGAAACAACAGAAAAAGAAAATAAATGAATAACTAAGTAAATAACAAATAACACATAGTCACATCTATAAACACATCCAGACTCAAAATATACCAACTAAGCAGACCACAAGATTGAAGTGATCATACCAGACCAGTGTGAACAAGTAGACAACCATTAGATGTGTGATCATGGACAACCAGATTTGATCCAGAGCAGTGCTGAACACTAAATCAGTCCTCCACCAGCTCACTAATCGAAACAAACCGTAGGCTAGACTTTCACACCCTCATGTCTTTATCTCACAGTGAGCACTGAACAGTAATAATCAGCACAAAAAGGTAGCTGGAATTTCCTTTGGATGTATAATACAAGAAAGTGTTTTAGACCCTCTTGTTGGAGTTCTTCCCTTCCTTTTTTTGTTTTCTTTTTTTGTTTCTTTCTTTTTTTTTCTTCATTTTTTTTCTTCTTTTTTTGTTGACTGAGTTGTTGTAGTCAACACAATAGATATTGTTGAAAACATCCTCAGCTCTTTGACTTCCTTATCATGCCTGACACCCAGTTTATGAACACGTGAAACGGCATGAGGGGCAGCTATTTTCCTTCAAGTTCATACTCAAAATTGATAAGGGATGTGTCATGACCATTGTTAGCACAAACTCTTGCCATGGACCAAACAACTCACACAAACAATGGTTAGAGTTCACAGACTCCTATGGATTTTTGCAGATTGATGAATCTACTAAAATCCAGAGGTTTCGTAAACAAATCAGCAAGGTGAAATTCTGTGCTCACATGATCAATCTCAACAAGATTTGCCTCAACTAAGTCACGTATAAAATGATGTCTGATGTCGATGTGCTTAGTTCGAGAATGTTGGACATGATTATTAGCAATGTTAATAGCACTTTTGCTATCACAATGAATCAAGAGAGTTTGAGAGGACATACCATAGTCAGCTGCCATCTGTTTCATCCACATGAGTTGAGTGCAGCAGCTACCAAGAGCAATATATTCAGCTTCAGCCGTTGAGAGTGATACACTGTTCTGTTTCTTACTGTGCCACGAAATAAGATTATTTCCAAGAAAGAAACATCCTCCACTTGTGCTCCTTCGGTCATCTAAGCAACTTGTCCAGTCAGCATCACAATACCCAACCAAATGTTGGTTGGTATCCTTGTTGTACATCAAGCTAAGTTCGACTGTTCCCTTAACATATTTAATGATTCTTTTGACAGCCTGCAGATGTGATAGCTTTGGTTTGGCTTGGTAACGTACACAGATACCCACACTCACACAGATGTCTAGTCGACTAGCTGTAAGATACAGAAGACTCCCTATCATTCCTCTGTACAATTTGGGGTCGACATCTTCTCATTGCTCATCACGACTGAGTTTGCAGTTTATAGCCATGGGTGTTTTGGCTGATTTGCTCTGTTCTAACCCGAACCTGCTTACTAAGTTTTTGGCATATGAACTCTGAGATACAAAAACGTGGTCAGCAGTTTGTTGGATGTGAAGTCCAAGAAAATAATTAAGCTCTCCAACCATGCTCATCTCAAACTCATTTGTCATTTGTTTAACAAATGAGTCAATAAGTCTCTGATGCGTTGCGCCAAACACAATATCATCAACATATATTTGTACCATAATGAAACCATTTGAGCTGTCGTGGATAAATAGAGTCTTGTCAACAGAACCTCGCTGATACCCTTGACTGATCAGAAATGAGATTAATCTTTCGTACCATGCACGTGGTGCCTGTTTTAAACCATACATGGTCCTTTTTAACTTGAACACGTAGTCAGGATGGATATTATCTTCAAAGCCTTTTGGCTGTTCGACATAGACTTCTTCCTGCAGTACTCCGTTCAAAAATGCACTCTTAACATCTATTTGATCTAAGGTGAATCCCATCAGACAAGCCATACCGATCAAAAACCTGATGGACTCCAATCGAGCAAGTGGTGCAAATGTTTTGTCAAAGTCAACTCCTTCCACTTGAGAGTAACCTTGTGCAACCAGACGAGCCTTATTTCGAACAACATTTCCATGTTCATCTCGTTTATTCTTGAAGATCCATTTGGTTCCAACAACATTCACATTTGCTGGACGTGGAGTCAGATCCCACACTTGACTACGATCAAACTGCTCAAGTTCTTCCTGCATAGCTTGAATCCAGTATTCATCCATCAGAGCTTTTTTTTGACTCTTTGGTTCTAAAATTGATACAAAGCACGCAAATCGAACCATTTCCTTGAAGTGTATGTGCTTTTTCTGAGTGACTCTTTCTCCAGTTACTTTTCTTATTAGATCCTTTTTCGAGTGATTTCAGTGCACCTTAGGAACCTGCTCTTCTCCTGATTCTGAATCTGACAAATTTCTGATTTTTGCACCACTTTCTTTATTCACTGTTTCCTCTGAAGTGACTAGTGTCTTGTCAATCAATTTAAAAATCAGACCTTGTGGAGTTGTATCATTGAATATCACGTTTCCAGTTTCTTGAACATACCTCAGCCTCTTGTTGTAGACTCTGTAGGCTGTGCTTGTTCCTGAGTATCCTAAGAAAATTCCTTCATCACTTCTAGAATCAAATTTTTCCAATTGATCTTTTTCATTTATGATATAACACTCACACCCAAACACGTGAAAATAGTCCACAGTAGGAGTCTTTCCTTTCCACAATTCATAGGGTGTTGCCCCGGTGCCCTTCCTAATATACACTCTCTTGATCACATGGCAAGCTGTGCTGATTGCATCAGCCCAAAAGTGTTCGGCAACCTGATTTCCATGCAGCATTGCCCTAGCCATCTCTTGCAGTGCTCGATTTTTTCTTTCAACTACACCATTTTGCTAAGGTTTTCTTGGGGCTGAGTACTGATGGAAGATACCATGTTCTCCACAAAAAGCATCAAATAGATAATTCTGAAATTCTCTCCCGTGATCACTCCTAATTTTCTTGATTGCATACTTCTTCTCATTCATCAATTGTAGGGCAAGAACTTTGAAATTTATGAAAGTCTTCGTCTTTTCCCTGAGAAACCTAACCCAGGTATATCTTGTGAAGTCGTCCACAATAACAAAGATATATTTTTTTACCTGCGAAACTCTCAACCTGAATTGGCCCCATCAGATCCATGTGCAGCATATCCAGCGCTCTTTTTGTTTGAATATCCTGAACGACTTTGTGATTAATTTTCACCTGCTTTCCTTTAGCACATGGTCCACATACAAATTCAGTGTCCAATTTCAACTTGGGGATTCCTCGAATCACTTCTTGATCAGATAGTTTCACCAGTGTACGAACATTCATGTGACCGAGTTTTTTATGCCAGAGTTGAAGATCTCTGTCCTTGCTAGCTGTAAGGCACTTTTCTGTAGGTCTCTAGACATAACAATTGTTTCCAGATCTTATCCCCTCAAGAACTATGGAGTGAGTTTTGTCTATTACTTGACATTCTGAGCTGGTGAAGTTTACCAAGTGACCTTCATCACACAACTGACTAATGCTTATCAGATTTTCTTTGAGCCCCTCAACAAAGTACACATCATCTAGCTTCGGCAGAGAGTCACACACCATATTTCCCTTTCCTTTGATCCGTCCTTTGGCCCCATCACCAAATGTGACATTCCCTGATGACACTGATTCGAACGTGACAAGATTATCCCGATTCCCGGTCATGTGATGAGAGCAACCACTGTCAAAGTACCATATGGCATATGTTGTTCTTTGACATCCTTCAGCTGTGTATGCAACATAGGTGTAGAGATCCTCCTTTTCAACCGAAGCTCTGTTTTTCTGGTCTTGCCAAATTCTGTTGACATTCATCAAGCTTCTAATCTTGGCCTGGTACTGATAACAATAGGTTTTAATGTGACCAGTCTTCCCACAGAAGTAGCACCCAGTTTGTTTGCTGAAGTAGAACTGACGAGAATAGCCCAAAAACGTTTTGTGCCTCTGAGGTCTATTTTTATTACCTGTTGTGTGATTATTTACCAAGTTCCTGTGATCACATCTGTTTTGTGACTTCCCAGCCACAGAAGAGTTGCCTTGATGATTCTGATTTCTCCTGTTTTTGAGTACATTTTCATCAGATGAAACCTGAGTCTTTTTGCTTACTTCATTTGTCCTTCTTATTTGATCATTCAATTGCCCTTCCAAATGGCTAGACTTCATGCGTTCTATCTTCAACTTACTCCTCAGATCTTGAACTGTCTGTTCCAGTTCTTTCTTTTCTCTTTGTAGGATTTCCATTTCGAAGATCAAATCTTTGTTCTCTTGACACGACTTAAACGATTTTCTGAGTTCATCATCCTGATCAGTGTCATCATCACTCATATTAATCAGTCCAAGATATGCGCTGAGGTTCATCACATCTCCTTCATCATCGCTGTCGTCCTCATCAGACTCAGAGTTATCATAGCTCATGAATGATTTTTCTTTTCGTCTGTTCATTCCTACACACTATGTCTTGTCATGACCAAAACCTTTACATTCACTGCATTTTATACTTTCTCGTTTCTTGGCAGTTGGACAATCAGCTTTGTAATGACTAATTCCTTCACACTCATGACACTTCAACTCAGACTTTTTGGTAGTTCTTGTCTGTTTTGTAATCTTGTTCTCCTTTGACAAGGTTTCCTTTTCGTTGACCTTTTTCCAACTTTTTGAAGTATCTCCTCACAATTAACCCAACTTTTTCTTCAAGACTTTCTTCCTGGTCTTTGTCTTGGCTAGTTGCCAGCGTTATTCCCTTGCCTTTTGAGTAGCTTTTCTTGTTCTGCTCCAACTCATACGCATGCATCATACGAACTACCTGATCAAATTTCATTTCATCAGAGTTTAGGGATACCTCTATTGTAGACCGGTGGGCTTGAAACTTGTCAGGGAGGCACCTCAGGAATTTCTTGACCAATTTTTTATCCTTATACCTCTTACCAAGAACCATAGCCTCATTAGCAATCGAGCTGATTTTCCCGCTGAATGCTTCAATCGACTCATCATCATCCATGGTGAGAGTTTCAAATTGTGAGGCTAACATTTCAATACGAGTTCTCCGAACATTGCTTGTTCCTTCATATGATGTCTGAAAAGAATCCCATGCTTCTTTTGCTATTGAGCAGCCTTGAACTCGTTTGAACTGGTCCTTTGTTAAGGATGTCCAAATTACCGACAGCGTCTTAGAGTTGTACTTGGACATTGTTTTTTCTTCAGCTGTCCAGTCTCTCTTGGGCTTTGGCGCCAGAATACCCTCCTCTGTTTTCATTGTAGGGTCTGTCCATCCTTCTTCTACAATTGTCCAGGCATCTTCATCAATTCCATTGATTAGTGCCTTGATATGTACCTTCCACCATTCGAAGTTTTCTGCTTCCAACAGCAGAGGTTTTATCGAACCAAATTACTGCGAGTTTTCCATATTTTGTCCCTTGACCTCACCTGTTTTTTAATTAAAGAATTAAAAATTCTTACCAGATGGAGGCTCTGATACCAATTGAAAGTGTGAAATACTCGCAAGATTAATTCACCAAAAGATATTTCTTCTTTACTAGAATCTTTTTGAGTTAATCGTTACAAATTACACTCAATGTTGGGTCTTACACAACTCTATCCCAATAGATTGTGCCCAAACGATTCCTAATCTACCCAAAGAAATCCTAACCTCACGTGTTTTGATCACTTCAGCCCAGACACGTTCTGTCTAAGTGATTCAAAACTGGTCTCTCTCTTAGACCCCGCTCCAGACAAAAGTTCAAGAAGTTCTCTAACTCTCTTGACGCCTTTTTCTCGGATGCTGGATTGAATTGCTCCAGTTCTTCTTTTATAGGTGAGTTCCAACTTCTTGATTTGGAAACTTCCCTTTTTGATGTTAAGAGGAAGTTTTCTGATCACGTTTGATCGTGTTTCCATTATACTTGATTTTCCTGGTGCTATTTCCATTATACTTGATTTTCCTGATGCTGTTTTCATCATGTGGATTCCTTGATGATGTTTCCATTTTGATAATGTCTACTCATCTGTTTCCATTTTTCCTAGCATCTTCACTTTCTTTATAAGTTTTTTGGGATGAATAATGATGTCGTAGAAGTCCATTAGTTATATACTTATATCCACTAAAGAATATCTATTTTTTATATAGGAAAAGAAATAGTATAATTATGAGTTCGAAAATCAAAAGTAAAAAGTGTCTTCCACATCCAAGAAACTGAAAATCAAGAGTAAGAGTAATCAAACTGAAAGTTTCTAACATCTTGATCGATTGAGAATTTGACATTGTATATTCCTGCGTTTCTCAGTTTCTTATGGAAAGCATAGTTCTTTCCAAACGTGGAAACAAGAGACATGCTTTGAATGCGACTCCATAAGATAAATATCCAGACAACATACATCGATGAGCATTTCAAGACCATAAGAGAGAAAATAGGGGAAAACCTTACTCTTTCCAAGATAGTCCTTCACGTTAAAAGCCTTTTTCTTTGCCTCGCTCAAATTAACAGGACTATCTTTTGAGAAGCGGCACAAACTTTATTTGTTGTAAATTTTATTAAGTAACCATGACTAACAAATGATAAACCCTAAAATCACAAATGGAGTGAGAGATCAAGACATTGATCTTGACTCTTTTCACTATTCATCACGTTACAATGATGATCCAGCATTTGAATACGTTGTAGACCCAAATACCCTCCTTTGCAATCTCTACCTTGGTGGGATGTGGCTAACACGACATGACCACCGTTGGATCTGAAGATTGAATGGTCGGAATAAACCGGTGGGAAGCAACCAACGGAGGCGGAAGAAGAGTAGCCTAAGATGGTCAAGTTGTGTGGAGATGGAGATGATAAGAAGACAGGTAACGTGTGAAGCAAGTCATTGTTGTTGATGAAATCATAAGCTCTTTTGGCTCTTCTTGCAGCGGTTCTCTCTTTCTTGTGGGCATTTTGGTGACCTCCTAGGGCTTGGGAGCTATGGAACTTTCTAGAACAGAAGAGACAGGCAAAAACCCTTGGTGAAGATGATGTGTCTTCTTCTCGCTTGTTGACTTCTTCAGTTGGCTTGATCTCTTCTTCTTCTTCTTCCTCCTCCTCTTTTACTTGATAGTGATGATGTTTTTCCATTCTATGTTACTTATACACAGAAAGTGACTAAACATGAGATAAACTTCCAATGAATGCACAAAACAACTTGAAAGAGCCAACCTTAGCTAAAACCCAGAATGCAAAATGAAAAAGTTATATATACCTTGAGCTAAAGACCACAGAGATAGAGAGAGAGAATGTTTATGATGTGGGATGTGGGCTTGAGAGGGTGAGTTTAAAAAGGTAAGGGAGATGATGAGAAGTAGAAGAGAAGCCAAGTTAAGATGTTGTTTGAAGAGAGTTGGAAAATGTGAAAATTCTGTGAGTGGATTCATTAGTGTTCTGTTCTGTTACAGAGCTAACTTTGGGAGCAGATTCTTTTGCCCGTATGGGCTTGGGAACAGAAGAGATAAGAGAGAATGTGAGAGAGAGAGAGTAAAAGGTAGTGCATGTTGATGAGAAGAAGAATGATTGGTGAGAAAGAAAGAGACGTTTAAATTGGGAAATGGAACTTCTTCTCTTTTTTCTTCTGTCTTGAGATTATCAATTCTTTGAATAGAACTCTATTTGCTATTGGCTGACTAACAACTACTTCTCACTTGTAAAGTTGACCATATGCCTTTATTGAACTTTCCCATTAATTTTGTTCTTAAGATCTCAATTTAGCACATATGATAAACATAAGATTAGCTCTATTGATATTGATTATTGAAACACATATCAACAAATTAAAGTCACTAAAGTGGCCTACAATATTTGACAATTTATTTTGAAAAAGAGGGATTTATGACGCAATAGAAAGAGGAGAGTCCATAACTTGAGAAAGCAAATTGTCTCATAAAGATTGTGATGGGTCCTGACTGGTCGCACCGCTGAGTTTCCCTTACAACTTGTCTTCTTGTTGGCTACTTCCCAACAAAACAAAAAAAGAAAGAAAGAAAGTAGTAAGTCAATTAATGGGCTTTTAGGGTATATGGATTACTTGAAGCCCATTTAGCTTTTTTTGGTATCCTATGCTGTTAGACTATTACACCCATATATCATTATTGAATAATACCATTTTAATTTTTTATTCTAAATTTATTATTTTAAATTTAAAATTCTAAAAATAACATAAATTATTTTCTAAAAAATACATATTTATCATAAATAAATTAAAAATATAATTAAAATATTATATTTGAGTTATTTTTTTCAATTTATGATTTAGTTTTTTTCAATTAAAGTTTTAAGTTATTTTAATATTAAATTTATAATATTTTTAGAAATTTAAATTAATTATGCTATATTTTGAACTAACACTTAAAAAATGTTTTTTTGTTAATTGTCCTTTTTTCCTCATTTTTCTTTTTGTTTTCTCTGTATCCAAATTTATATTAAAAGATTAGTAATTTTAATCATTAAGGTTGTTTTTAGGAACACTACTTTAAATCTGAGTAAAGTTTTATTTTCAATTTAAGCCTCCAAAATCAGAATACTCACACACAAAACATCTCAAAACTAACTCCAAAGTTTTCGTTTAGAAAAATCAAAATTTTATTTTTATAAACTAGAAAAACTTATCCGACTAATCATATTTCTATTCGAATTTTGAAATTTTTCACTACCAATACAAACCGATTATAGTTTTTCTTAAACCAAGAGACCTTTATCATCTATATTCCTATAACGTTGTTAATTAGTAAAATATTTGTTTAAATAAATCTTAAACTCAATTTTAAAATACGAAATTGAGCAATTAATATTGATTTAGCTTTCAACCAAATTTAAATTAAAACTATAATATGCAACAACATACATAATGTCTGTCGGATATTTATACATATTGGTATGGCTTTAATTGAATTTAGTTTAAGAGATAAACCAATCTTAGTTGTTATAACTCTAGATTCTCACAAGACGTGGGAATATATTTGGTGCATGTAAGAGTTGTCTTTATAGTTAACTAGAATAGGATACATGTAATATGTTAGTAAAATTATAGACAAAGTTGTTATGTAAATGTTTACTTTTCGGAATTGATAATCCATATAATATGATCCTGTCTATTCATACAATATATCAAGATCAACATTACACATATCCCTAATATATTATTTGAGAAACATTTTAGGAAAAAAACTTTACCTTTACGTGTGATTTATAAGTTTATCATGCTTATCTGTTAAATTATGAGAGCTTTTTAAAACAAATATTATATAAGACATAATTTACTAGAATATTTACGAAAATGACATTAGACCAATATTTATTACTATAGTATATGTAAATATCTAATATTTTAACATAAAATACAAACATAATATAAAATAAAATATTAATTTTTTAAAAGATTAGTTAAACAAAAGATAAAACCAAATTTTAGAATAATTTAATATTTATCACATCTATAATTTTTACCTATTTAATAATATTGTCTTTCTAAGATATTGATAATTTAATTTATTTGTATAATCTGATTTTTATTGTATATTTTATTTGCATAATCAATATTAATTTTTTTAAAAATATTTTAAATAAAAAATCAATTATACATATATATATCTAATTTATATTTACTAAATAAATAATTAATTATAATATATGAATATTTTTTCCCACACAAAGTGTGGGTCTAAATCTTAGGGCTGAGTTTTCGGTAAAAACCGAAAAAACCGAACCGGCCGAACCGAAATTTTTCGGTTTCGGTTTTAATTTAATTATAACCACTAAACCGATCGGCTAAATAATTAATTTTATTCGGTTTATATTTCGGTTCGGTTCGGGAACACTAAACCGATCGGTTTTTTTAAACCGAAAATCGGCTGCCCTATATAAAGTGCAACCCTAATTTTTGTGAAAAAATCATCTTCTTCCTCCTTTTCCTTCAGCGGCCGATCTGAAATTTTTTTTCAGAAAAACTTCATCCTCCTTTTCCTCTTCTTCTTCTTCTTATTCTTTTCCTTCTTCTCCTTCTCCTCCTTCAGAAAAACGTCCGCTGTTTTCTTTTCTGCTTCCACTGTTTCTAGTTGTCGCCAATTGTTTTCTTCTCCTTATTCTAGATGTGTTGTAGTTTGGGCGAAATGGCATTGGGGAAGAAGAAACTAGTTATCGCCAAATCATCATCAAACTCGAATAGGAACGTAGTGTGTGATGGTGGTGTAGGATTAGGATTAGAGTTTTTCAAGTTCAAGAGAGGACGAGGGAGGAAGATGGTTTTGATTCCGGCGGCGGCGGCGGCATTCGTGATTCTGGAAAAACCTACAAAGAAACATTGGAAAAAAAATTGAAATAACCCGAAAAAACCGAAAAAACCGAAAAAACTGGAAAAAACCCGAAAAAACCAAAATAACCCGAAAAAACCCGAAAAAAACCGAAAAAACCCGAAAAAAACCCGAAAAAACCCGAAAAAACCCAAATTTAAATTTCTTAAACCGAAAATCAAATTAGATTTCGGTTTAATTCGGAACGGTTTTATTTACTAAAAACCGAACCGATTAAACCGATAAAAAAACCGAACCGAACCGATTCTTAAAATTTTTTTTCGGACGTTTTTTTCTCAAACCGAAAAATCCGAAAACCGGATAAACCGCCCCGAATAAACCGAATAAACCGAAAACCCAGGCCTACTAAATCTAGTGCTTCTATTACAAAATCACTCACAATGAATTAATGACTAACATCAACTCAATATCATGCATAGACATTATTACATAACTATCACAAAACTTATATCGACATATCATATTTTTTTATTATAAATTTTATATATTTTGCTGGAATATATTTTAAAAAACTTTGTTTTTCTTTTCTATTGCCACGTTTTCGAATTTATTTTGTTATCTTTCCAACTGTTTTAATTTTGTAGTCATCTGAATTTTAATTATGTATTTTAAAATGTTTTATTTAAATAATGATACGTGATAAATCCAAATTAATAATAATATATATTAAAATTTTGTGATTATAATTATAATATATTTTACATTCATATCACATTCACGTTAAACATGTTTATTTTCATATAATATATTTCTAATTTTATATATTATATATTTTATACATTTTAAAAAAAATTGTTCTTTTATTAACAAATTCATATTTTCTACTTGGTTTTTTTGTATTTTCATTTTTGATTTAATAATTATTTTTAACCTATTTATTTTATTTCAAACCTTTTGTTTAGATTATGACACATGCCAACATCCAAAGTAATAATGATGCATGCTAAAATTTAGTGAGCTATAATAATCTAACACTAGATTTTATATTCATAAATTGCATATAGAAAAAAATATTCATAAATTATATAATATTATTTATTAGTAAAACTAAATTACATATTTATATAATTTTAACTCTTATTTCAAATTTACATGTAAATAAAGAAATAAAATAATTGCCTTTTACAAATCTAATAGTACTTTTTGGTTAATTTAATAAAATATATTAATTATCTAACTAAATTAATAACAATAATATATATTATAATTTTTCTAGTAACTAAACACATTTATATATTTATCTAAAACTCATTGTGATGATAACACGTCAACATGATATTTTTGTTAATAACACGTTAGAATAAAATTATTGTTTTAAAATATTTTTCAAATAATATATTACAGATATTTTTTTTCTTTTTCCGTAATACATCTACACATATCGAATCTTATATATTAATATTTTTATTTGTATTAATACAATGACACATGTTAAAATCTAAAATAATAGCGACTTATGTCATAATCTGGTGAATTATAAAAATGTTGCGTATCATATTTATGTTGATAGCATCCAACTTTATATAATAAAATATCAAGATCTAAAGTAATAGTGTCACATATTATAATATGATTAAATTAAATTATAAAAATCATACGTGTTCTGTTCTACTTTTGAAAACATCCAATTTTATATAATAAAACAATTAGATTTCACTTTTTTCTTCAAAGTTATGTAAGTGAGCTTTGTACATGAATGTGATTTTTTTATTGTTACATTTTTTAGTTGAGTTTTCTTTGTACCCTTAATAAAAAAATAACAAATTCTAAAATAAAAAAGTCATAAAAACATATTTTATGTAAGAATCTTCTACCTTCGGTAAAACATTGTTTTGTATATTTGTATATAACAGATATATTGGATTTATACTCACGTTCTGCGTAGAAAAAAATATTCATAAGTTATATAATATTATTTATTAGTAAATATAAATTAGATATTTATATAATTTTAAATTTTATTTTAAATTATTTTTAATATTAATTTTTTATATATAAATTAAGGAAATAAAAAATAATTTTTTTTATGAATATAATAGTATTTTTTGTTAGTTTAATTAAATATATTGATTTTTAATTAAATTAATAACAATGATGTTTATTATAATTATTATAGTAATTTAAACCAATTTATATATTTATTTGAAATTATCATAACAGTTATATTACTAACACGAGTTTTTTTTTTTTTAATATTCTTCAATAATATAGTAGGGATATTATAATTCACAACCAAACAAGAAGTTAACTAACTAGATTGCAAGAAAACCTAACAATACTATTAGTGAGAAGAAATTTTTTTAAGAGAAAGTTAGGTAGCATGAAACAATGAAGAGAAATCTAAGAGAAAGGAGGTTGGTAAAATGAGTGGTGGAGGAACAAAAGAGTATGTGACGAGAGCTAAAAACGCCATTGCCACATCATTTCTTTCACTCCCTATCTAACCTTCAAGACTCTTTTCTGCATATATATATATATATAATTTCGAATATTTCATATCTCAACATTTGCATGTTGTCTACATTTATATATCTCTTGAGACTCTTCATTACTAGACAAGACTCACACTATTCTCATTCATTGTTAGGTAACTTTCTTGATCTTGTGTTTTTTTTACGAGTCTTGGTCTTACCTTTTTGAGTATATCTCATGGGTCTAAAAATTTTTTAGTCATTGTTGATGCTAAATAGCTTTTAAGAAGTCTTGAGAATTGTTTTGGATTCGATTCCACGTTTTGTCCCAATTAGAAAACATGCAAGTTTGGTGATGGTTGCTGTCTGATTTTCCGGTCTCCATTCTTAACGGCGTGAGTTTCTGTTTGCAAAACATGGAAAAAAAACGTGGGCTTTTCGTAACGCCGTTAACATTGTTTACCAAACGACAAGACAAGGTTGGCAACGAGCCAATCAGAACCAGAGTGATGAGAATGATCCTGAAACTCTGCTTATTTATATCCAAGTCTTTTGCTTTTGCATTAAAATCAATCACAAGTTGAAATTTTCCCAGAAAGTATTTCTGTAAATCCCCCATTTGAGAAATTCAGCTGTTTGACAGTGAGAAAAGATGGATAAAGCTGCGGAAAGACAAAAGATTTTGCTTCGTCATCTCAATCCAATTTCTTCTACTTGTTCATTTTCTTTTCTTCCTTGTATTAATCATGAACCTTCTCTTCTCTCTGTAAGTTTCGGATGATATAATAGATCATATTCTGAGTCGATAGATGTTACAACATTGGAATTGTTTCTTGAAGATAATCTCCACTTGTGTTGTGTGTTTTCACTTGAATCTTTTCGTATGTTAATTTTAGCCTGTGAATTGTGCTGCTGAGCTTTCCCCAATGGCTGCTTTTGGAGACGACATTGTGATTGTAGCGTAAGTCACTTAACCACATGTGACTCTTGTAATATTCACTTGTAATGTTTTCTTCCTTTAGTCTTTCTTGTTTCTTGATTCTTCCGAGACTTCTTTCAGGGCTTATCGCACCGCCATTTGTAAAGCAAGACGTGGAGGATTCAAAGACACTCTTCCAGATGACCTTTTAGCTTCTGTTCTCAAGGTACTCTATCTTTCACATGCCCGGAGATTAGTCCAGCTCGGACATTGAATTAGTTATTATAATGTTTTGTTCGAACTTAGGCTGTGGTGGAAAGAACATCTTTGGATCCAAGTGAAGTTGGGGATATCGTTGTTGGTACCGTTTTAGCGCCTGGTTCTCAGAGAGCCATGGAATGTAGAGTAGCAGCATATTTTGCTGGTTTCCCTGGTACTAAAATCAAATCCTCTCTTGAAGTAAAATCTCACAGCAAAAACATCTGTTGATATATATACATGTTTCTTTTCGAGCTAGACTCTGTGCCGGTTAGAACTGTCAACAGACAGTGCTCATCAGGTCTGCAAGCAGTTGCTGATGTTGCTGCTTCCATTAGAGCTGGATTTTACGACATTGGTAGGACACTTGCTTATAATAAGACTTTGTAGTCTCTCTAGCTGCTTTGTCTTGGTGACATTGATTCTCTCAACTTTGTCTCTGTTGTGTAATGCACAGGTATTGGTGCTGGAGTGGAATCAATGTCAACTGATCACCTTCCTGGAGGCAGCTTTCATGCTTCTAATCCGAGAGTACGGTTATCCCATTGAATGTATAACATCAGTTAACATTCAGAGAGCTTGGTGATGATTTTGTAAACTCCTAAATGGAAACAGGCACAAGATTTCTCTAAAACCCGCGATTGTTTGCTTCCCATGGGGATTACTTCTGAAAATGTTGCAGAGAGATACGGTATCACAAGAGAAGAACAAGATATGGCTGCGGTTAGTTATTCCCTTTTTACTCAATCATCTCTCTCTATCAAGTTCAGGTTGGTACTGATTCAGTGAAAAACAGGTGGAATCTCACAAGCGCGCTGCAGCGGCAATCGGGTCTGGTAAACTCAAGGATGAAATAGTTCCTGTTGCTACTAAGGTAAAAGGAAAAAATAAAGCTTCTATCTACCTTAGAAAACCCTTTTTGGTAAAGAAAAGCTCTATAACCAATTGTTGTTTGGCAGATTGTAGACCCTGAGACTAAAGCAGAGAAGGCAATCGTCGTCTCTGTTGATGATGGTGTACGTCCAAACTCAAACATGGCAGATCTGGCAAAGCTTAAGACCGTCTTTAAACCAGACGGTTCCACCACAGCTGGTGTGAATCAACTTTCCACCTTTCACTGGAAGGAGTCAGATTATGAATCAAACCATTTATATATGTGTGTTGTGTAGGAAATGCTAGTCAGGTCAGTGATGGTGCTGGAGCCGTACTGCTAATGAAGAGAAGTTTGGCGATGAAGAAGGGACTTCCCATTCTTGGAATATTCAGGTGAATGAATGAAATGGTGAGATTTGTCAATATTTTGCCAGTTGATGAAACCAAGTAATCTCATATACCAAAATAATGCAGGAGTTTTGCTGTTACCGGTGTGGATCCAGCTGTTATGGGTGTTGGTCCAGCTTTCGCCATTCCCGCTGCAACTAACCTCGCAGGGCTCAACGTCAATGATATTGATCTATTTGAGATCAACGAGGTAGTGAAATGTTTCAGATTGATTCTTCAAAGCTCTCTGTTTCAGAGTAATCCTTAATTGGTAAACTGTTGAACCAGGCATTTGCATCTCAGTATGTATACTGTTGCAAGAAGCTAGAGCTGGATATGAAAAAGGTCAATGTTAATGGAGGAGCCATTGCTATTGGTCATCCTCTGGGTGCTACAGGTACTTGCACAAGCTAGTCGTAACAAACAATATCTGCAACATGTGTACAGCATAATAGAGTTTATCTCTATGTTTCAGGAGCTCGATGTGTTGCGACACTGTTGCATGAGATGAAGCGGAGAGGGAAAGATTGCCGCTTTGGAGTAATCTCAATGTGCATAGGTATATATTAGAATTTTTTTAGAGTGAATCGGCTCAATGATTACCTTGATATTTTGTTGATGGTACATGTAAAACTTGAATGTAACAGGCACGGGTATGGGAGCGGCAGCTGTTTTCGAGAGAGGAGATTCTGTTGATAACTTATCCAACGCTCAAGTGGCTAATGGAGATGGTCATTAGAATGTCATTGAGAGGATAAATAAGTAGAAGCAGTGAGCATCACCATCTAGAATATAATAAATGTGAACACATTGTTGAACAATGAAAAACTTGTCAGCTCTAAGTTTGAAATCAACTTCTACTTTTCTGTGAACAAAGAGTTTATCTCAAACGAAAAGTTACATCCTTCGTCACAAATCTTAACTTACCAATCAATCCTTGCATATCTCATTCTGCATCTTCTGGAGATCCTCCTGGCACCAGCTGCATCACAACATTTTCAATACCAGTTTCTTAGCATTTTGACTATTAGAAATGATAAACTGTTTATTTCAAGATTATGAAAATAAATCACAAGGAACTTATAGAACCAATGGTAAAAGTGAGTAACCAATTCAGCTATTTGTTGCATCCACAGGAAAAATATAAATAAAAAAAGTGTTTTGACTTACAATGGCGATGTTGTTACCATTGAGCAGAATCTGGTCAAGCTTTGTGACCCTTCTTCCTTCTGCTGTAATCTCACTGCAATTGAGTTATATTTAGATCAGGAATCTGTTGCAGCCAAAGCGTGAGTACTAAAGTATTAAATCACTGATCCTCGTAAACTGAAACAGCACAAGATACATCCTAAACAGACTCTACAGACTACACATATACATACTTAAAAGATCCTGCTCCTCATAAATGTCATTCTTCAGCACTCAGCAGAGTAATGAATTTTGATTGAAATTTACAAACTAGAATGCGAGTGCAATGTCATTCTTTTGGATGTTGATATTGACCAGAAGGAAACATATTTCCCATCAATTAATGAAAAACTTAGTAATTGAAAAACAAAATCCGTAGATCAGTGTCTATTGGATTTGAATGTTTCATCTATGGGTCAATGTCTGTCTTTAATCCATCAAGCAAACCCAAGAGAATATGCGGGATAAAACACAAAACCCTAAATCAGACTTACTACTCGGTGACATCCTCAAGGACCATGTTGACGTAAACGTCGAACCCTTTTAGAATCCCTACGAGCTCTTTGTCTCCTTTCATAATCACCCATATCCTTGATCCTATGCACCTGTCGATTAGCTCTGCACAACACCAACAAATTGGGACCAAAATCGCAGATCCGGATATCCTTCGAGTTCGATTTTCGAAGGGAAGGTTCTAAATAAAAAGGTGAGAAGTGAGAGATGTAGAAAAAGAAACGCATACCTGATGGAAGAAGCTGCGACGGATTGTTCGCCATTATGAAGAGAGCAGTGCGGCAAGTGAAGCGTTTATTATTTTCTCTACTGTTCTTGCTCCGAGTTTCTTTTTATTTCACTTTAGGGTATTTTAGACGACAATGTTCGGTGTTTACTTTCTTGAAATTTGAAAGAAATTCAACCGGTGAAAAAAAATTCAAACTATTTTACAATTATTATCCAAAATAACACATTTTCAAAATTTTATTTCAAAAATAAGATAATTATGTTAAATTTTTAATAATATCATAAATTTATTATTAAAATATTAAAAAATAAATAGAATAAATTAAACTCTAAATAAGAAAAATAAATACAAATATAATATTTGATATTTATATATAATTTATTTAAAATAAATTAATAGTTGGATAATTCTCTAAAATAGCACTTTTTAAAATTTTTGTTACAAAAATAACATCATTAGTTTAAATTTTTAATAATATCATAAATTTAAGTTTAAAATACATTAAAACTTTATTTTAATAAAAAATTAAACCCTAAATTAGGAAAAAAGAACTCAAATATAATATTTAAATTTATGCATAATTTATTTATAGTAAATAATTAGCTTTTATATAACTATTTATGTTTTTTTTGAAATTTTAATTTTAAAAGGTTAGATTTCGAACAAAAACTTTAAAAATAGTATTTTAAGATATTATTTTAAATATTTTCACATGATTATTTTGCTGTTTCAGGAATTTTAATTTTATGTTACTAGATTTATAAAAAAAATTTTAAAATTTGCTATTTTATAAATTCGGTTCTAATTTATGGAGATTGAAGTCAGTTTGGATAATTGGTTGAAAAACCGAGAAAAATTGGCTAATTCATATCCATAGTGTTTATCGATGTTCGATTTATACATGAATTATGTAGAAGTGCAACAAGATATTGTATTTAATGATAAATTTAAATTCATACATAAACTTTTATAATTATACTAATTCAGACATACGCGTTAATGGAATTAATTTTCCGTCAAGTGTTGATAACGTGGACGCCATTTATTGTCAAATGGGATTAAATATTAAATCATAGTAATTATTCAAAACAACATCAATGAGGAGTGTACTCAGGATATGTCTCCAATTTGTAGAGAAGCCAAAAACCGGTGAAAAGCTTACAAAACCGATGGTGTTTTGGAGACCAATTTCGGGTTTTGTTACGTTTAGGTTTGTAAAAACAAGTAATATTGATCAATGTTAACATTAGATAAAGATTTTTTAATATTAGGAAAACTTGAAAACTTTAATTTTCGGTGCAATTTCATCTGATATAAAGGAAAAAGATTGACTGTATTATACTATGTTCAAAACGACGTTGTTTTGAAACTTTCAAAATGACATCGTTTTTATTTTTTTAAGCATTTTAACATCAACACGATGTTGTTTTGAAAGTTCTCAAAACGACGTCATTATGAATAATTACTACGATTTAATCATTAATCTTACTTCGGTAATAGGTGGCATCAACGTGATCAACACTTCACGGGGAGACTAACCCCGTTAATGCAAATGTCTGAATTAGCACAAAAATAAAATTTCATGTATGAAATGTGAAATTATCAATCACTACAATATATTTTTTGCACTTTCTCTGTATAATTCTTGTATAAATCGAACAACAATAAAAACTATAAGTATTAATTGGTCGATTTTCCAATGTATCGACCTAAAACCACAAAATTTTAGGTTTTCAGTTCTATTTAATTATTACTTTTTATCCAAAAATATTTAAAATATTTGATATATTAAAATTTGATTAATTTTGTGATAAATATAAATGAATATTTTTTTAATATTTTAGTTATTTTATCTTAAATAACTAATATTGTTGAGTTTGTAACTGTAATTTTTATTATTTTATTTATATCAAATTTAAATATTATTATTTTTAATATATAATTGTAATTTGGATATATCGAATATTAATTTAGTTCTTGTTTTAGTTTTGGTTTGATATTCTGATATAAGAATATAGTTACCGTTTGAGTATTTTGTTGATTCGATTTATTCAAATACTCTTTTTTATCAATTCTGATTTTTTGGTTTTAGGTCTTTTGCTCATGTCTATCTCGACTGAAATGTATATTACAAAGTGTTTTTGTTCTATGTAATGTAGTTGATTTAAAAATTTATATATAATTTAGAAATTTATATAGAATTAAATGATTTTAATAAAATTTAGTTAACATTGAATCTATAAGTTTTTAGATCTATCAAATGGGAGGATTGTCAATTGTCAATAGCTCATATCCGGTAGGTACCTCTAATGTACATTGAATATTTCTCTAAGAAGTTCTACTATGTTAAAATAATAATAGTAGTAAAATAAAAATAATAAAAGCATTAATCATTACTTTATTTAAGCATTAAGCATTAAGTAAAACTAATTATTATTCCTAGTTACATTAATCTAGGTTGGTCGACGATTATAAAAACTAATTAAATAAAGTAATACATGATATTATTATATTATTATAAAGTAATAAAATTATTATATTCCCTAAAATCAAAAAAGTATTTGCCTTATTGATTGTTTGTGGTCCCTAGCAAGCGGCAATTCTTGTTAACTACTGATTTTGCCTCAAATGTTGTCCAAATTCATTCATTGTATAGGCCATCGCTCGCCGACGAAGGCTTACTGAAATTAGATACAGTATTCTAATAAATAACATAGTTATTTATTACCTTTATTTTCAATGATGTTTCCAAATTTTGAATTATATTAAAAATTATTTATGTTTTGAATACTAATTGTCAAAATAAATAAAATTCCAACTAAGTTTACATTTAAATCAGAAATCACCACTTATAATGAAACAAATAAATATTTAACTAGAATATCACTTTTTATGAAATGGAAAAGTTTTGATTAACTGAATTTTGTGTTTTCACTATCCATCGGTAAATTGTAACTTTGAAAATAATTTTTTACAATCCGGAAAAGATTACGAGTAAAGTGAATATTCAAGATTACTTGTTTCAACATTTGTTATGAATAATGATAATTAGGTTACATTTTAAAGGGAATATTATTAATAGTTGGGTTCGAATATCTATAGAGATTATAAACAAAATAATATAAAATGTTTACAAAAATTATAACAAAGATATCCCTTTAATATTAATTTCACAAATTATTCTTCTATATCTATAAAAAACTATAGCATATGTAATATTTAATCTAAAAATAAATAAAACAAATATTTAATTTCATATTTTCAAAAAATGTGTGTATATCACTTACGTTTTTATAATAAATTTATAAATTTATTTCGACTCGTATATCGCGTACAGATCTAATAGTTCGATAATATTAACAATTATAATTAATATCTTATTAAATAAAAGTATTTATTTAATGCTCCTAAAGTTATCCACCTAAGCTAAAATTTTTTTTTTAAAATGACAGTTCATCAAATTTATCCACATTATTTTAAACCAAAAATAGTTATTAATAATTTTTATGAAATTAAATCTCTAAATTATAAAAAATTCAAAAAATTTTGACGGTTAAACTTGTACATACAATTAAAACTTATAACCGCTAACTCACATATTATTGATCAATACCATCTCAACTTGTATTGTATTGACCACTATCATTTCATCTTTAATTGCTCACTACCATCCTAATAATGATTTTCAATTAGTAATATTATAGAACACCACTTATGATACCTTCAATCACAAATCTTGCTCACATTTCCTACAAATTAATTATGACATCAAAAATTTGTTCTCAACATCCTACTTTCGCTTTTTGACTTATTTATTTTTGGGAAGTCCGAAATTTTAATAAAGGCAGCACACTTATGAGTTTGAAAATGATTTTCCACGACAAAGAGGTATATTTACAAAATTATGTATTTGTGGTAAAACTAACATCTTTTTTCCTTACCATTGTTGAAATAATTAGAAAAAACCTTTTTATGAACGTCTAATATATCTAAGTGTGGAATATTATATTTTAGAAATATATAGATTAAAATTTTTTTTTTTAAATAGTTAAAAATACTAGAATTTTTATATATCAAATTTTCTCTAATATATTATTTTATTTTTTAAAACACTACATACCTGATAAAAAATTCTATAATTCAATACAATATAAAGATTCATTTCGGTAAATAGAATTTTTCAGCTCGAACATATTTTGAAAGGTAACTTAATTAACAAGATAAAAATTTATGGTCAATATCGGTACAAAATTCTACAAAGCCAGCAATCATAAAAATGATATTTGTTTCACCGACCAAATAACAATAATAAATAAAGCATAATCCGCACGGTACGGACGTACTGTCATCTAGTATTTCTAAATATATGTTAAACTTAAATAATTATTTAGAATGTAAATTGAAACACATCCTGACTTATTAATATTACACATATAAATTTTGACAAATTAAACACAGTAATTTATGTCAAAATTTTAAAATTGAAGTTAAATATAATATAATTAACATCAAAATGTAGATGGATTATACTAAGTAATGATAAATAACACACACAACATTATTATTATATAATAAAAAAACTAATATAGATTAATATGTATATGATTTGATTAGTATTACGTGAACTGACACCTCTCAATCGAATAAACTAAATTAACATACGTTGCATTTATACAAATTAGCTTCACATTATGAAAACATGTTGTAAATATTATCTAATAATGTATTGAGATTAGATGTTACTGTTGTAAAAAAGTTACTCCTATTGGTCGGAGAGGCGAGTATAAAGGAAAAAGCCGACAAGAGCACTATCTAAATTTAAAGGCAAAGTATCACAATTCATTAGTTAGGTAGATCGATTATCTTACCGATAGGTGTAAGAAGATAGAGAGGTTTAAGAATAATTCAAAGGGTAAGTATTAAAAAAATACCATAAATTAAATTCTTCTTTGGAAACATCATCATTATGTTTTTTTATAAATACCAATAAAAATTCTATAAAATATCACAGAAATAAAGCTAAACTTTAATTTTTAAAACTAATTTTAATAAATACCAAATTCAAACTATAAAATCTAAATTCTAAATCCAAAATATTTAACCAAAATCTAAATATTCAAAGCATAAACTTTTAAAAATGATTTTTGGTATTTATAGTATTATTAAAAATATATTTTAATAGTATTTTTTTAAATTAGCGATGATACTTTTGTAAAAAACTTATTTTATTAATATTATATAACATTTTCAAATTCATAATATATATACAACAACAGTATCAAACTATAGAATTTTTACGGATTAATGACTTTTTTTTTAAAATTTATAAATTAATGACTGATTTAAAAATCAGATCTGATATCGAACCAGTTGTACCTTTGAAACATGTTCAATGTAGTCTAACCAATGTGACTAGATTTTTTATTTTCTAGTAATAGATACTAGATTTATAATTACACTTTGCGTGAGGAAAACTATTCATAAATTATATAATATTATTTATTAGTAGATATAAATTAGATATTTATGTAATTTTTAATTCTCTTTTTAATATTAATTTTTGTATATGTAAATTAATAAAATAAAAATAATTATTTTTATAAATTTAATAATATTTTTTGTTATTTTAATATTATATATTTATTTCTAGTAAAATTAATAACAATTACATATATTGTAATTATTCTAATAACTTAAATTTATTTATATATTTATTTGAATTTTACGGTAGTGATGATACGTCAAAATAATATTTTTGTTAATAACAAGTTATTTTTTTCAAATATTATTCAAATAATATATTAGAGATATCCAAATATTTTAATAAGCTAAAACATTATGCTTTTATTTGTGAAAAACATTATGGTGAGATGAATATAAAAATTTATATAAAAAATAAAATTCATGTTTTTAATTTTGATCTGATTTGGCCAGTTTGATTGAAAGGGTTTTTGAATCGACTACTATTTAGTATTTTAGGAAATTTAAACTGAATTGACTACTGGTTTACGATTTAATCAGTTTAACCGATGAGTCCAATCTTATATTTAAATCAATGATTTGATTAGAATAGTAAAAACTATATAAAAGACATAAAATGTAAAACGAGACAAATGACAATAAGGACACGTTTAGCCCGTTCACCTACGTGGTAAGAATTCTCCAAGTGACGTGGCAGATTCAACGAATAAAGACGAAATAACGTCTGAATTCATTTCTTACAGTAACAAACATAGGCGTTATATAAGAGTTAGAGAAGAGGTTATCTCTCCCAGCCTGTCAAAACTTAATTGAAAGAGAAAGAAGGAAGAAGGAGAGAAGCTTGAAGAAGATGAAGAATAATCATAATAATACTAACAGCTCACCACGAAACAATCTGATGAAAGACAACGAACTGTTTCATGTGATTCATAAAGTTCCTTGTGGTGATACTCCCTATGTCAAAGCCAAACATGCTCAGGTTAAGATTCCTCTTTGATTTTCTTTTTCGTTCTTAATGAATCAAATTTCACAAAGATTACGCATTTTTTTATATGTTAGATTTCTTTTATTTAATATAAACTTAGTTTTAGTGTAATTTGCTATTGCATTTATTTGGTCTGGAATAATAGTTAGTGACTTAAATCTCAAATCACGTGACGTCAGAGTTATTGAATTATATTCCAAAATCATGTGTCACATTTATTAAAATTAAATCAATTAGATTTATATCCTAAATGATTAAATACGGTTTTATATGGTTAAAAATATTTATAAATGATATAATATTATTTATTGATTAATATAAATTAAATATTTATATAATTTTAATTTTTATTTAAAATTATTTTTAATATTAATTTTTGTATAGATAAATTTAAAAAATATTTTTTTTTATGAATTTAATAATATTTTTAGTTAGTTTGATAAAATATACTAATTATTTAATTACATTAATAACAGTGATATATATTATAATTAATTTAATAAATTAAGTTTATTTATATATTATTTGAAATTATTGTGTTAATGATATGTATACATAATATGCGTATACTTATTCCATCACTAGTTGCACTTGCAGTCAACGGTCCGGATTCTCGCATTAATATTCGCGTTTATTTTTTCTCCTGAGAATATATTTTGTAAAAAGTCTTTGACCTCGTAAATTTACATTTATATTCAGATGGAAAGAGTAAAATAACGTTATTAATACTAATGAAATAATATTGGTTGCAGTTGATAGAGAAGAACCCGGAGATGGCAATAATATGGTTTTGGAAAGCAATTAACAATGGAGATAGAGTCGACAGTGCTCTTAAAGACATGGCTGTTGTAATGAAACAACTTGACCGCTCCGAAGAAGCCATCGAAGCCATCAAATCATTCCGTCCTCGCTGTTCCAAGAACTCTCAAGACTCCCTCGACAATGTCCTAATCGACTTATACAAGGTGACTATAGCTAAGCCATGCATATATCTAATTACACTCTAATACATGTAAATTAGTTGGTGGCCATGAACCTGAAATACTTGCTAGTCTAATTGTAATTAATGAAAGTCATTTTGGGATTAGTCATTAGTAATAATTATGCGTATTCGGTTGTTTTGTAGTTTATCCGTGAATTTCAAAATATAATCAATGGTTATCTGTATAAGTTTTAGTTGTGAAGCTAGATTTTGGTATGGAATCTTCATATTATAAGCTAATAAAATGTAATAAAAATTTGTTATCACGAATATAAAAACAGAAATGTGGAAGAATGGAGGAGCAAGTTGAGTTGTTGAAGAGGAAACTAAGACAGATCTATCAAGGAGAGGCTTTCAACGGTAAACCAACCAAAACCGCTCGCTCACACGGCAAAAAATTTCAAGTGACCGTTCAACAAGAAATCTCAAGATTACTGGTAACTATCGCACCAAACTCTGATTTTTTTGTCTATTATTCCACTATATATAATGATTAGATTGGAATTAATATAAATAGGGGAATTTGGGATGGGCATATATGCAACAAGCTAAGTACTTGTCAGCAGAAGCGGTATACAGAAAAGCTCAAATGGTGGAGCCTGATGCTAACAAATCATGTAACCTCGCGATGTGCCTTATCAAACAAGGAAGGTTCGAGGAAGGAAAATCGGTTCTTGACGATGTGTTTGAGTGTAGGGTTTTGGGTGCAGAGGATTGTAAAACAAGGCAACGAGCTAACGAGCTTCTGAATGAAGTAGAAGCTTCGCTGCTACGTAGGCGAGATGCTGAGATGGAAGATGTATTGGGGAATATCTTGGACGATGACTTTGTTCTTGGACTTGAAAACATGACATCCACTAGTTTTAGATCTAAAAGACTCCCAATCTTCGAACAAATTTCTTCTTTTAGAAAGCAATTAGTTTGCTAATTTAGTTAACATTGTACATGTTTAATTATTGTGTATCATAAGCTTTATGGGTCAGAGAATATGTGTTCGCAGGGTGTGTTTTTGTTGCTTCATTGGCTGAGTTAAGTTTCTTGTCAATTAAAAGTTACGGTTCAGTCGGTTTAAATCAATTTAGGTTGGGTGATATAAGTTGGAATGACACTCTTTAAGTCGGTCTAATTAGGTTTTGCTGCATTGAACCGATTAATCGAACTAAATAACACATACGACAAAATTCAAATTAATCTGGTGTGTGAAAGAAAATGATTTCCCTTTTTTTATAGAACATGTACAATAGTCAATCATTGAACTTTGATCCTTTAACTAATATGGTGAATCATCTAACCAAACTAGACCATTATAAATTAAGATCAAACTATATATTTCATCGCCAAAATTTACGGTTTTCAATTCAAAACCAACTATCCTAAATGGATTAGCTTATATTTTTTAAATATTAATCAAAACTCATTTAAATTCTGATATTTTTAAACATTTTTGAGGTATATAAATAATTTTAGTTTAAATTAGTTGAATTAATTTTATGTCATACCGATTTTAATTTAGACCGATCGAATTTTTGTCGATGGATCAAATCGAATCTAAATCAATTTTGGTTCGTATTGCACATATTTTTGAAATCTGATATCATATTAAAGTTTATGAGTTTTCAATTCAAAGCCAATTGAAATACATAATTATTATTTATATGATCATGAATACATAATGTTTTTAAATTTTGAAAAAAATAAAATAAAATATTAAAATATTCACAAAAGAGAGTTATAACTTATTAGATACATATGGGGAAATCGGCTTATTCATGCATGTACGTAGGTCATGTGTTATAATACTAACATGTATTCCCGTAGTGTGCTAAACCATACATGTATAAAATAAATATTTAAAATTACAACATGTACTATGCGTATAAAGACTAAAACCAACAATTCCGTAACGGTACGTTTTATTCCGTTAATGGAGCTGATGTGGCATACGTCTGTCGGCTCAGGTGGCAAATTAAAGAAGCGGCGTCGTTTGAGCCATATTTAACCGCATTTGAAAACACATAAAACGACGTCGTTTCTTTAATTTTGTTTTTTTATTATTTTATTGAAACGACGTCGTTTTCGATTTAATGAAAACAACGTCGTTTTGAGTCTGTTTTTTTTCTAGTTAAATGCAAAATGACGTCGTTTTGCAGTTAATAAAAACGACGTCGTTTAACATTAATCGATTTCGAAAATCGCTTAATGAAAACGACGTCGTTTTCATTAACTGCAAAACGACGTCGTTTCGAATAAGTGGAAAAAAAAAAATAGAATGAAAACGACGCCGTTTTGAAGCACTCCAGCAAACACGAAAATCTCCTCCCCCAGGTTGTCTTCTTCGTGGATAATTTGACATAAATGAGGTAAAAGTGAAAAGGGGGAAAACAAAATTAAGTGAATCAAAAATTTTAGAAATTTTCACCTGTTTAGGAATCAAAATCGACTGCATTTGAAGAATTGTAGTGCTGCTATCTAGAAATCGCACACCCAAGGTTCCAATTTATTCCGAAAATGAGAGATAATTTAGGGTTTAAGAATAATTTTAAGTATAATTTTGGTGAGGAATTTTACTAGATTTCGCGATAAATTTCGGTAATTACTAGTGGTAAAAAAGTTTATTTTAACTTCTAATTTGTCATGCAGTTCGGGAAATGATGTTGTATTCAACATCTACTACAATGGTAGATTTGTGACTCATGGAAATGGGGAAGTTACATATGAGGGTGGGTATGTCCATATACTTGAATCAGCTCCTCAAAGTTTGTTTAGTAATATCACAAGCGGTTTGGACATAACTTTGTATGGTCAACGAATTTGGTACAAGTTACCGTTCGAAAGTATAAAGGAAACAAAGCTTTTGTGCTATGTAAGTGATAACTTTCAGAAAATGTGTGAAGCGGCAATTTCGACTAGAGTTGTAGATATGTACATGGAGCAAGATGAGTATGAGGAAGATAGAAATAAAGCGGATGCCGAAATTCGTAATCTAAATGAATCTGAAAATCCATTTGAGGAGACAACTCGTGTGGAGAATGATATGGAAGAAAAAGCCCGTGTGGAAGAAGTTGTTAGTGGGTTTGAAGATGAAGAAGAAAACGAAGAGTATAGGAATACTCCTCCTATTTCTGATTCTGAGGAAAAACAAAATGAATGCCCATATGATCGATGAGTGAGAGGAAGTGGTGAGTTATTGATAAAACAAGTCTTTGAAAGTGTGAACGAGTTCAGAGAAGCGGTTCTAGAATATGCATTGAAAGGTGGTTGGAACATCCGATTCAATCGATGGGGAGAATTAAAAAGCGGAGCAGTGTGTGGAGTAGACGTAAGAGAAGGATGTACTCCATGTCCATGGAGAATTTATTGTTCTTATGAAGCTTCATTGGGTGTATGGATGATTAAGACATTTCAAGACGAACATGCATGCTTCAAAGATGGCCATTGCAAGATATTGTCGGATTCGGTGATTGCTAGAATGTTTTTGAATGATGTGAGAAATGATCCTTGTGTGAAGCCGAAGTTTTTTCAAGAACAAATTTCGGAAAGGTACAATTTGAATGCGTCTAGTGACCAATGTAGGAAGGCAAAAAAAAAGGTGTTGGACATCATACAAGCAGAATATGATGAACAATATTCACGTATTAAAGACTACAACATCGAAATTCATGAGTAAGCAAGTTCTGAACATTTTTTGTTATTAACCCATGTTCATAATAACATGTTTTTTTAGATCTAATCCGGGTTCAAGTACTGAGTTAAAAACAGCTTTAGGAGATGGTGGTCTCGAGAGGTTCGATAGATTTTACGTTTGTTTTGCTGGACTACGTGAGACGTGGATTGCCTACTGTCGACCAATTTTTGGTATAGACGGATGTTTCCTGAAATCCACAACAAAGGGACAACTACTTGCTGCAGTTGGGGAGATGCAAACAATGAGATTTATCCAATTGCATGGGCAGTTGTTAATGTCGAGAACACAGAAACTTGGGTTTGGTTTATTCAAAATTTGAAGATGGATTTCAACCTTGGAGATGGTGAAGGTTTTACGTTGATATCATATCGTCAAAATGTACTTATCATATTTAATTTGTAATTCATATAATATCGAGAAAAGTAGATGAATAAAGTGTGTGTCTTTTTATTTTGAGGGATTGTTAAAGGCAGTTGACGAAAAATTACCAAAAGTGGAGCATCGAATGTGTGCACGACACATTTATGGTAATTTGAAGAAGATATTTACGAAAAAAGCTCGCATGAAAAGGTTGTTCTGGCAAATTGTTGAGAGCCCCAACATGGCTGACTTTGAAGCCAATCTCGAGGAACTTAAGACTTACGACATTGCTATATACGAAGAATTCATGAAGCGCAACCCGGAAAGTTGTAGTCGCGCTTTTTTCAAAACAACGTGCACTTGTGAAGATGCTCTGAATAATTTCTCTGAGTCCTACAATAGTGCAATTAACAAAGCACGAGAAATGCCTTTAATTGAGATGTTGGAGACAACGCAGAGACAAGCGATGATCCGAATTGATGTAAGGAGGAAGAAGGTCAACGCATACAAAGACAAATGGAGCTCCAAAGTGGGTAAAGTGGTTGCATTTGAAGAATTACAAAGGAAATGGTGTAGGACAATTGCTGGACCAGTTGGTTTGTTTGAGGTAAAAGAGAATGGTGTAGCATACAAGATTAATATGCGATCGAAATCTTATAGTTGTAGGAGGTGGGATTTGTCTGGGATTCCTTGCCGTCATGCATTGCGTGTGGTTATGGATAACAAATCATACAAAATCAATGATTTGGTTGCTCACTGTTATTTAGCCTCGACTTGGAAGAAGCAATACATTAACTCCATCAAACCACTTAACGGTATGAAGTTTCGGAAAACTTTGGGTGAACCAACGATTGAGGCACCGATTAGAAACAAGTCTAAGGGCCGGAAAAAGAATCCTCCAAAACGAGTGAAGGGTGTGAATGAATCTCCAACGAAAGGAAAAACAGTAACAAGACATGGACGTGTTATGCATTGTGGCCGATGTGGGATAGCTGGACATAATGCATTAAAATGTTGTAACGCAGGAGTTCCTAGAGCTGGCAGGCAACATGTCAACCACACATCACATGAAACTTCCGACTCATACACACTTCAATATGGAGAAGGTCCAAGCCAACCAAGCCAACCGACCAAAAATGCAGGTAATTTTTTATATTGAACTACTTGCTTATGAATTATTCGGAATTTAATTTATTTTATAATTTTTTCTTGTAGCGAGGTTTTCGCCATGATGCTACGGGATTATTGCCTTGACGACGTTTTTATTTATGGCCGAATATGTTTCTCTTTGAATATGTTTGCTTTATGTTTTCGACATTTTGTATGAATCTGATTGTCATTCCACCTAACTTTTAAGACTTTTTGTTATTTTCTTTGAATATATTTGTTAGCTAAAACTTTTAACACTTTCTCCATCGACATTGCAAAAATCTTCCACTGCCTCATAACTTTAGCATTTTCGAAATATTTCTCAGTTAAAAAAATATTTAAATTCTAATGAAAAATATGTTCTTTCAATCATCTAATAGAAAATTAATATTTTTTGCTCAATTTTGCGATTTCTATCTCTCTAATCATTGAATGAATATATTTTAATTTTATTACTGTTATTTACATTCGTTTTCTAACTTATTTATTCATTTATGTAGTTAATTTTCAATATTAATACATATTTAAAAAAATCATTGAATTGTTAAAATTTATTGTATCATATGCTTCAGAAAATGATCATTCTATAAAATTCATTGAATTATAGTTAATTTTACTAACTATAAAAATAAAAATAAAAAATAAAAAAACTTTGTTTTACTGTATCATATGCTTCAGAAAATTATGATTATGGAGGTCATTTTCGTGTTTGCTGGAGTGCTTCAAAACGGTGTCGTTTTCATTCTATTTTTTTCCTTCCACTTACTCGAAACGACGTCGTTTTGCAGTTAATGAAAACGACGTCGTTTTCATTAAACGATTTTCGAAATCGATTAATGTTAAACGACGTCGTTTTCATTAACTGCAAAATGACGTCGTTTTGCATTTAACTGAAAAAAAAAACAGACTCAAAATGATGTCGTTTTCATTAAATCGAAAACGACGTCGTTTCAATAAAATAAAACAAAAAAAATTAAAGAAACGACGTCGTTTTACACGTTTTCAAATGCGGTTAAATACGGCTCAAACAACGTCGTTTCTTTAATTTGCCACCTCAGCCGACAGACGTATGCCACATCAGCCCCGTTAACGAAATAAAACGTACCATTATGGAATTATTGGTTTTAGCCTTCATACGTATAATACAGGTTGTAATTTTAAATATTTATTTTGTACAGGTATGGTTTAGCACACTACGAGAATACATGTTAGTATTATAACATTAAATCGAAAACGACGTCGTTTCAATAAAATAAAACAAAAAAAATTAAAGAAACGACGTCGTTTTACACGTTTTCAAATGCGGTTAAATACGGCTCAAACAACGTCGTTTCTTTAATTTGCCACCTCAGCCGACAGACGTATGCCACATCAGCCCCGTTAACGAAATAAAACGTACCATTATGGAATTATTGGTTTTAGCCTTCATACGTATAATACAGGTTGTAATTTTAAATATTTATTTTGTACAGGTATGGTTTAGCACACTACGAGAATACATGTTAGTATTATAACATATGGCCTACGTATAGGCATGAATAAGCCGATTTCCCGATACATATGTTAATGTAATAATACAAATAAAAAATATTAAAAATATTTCCAATTTGTAAAATAAAACATAATATATTAATATGTACATGTTAAAAGAATATAATTTCACTAAAACATATTTTTGTGAAATGAAAAAGTTAGGAGAAAACTATAATAGATTAAAATAAAATGATTTTAACTCTCGAACATTAATGCTAATTAAGTCTATAACTATTATTACAGAAAAAATTAAAACATAACATCATTATATTTTGAACCAGATTATAAAAAATGATAAAATTAAGTTTTTAATAAAGTTTTATTTTGCTAATAATTTTTATTTCAAAATATAAAATTAAAAAGGAAAAGATATTAAGTTACAAATACATTTGTAGAGTCACCAGAATAAAATCGAAGAAAAAAAAATTATACATTTGATTAAATGAGAACTATATAGTAAAAAAAGTAAAAGTAAAGTAATGTCCTGAAATCTTAAAAGGAAAATGACTATTCACCTTTATACAAATAATGTTTTCAGATTATGCAAAAAATTGTATAGAGAGTTGTTCATATTGTTTATTTTTTTACATGTCCATTAATTTTTTTTTATTTCTTTTCACGAATTACAATATATTACATTGCAAATGTGCCAATACTCGAATCTTAATATTGGTTCTAAACTAATTATATAGTTTTAACAGTTGTACTATTATAAACTAGATAATTTTTCTACGCTTTACATGATTATAACATATTATAAATTTAATTTATTATTACATTTGATTAAAATGTTATATGCATTATATTACATATTTATTATATAAAAAGAATTTTATATGTATTTTTATGTATTTAAAAACTACTAAAATTATATTTTTTTAATTTGTAATATGCTTACCATTAAATCTATATTTAAACTATATTTTGGTACGATTGTATATTAAAAATTATGTACTTATATATAATACAACTTTTTAACTGATAGTTTTGTATTTTTTGGTTTTTTACAATAAATTTAGATTTTATATTTAAATACTAATTTCTTAAATTACTAATTATATTATTGGATATTGATTAAAACATGAACAACTCAATAGACATGTAAAAATAATAATCATGACTGAAAAATATAAATTATTCATCATAATTTATCAAAAAAAATTAATTATTTAAAATAATTATAAATGACCTAAATAAAATCATAAAACAGAAACATACACAATATTAAATATTTTTTCTAAACTCACTTATAATTTAATATATATGATTTACTTTATTTTTTATAAATAAATTTATGTTTAAAATTACCATATCATATTTGACTAAATGTCATGTCATAATTTTTTAATCGTATCATATTTTTAATGATATATAAATAATTTTTCTAAACTCACTTTTAATTTAATATATATGATTTAATTTATTTTTTGAAAATAAATTTATGTTTAAAATTATCATGTTATCTTTGATTAATCTATTTTTTAAAAATAAATTTATATTTAAATTTGTCATACCACATTTGATTAAGCGTCATATTATAATTTGTTTTTCGTTGTGTCATTTTTTCTAATGAAATGTTATAATTTTTAAAAAAATTCACTAGTTAAGAGGATTCTTAACAAATTGCAATGGTATTAACAATTGTACTATAACTTAGTAAATTCTATTGTCTTTTCAGTTGTGATTGATTTGAGTTGAATACTAAAACCATTGGTTAGAGAAAAAATGGATTTGCAATATTCATATTTCAACCGAAGAAAGGCAAATAGTTTGCATATATACTTACACTTTTGACTGTCAACAATGATGATGTACTTTAGATAGAATTGGATTTGAATCACTGTTTGAATCACTGTTTGAATCAATCTGTTGCGAAAAGACTCTCTATAATTCAGTTTTGATGATCATTTTAAACATGCATATTGTTCCATAAGAAGTGGGAGAGATAAAGAGTGGAATAGTAATTTTGTGTTGCTGCTTGGTTTGGAATTGTTAAGCTCCACATGTAGACAATGTTGAATGTCCATGTCTTGATTTTTCATACTGTCTGCAACAAATATCATCTTTGTTCCGTTTACGGAAACTAGGATGCTATTAAGAGAACAAAGTATATTTTCTCTTAACAATCACAACACTAGTATTATATCGATAGAACTTCTTAGTTTTATTCTCATAAATGTACCCTTCAGTACAAATATGAAACCCAAATTCACAATATCCAAAAGCATGAAAAACCTAAACAATGACACACTTGTTTATGTATAGTAGACTAATCTCTAACGACGTAGCCTTTCCCTCTCTTTGAGTCGTTGCATGAACTTATTCCACGTCAGCAGATTGAGCTCTGCTTCCTTATCATCTCAGCCTCATCAAGCCCAATTCCTAAATGAAAAGAGATCCCACATCAAACTCCTATCTGCATTGTTTTTCATAACATATTGATCCTTTATCAAATGTTTCTTGATTGATTTCAACATATATTTCTCTATCTTTGAACATGATTTTCAAATCACCATTGATTCTCCCCAGCGGTGATAAGTAAACATACTTACAATTCACCATTGATCTCCCCACCGGTTATAATCTCCCCCACCGGTGATAAGGTAAAAATAGTTACAAGGAAAAGAGTTGTGAGTACTCTCAATTCAGCTTCTCATTTGAAAAGTTTAGTCTCACCAAACCAAGCCCAAAAATGTCCAATCAGAACCACGAAAATGGAAAGCTTTAACCGGATTTGTTCAAAAGATCCCAAGGGTTATGCGGCTGCCAACCATCGCTCCTCTCTACGTACACAAACATAAAATTGCATAATAAACCGATGTGGGACCAAATAAAACCTGAGATTTTCAATTTCGGTTTTCGTTCGAACTCTGGACCTCAGGGATAGTTATCGTTCCCGTTTTGTCTCTGTCTCCTTGGGTTACGACGAGAGGAACTCTTTCAGGTACGCACAATACCAATCCGCTTCTTTCTCAATTCATCATCTTCTTTTTCAATTCATCCGTTCCCGCTAACTTGAGGTTTCGTTCTACTTCATGTGATTCTCATCTGTTTTTCCTCCTTGAAGCCGCCGTTTGACTCTTGAATCTCAGAGTAGATCGCTATCCTTATTGATATTGCTTGAATGATGATGTAATTGTTATTTTTTCGGATTAATACTGGAATCTATTAGTTTGACACCTCTATCTTGCGGTTATTAACGTGATTCAAACCTCAAATTCATTGTCATAGATACCAACTTATCTCCTTGTTGCGATTAGGTTCTGGAAATTCAATTTTGTTTTTGTTTCTGTTTCTAATGATGTAGAGATTGGTCTCGGGGATCTATTAGGCATGTTTTAGTCGCGAGTTTCAAGGTTTTTACAAATGGTTGGACATGTTGTGTCTCCACCATTGTGCATTCAGCTGCGGATGCCCGTGGTTTGCTTTAGTAGAAGAAGCTGCATATCCACAGATCCTCGTGTAAAGATTTCTCAAAGGTTTGATCTCAATCTCTTTTAGCTAACTACAAAGCTTCTTGTTGTTGTTCTTGACCTTATGAAAATGGTATAGAAGTAATTCCACTACAATTTCATCTAACAGTGTATCAATTAACGAACAAAGGCTTCACGGAGAAAATCTGGAACTATGTGTTAATCCTGCTTGTTTTATTGGCTTTTATCTGTAGGAAGCCTTTTGAGTGTTGCAACATCACATTAAAACCATCAGGGGAAGCTCATAGACTTTTTGTTCCTACCCCGAATCTTGGATCTTATCTTTCTCGGGGAGAGTCTTCTTGTAAGTGTACTTGCTTGGCATCTCTCGGAGATTTTGATGGTGTTGCTGGCATCGGTTGGGTCCCTATCGGTGACCAAGTTCTCCTGATGGCCAGTGTATTTCTTACGTATATGGCTGGAGTCATTCCTCTTCAAAACTCTGGTTACTCGTCCAGAAAGAACACTGTGGGGGAGAACCCATATGTTGGAACTTCAGAATCTTCTGGTAGGTAAGAGTAGTCATTTAAAAGATTCTAGACCAGAATGAGGTTGATATTCCATTTCATTTTACCGTGCTGCATAAGAGTAAGGTACCAATACTGCAACTATTCCGTTTTCTCACATCCCCTTTCGGCTATACGCTGACTTTAGGGAGACAGATTTTGGGGGTGATTTGAAGTCTGTATGGGATGTGGTTAGAGGAAAGCTTTTAGATTCTTTAGATGCCATCAAGCGTGAAAGTACACTTGGAAGCAGAATCCTCAAAGCCAAACATCCCCAAGGGAGGCCCCCGTTGAGTTTGTATGCGATATCTGAGGGACCCCAGTTGTACTTGCTCTGGTCATGTTTTCAGAAACTTGAAGAAGAGGTCAGCATGTACCTGCTTTCTCAACTATTTCACTTCCCGCATATTTGTGTTCAAGTGGTTCCAAGAGTTTCTACTTTGGGGGCATATCATCATTAACAAAATAGACTATCAACTAAAAGCATCAATGTGCACTTTGAGTCAAGTTATTGCATCAATGTCCATTCTTGCATAGCAGATACCACTATGCTAAACCGCACAAACCTGCCATTAAAATATTTGAGGTCAGAAGATTTAAATAAAATTACCTGGAATCGAACTTACTGACTTGTTTGATTGTTTCATCCTCTGTAGTAGTAAGATCTGTTATTATTTACCCTTAATAACATTCGAGACATTCGTTTGTTGTGATTTACGATACTGATCAGCTACTGTATTTGCTCTGCAGACAAACAAAATCTCTGACACAATCAATTTGGATGAGTGGATGCTTAGTTTTACTCAGATTGTCCGGGAAGCATATCAAGCTGCATGCACGAATTGGCTAAAAAGAGAACTGTGTGTGGAAAACACTGATTCTGACAAGGTAAGTCGATATCACATAACATAACTGACTGCATTGTTTTCTGCTATGTTTCCTTCACTACTTGAATACCAGATTTAGAAATGAGCATATCCCGTGATGTGCAGGAGATTACTCCTTTGTTGAACAGAATGCTATATGAAAAGGATGCTATTTTTGACAAAATAAAAAAATCAGGCAAGGAGGATCTGTTTGCAGAATTTTTATATTTCCATAGATTTGGATCTCCCAGAAAAGCTTACTGCTATGACCTTAGTTTGTTTCGCACTCATGGAGTTTCCATTTTGGAAGACTTCATGATAACATTGGCGGATGGGGTCGCTAGCGTCTTTCTAGAGCTCATTTCTGTAGACAGCAAATCTTCGAATGAAATGAGTACTGGGGGATTAAATATCTGTAACCTTTCTAGTCGAGCACTCCAAAAATTACGTAACGAGGTAATAAAACCACTTTACTTGTGTTTAGTTCCACCTTTACCTTTTGCCTCGTGTAGAGAAAATTCTGACTTCTTCTTGTTGATAGGTAGCTCTATACCAATGGTTGCATCAGAATATGGAAGCGGTTGTGTCGATGTACGAGGATCGCTTTGACCTCTACATTCTTCAAACTCAGGTTATCAACAACTATGATGGTGGTGATGATACAGAAAGCCATAGTTGGTGGCGAAAGTTCACACCTGGGAAAACGACAGCTGCCTCATCATCACCCTTGCGCTACTGTATAATCAGTGATTTCTCGTTGCCCGTTAAACGAACCAAGGAGCTTAAGGCTCTATCGGGATGGTAAAAACCTCTCTTCTTTACTCAATCACAAAACCTCAAACGAAAAAAATCCATGAGAATTCACAAAAGAAAGTGTTTGATGCGTACAGGAGGTATTACTTCAGTCTGTTTTTAGAGTTATCAGACATTGGAATGCCAATTATCAGAGTGATGTTGGATAAAGTGAGTAGCATTATATCCTTCTTTCTCGTCACCTTGATCGGTAGATCAGTCGGGCTCATCTTCACTGGGATTCGACAATCTCTCCGCTGGAAGTGAACCGTGTTGGTAATATTTTTTTGTCCTTTGACCTCATTTTTCAGTTTCCTTTTGATGATTCTTGTTTGGTAAAGTGATAAGTTGGTGAAATATGAATTTACCTCCATTGCTTTAGCAACACTACAATTTAGAAAGTGTCCTTTGGTGCTTATTGTTTTCCTCTGCGAAAGAGTGTAATTTCATGTCTTGTGCAAATTAGAAAACCACAATGTTCTTTCATGATAGATAACTCATCAGAGATGCTAGATCATTGTCGTCATAAATCTCTTGAAGTTACAACTATGGACATTAAACACTTTATTATTGAAAGATGATTTTCATTTTTTGAAGTAGAAATCGATTCTGAAGAATTGAAAGAATTTATGAGTGATCACAAGGTTGGATCCATCCACAATCCGGATGATAGATAGATGCATTGTGTTTGGAATCAAGTATCCGAGATTCACTAGTTAACCACAATGTTTATAGATTCTAGTATTGTCTTAGTTAGAGTTGTTTACAACGCGAGTGACTGACAATACAAAAACCAGTAAGTGAATGACAAAAACTCTAGTTATAAACACCATTGAATGTATATATTTTTAATCATAATTATATGATATCACAACTTCTCTCTGTCTTGTCACTGATTAATTCTCATAAAACAAAAACATCATACACAGTAAAACTATTGTGGCACTCCTAAGTTTGTCTTTATTAGATATTGTGTAGAAAAACAGGAGAAATAAAGATATCAATATTCTTTGTGTGAATACAGTAAATTCCTTAAAATTGTCAATATTTGATTTTGTAAAACGTATTAACACCTGGTTTTCTCTGTGCCATTCAAAAGATCTTGCTTCATCTTGATGAGTTGACTCTTTTTGCTCCACTCAAACTTAGCCACATCAACTTTATATTTAGTGCAAATATTCCGATCTCAGTCCTATTTGTGTTCCACAAAATCTCTCTTTTAAGCCTCCAGTTTTGAAGATATCCACGTATATCTTAAAAGTCATCTACCAGCATAATCACACACAAAAAAATTACTACCAATGTTGGCACCATCAAGTCAATGTGTTCTAGTTTTGTTATTGATATTAATGTTACATTTTTTATTTTTTTTATTTGTTTGCCATAATACTCGAAATATATGATATACTCGAACCGCATAAAAAACTATAAAAAAATCGAATACTATAAGAAGATTTAAGTCTTACAAAACTCGTGGTGCTAGAGAATCGAAAATAGAAACCAAAGAAAAGTAGAAACTGAGCAATGAAGAATCAACATTCTCGACCATCAAAATAGTTCTCGAGCACAACTTGTCCTCGACGTTGCCACTAGTGATTGCGATCCTTAACTAGACACTTCATCCGCCTCAAGGTCACTTCCAAAAGATCTAAACGAGAGATGCCAAAGAACAAAAAAGGTGGTGATTCAACTACTTATAACCGTTGGAAAGCTACCACCACATGCGCTGCTGAAGATCTAAAAACTTTTGCTCGTTTAACAACACTGAGAAGCTTGAAGTGAAGAGCGGAAGGCAGACAATAAACAACTTCCACTAAAATAAATGAACTATCATACACCAATGTAAAAAGGAACATAGTTAAATTATGCAACAATATTTGAAAAAAAAGAAATGATTTTTAAAATCTCTTTCTTTTCAAATGAGTTGTTATATTAATGTGTCCTAATTCAAACACTTTTTTATTCTTATCTTTAAAATATGTGTGTTAAACTTTGATTTGTTTTCTTTGTTACATAACTCACAACTCCTATTTATATTTTTTTTGGCAATTCTATAAAATAACATTTTTAAGTTTTTTTTACAAAAATAGTATCATTAGTTTAAATTTATAACAACAGAACAAATTTAATATTAAAATACATTAAAACTTCATATTAATAAAAAAAATTTTAACTCTAAATTGGAAAAATAAATTCAAATATAATGTTTTAAGTTTATTTATAATTTATTTATAGTAACAAGTATTTTTTACATAAGTATTTATACTATTTTTCAAATTTTAATTTTAAAATACTAAATTTGGAATAAAAATTTTTAAAATACTATTTTAAAGTATTATTTTTTTAATTGTGAAATTATTCAAAACACTTTTGTAGCTTTCACTATTGGGTAGGACCATATGAAGAAAAGAAAAATGAAAATAACAAAAAAGAAAATAAAAAGGCGAAATCTTTTTTCTCATTTTATTTTATATTATTAACCCCACTAAACTCTAAAAGCTTTTATTTTTATTTTTTCTCACTTCCCTCCTCTTCTCTTTCCTTCAAGATTTCCCTCCCGTTTTCTCTTTCCGCCTTCGAGCTCCTCCCTCTCAGTAAAAAACCAGAATTACTTGGAAAGTTGAGGTCTGAGAATGGGGAAATACATGAAGAAATCGAAGACGACGCGCGATATTGGCGTCGTGGAGGTCTCCGAGCCCTCAGCTTTGGGTGTTCGTACGCGAGCCGCTAAAACCCTAGCTTTGAAGCGGCTTAATTCCTCTGATTCTCCAGCGGAAGCGGGCGGCTCAGGCTCCACTTGCTATCTTCAGCTCCGTAGCCGCCGTCTCGAGAAACCACCGTCGCTGGCCCAACCGAAGCAACTCCCGAAACACAATAAATCAGGAATTAAAGAGTCTCGCGTTGACTCGGTTAACTCGGACACAGCCGCCTCAGGATCGGTTCCTGTTACACGGAGCTGCCACGGCGATGCCGGAGGTAATTCTGTTACAGCAGAAGTATCTTTTGGAGAGAACAGCCTCGATATTGAATCAAGATACAGGTGCTCTTCTGTGCCCTAGTTTCTCTTCTTACCATTGCTTTTTTCTGTTCTCTCCAAGAATGTTAGTTTGCATTTACATAAGAGCGTTAGTCTTCTCTAAAACCTATGTTGCTTGCTTCAAAATTTCCAGGTTTTTTTTTCTGGGATGAAAATAAAGTCTTTTTTTTATTCTCAGGTTTCCCTTATTGATTGGTTTATTTAACGAATGTACTCTCTCCTGCTGACTGATGTTCTTAACACTGCTCACCATAAGAGTCTCTTTTGTGTTAGATTAGATATTTCAGAGTTATTGATGTATATCTTATGTATATACCTCATTGCAGAGGTTATCAATGTAACTAATTTGGTTCATCTGCCTAACTCGGTGAAGTAATTATCTGTTTCATGCATTCTAATTTCTAATAGTTTTCAGCGGTTTATGTTACCTTTAGAGTCCCCTTAATAGTTATGCTAATTGCATTGGAAGTGACATGCACTGCTGGGGATAAAATTCTGTGTTTTCGTTAGACAAAAGTGGTTCATGTATAAAGGTCAAAAGCGTTTAATATGTATGATCATATGAAAAAAATTGAGACTTTCCTGGTAAGTGTAATGCAAGTACTATGGTGTCATGTTCATGGGGCCTTGTAGTTTTTGCGTATTTGGGGAACATTTTGTGTAGGATACTCTGTTTTTTTTTGGGCAAGCTTTCCCACTAGGTGACAATGGGTTTTTTCTTCTCTTTGTTATTTATTGCATATCGTATCCCATGGGACCATTATATTTATTCACAAAGTCTAGTTTTTGTTATTTACTTAAATCAAGCATGTTTAGTTATGGTTCCATTCTCTATTTTGAATGTCTTTGTGGTGATAATGTTAATTGAAGTTACTTGTCTGGTTTTTTTCTTCAGCACAAGGGAGAGCACGCCTTGTAAATATGTTAAGGATCTGGACATCATTGGTACCCCGGGCTCTAGCACAAAGTCAGCAACCAAAGATTACACAAGGGACCGAGATAGCAGGGTCCCAACCACTAGTGAACTTGAGGAGTTCTTTGCCTATGCAGAGCAGCAACAACAGAGGCTATTCATGGAGAAGTAAGCAATGTTTTTCTTTTGGGGCTTGTATTGTTTCTCTGCTTTAAGAGAGGATGAATACTCATGTGTTTTCACAAATCTTCAGGTACAACTTCGACATTGTGAATGATATGCCCCTCAGTGGACGCTATGAGTGGGTACAAGTCATGCCATGAGTTTCAAAAGAAGCAGCTTCAAAGATATGGTGTGAAGTAAGAGAATGTGATGAGTTAACAGACTAACCGAACATAAAAAAGTCCTTAAAAGGGAGTGTAATCTTAAGTAATAATATGGTTAGAGTGTTGAAAGTAGCTTAGGGATCTGAACCTCACTCCGTTTGTACTAATCTCTTCAGGTTTTAGATGCGTAATGAATTTGCCAAATCTTTTTCTATCATGTCTATTCAAAACTCTATATGTATGTGGCCATGATTGATAGGGATGTGTGTAAGCATGTTGAATCTTGGCATGATATACTGAGAAAAAAACGATTCAGATTTAAACTTTTGGTTGCAGAAACTCATAATATATTAAGTTGTGTGTCCTATTTTTCAGAAACAGAAATAATCAAACTGAAATTCAGATTAAACATACATAGCTTCTGAAAACGAAAGACGGACAGAAATTATTACAACAGATATTTATCAAAAACGGACAAAAGGAGAGACAACAAGTATATTACAGAGTTCATTGAGACAAACTCTGATGTTTAAACTTTTAACGTCTCTAGGAAATTGGCCAACCCCATGTGATGAAACTGTTTAAACCAATCATTGTTCTTTGTTGTCTTTAATCTCTTCAAATGAAAAAAAATAAGTAAGTAAATACCTAAAAACGTATATATAAACGGTGATGTATTGTATTTATACACACGTGGGGTTCTTGTTTGGTCACGGGCTCGTTGATCTTACGAATCATGTTTTGGGGACACTTAGATTCGCTTACGTCATTTCTTTTACCAATGCACACACTTGGGGCTATGAGCTCGTTCAATGTTTTGTTTTTTTTTTCTTTTGTTAATACTATTTGGTAGCATAAAGCCAAGACACATGACCACTAAAGTTTGATGCCTTTTTGTTTCTTTGCCCTTTTAACTCTCCTTGGCTTTCTGTCTTCATTTACGTACGTACTGTTGTTTTAAATAGTTATTACTATTCTCGTTAAAAACCATGCATAGGCCTTCAATGTGAAGCTAGAGCCAGCATAATATGACATATCAAAATTAGTTCAATTCACGAAACACAAGTCTTATAAATCATGTGGCATTGGACGAATGGTTTCGTTTTACAAATCGTCCATTATTCTAATTATGTTGGCTCATCTCTTTGTGAATAAAAACCAAACACAAGACATATTTTTATAGTTATGTCCATTACAGAGTCGAACATTGTTTGTTACTAATCTTCTACAAAATCTCGTGACGTCACTTAAGCCCTAAGCTCTGATCCAAATGGGCTTAAACATTAGGGCCAAATGGGCTTTATTTAAAGATATGAAATTTTTAAGGACTTTCTTTATAAGAGGGTCAAAAAGAAAGCATTTTTCTTTTGGGGAAAATTAATTTTCCCGCTCGGAAAAGAGACCTCACCGCCCAAAAGTCGAACTATCCCGCCGGTTTCAGGTCACTGGAAAGTTTTAGTATAAGCAGGAGGAATTCGCAGCCACTTATTCTTTCTCTCTTTCTGAAGAATATCTACGATGGAGTCTTACAGATCTAGATCCGTCTTAATAGACATAGGACTAAGAGAGCTCAACGGAGTTCGAGGTATGTTCAAACAAATGCGTGTGTATGTCAGTCTCGTACCTGTATATCTGACGGATTTCTGGTCTTGTTTTTTCGTTTGCTTGGTTCCAGTGAAGAAGCGACCGCTATTTCCAGATTCAGATCTGATTTGCAGAGAAATAGCCGGCGTAGCCGTGGAACATGACGGCATTCGGACTCCGCCGTTGGCCGTTTCCTTTTGTAAGGTACGGTCCACTCTATGGTTCAATTGATTATATATCAGAACTTTTCAACTTGTCGATCAGATTCTTCAGCTTTTTTTTCTGGTTGAAGTTTCAGAAATTTCTGATTTTTGTGTGTGTTTGTTAAAACGTACAGAGCAGTCGGAATTCGCAGTTATTCGCAGTGTCAGATGAGGATGGCCATGTGAGCTTGTTCGATTCCGCTAAAAAGTTCGCATCTTCTGCATCCCACCAAGAGAATAGAGGTATTCATTGTTTCCCGTCTAAACCCTATCATTTCTGGGCTAAATAGAAAAAAACCTGACGTGTTTTGGAATTATGTGTAGAGACTGCACAATTTCGTGACTGGGTAGCTCATTATAATGCGGTCTTTGACATTTCGTGGATCAAGGTGTGTAGTGTTGGAGCTATATATATACACTCTAACTCTGAATCTTTGCTCATTTGATATTCACTGGTTTTGCAGGGAGATAGTTGTATTTTGACTGCTTCTGGTGATCAAACTGTAAGTAGTGCCTCGAATTTGTTTTTGTTTTTAGTTGATATTCGTGAAGGAAAACGTAGTGATGTTCTTTCTTCAGATAATTCATATATGTTTGTGTTAACTTGGATGCAGATTAAAGTATGGGATGTAGAGGAGAATAAATGTACTGGAGTCCTTATAGGACACACAGGAACAGTAAAATCAATGTGTTCACATCCAACAAATTCTGGTTTGTTTTTGTTTTTTCAAATTTTCTCTCTGTTTTACTAATTGATCTATTTTTTTCCACCTAACTCTTGCTTCTTTGTAGATCTTCTTGTCTCTGGTTCAAGAGATGGATGTTTTGCTCTATGGGATTTAAGATGTACGAGTAGCTCTCACAAAGAGGAGTTTTGTATCAAGTAAATCCCTTCTCTCTAAACGTTGTTGTGAAGATCGTTCTCGGGTTTTTTTTCTTTCTTAAAACCATATTAACCTTTTGTTTTTGTTTTTTTTGGCCTTCACACAGCTCTACTGGCATGGTTAGAGGAGCTCATCTATCTCCCCTTTCAAAACGAATTAGACGTCGCAAGGTAAGGTTTTACTCCTCATTCCTGAATCATCTCGATTGATCTATCTATTCAATCTTCTCTGCTTATGGCTTCACGCTTTCAGGCTGCTTCATCAAGCATTACCTCTGTGCTTTATCTAAAAGACGAGATCACAATTGCCACTGCTGGAGCACCTGATAGGTACTTGCACAACGTTTATTAGCTACTTTTAAAATTTCTACTTCATAAGAGCTTATAGCAATGCTATTTACATCCTTTTCTTCTCTCCTGTATCTTAGTGCCTTGAAATTTTGGGACACAAGGAAGCTGAAAGTTCCTTTTGCTCAAGCTTCTCCACAGTTAGATCCAACAAACACTAAGGTGGTTAGCTTACCTGTGTATTTCTAGACTAAGATAATCTCACATGTTTCTTCTGAATGGTTTCAATGTGAATGGAAACTAAGTTCATCTTTTCTTTTGTTGGTTTCAGGAAAAGAGATCACATGGTATAGTATGCTTGTCCCAGGACTCCAGTGGAACCTTTCTTACAGCATCATGCAAGGACAATAGGTTCAGCTTTTTATATAAAAAAGATTCAGTCAATCAATCTTCTTAGTGATCTACCTGCACTATCATAGAATAACCAAATATGTTCTCTCCTTCTCAACAATCTGTTACAGAATCTATCTATACAACACGCTGCAGCTTGACAAGGGACCTGTACAATCGTTCTCGGGTTGTCGAATAGATTCTTTTTTCGTAAGGGTAATACTTTCTCGTTCACTATTTTCCTTTCAATCACACAAATGATTTACTTTTATAACATTTTCTTTTTTCATCTGATAACTCACCATCAAAGTCTTGCTGTGCAGACAATGATTAGTGCTGATGCTGAATACATTTTGAGCGGTTCAAGCGATGGAAACGGTTACATATGGCAGGTTTGAATTCTATGTCAATTAGTTTGACAATTCTCTTATTATATAAATCAATGATTCAAGATTTATGTATGCTTGTATTTCAATTGGAATTTCAGGTCAACAAGCCTTACGCCGATCCTATAATCTTGAAAGGCCACGACTTTGAAGTCACTGCGGTAGATTGGTAAACTCCACTTAGCTAAACCCTTCTCCATTTCTTGTTAGTCAAGCAATTCAACAACAAGAAACAATAAGAAAAAATCTCATTCTTTATTCTTTCTTTCTGCATACATGTAAATGACAAGTTGATTCAATGAAATTAACTAAACAGGTGTCAATTCTCTTGTGCAGGTCTCCATCAGAGATTGGGAAGATAGCTACAGCTTCAGATGATTTCACGGTAACAACACATTACATATGTTGATAACAGTTAAACATTTTCCCTCCTTTACTGACATTTTCATGTCTGTTCATAATGATTAGGTACGTCTGTGGAACATAGAGAACAACCGCTGCTCAAACGCAAACAAAATAGCATCTGCGTCTAGAGTTAAACGCAGAGTAACGGCATTGTCAAATACTGATGCCAAAGAAAGACTTGAGATGAACAGAGAACCTGAGAGTCCACAAAAGCATTCATCAGATGATAATGGTAACAATAAAATGAATCAGTCAGTGCCTATAACTCCAGAGACTCAGAAGACAAAAACATTATCATCATCATCATCATTGTCATTATCATCATCAGAAGAAGATAAAACATGCGAGAGATCACCAGAAATTGCAGTCAACAGTCCATCATCTGTCTTAAACCCTCCTTCTTCCGTCAAAAGGCGAACCATTAGAGATTATTTTCTTGTCACTCCATAAACCCTAATTCTCTTTTTCCAAAGATTGTACATATATTTGTAAGATTCTTAGATTCAGGTTGTATCTGAAAGTTTTGCTTCAAGTAAATCAGAAGCTATAATTTCTGACAAATATTTTCAACATTTATTAATAATTATCAGAAGAAAAATATGATTTTTATATGTTTGCAACCAAAAATATTCATATGTTAAAAGCTAGTTTGGTTACAAAAGGTTATAGAAAAAAATTGAATTGGACATAAGATTGGACACCACTGAAACTAATTGTATGTATTGGATTCAGTGTATGTAAGAAAAAAGCTGTTCATTAAAAATAAATTTGATCAGATAATGATTGATGTGGCCATACTAACACTTGATTTGCAATAATTCCGTAAACATTTTCGCATATTATACATTTTCTTCAACAAACATTCCACAAAGTCCCAACCTATGATTACTAAATCATAAATAAATTTGGAATAAGGGTTTATACAAATTTTGAAATTAAGTTCTCGATTAAAAAGTTAATCTCAAAAATTACTCGCAATTCATTGCGAATCAGTTTGCTATTAATCGACTATATCGTACATTCTTATTAATTAACTAAAATAATTTCTTTTTTCATTTATTTTATTATAATAACTATGACATCACTATTATAGAATTTACGCTATTGCTAAAATTAATTCCTTTCAAACTATGTATCGTAATTCTTCATTTTGACAAATTCAAAATAGTATCAATTTTTTACAAGGTGTGCATTATATAATAAAAAGGAAAAAAAAAGAGGTCTCTGCATTCGAATATCATTTGGATTTTGAGTATTTTGGTATTACGATATAGAAACCATTTGGGTATTTTAGAGTTTACTTCGGGATTGATTCGGTTATCTCTAGATTCCTATAGAGTTCGGATATCCAAAATATCTATAAAATACTAAAACTTGGTTAACAAACTAAGAATTTTAGAAGATTTTGGTTATTTTGATTATTTTAAATTTAATATAAATTTTCGATTTATAATTATAATTTTAAATAACCGAATTGTTTCAACTCTAAATATAATTAATAATTTTAGATATATAATTATATTTCAGTTATTTTCGGATATTCTTTCGATTCCAATTCGCTTTGAATTCAGTTTTGATTTTTCGATAGATATTTTTATTGGTTTCGATTGGCGTCAGTATCCATTTTTGGATTCCGACAATTTTTGGTTTCGGATATTTTGCCTAGAGTTAAAAAATGGTCCGAATCGAGCAAGAAATTTCATAAATCCCAATATCCCAATTGTCCAATTGATAAGCAAATGGTACCGACTTCTAGATGCATGCATATACATGCATTTCTTAAAAGATATATTACGTTTTTTTCGCTACTGCATTCATTTTGAAAACCGATTTTTCAGCCTACACAGAGAATAGAAATTGAAAACTGGCTGCTTGTTTCTCCACCACGTCCTCCGAAACTATTACCTTATATGAATTCTAAGCTAAAAATTGATGTTCTTATAAATAAAGATAATGGTCAGTGGAATGAAGAAACAATTAATGATTTGATTGAATAAGAGGACCATCATCTTATCTACAAAATATTTCTACCCATGATAGATTCTACATATACTTGGTGTTGGAAATATACGGATAACGACATATATATTGTTAAATCGGGTTACCGACATAAAGTTACTATGCATCAGACAAATATAGCAGTATCTTCACCACCGCTTGGAAATCATCAAGATTTGGCAAAACACATATGGATGATAAAACTCCCACCAAAAATAAAATATTTTTTATGGAGACTATTATCAAGGGCATTATCGCTAAAATCACATTTATATCATTGCCAAATTAGCACGGATGATATCTGTAACCGTTGGTGTGATTAAGAAGAAACAGAGGTACATACTTTTTTCCTCTGTCATTACTCTCAAATGATCTAGCGAAAATTGGATATTTTGACTTCGACTATTTGTAATCTGCAAGCTAATATACACGATAATATCAGATACCTTATAGCGAGTTATGACAGATTTGAATCAAATACTTTATATAAGTATATACCGTTCTTTATACTCTGGCGGATGTGGAAATCTAGAAACGATTTTATTTTCAACAATAAACACCTATCTATGGATATACTACTACATAAGAGTCGTGAGGATGTTATCGAATGGATACATCATAACTAGAGGACAGATGGTGTACAGTTTCATACAAATGATATCCGTGATATAGTAAAATGAAAACCTCCACCTCAAGGTTGGGTCAAATGCAACTATGATGCTGCTCATAGATATGAAAATCAGAATTCAGGTTTAAGGTGGATTATATGCAACAATCAGGGGCTATTTCTTTCGGCTAGGAGAGGTAAATTTCAAGGGCGTTCTACAGTCATTGAAGCAGAATTTAGTGCCTTAATATGGGCCATATACTCTACGTGATTTTTGGGTTATCGCTCAGTTATTTTTGAAGGAGATAATCTAATCTTAAATAATCTCATCAACAACAAAGGGTTGCGTCTACAATATCAACATTATGTTCAGACAATTCACCAATGGATACCTCATTTCAAAGAGACTCAATTTCAACATCAACCAAGAACTTATAACCATGTTGCTTATACTTTAGCATCGTCATCTCTTACGTCATCGGACCATTGGAATATTTATCATTGTTGTCCTTTCTTCTTAAATTCTATTGTAAAAATTGATATGGATAAATAATAAAATTGTTTGTTGACAAAAAAAAAGAGAATAGAGATTGAACCCGTTGACTAAGAGACGACACCATTGACTCTCAAGTCCCTGTCAAAAGATAAATAAGGTTAGTTTTTATGTTTTGATGCATGTTCATCATTTTTAAAAATACATTATTTGCTATTTGATTATAATAAAATAATCAAATTAGATGCAAAATATAAAAATATATATTGTTTATATTTGCAAAATCCAAAATTATTCTTACATTAATATCATAATAATCGGATATATTATAAGGTTTTCTAATCAAATTTCTAGATTTTTTTTGTATTTATGATTATTCAAATGGATTATTATATCTATTGAAATACTTTATCTGTATTGAAAAATTAATATCAAGAACCAAAAATAGTATATAAATCAACTTTAATATCCGAATCATCATAATTAAATAATAGAGATCTTTACTAATTTTTTATAATTTAAATTTTTAATCAAGCCAAAAAATATTTATATTATTATGTGTTTCAACCAAAAACTAAATTAACTAAAAACCGTATCAATCGGTTCCTGTTATACCAATTAATCTCTTTGGTCAGTGTCTGGTTTGTTCGGTCTGTACATATAGGATCGCTTGGTCTGTACTTCTACCTAGAATCTTTGTTTTTTCTTTTTCACCAAAATCTCCATTAAATCATAAAACTTGTAAAATTCTTTACAAAAAAATTTAAAATCGATGTGAGAAAACCATAACGCCTACTAAACGACTGATACAACACATTAAATATAACACACATCAGCTAATTACATCAGGTATAAATATAATTGACGCCAAAAGTATAAATATATAAGTTAGCACTTACACATGGTTTCTCCCTTTTTTTCTTGGACGTCGAATTGACTTTTTGGTTAATATACATTTTTATTTCCATCGCCAGGCCAAATTTAGATGTATATATAAAGGATTTTGAATGCATTCAAGTGCTTAGTGATTGATCTGAATTGTGCTTCATCTTTTCCTCTTTTAGCTTTTTCTTCAAGTTTCATACTATTCTTATACTTGTTGTACATTTGATATACTTATACTGATATCTATCAGGACATACGTAAAGTAATGTTTGCCAATGATTGATTATCTCATCTAAATTTGGTATAATATATGCACATACTACCAAATTTACCACTCGTAGAATTTGGAAACAATAATCCATTCATATGCACCAATTTATTATGGTAGCATGTGTGTAGATTAAACATCATGGTGTATTTGACGTCTTAGGATATAATTTGGTGAAAAGAGAGGAAAAAGATGGTGTCAAGCTAAAAACTAATTGACATTGATTATACTGATCCGTAAACTTTATATATGAGTATAAAAATATCTTAATTTTAATTTTCAAACGTGAGAATTTCATACATTTAAATAAATGTTTTCGAAATATGGACAAGATCATTTACTATCATCTCAGAAATAACACAACAAAATAGACTACTTATACATACCATTTAGAATGTTAGAAATGACTTTTATTGAAAATCGTATGCTGAACCAATCATAAATTTGTTTCTATATTAGAAATTATAAGCTTTCAATTAAAAAATTATTTTGATGCAGTGACAATATGGCCACAGTAGCATGTAATAAGAGTGTAACGAGCAATATGGTCTTACCGTCGAGTTACCGTCGAGTCTAAAATGCTTTATATTTGTCATCCGCCTAAAATCTCTTTATATATATACATATACTTTGCACGATAATAACTTATATGTTTTTACATATTTACATGTGGCTCAACCATCAAGGCATGCCAAAATTTTGAATGAAAAAACAATTAATTAATTAAAAATTATTTTCCAGAAAGGTAAACAGTAAAATCAGGAGGGGTTATATGTTAACAGTTAAATTCAATCAAACAGAACGACAGTACACATGTCGGATTTGCTCAGATCCTCAACAGTTCTGATGTCTTTGTAAGTTTCTGTCCCAAAACCTTTTTTGAAATTAAATTAAAAACAAGCATATTAAAAAGTGGACCAAAATGACCTCATTACACTGTGTTTTTCTTACCAGATACCAAACCATGTGAAAGGTCAAATGTAACTAAAAAATGGTACGCAATTTTTCTTTTTAACCACTTTTTTTACTGTACAAATTCAAAATTCAACATTTTCACAATTATTAAGTCTCTTAATTGAAGTTCAAAAATCCACATTTGTGGAAGAGTTATAAAGAAAGCATAATTACGAAAACTCACCAATATTTTGTTTCCTCGTTTGTTACATATTAGCTTAGTTTAATTTTATCATTTATTTTCTCACTATTCAAGTATCGAAAAGTCGATATTAAAACTAGAGTAGATTTATATTCATGCCATGCATAGAAAAAATATTCACAAATCTCTAATGTATTATTTGAGAAATTTTTTAACAAATTAATCTTATTCTAACGTGTTAATAACAAAAATATCAGGTGACATGTCAACACCACAACGAATTTCAGTTTAAATATATAAAAAGGTTTAAGTTACTAGAATAATTACAATACATACCACTGATATTAATTTGATTAGAAAATAAATATATTTAATTCAACTAATCAAAAAATACTATTACATTTTCGAAAACAATAATTTTTATTTCTTTAAATTCTTTATACGTTAATTTATAAATATAAATAGATTTAAGTTACTACCGTAATATCTAATATATTATTTGAGAAATATTTTAAGAAAATAACTTTAGTCTGATGTGTTATTAACAGAAATCAATATACAAATAAACTTAATTTATTAGAATAATTATAATATATATCATTGTTATTAATTTAGTTAGACAATTAATATATTTTATTAATCTAACTAAAAATATTATTAAATTCATTAAAAATAATTATTTTTCTTTTCTTAATTTATATAACAAAAATTAATGTTAAAAATAATTTTAAATAAAATTTAAATTATAAAAATATTTAATTTATATTTACTAATAAAATATAATGTACAAATATTTTCCCCAAGCATGGCGTGGATATAAATCTAGTTATATGCTAGTTGCTAGGTATTTGACTTTTGATACATAGGTGACCTCACCATTCACGACCCGAGGAACGCCAGTTAGTCGACTAAAAGGTCTGCAAGCTTTGAATTGGTGAAAGTATAAAATCTGATGTGAATAGAAGAAGGGGCATTTGCAAAATTGACCTAAAATTTGTCTTCAATTGCAAGTTTGACAATTAAAATTTTTTTTTGCAAAACTAACTTTCTATCTCTATTTTATCCTTCAACAATAACTTTATTTACAACTTCTCGGAGAAGTCTGCTTCAGCCGGAATAAACTGTTTTTCCTACCAAAGCAGACTTCTCCGAAAAGTTTGCTTTGATAATAAAAAAACATGCAGGGACTGAAACGTAATTGACATTTCAACATTATTTTTTAGACCAAAGGAGTTTTCAGTAATTTCTCCACCCTCATAGGTTAGTTTTGCAAAAAAAAGTGTAAATTGTCAAACTTGCATTTGAAGTCAAGTTTTAAGTCATTTTTAGCAATTCCCTCATAGAAGAAAAAGAAAGAAGAAAGAAGAAAGAAGAAAGATAGGCGGACGACTTTACTATAGTATAGGTCAGATGTTTCCGTGAGCAGTAAGCAGCGGATCTCCCCTTCTTTTGGGAAAGCAAGTATATTTTTTGGTTAGTTTAATAAAAGATATTAATTATCTAACCAAATTAATAACAACAATGACATATATTATAATTATTCTAATAATTTAAGTTCATTTGTATATTTATTTGAAACTCATTGTAGTGATGATCATGTAATTTCTGTTAATAACACCTTAGGGTAATGTTATTTTTTTAAATATTTCTCAAATAATATATTAGGGATTATCGTTGATTCCGATGCAACTTGACAAATGAACCATTTTATCTTGAATTTTTTTTTATAAAATTTTGTTCTTATAAAATATGAATAAATTTGTCAACTTTAAATGAAAATAAAGCTATGAAAAAAGGTTATAAATTTACTGAAAACAATTAAATGGAGTAAAATTTGACAAGGTCAGAGAGTCATTCCTTTTTAGTTCACTAGTAGGTCCTCAATTAATTGAGGCCAATTTGTCTTTTTGTAATTCTCATTATATTCATCTTCTTTCTCTGTCTCATACCACCAAAAATGCCTTTTGCCTCTCTCTCTCTCTCTCTCTAACCTCTGTTGCCTCTTTCTCTCTCTAACTTTCCCCTTAGAGATTCCTCCTTGTCTCCAACTAGGGTTTCCTCTCTAAACCCATAAAAAACCCAATAATTGAAAATCTTCTTAATTTTTCATTGCTCCATCTTATAACTCAGACCCTTGAGAGAGAAACAAAGATCAAATCTTTCAAGAAGATATTAAAGGGAAGGGACCTTTTCTTGCTGCTCCATTTGAAAGGTAAGACTAAGAGTGTTTCACTCTACACAGCCAATTCACACACACACACACACACTTGCATAATATATACAATTAGTACTTTTATATATGTTGATTATATATCATATTAATTAGAGAGTTTAGTCACGAAGATCTTGAACTTCAACTTTTAATTGGACGACCTTAATTTATTTACAAGACAAACTTACAATTATTGAACGTGCAGTTTGTTTTTCCTGATTTCTTAATTATATATAGTGACTGTATCATATATAATAACACACAAACCCTTAAAAATATATAATAAAGGTATATGATTAATTAGGTCACAAATAAAGAAATTATATATATATATATATATGTGGTGTAAATATGTAAAGAACTCAGAGTCAGAGAGACAGAGAGCGCTGTGAGGATAAAATCAATAAAAGCTGCTTAATTAAATGCTACGAACAAAAATGTATGGTCAATATAGTGTTTGGATGTTGACAAAGAGATAGTGGTTGAATTGTTCGAATTAAAAGAAAATCATAAATCATCAATTTTCAAGAAAATGTTTTCAATTCTGCATTTTTTGGTTACCAAATTTGATGTCAAATAAATATTCTGATATAGTATATATAACAAAAGCCATATATGTTGTTCACACAAAAAAAGTCTAGGTCTAGCGTATAATACGAAAATGTACACATATACTACCTTTTGAAAATTCTTATGCATAATTTTTACATTTGAATTGAATGTCAAATTCTTGTATTTACAAACTAGACACCAAGATTTTACATATGCATAGTTTCTTGGTGTAAAAATATATTTATATAGTATGTTTTGTAGCATTTGTAAAACAATTGGTTATAAAGGAATGTGTATATATACATATTTGTTTGAGATCTAGTGCAAATTAATTAAGAAAGATTTAAATGCAGTAAGAACACTCGAATAGTGAATTTTAAGGATAAAAAGATTAAGAACATCATACGTCTGGTAATTAATTATATTGATGAGATTATTATTTCTAGTTATCAGTTCTTAGTAAGAATAATGAATGAATTTTGAAGATATATAAAATGACTAAGAACATCTCACGTTATATTGTAACCAATTATATTGATAATGAGACAATTATTGATGGTTATACCAAACACAAAACGGAAAACAAAATTTCGAAGTATATCAAATTTTTAATGTTTACGTAGACATATACATAGACATATTGTCTGAAAGATATTTGATGTATATAATGAGGATTATTTTGTAGAATAACTATATTGATATGTGAATCAAAGATAGTTCATATCAATCTTGTAATTTCGGATTATTCCTAATAAATATGTATATATATATATATATGATTTACATCCTTTTTTGTTAATTTCCACAATTGAAAACAAAAATCAGGAGATATATGTAAGCAAAAATGTCATCATCATATTCAAACTACACAAACTCACCATGCGCTGCATGCAAATTCCTCCGGCGAAAATGCACATCGGACTGTGTTTTTGCGCCTTATTTTCCGCCGGAAGAACCTACAAAGTTTGCGAACGTCCACCGGATATTCGGGGCAAGCAATGTAAGCAAAATCCTCCACGAGGTGGCTCCACATCAACGGGAAGACGCAGTGAATTCGCTGGCGTACGAGGCAGAGGCACGGCTAAAAGATCCAGTTTATGGCTGTGTTGGGGCCATTTCGGTGCTCCAAAGACAGGTTTTGAGGTTGCAAAGGGAACTAGAGGAAACCAATGCTGATCTCATGAGGTACGCTAATTGTCTTGATAGAGAAACGACGTCGGATTATGGTGGACAAAGACGTTGACTTGTCTATGGAAGTTATTTGAATATTTTCGTATGGTCTTAATATGTAATTTCACTTGTAAGTTGTAACGCATTTTCTTTTCATGGGAGGTTAAATGATATTTTTGATAATTAAAATCATTTGGTAGAATAGTTAAAAATTACATTACAGAATAATTAAAAACTATTATTTTGGACGAAACCTAACGGATTAGTTAATTATCAGGAAATTCATAGATTTATTAGAATTAATAAGCTTATTTGAAATCTATATTAATTTTAAATTAATTAGAGGGTATAATAATTAAAAGAAAGGGGATTAATGGTTAATAATAGTTGTTTGATATTTGAAATTCATCAACCAAAACGGTAAAAGAAAATGCAATTTCGGCAATTGTTTTTTTAGAAGTAATTTCAATCGAAAAGTGTTAGCGGGAAAATTATTTTATTATGCTAAGCCGATTAAACTAATAGTAAAATAATTTCATTGAATGACAAACAAACAAACAAAAAACAATACAATTTTATCCACCAAGTGATCATAGATTAGGTGAAAAGCATTGGTTAGTCAGTACTAGTTGATATCTAAATTCATGTAGTACTTAAAATAATTGTGATATTAAGATCAGATACCTTTCATTTTCGGATATTTGAATTCAAATTTTTCTATTTTCTTAGATCATATCAGATTATATTTCGGTTTGATTTTTGAATTTCGAATATGTTGCGTAAGCCTAAGTGTGGTAAACTAGTTTGTTGATTAATAAGCAAAAGGGTTATGTGAAATTTGTTATTAGGTAAACTAGTTTGTTAATTAATAAGCAAAAAGGTTATGTGAAATTTGTTATTATAAAAGTATTTCTTGGTTAAATAAATATTTAGTTTATTTACTTTATACTCATCAAGTTAGTCTTAGAAATTTTGTACCTCCAAACATATATAAAAAAAAACTCGCATAATAGTTTTGTTCGTTTGATCGTCGTATACGGCTGGGGCTGTGATCAATACTGCGATTGTGATTGTGGTTGCAACATATGTTGTTCGTTTGTCTGTTACTGACGGTTGCGGTTGTGGTTGATCGCAGATTTTTAATCGTAACACTGTTTTAATCAACGATCGAAAAAATTACGATATTTAATGCAGCGTCGACCGCTATGTGTATCGCAAATACATGCGGCAGGTAAACGAACAATAATCTAACTCAACCACAGCTGGATATTCTTGCGATTGACAATCGAATATTACCAATATATAAAATTATTTAAACATTTTTTGTCACTGTGTTAAAAATATTTATGTGAAGTTGAAAACTTCTACTTCTCTTAGTTAGCAACCTCTATACTAATGTCTATATTAGAAGATTTTTGTTATAAGTTGTGATACAACATAGTTTAACATCTTCTTACAGAAAAAATGAAATTGAATTCTAAATTCGTGAAATTATTGTAGTAGAAATGATGCAGCCAACTAAAATAACCACATAACTATGAATTTATGGTCGAAGCTAATTTCGGCCAAAAACATTTCAACCAAGTTAACACATATCATTATTAAACAAGGATGAGTGTTGGGTCGGATTCAATGATTCATGGCCAACCTTTTAGCATTTTTAAATTTTCTTTCAACGATGTTGTATAATGTCGATATTGCCGCAAGATTAATAGTGAATTATTATATCTAAGAGCATAATATTTTCCTTGTCGACAGTTTTGAATAGACAGAGAGGAAAGTAGGCTAATAATTGGTTTGTTTGATTACACAAACTGGTCAGTTGGGTCAGAAACACAGTGCTGCTGATATTCTAAGTTAGTCGAGTGGTTTTATATACTTGTCGACTTCAAAAAAGGTTTTAAATGAATAATCAATTGCTGAAAACATCAATTTAGTACCTTTGTTTAAGCACATGTCTTCATAGTGAACCTCTTTTTAAAGTCGGTCCTTTTTTATTCTATGTCATTTGGCGGCGACCTAATAACCAAATATATTTATGTACTAATTAATCAATATTCAAAAACACATTCCTAACTTTTCTTTTCGATAATGATTTTCTTTCTAAAATAAAGTCTTATTGAGTATAGAGTATATGTAAATTATTTAACCTTCAAACCGTAAGATAAAATTATTCGAGTCGATAAATCTTACATGTGAATTTCAAGACAAAGGGAATTCAAGATTGTGTTCAGACATGAATCAGTTTCGGAAACAGTAACTACTTTTGCTGCAATAGTGTTCTCATTTCATTTTTAATTATTTTTAAAATGTGTTTTTTTTTAATAATTACACTATCACTATCTACTGCAGAAATATGATTGTTTTGCCATGTGATATATCATATCATATTGTACACATCTTGCGACTTTTCCTTCATTATTCCCTCTGCATCCTTTATTCTCCTTTCAACTTTTTTTTTTATTTTTTTTTGGTTATTCTTAATATATTACTGCAAAAATATTTTTAAAAAATAATTTTATTCAAACGTGTTATTAACAAAAATATAATGTTAACGTATTATTAGCATAATAATTTTCAAATAAATATATAAATAAATTTAAATTAGTATAATAATTACAATATATACCATTGTTATTAATTTGGTTAAAAAATCAATATATTTTATTAAACTAATTAAAAATACTATTAAATTCATGAAAAACATTTATTTTTCTTTTTTTTTAATTTACATATACAAAATTAATATTAAAAATAAGTTTAAATAAAAGTTAAAATTATATAAAAATTTATTTTTCTTTTCTTAATTTACATATACAAAAATTAATATTAAAATAATTTTAGATAAAATTTAAAATTATATAAATAATTAATTTATTTTTAGTAATAATAAATATTATATTATTTATGAATATTTTTTCATGTATCTAGTTTTTATTTATTGCGATAACTGATAAGAAATCCTAAACATTTCCATATGTTATATGTTATGCAATTGAGGAAAAATTTAACTAATATATAATTAATTTTTGTCACGGGTTTACACCTTTTTTCTTCCTATTGAAACTTTGATATATTACATTGCTGACCAGCGAAGCTATTGTACTAATGTCCAAAGAAAAACTTAACCTACATGTTAAGTACTTGTGATTGAGTCATTAAAGTTTTAGAGGTTAAATCCATTCGAAATCAATCAAGAGCAAACACACACAAAACAAAACAGAAAAGGGGTAAATGGGCCATATATGGGCCGTATTTGTGGACGAAAAGAAAGTGAGAGAGAAGATTGTCATCTCGTAATCAAGTAGCAGTGGACCACCACTAAACCGCACAATAGTTTCTAAACAAATGGAAAAGCCTTGTTCCCTGGACGACGTCGTAATTGATTGATTTGATAAATCTGATTAGACATTTGTTAGAATAAAAGTACTAACGAAAGCCACTGGGCCCCCACAGTTTGCTCGTGTTATTAAAGACGGTGTGGACAAATATATATACCTTTTCGTTTCATATTATATATATATATATATATATTAAATAAAAAACATTAAAAACAAAATTTACTAAAATTTCATCATCACATTTATTCTCACTAATTTTAATATTTAATTTAATTCAAAAATCTAAATTAATTATTTTATCATACTTAGATAATTTAATTATTTATTTTAATAAATTTTTATCTATTAAATATTTATATATATTTTAAAAATTCAATATTCACTCATTTCAATTATTATTCAAAAATTTGAAAATTATATTCCACAATTAATATTTTTAATTATCTTCTATTAAAAAATCAAAATACTCTATTAAATATTCATATATATTTTTTAAAAATTTATTATTCATAAATTTAAATTATTATTTTTAAATTTCAAAAGGACAATTGACTAATTTAGTACTAAATAATGTTTTAGTGACTAAATTAGCATCTCAAATCTAAACTCCTACAAATAGCATTTTTTTCAAATGAATAAGACTAAAATAACCTTATTTATTTTTAAACCTAATCTTTTGCAAAATGGGGGATCGAACCTTTGTCTACTATATAAAAGAATGAGTGTGAAACTAATACACTACAATAACTAATAGACATATAACCATTTTGTTTAGTATATATATATGTCTTCAGTTTAAATAGCAAATTTTTTATAGGAGCTCAGGGGAGGAGGAGGGTCGAACCTTGTACCAATTAATAAGAGAAGGAGAGTGTAATCAATACACTACTGTAATTAATCAATATGTAATTATTTTTTTATTATATATATATATATATATGTTTTTAGTTTAAATAGCAAAATTTAGGAACGAGACACTATTGCAGGAAAAACCTAAAGATTCAATCTTATATCTAATTGTATTGGATTCAAATTTTATTACATTTTCTAATCTTATATCTAATTGTGTTGGACATTTTCATGTTTTGTTTATGATTTGTATTTGTGATTGTTGAATGTTGATAAACATTTTTCTTGATGTTTTTTTGGATAAACACTTCTTGCTATTGTTAATTAATCCTATGCAATTTCACGTTTTAGAAAGGCATTCCTAAAACATAAGAGATAATTCCTAAATTTGCATAAGGTATTCCTAAATTTGCATAAGGTATTCCTAAATTATGCTTAAAATATGAATACTAACCTAAATTCAGTAAAGAGTTCTTAATATTAAGGAAATCTTATCTAAATAAAATAATTAAATTAAAAGAAAAAAATTGGAAAATGTAATGAAGGGGATCAAACCATGCACTATTAATTCTAATAAGAAGATGTTGTAACCAATACACTATAGTAGTCAATCAGCATAAATCCTTTTGTTTAATATATAAAACATTATAATGAGATTAAGGGGATCGAACCTTGGACATATGTGTAAAACAAGGAGTGTGTTACCAATATGCTATGGTAGCTGATTAACATATAATCATTTTATTCTAGCTAAATTATGTTTTCAGCTTTATTTTAATTAGAGGATAATTAAGTCTTTTCTAATTGGTTAAAATGCTATATTAGTGAATTTTGATATTGAGTGCTATATTTGTTACTAAAACCTAATTTAGTGCTAATATAGGGTATTTCTCATTTTAAAATTGTATTAACTCATTTAATATTTCAAAATTTTAATGATAATCAAAATTTATTTATTATAACAATTTTCTATTAAAAATAAAAATTATACCATCCTATTAAATTTGTATATATCTCAAAAATTAAAAATTTACACATTTAAATTATGATTCAAACATTTGAAAATAGTATCACTAATTTAAAAATATATAAATTGTATAATATTTCAAAAATTATACAAATTTCACATATTAGAATAGTTAATATGATAGCACACGATTAATTCATAATATAAAATAATATATTAAATTTTCGTATTTGAATTAAAGTTTTGGTTTCATATATTTTATAATTAAATTATAGTCGTAATATACTATATTATAAAATATACTTTATTAGCATTACCAAAACAAATTAAAATATAACTAAATTTTCTAAAACTCTAGAACTATACGGTAACCTTATATTATGGAGATCATTTTCACATTGTCATTTATCTTAAATTTCAATCTCTCACACAAATATACACATTTTTTTTTATTTTCTACTTCATGACTAACATTAAATCTTTATTTTTTGAAACCATTCAAACGTAATAGAAAATTAGAATAAAGATTTTGAAATTATAAAAACAATATTTCAACGATATTGAGATCTTTGAGATGCTTGTCATAGATGAAAATGTATTTCAAATGTAAATTAAAATTATTTATTTATTATTTTATTTACTAAATTTATGTATATTGTGAATTTTATTTTTTCTTTTTATTATTTCAAATTCAATTTATTAAATTTTTCGTGATCATTCTAGTAATTTATGTTTTCTATAAAAAATTAAAAATATATTTATAAAAAAATATCATTTAATTAATAAAATTTTAAAATATTATTTTTTAAAAATATATAATATTTTCTTTTGATATATATATATATAATGACATTAACGTAAAAATGTGACATAATTGCCAATTCTTTTCTTTTTGGTGTTTGTTATATTTGCTTTTTGAGACGTAACCGTATAATCCTACGCTTAAAAATGGCATAGAAAATAAGGGAATTAAGTTAAAAACATATTATTATTAACATTTTAACCATCTAATTAGTGAATTTGATATAGTTAGTGTTGGAAATTAGTGTTGGAAAACTGTTTCTTCCCTCCTGTCTAACTCCTAACAAAGAAAAATATTCAGGGTTTTTAATTTCATGGTTTTTAATTTATTTTTACTATCATATTACAAAGCTATATATTTTTATATAAAATATATGGTGAATTAACTTTTTTAAATGAACTAACCAAAATTAAATAAAAATATTAGCATATTTATAATTTTGCGATTTTTTAAACTCTATTTCCATTTTTTTATTTAGGATAATTCTTATAATATTAAATGACAAATGCAATTAGTGTCATATGTTTATTTACCTAACGATCATGTATAAACTTTCCAACCATATTAAAAATAATTATCTTTCATCTATTTTTTGTTAAACTAATCAATTATATACTTTCATTTATTTATTTTTAAATGAATCAATGACACATTTTAACTAAAATGTGCAATGAATAAAAAATGATTATTTTGTTATTTCATTTTTTAATATTAATTGTGAAATACAATTAGTAAATAAATTGATGTTATATTTTATTTTTAATTTAGTGTTGATAATTTTTTAAAAAAAAATTTCAACATTAAACTTAGAAATATATAAATGAAAATATATGTTATACATATTTATGTAAACATCGATCAATCAATAAAATATGTATTTTTCAGTTAAATATTATTTGTAGAAAATATTTAATTTTCAAATTACAAACAAAATTATTTATTTTGTGTATATCACTTACATCTATATAAATAAAAAATATTAAAATTCTATAACAAAATTAAAAATTGTTTTGTATCCCCCAAATCAACTAATTTAATTTAAATATAATAGAAAAAACAAAAATTATAAAATATATATAAAAATAATATATTAAAAAGTTTCAATTAGTTGAATAAGAAATTAACTAAAAAACTATAAAAAATTATTAACAAATAATAGAAAATATTACAAATTATCAACTATATTGAGATAAAAAAAATAGATAAAAATATATAAAATTTTATTTACGTGAAAATAATATGAAATAAATAAAATATGTTCAAAAAGTTTTAAATGGTAAATAGAAAATAAATTAATTTAAACATATAAGAATCCGTTTGAATAAGAAAAATATGAAAAACAATATTTTATATTTTTAAAATATCTGATAAAAAAGTAGTAGAATCATAAAAAAAGAAAAATAAATATAAAAAGTATAAGAAATCAAAGAGAAAATGTAAAAAATTATTTTTAGAACATAAGATAAAATAACAACGTAATAACGACGGTTTAAACATTTAAAAATAAGGGCAAATGTCTAAAATAGCACATTTCTAAGTTTTTATTCCAGAAATAGTATCATTAGTTTAAATTTCCAATAATAGCACAAATTTAAGATTAAAATGCATTAATACTATATTTTAAAAGAAAAAAACTAAACCCTAAATTAGAAAAAATGAACTCAAATACATTACTTTAAGTTTATATATAATTTGTTTAAAATAAATACGTATTATTACATAACTATTTGCGATATTTTTGAGAATTTAATTTTGAGATGCTAAATTTGGAAGAAAAACTTGAAAATGTACTATTTTAGGGTATTACTCTAAAAATAATGACGTTATAAAAAATCACAGAAATCTTTAAAAATACTTTTGAAAAAATTCAAATTTGTCAAAAAGCAATCAAAAGTATCATCCGAAAAAATGAGCAGCTGGTATAACTGTTCAATATCGATATTCGTTGTGCTTTACTCAAAAAATGAGCAGTTGGTAGAAATCTGTTGCAATAGTTGTGCTTTACTCAAAATATCATCTGGAAAAAAATTTGCCCGCATGATTTATATTAAAAATATACTAGATTTATACCAAGTTTTTCGTGTGAAAAATATTTACACATTATAATTAATTATTTATTTATTGTAAATTAGATGTGTACATAATTTATTTTTTATTAAATTTTTTGTTGTTGAAATGTTTTGTTATTGAAATTTTTATTAGGGCAAATGTCTAAAATAGCACATTTCTAAGTTTTTGTTCCAAAATAGCATCATTAGTTTAAATTTCCAATAATAGCATAAATTTAAGATTAAAATGCATTAAAACTATATTTTAATAGAAAAAAATTAAACCCTAAATTGGAAATAATGAACCCAAATATAATACTTTAAATTTATAGATAATTTATTTAGAATAAATAAGTATTTTTACATAAGTATTTGTGCTATTTTTGGGAATTTAATTTTATGATGCTAGATTTGGAAGAAAATTTTTAAAAAGTGCTATTTTAGGGTATTACTCTTTTTATTATTGATTATACAAATGAATTAAACAATAAAATCGTATTATACAAATGAAATTAAATTATTTTTATTTTGGATGAATAATATTATTAAATATGTAATAAATTATAAATATGATGAATATTTAATATGTTTGATAAAATTTTTAAAAATTTTAATATTTTTTATTTTGTGTTTGTTTTGTCAAAAAAATTTTTTTATCGAAATATTAAAGATTTCTGTACTGGTACATATTTATTTAAAGTTTATTTTTATAAATATTTTACTAAATTATATGTTATATAATATTTAGTTTAAAATATATGTTAATTTGATTCATTTTTCTAAAATTAAAAATAAAATTTATTATTAAAATGTTTGTGAGTTAGTATATTAAGAATATTCCAGTTAGGCGGTTACTTTGATACATCCTACATGTTTAGTCAAAACCAAACAACAAGGCTGCGATGCTAAGTAAAACATAACTAAAATTTTATTTTATTTTGTATAAATCAAGTATTGTAATCTGTACGTTTTTTTAACTTAGATCCAATAAATAGAAGAAAAAAAAAACTGTTTAGCGGGAGATAATTAAAATTTAACTGATGTGGGAATTCTGATATAAACTTGAAAATAAATAAACAAATATATAAAAGTGAGAAATATGTTTGGCTCACAAGTGCATCAATGTACATCGAGGATACAGCATTTGTAAACCGAATGTTCTGTTTTTATATATTTGAATACGGTGCAACGATAATCAGGTAAAACATGAAACTTGGAAACCATGCAAAGCCACACCTCTCCTTTCAACACATATGCCTGCGTGTCCTCTTCTCTTCACTCCAAAATCTATTCTTTTTTCTACTACCAAAAATCTTTCAATCCTATTTATATATTTATATGTTCTATTGCAGCAACTTATTTCTTACATATCCCTTTTGTGTGTGTGTCTCATTGTTTTGTTGTAGACTTCGGTCTTTAGGTTAATATCATATCAGTAGAAAATGGCGACTGTGGACAGGCGTGTGCATGTCGATCGTGCTGACAAACGTGTTCATCTTCAGCCGTCTTATGAAGACGATGTCGGTTATGGTTATGGTTATGGTTATAGTGCTGGTACTGATTACAAGAGTCGCGGCCCGTCCACTAACCAAGTATTATCAATTCATTTAAAAGTATTTGAATTTTTTCTGCAAATTTAAAGACGACCAAATGTTGATTAATATATCATAAGTTTCGAGCTTAAAATCAGTTGATCTACACATGCATACATGCAGGTCTTGGCATTTATTGTAGGAGTTCCCATTGGTGGCTCACTGCTAGCATTAGCTGGGGTTACTCTAGCCGGCTCGGTGATAGGTTCCCTGATCTCCATTCCTCTCTTTCTCCTCTTCAGCCCAGTGCTTTTCCCAGCGACTCTAACCATCGGGCTTGCTGTTCTGGGAATATTGGCTTCTGGGTTGTTCGGGCTGACGGGTCTGAGCTCAGTCTCGTGGGTGCTAAACTATCTCCGTGGGACGACTGATACAGTGCCAGAGCAATTGGACTATGCTAAACGGCGTATGGCTGACGTGGTAGGTTATGCTGGTCAGAAGGGAAAAGATATGGGGCAGTATGTACAAGATAAGGCCCATGAAGTCCATGAATCTAATGAGCCCAATGAGCCGGGTAAGGGAAGAAAGCAGCAAGTCTCGTAAAACTACGGACTTTCTGTCGGAAAAGGCAATCATGTCACTTTGCTGTAATGTCGCAGTTTTTTTTTCTTTCTATAATATTTTGTCGGTGTTTGTTTTGTGGTGTCCCAAATAAAAGTGCCCTGTGAGTAAAATAAAAAAGAGAAAATAAACTTGTTTTTTTTTGGGAGTAGCAGAAATTTCACACCAGAATTTAAATTAATCTCTGAAAATAGATCTGCTGATCGATGATCTAGTTTTTTTTGGGTTTATAATTATGATAAAAACACTCAATAAGAGTCTTGTTTGAAGGGTCCGGAGTTAGTGTCTTGAGCGCAATTCCCTTGAATCTTCAAAATACATCACACAATTGAAAAAATGCGTAGAGTTATCTTTTCTATCTTACTATTACCATCAACCATCTATTAAGATTTAAGAACCATCTCCAACAAGCATTTTTATTTTGAGGGTTCAAATAGCTCATCTTTCAAAATGAGTGTTTGAGGTTGCTTCTTCACTCCAAATGTTATGTCCTCAAATATATTTCTAATAGAATTTAATCTTTGCATAATAGTTCTTAACATTAATAATTATTATTGCACAATTCTCCGAAATACAAAATACAACTGTTTTAAGTTTTTTCGCATATGATAGAAAATTTAGATCGTGAATTATAAAAAAAGTCTATAATATTTTAATTTTGTTTATAATTATTTATGATAAATAAATATATATTTTAATTTTATTTATAATTATTTATAATAAATAAATATATATTTAAAAAATTTATTTATAATTATTTATGATAAATAAATATGTATTTTAATTTTATTTATAATTATTTATGATAAATAAATATTTTACCAAATATTTGGTAGATCTAGAATTAAAAAAAAATATTTAATCATAATATTTATGATAGTAACATTTATAAATAGATACCAAATATCTTTTGACTTGAAATCAAGACTACCTATCCTTTGAAATCTCACCTCCATAAACATTTTGAATATCACCAAAAAGTATGATTTTTAGATAATCTTTGTGCTTAAGTAAACCAAACATAAACAACAAATATAATAAAACTAACCTTATTTAGTATTACGTATCCAATCGGTTAAAACACAAACAACTAGAGAATTACCTGATGATGACCATTTGTGCATTGATGCAATTGCCAACTTCTCATTCACAACATATTTCAGCTCAAGAAAAATTAACTCATATCTAAACGAAAACTACTTACTTGATATCTTTTAGATATCAATGATCAAGAATATAACCTTTTTCTACTCAATACGTTAATCAAATGAATCCGTCTAGGTTAATAGAAGATCTCCAGTAAAAACAACAAACCATATATCTAAAAGATATAAAGTGAGACTATATAATGGGATAAGGTTTGACGAAGAAGGGAGTGGAACAACCGGACAAGGCTTGACAAAAGAGGGAAGTGGGATACTTTTCTTTTAAAGAATTTTTTGGGTGTAATTCTGTATAATAAAATATTTTTAAATTTTTATGTTAGTGTATCATCGTTTTCTAATAAAATTACAATATATTAAGAAAATTTATTTGTTAAAAATATTTAAATCCTAAACTCAAATATAATGTTATAAGTTTTTTTTTTGATAATTTATTTAAATCAATAAATATTTTCATAAAGTAAATTGTATTTTTTATAATTTTAATTTTAATGTGATAGATTTAGAATAAAATTTTTTAAAAATATTATTTTAGGATATATTTTTTCATATTGTATATATATAATACTTTTTTCAAATATTTTGTTCATTTTATGGATTTACATTGATTTTTTTTGTTAATTTCCACATGATCAAATTATATTACAGTTTGATTCAATTTTAAATTTGCTTTGATTTGGATTTTATGGTTCAAATTTGGTTTTGGACAAAAATTAATACTGTAAAATTTTGGTATATATTTAAAAATTTTTATTTTAGTTAAATCTTATTTTTAGAAGTTTTTTGATTAGTTTAGTTGGTTTGATCAGACTTCGTAAAAATTAAGATTCGATTCAAATAATTCGGTATAATTTTGTTTAGTTCATTCAAATTAATTATTTTAAAGTTTTTATTTGGACTTCATCAAATTTAGGACCGCTAGACTATAACCGGTGATTAGTATGTGGGACCTTCAAAGATAAAGAGCAATTGCAGCGTTCTTCCAGTTCATTAGATACAAATTCATTTTGTAAACTGAAACGTCATGCAGTCCTATAGCGTTTTCAGTCAACACCATGCAGTTCGTTTCTACGGAAATTGAAGAGTACCTTTTGTTTTTTTCATCTCATCTACTCTAATCTTAGAACTACCACTTTCCAGTTTTATCATTTACCACTATCAATTTCATGTGCTCTCTAGGAGCCTAGAGAGACCCACTAACAATGATGTTGTTGTTTTTTGTGCGTTGGCTTGTATATGAGTAAGTCACAGAAAAGAGAAGATGCTTTTAAATCCAAGAAAAGAATTGGAATCATTGGACTTACCTGGAGATGTCGAGACAAATCCATTATTCTGCTCTAAGCTGGTGCTGCTTCTCTTTACCATCGAGATATCAAAGGACAGAATTTCTGTAGGTGCATTAGTGGATGTGATGCTTGGCTTTTTAGCACAAGGACTAGTCAATAATCCGTATGCTCTATACGGACTTATCTCTGCGTTTCTTCCTTCTTGAGATGAGATGGTTATAGGATCCTCATTTTTTAATGTGGCAGTTACCAGAGAATTCTTGGATCTTTTCCTTATGCAGTTGAAGATTGTTTCAGCTGAGAATGGTCTTTCTGTTTTCCCTTTTTCAGCTTCAGAGACCATAGCTTTGTTAATGATTAATGTGATGTAATAGTTAAGACTTTGAGAAAAAGTTCAAAGAAATAAAACCACTTTGAGAATGAATTAAGAAGATTTTACGCACCAGTTTTGTTTGCAGGGCTAGTAATTTGCAGGGCTTCAGTATTTGTAGGCAAGCCAAACACTGAATCATACTGAAATAGAGGATCGATTTCAGGAGGATTCTCCACTAAGCTCTTCCTTTTCAGAGTTGATTCTCCTGATGCTGGTGAAGTTGGATTCAAAGTGTTCAACGAAGGAAAACATTTTGCTTTTTCACGTATGTGATCAAAGACTGTATGTTCATTGATAATGACGCAGTCGTCTTCTTCCATCGTCACATAAGGCTCTCTGTCTGCAAATATTCTTAGGTTGGGGAACAATGCACACGAAAAAAAAAACTCTTGACAAATTTGAATTTGGATGGAGCATTTAACCTTCTTCTGAATCTTCATCTATGAGCTTGAAACTAGGCCTGAAGAATTAAATTGAGCAGATGCTAAGTAATATGAGGTGAAAGTTGTATTCATGACAATCTTGTGTGTTTATGGCTGGGAAGAAATCGATACCAAGAAATTTTCAAAGAAAGAAAGTTAATGAAGATGTACTCACATATCATCTTTTTTATCCTTTCGGTTTGAAGGTCCAGATTTAACAGGATTGTCATCATCCACTGTGCAGACATCCACCATTGGAGGATGATAGTGAGGCAGCCTGTTTTCGCTTTGGTAATTTATCTTCTTGTTGTTTGCTTTCTTCAGTAGAAGTGTTTCATGGAGATCAATACCGACTGCGAAACAAAAACCACAAAATAAAAACACTTGATTAGTTCCTATGTTCCAGTATTATCTCACTCACTACATGGTAAATCAAGCTTTTCTACCAAACCAGTGAGGTTATTTTGAAGATTTAACTGTATTCTTCAAATATGAGATCAGCCTTCACAGTCACCTTTGCTTGTTGAGACCTATCCAGGAGTATGTTTACGCTATAGGGACTATAAGAAGGAAACAAAGAAGGAAAAAAGTATTACAAATCTGAACCAAGTTAGACAAAGAGTTGTATTGGGTTAAATATGGTAGAGTCACCGACAGGTAAACATACCTGGAGAAGTCATCCATTCTGCTTTCATTAAAATATTAGTGATTAGTTACAAATACATGAATTTCTAAAAGAGGCGTGACAAAATTATGTGAAACATGTGAATGTAGGTAAAAAGGTCATCCATGAACCAGTCAGTTATCAGAAGAAACATTATGGTTTATCTTTGGTTTAAGTGCCCATCACCTTATTTTCTCATGAAAATGGATAAGATTTTCTTCCTCTGAACCAACAATCTGCCAGAAAAGGAGAGGGATTAGTACCTTATCTAGTAGTTATCTTTTTTTTTATGAGCAAATCACAAGATTATGTAGTTATTTTTTGTTCATGATAGAATCACAAGAATATGTAGAGAAGTGAGATTGTGGACCATTGTTTTCAGTAAAAATAGAAGCTTAGATTATAACCGTAGAAAAAAATGCCAACCAACCATGTCAGCATAATGGCGTTTTGTCGATTGGAGAGGTTGTGATAGTCGTGTCAATGTGACTGCTAGTTTAGATACTCCTTGCTTCTGACATTCAACTTCCTCGACCTTTAGTTCAACTTTTGGAGGTAGGGACGAGAGAGATTCCTTGATGTGATTTCCGAAAGGATACTTTCGGCCGGTAACAATCTCTATCCTTCTCGGATCAGCTTCAGCAAGAGCTACAAATGACCTGACCCCCATTGAATGAAGTGCCTAGCAAAAGCATATAGTCAGGAAAAAGGTGCAAAGGAAAAAAAATATCACTAAAGCATCAAGGAAAGATAAGCCTGAGTGAACGAGCAGGCAGAGATTAGACCTTTGCTGTAACCATTCCAATGCCAGGCAATTGTTTCAGCAAATATGGACTGTCGTCCCAGAGCTTTTGATAGAGTGATTTTGCTAGAAGAGTTGAGCTAACTGTTCCTTTATAATTCCTTTTGTATATAAAGTACTCTTTCATGCACCTGGCTATTCTGGATCCATTCGAGCATATCGAGTTAGCATCCTGCGACAAAAGATCCATTGTTGAGAGGCATACCTAAGAAGTAAAAGTGATCAAGAGATAAAAGGAGCCATGAATATAAGATTCGTGGACCTGAGTCATGGATAAATCGTGGACTGAAGGATCCCCAGTCAACCAATCATTTGCAAGCACAAATAGTTTTTCTTCTCTGGTTTGGATACGTTTTTTCCGTTTTCCTTTATTATCATTGATGTGGAATCTGAGCCGCCCTTCTTTATCTGCATTTACATCATTTAAGGTCTTCTTCTCATTGCGTCTGAGCTGTATCCCTTCATTTTTCCAGATTAATATAGATCAGTTTCTTGATCTAGTAAAAAGAGTTATGTGCCACGGCAGATATGACATACAAGATATCTCTTCAGCACGGCATACAATATGAAGAGCTTCGTCCAAGCCATAGCCCATTGGCGCATGAATAATGTACTTCATTGTGTCAAACTTTAGATAATATTTTGTCATCAGCCTTCCAGGCTCTACATAAATAAGTAGAGAATTATTTTTGTAATCGAAGATATGTAATCATAAATCTCAATACCTTCTGGTTTCAAAACAAAACCATCTGTGTCAGTCCAGATCATTTGATAGCGTGATAGCTCATTGATCTTCTGGAGGCAAAGCTCTAGTAGGACATAAGAACAATGAGAACTTCAAAAAGGAAAAATGAGTAAACTAACAAAGTTCAATAGGGCACCTTGCAAATGCTTCTCTACCCGATCTTTTGGAATTCCTTTCTTAATAGCATAATTCTCTGGATTCTATCCATACGAACTTCAAACTTAGTAATACCATATATATAGTATATATGAAATTAAGCGTTATTTTGAAAAAATCATCGAGATAGCATATAAACGTGCCTTTTTCATTCTGACATAGAGGTATGAGCACTTCATCCATTCAATTGCCCGTGTAATGTCAGAAACTGTAAGTTGGACTATTTCGGCTGTTAGGTGCTCTATTAAGCATGGCAGCAATCTGAAACAAAAAATATAGAAGAAAATTTTGTGAAGACAACAAAGAGCTTTTGAAGAAAGTGTAATCCACAAGCAGTCCATTGGCCAATACGTACTGTGATTCAACAACCTCACATCCATTCAAGAGATTTTCATATAGATGGACCTGTAAGCATTCAATAGATCACAAGCAGAGTACATAAGGGAATATTAAATTTGAAGTAAGAGATTGAGAAACAGATAAAAGTTGCAGTAAATAACCGTCTCTCTTCTAGTCATAATAATAACGATTCCCGTGTCATCAAATGGAGGCCGACCAGCCCTGCCACACATCTAGAAAAGAGAGATTACTTCTCCTGCTAGCAATATAATTTAGAGAACGTTTGAAGTAGCCAGTGAAGATAGTCAGACTACAATTTTACTGTTACGTATGGATCCCAACGCCCACCCATTCTTTACAAATAAGAGAGGAGACGCACACCAAAACAGGGCCTCACTAATCCAGTAGCAGAAACAGGGCCTCACTAATCCAGTAGCAGAAACAGGGCCTCACTAATCCAGTAGCAGCTACACCGTTGGGGGAAATGGGCCCAGGAGAAGTAACTCTTATCAAGTAAGGTTAGTTAATAAATCATGGTTAATAAGGAATCACCTGGTGCACATGATCTAGGTGGGAAAAGATTCTCTAGTACCAGCTATATATAGAAGAGTAACGAGAGAGAGAAGGAAGTTATTGAGGGAGTAGTCTAAAGTGTAATAGAGAAGGAAAAAGACTCCATTAAACTTTCTCTCAACCTTTTGTACTCAACCACTCATTTCTCTTCAATATAATCTCTTATTTCATCTATAAACAATCTTTTGAATCTTAAAAAACCAACTCTAAACCTATCAATTACATCTAGACAACTACACATGCTCATACCTGTAGTAGCGTGGAACGATCATATTCCATGTAGCTACCTTTTTCCTTGTTGCTGAAAGTAAGAAAATGTCAGTGGAAACTAACCTAAATATCAAGTAAGCACTCAATGGAATTATCTACTCAAAGACGTACAAATGTTGAGTTGATTTTATGACGACTGTATGTGCAGGCAGGTTGATTCCATGAGCAAGAGTGTTGGTCGTGCAAATAACTTGGATATCTCCACTAAGGAAGAGCCCTTCTACGAGACTGCGGTCTTTTTGGCAAAGGCCACCATTGTGATAACCAACTGATTGGGACATCGCATGGCTATTCAGCTTGCAGAACAATGCTGAAGCAAAAGTACGATCAATAAGCTTAAAAGACTGAAACAGACCATACCGCCTTGGAGAATATAAGATTGCATTTGTTTGTCACTACACTTTGGCGAAGCCTCCCTTAATCGTTCCAGCTGTTCTCTGCTTTTAATGAATGGATTTGAGTAGCCATATGTCATTGCAGTCTGAGCAAGCTTTTGTGCAGCCTCTTGAGCGCCTTTTCGTGTCGAGCAGAAAACTAAGGCAGATTTTCCTTTTGAGTATTGCATTAAAATGTCTGCAAATTCATATATTTCCTCAACAGACTGGTTTAAGTACAACAAAGCAAGACAGCAATAACGGAAGAATATCACGATACTAGCCGCTTACCATAAATATAGTTCTGGAGGCGCTGGATATTAGAAAATAAAAGAAAGGAAAACAAGACTTGATTTAGTTTCCGTTGTTACAAAATAGAAAAGATAAGGTAAGGCTATCGAAAACCAAGATGAAGAAACTGTGTACCTTTTCAAAGAGGAAGTCATTCTTGGCAGCAGCATAACCTGTGCAGAAAAGACAGTTAACATTTTCTTATAAATCATGAAAACAGGAAAGTCATCAACAGCTAACCAAATTCATCAACACGGGCAGCTTAACATTAAAAAAGAAAGCAGAAAGCCAAAATATTGAATTTGAGATGCGAGAGGTACCAAAAACTTTAGTTGTCAACTTAACAGGTCTCATTTCTTCACCAAACCTACAGAACATGGGAAGGGAAGCAATGAAGAAATTGAAAATTTTCTCCACATACGAACATATATCTCTGAAAAGCAACCCATAGGTTACCTCTTAATTCCTGCTGTAGGAACCTTGAGCCATTCAGCTGCAGTAATTGAAAAAGTATTACCATTTTAGTTGTTTTGAAGCAAGTCTTTTTCCTTTTACTTTCGAGCAAGTTAACAAAGCAAAAAAAAAAATAGTCATTACAATCTGCAGAAATATGACTAGAATTAAGCGCTATATATTACCTAGATCCTCAATGTTTGGGATAGTAGCTGAGACAGCCAGAAGACGTACAGATGCTAAAGGACTTGATCTTAGTTCATGGTTGCTAGAAAGAATCTTTATTCTACTGACTATTGCCTCAAGAGCAGCTCCACGTGGATCATTCAGCAGGTGAACTTCATCAATGAGCACAAGCGCAATATCACTGAAAAAACCTAAGCCTCCACTGGTAACGCGATAACGAGTCACCGCATCAAATTTCTACAGGAAAACATGTAAGTTACAGTAACCCTAGAGGATATACAAGCATGTGCTTTGTGTAATTACGGAATGAAATGTCAATATATTGCTTGTGTACCGGCTAAACCATTGGGGAAAATCAGGAGCTATAAACAAATTGCAGAATGAAAACGCAGAAAACAAAGAAAATTTGATAACTGACCTCAGGTGTGGTCAAGATAATATCTGCGTCTTGTATATTTCTTGCGCTGTAGGTTTCATTATCACCTGTCAGCTCCAAACAACTTATTCCCCATGAATTGAACTTTTGATTCCAATCACGCAGCTTCTCCTGCACTAAAGCCTTGGACGGAGATATGTAAACCTTGACATCAAAGGTAGAAGAAACCATAAATAAACTATAAATAGTAGCAGTCCAGTATTGGTGTATTTATTGTAAAGCCGAAGACATCAGACAGTCAGAAAATACCATGCACAAAGCTTACTGTTTTAAGAGCTCCTTTAGCATGGAGAAATCTTCCATCCTTAGAGACAGACTTGGAGAGGAGCCTTAAAATGCATAGTTCAAAAAGTACGGTTTTACCACTTCCCGTTGGTGCTGAAATAACCATGTTGATATCGGAGTGAAAGCAAAATGGAAAGCACTCGCTCTGCAGCGAGTTGAAGTATCTGAATACATACGACCCAGAAGTAACACAAAGGAAAGTTGAGACTCACAAATCGTGTTTGATAAAGGACAAAAGAAAAGAAATTCATCACATGCAAACATTCGTTGGGTATGCAAACACGATGGCTAATATATGAAAACTAAATCTCAAGTCAAAAGGGATATTACCTGAAACTAAAAGCTGAACGGAAATTTCCAGGCAAATCTGAGACTGATTTCAGCGTGTGTGTATCCATGACCAATATTAATTTCACGGTCTGAGGTCTTAATACAATGAGACATCAGATAATCCTACGTATCACCACATCTAAATAGCGATAACTTAATAAAAATTTCCGTATCATAAACGACCATGATTCAATTGAGAAATCCGCAATTTGCTAGGAGGTTTTGATGCAAAAACCGATTGAAATCTGGAAATTAATCGCCAAATCAATACATAAAACAGATTACGCTAACGAAAATTCATAAGAAACGGCTTGAGGAAAGTTTCGAAATAGTAACTAGTCGAAACTCGCAAAATAACTCCATCGAAACCGATCACGCATCCACTTCAACTGAGAAAATGCACAGATAGCAAATCTCACCTTTATATCAGCATCCAAAAACCTGTTGCGAGACCAAGATCGAAGAGCAATGATCTTAGAGAGACGTCGAGAAAGCGAGAGAGTGAATTCAAAAAGTTCAGGAGCGTCAAGTGCCTTTTAACCGTTGTTGTAGGTGGAGCTTCAAAATATCTAATGGCTTAAAACGCTGCGTTCCAGAAAACTAAACGGCACGCACTTTCTCAGGTTGCTCAAAGCCTCCAGATCAACAGGAGGGGAAAAATATAAAACTTTGGGCCAATTTGAAAATTTGAAAACCTTTTGGGGTAATCTGATATTTGTGAGGTCGGGTTTAGTTTAAGTAATGGTATTTTCGTGTGGTCATTTCGTAAATATTTACATTTTGCTGTGAATATAATAAGGATGCTACAACAGGCACAAAGTAAAAAACATACAATGTGTAAATGCTTGAAATATAATTTGGAAAAGATGGACACAAGAGCCAAGTGTTTTTGAATCAACAACTTTTCTCTTCTAGAGCAAAACAATGTTCTCTCCATTTATAAGCTGCAAACAAAATCTGTTTTCTGCATAATTTCTTATTTGATCAGCCGTTAGTATAATCAACCAGAACAAGCAACAACAAAAAATTATGTTTTTCTGCAAAACAAAACAAGCAGAACTCAAACATATAAAACTGAATAAATTGGGTTCGGACTCAGCAGCAATTAAATAATCATTGAAAATTTTTTGGAAGCCCACAGAATTCACCAACGTCAAAGCCCAAAGGCCCAGCAACCAAGCTCCAGAGAAGTTGCTGAAACAGCAACAGAACATACACCTACAGAATCTGCAAAACCTACAGAACTTGCAGAACCTGCATTAAGTGCAAGTGGTCTAAAAAACTTCAGAAATCGGATCTTATGTTGTCCTCTCCAACAACTACATATGTCTCTCCACACCAGATGAAGACAACAAAGCCACTTGTCGAGTTATGATAGTTTAAGCTAATTTTGTAAAAAGATGTTCTTCTGTAAAACAAATGTATTATCTCTGTTTTTCGTTTCTCTTTGAAGTCATGAATATCAAGTCTGTTTCTTTCAAAACTGAGTGTCTTTAGTTTCTCTTCTTTCAACTCTTTTCTTATCAGTTGGTCTCATGCTCTGTCGCTTCTTATTTTGAGAACATCCATAAATTGAAAGCAGTGATCCCATCTACATATGATGAAAGATAGTCAAGCACATTTCACCAGCACTATCAACAATATCTTTAGGAATGCATAAACTAGATGTCTCAAAGTATCAATGAAATTCAGTTTCCAGATTTTCACATAGTAATAGGAGTTATTGAATGTAATAGTAGTAAATGCACCATCCACGAAAAGCAAGCCGAATAATGTTGCTTTCAAGGAGGATACAGAACCGAAAAACCTGAAAATTCAAAAACTTGAAAACCCAATAACCAACTCGGATGGATCTGTTTATGAAAACGTCTCCAAAGATCATCAATGCATAGATCATCGTGTTCACTATCACTAGCTTCACTACAATATTGTTTTTGTGTTTTAATGAACTATCATCATACTTCCATATGATGAACAAAGCAACAATCATGGGAGTTAATACCCATACCGCACAGAGAAGCATTCTCCAATTGAACCTAATCAAAGTTGGTTAAATCCAAAACTTTCTGAAATCTCATTCTCTCCCTTTCAAACAATCCAATCAAATTTTTAATACGTTTGAATATCGAATCTTCATATCTAAAATCCAATGGATTAACGTCGATTTGAGAAACCCATATGAAAAAATAAAAGGAGAATTCAATGCGACAGATTAATTGGAAATGGGAAATAATCCGGTTCATACCTCACCTAGAGATCGAGAATTGGTTTCGTCAGACCCTCGAAGGAGCTGAAGAACGAAAATGGCAGAAAGGCCATTGCAGAGAAGAAGGAGAATAAGGAATAAAATATTTCTGATAATAAAGTAAGGTGGCTGCTTGTTCGTACAAATACACGAACGAAATTTGGTTTGGGCATACCCGACCGGTTTACATAATGCAATAATAAAATAAAAGATAACCAGAATAACCGGTAAACTGGAAATACTGTAGCAATACTCCCTAGTTCACAACATTCTTGGTCTCAAGAATGGAATTCGGGAAATTTGCTGATGAAGTCTTGGTAGAACTCCCAAGTTGCTTTCTCTGGACCCTCACCCTGCCACTGAACGAGCACCTTAGTTACCGCGGAGTTCCGGCGATTCACCATCTTGGTTTCAAGGATTGCCTCTGTTTTTTTGGATGTTGTGATATCGTGCCAGTATTGAGGAAGAAAAGGAGCTTTAGTAGGTGGATTGGGATAAAGCTTGAGTTGGCTGACATGAAATACATCATAAATAGCTGCGCCTGGTGGAAGCTCGAGCTTGTATGCAGTCGTTCCCACTCGATCTACCACCTGGAAGAGACCGTAAAACCTCGGAGAGAGTTTATGTGGAATTCCTCTATTTTTGAGGGAGTGTTGCCGGTAAGGTTGTAATTTTAGGTAGAGAAAGTCACCTAAATTGAATTTTGTGGCCGAGCAATGGTGATCCTCATTTTGATTCATCTGGTTTTGAGCTCGTGTAAGGTGAAATTTGAGCATGTTGATGAGTTCCTCCCGTTTTCTTATACTCCTGTCAATAACAGAACAAGAACTTTCTCTAGGTAAATAAGACAGATGAAGGGGAGGAGTCTGCCCATAGAGTACCTCAAATGGAGTGCACTGAGTAGTTGTCTGGTATGTGGTATTATACCACCATTCAGCTAAGGATAACCACTTAAACCACGAAGAGGGAGCCTTGGAAGTCATACACCTGAGATAAGTCTCGAGTGTTTTGTTCGTTGCTTCCGTTTGCCCATCCGTTTATGAATGGTAAGCGGTGGAAAACTTGACCTTGGTGCCTTGAGATTGGAACAATTCTCTCCACACTTCGCTGAGAAAAACCAGATCCCGATCGCTAGCAACATCTTGTGGCATACCATGAAGTTTGAACACATGATCGAGATAGGCTTGGGCAACATCCAATGTCGTGTATGGCTGAGATAAACCAATGAAGTGGGCATTCTTACTGAGGCGATCCACCACAAGAAGTATACAATGCTTACCATGTGAAGGTGGAAGACCTTCAATAAAATCGAGACTTATGGACTGCCAAACACCCATAGGGATTGGGAGAGGCTGTAACAAGCCAGGGGAAGCAGCTTGATCATACTTGTTGCACTGATATCTAGAACAATGTCAAACATAATTTTAAATCTCGAAACTCATCTGAGGCCAGAAAAATAGCGATTTGACTCGGTGAAGTGTTGCATCACGACCCGAATGACCTCTAACGATTGAATCGTGCAACCAACGGAGTATTAAGAGCTTCACATTCGCATCATCTGCTACAACCAGTTTGCCCTTTCTACGGAGCTCACTGTTATTAAACGAGAAAGATGGGTGCGACAGTGGATTAGCTTTGATATCTGCAATTTTCCGAGCAGGGGAAGCATCTGTTTGCCACAACAAGCGAATGGAATCCAAAAGTCCATCGTGAGCCTGTGATAATGTGATATGCAAAAGGTGGGAACTAGTTACCCAGGAGAGTGCATCCGCGGCATGATTTTCCTTTCCTTGTTTATATTGAATCTTATATGTGTACCCCATCAATTTAGACAGCCACATGTGTTGGAAGGGAGTAGTAATTTTCTAATCCAAAATGAATTTGATTCTCTTTTGGTCTATTTTGATAATGAAAAGCTTATGGGCGAGATAGGAGCTCCAAACTTGTACCGCGTGGACAATAGCTAGGAGTTCTTTCTCGTATACCGATTGTGCTTGATGGTGAGGACCCAATTTGCGGCTTATGAAATATATTAGGTGATGATCATGCATCAGAACGGCTCCAACCCAGTATTTAGAGGCATCGGTTTCGACTATAAAAGTCTTTGAGAAATCCAGTAATGCCAAAACCGGGGATGTGGTGAGAGCACCCTTGAGATTCGCAAAGGAGTCAGCTGCGTCATTAGATCAATGAAACCCATCTTTCTTGAGGAGATTTATAGTGGTTTAGCGATGATGCTATAACCCTGAACAAATCGCCGATAGTAATTTGCGAGCCCCAATAAGCTACGAAGTTGTTTCTGGTTCTGAGGAGTTGGCCAATCGCGGACAACAGAAATCTTAGCGAGGTCAGTACTAACACTAGTAGTAAATATAAAATACCCTAAATACTCCACAATTGTTGCCCCGAATGTACATTTAGAAGGCTTCAAATATAGTTGTTGGGAGCGAAGGATAATAAACACTTCTTTGAGGTGATTGAGATGAGATTCCCAATTTGGGCTATAAACCAAAATATCATCGAAAAGACAAGCAAGAATTTGCATGCAATCCCCTGAAAAAAATAGTTCATCAAACCTTGAAAAGTACAAGGAGCGTTAGTAATACTGAATAACATAAGAAGGTACTCGTAATGCCCCGAATGAGTCTTAAACGTTGTTTTATAAATATCCGTGGGATCCATGTGAATTTGATGAAATCTGGCGGGAAGCTCCAGCTTTGAAAAATAATGAGAACCTCCAAGTTCATCCAGCAAATCATCGAGCAAAGGAATGGGATATTTATCCTTGATGGTTTGCTTGTTAAGTCCGTGATAATCGACACAGAATCACCATGATCTGTCTTTCTTTTTGACTAAGACGATAGGAGAAGCATATGGACTTGAGCTATATTGTATAACCCTCTGTTCAAATATTTATTTAACAAGTTTATCAGTGACATCTTTTTGGGAAGAAGAATACCGATAAGGGCGGAGGTTGATCGAATTTGCCCCTATTTCCAATGGTATTATGTGATTGAAACCAGTACGGAAAGGTGGCAATTCGATAGGATCCTTGAATAATCAGCATAAACCTCCAGCAATGTCTACAACCTTGGGTCAGAACCCATCTCTGTTCCTGAAGCAACGATGTGGCACACTTGAAGATCAAAATGGTTGGGAGAAAATTCTTCGACCATTCGACACTGGAGCAATGCGATTTGAGGAGACTGTGAGAGTAGATTATTCAAGCTACCGCCTCGAATCACCTCGAAATCGTTCTTAGTAACACCATGAAGTACATGTTTAATTCCTTGAATAGAGAACTCCATCTGTAAATGAGCCATTGAATTCCCAAACCAAATCATAACAATCGAGTGGTAAGGTGCGAATTTCGATTGAGAATTTGTAACCCTGCAGCAACCATGTAAACTCTAAGCATTTAAATTTTGACAGAATTGTATTACCATTGGCAGTAGAAACTGGCATAGGCTTGGTTTGCTCCAAATGGCAACCCACATCTTTTGCCACTTGCAAGTCAAGGAAGTTATGTGTGCTTCTGGGATCAATTAGGATGTAGATTCTCCTCTTTACAATCTGTCCAACGACTCGTATACAGTTGTAATTGTTGGCGTGGATTCATTAACCTCTTGCAGCTGCTCCATAGGCGTTTCCTCCTCATCCATTGAATCACCTTCACCATCACCCTCCAAGACGTAAATCTAGGATCGCTTTAAGTGATGACCGGGGGTATAGGATTCATCACAAAACATACAGAGACCCTTGTTACGACGTTCTTTCATCTCCTCATATGAAAATCGCCTAGGCACTCTCTCGGTTGATATTCTGTTTTGGGTATGGGTTAGAGGTTTGTTGAGAGTGTGTTTTGGGATTTCAGGTGTGGGTAAAATAGGCGGTATGGTGCTGTTTTTGGGGAAAGAAGATGATGATGGAGATGGTGCTTTAGGATAAAAGCTTTAAGAGGAGTGAGTTGTAAGGCTAATTTATGTAATCTAGCTATTCGGGCAGCTTCAGGGACCGAATAAACTAGTAATTGGCGGATATGTAGGGATAAATGGGGGTTCATATTGGTTAGGAATAAGCTCAGGGCGTGAGGTGTGGGAAGTGAAAGGCGGGTTAAGATATTTTCGAAGTTATCGAGGTAGGTTTCTACCGAGAGAGAAAGCCCTGCTTTAGACTCATCAACTCCGAAGGGGGATCATCGTATAAATCTCCAAATCGGGTTGAAATATCTACTACATATTTTGTACAGGAAGGAAACAAATCGAATTTGGACGATATATAGTGATGATGCCATTGCATAGCCTTACCAGTCATGTGGAGAGATGCTAATCGAACCTTAAGCTCGGGAGGGGTTTGGTCCAGTGAGAAAACTGCTCGCATCAGAACAGCCAATCTCGCAAAGCCGTTCCATCAAACATCGGGAAACCTATCTTCGTCAACCTTGTTGATAATCCATTGGGCAATGCTGGAATATGAGTGTTAGGATGTTCACTTGAAACAGTCGTGTTCTATTTTGATGGATAAAGATCTGGAGGTATTGGGGGTTGCTCCATGAACTGCGCTGAAGTCACTGCCGTAGATGACGACGGAGTAGCTTCGATGGGTTGTTTTTGAGGATCTGAAGACTGAGAGAGGAGCTTAAGCACCATCTTTCCAGCTTCTATAACTTCCCGCCGAGCTCTGTTCTCAAATCGTCGGTCCGTTGCCGATGTTCCTCAGCTTGTTGAGTTTGTTGGGTTCTTATACCCTCCACTTGTTCGCGGAGGTCGATCATTGACCTGGTGTCAACCATTTTTTGTCACGATTAGAAAAACGATAGCTCTGATACCAATGCGATAGATTAATCAAAAATGGGAAATAATCCAGTTCAGGCCTCACCTAGAGATCGAGAATCGGTTTCATTAGACCTAGAAGGAGCCACAGGTGAAGGATTCCCTCAAAGGAGCTGAAGAACGAAAATGGCCGAAAAGCCATTGCAGAGAAAAAGGTGAATAAGGAATAAAACCTTTTTGATAATAAAGTAAGGTGGCTGCTTGTTCGTACATATGCACGAACGAAACTCGGTTTGGGCATACCCAACTAGTTTACATAGTATAATAATAGAATAAAAGATAACCAGAATAATTGGTAAACTGGAAATACTGTAGCATTCAAATAGCTTAATCGAATTGATAGACTTAAAGTACATACAATTAAAATTCAAGAACGAAATATTTTTTTCAAGAATGAATATGTTTAATACTTAACATACTTAACGAATAACAATACTGTAGCGTCTAACCGCATCGTCTAATCGCAGGTCGATGTCGCAGACGCTACAATTTCGCAGTGGTTAAATCTTTTTACCGGAATTTTTTACGGTCAACCGCAGCGTTTAACCGCCGGAAGCTGCGATGGTCAAACGAAAAACGTTTGGCCGTATGACGTAGCCGCAATTTCCTGCGGCTACGAAACGAACAACCCTAATGTCAAATAAAAACGTAGAAGTAGAAGTTTCTTCTTCTCCAATATAGTGAATTGTGACGGAGAAGTCAAATTGAAACTTTGACGCTATGGGATTTGAAAAATCAATCATGTGATGGTTGCAAGGTACAAAATCCAAGTCGAAAACCATAACAGGCAGGACAACATATAAAAGAGCGTCCTATTGAAATATATAAATAAAAATATTTTTTTAAAAATAATATTTTTTCAAATGTTTATTTTAAATGTAACATTAATCATTGGAGAAAATATGCAGAATATTATAACTAAATTTATTTATAAGCATTCTTTTTATTTTGATAGAGTTTTAGGTTATTAGGCTTAATCCCTTACCCCGCCAATTGTTTTTGATCGACAATGATTCGAATATATAAACGATTTAATGTTGAGTAGAGAAACGACAAAGAGTCTTATATTGAGAATTTAGAACTTCGATCTAATGCGTGGAATGGTTGATAGATGAAAGCATAAATTTATACTTTATGATGGAACGTCAGGAAGTCTATTCATGAAGCCCTGGGATAACTATAAGCCAGGAAAATCAAGCTAACCAAATCATACTACAAAACAAAATTAGAGATTTCAGCATTATTTATTAAATATTTGTTTAATAATATTTTGAAAAATAAACGTTATTGTAGATTTAATTTTTTTATTTTAACGTAGTTAATTTATATTGATGTTTCAATGGTCTCTATACGTCAAAACTATATAATCAAATGATTATTTTCAATTTTTTAGAATATGACGGCATGGGCATTCAATTATCTGTTCATGGTTCGAATCATTTTTTCAGATTTCGGATATTTTGGTATTAGTGTTCCAAAACTCATTTGGATATTTAGAATTTTGATTTATATTCGGTTTATATTCCGTTTGGTTTCATCTCATTCGAGTATCCAAAATATAGATAAATTAATTTTAAAAAAATAATTATATGAATAAAATTAGAGATTTCAGAATTAATTACTAAATAATTGTTTAATAATATTTTTAAAAAATAAATGTTGAAGATAGTTATTGTAGATTTATAAATTTTTTATTTTATCATAGTTAATTTATATTGATTTTTCAATGATCGCTTGTAAATTGATTTTTGAATGGTTTCTATAGGTCAAAATTATATAATCAAATGATTATTTTCAATTTTTTAGGACATGACGGCATTGGCATTCAATTACTTGCTTGTGGTTCGAATTATTTTTCTCAGATTTTGGATATTTTGGTATTAGTGTTCCAAAACTCATTTGAATATTTAGAATTTTGATTTATATTCGGTTTGGGTTCTATTTGGTTCCGTGTGAATTCGAGTATCCAAAATATAGATAAAAAAGTTAAAAATGATTATATGAATAAAATTAGAGATTTCAGCACTAATTACTAAATATTTGTTTAATAATATTTTCAAAAATAAACGTTGAAGATAATTATTGTAGGTTTATAATTTTCTTATTTTAGCGTAGTTAATGTATATTGATGTTTCAATGGTCGCTTGTAAATTGATGTTTCAATGGTTTCTATACGTCAAAACTATATAATGAAATGATTATTTTCAATTTTTAGGACATGACGGCATGGGCATTCAATTATATGTTGGTGGTTCGAATCACTTTTTCGGGTTTTGAATATTTTGGTATTAGTGTTTTAAAACTCATTTGGATATTTAAATTTTTGATTCATATTTGGTTTCCATTTGGTTTTATCCCGAGTATTCAAAATATGGATAAAAAACTAAAAAATTGGTTATATGAATTAAATTTAGTTAAATTTTAAAAACTTCCGGATATTCGATTATTTTGGATATTTTAATGTAAAAATAATTGATATTTTTAAATTTATAATTATAATTTTGGGTAGTTAAATTATATAAGTTCTAAATATAATTAATATTTTTAAATATATAATTGTATTACGCATAATTTTGGTATCTATTTAGTTTTCGATTTGTATCAGTTCAATTCTAATTATTCTGATATAAAATTGTAAAATCCATTTAAATATTTTGTCGGTTCCGATTTAATTTGGCATCCATTATTTAGATCAGGTTCCATTGGATTATTTTCTGCTATTTTTTTCCAGCCATGCTATTATTTCATAATTCAATCTAATATGTGAAGTATATATATATATATATATATATATATATATATATATATAAAAGTGTTTAACGTTTAGTAGAAATCAACTGTTACATTTCCCGACGAGGATGATAGCAACTAAATATTCACCCCTTGCCGGACTGAATCATTCTAAATTCTAACAAAATATCGGATGACTTTTATTTTAATTTATAATAAAATCTAAGCTTTTGCGTTCAATCATATATATATATATATATATATATTCATATCATCCATTGTTAAATGGAAAACACACTATTATGAATTGGTACAAGGACAATACATACACATCAACAAATCACGTACGGATATGAAACTATATAACGATGCATGCATGTATATGTGTATCATCCATTCATGAATGGATCAAAGACACTCTTCAATCTTTAACATATAAACATACACATGACATACATGGATGGATGACACAGTATGGTTAGGTCGTGAAGATATTATTATTCATAGTCCCATGTGTAATTAATTAGTATAGTATTTAAGCTAAGTAAATCGTTACAATAACGAAAATTTAGTTGATAATTAATTAACACTCTTAAGATTATGGTAATACATAATTAATTAAGAAGTTGGTTTAATTAAGGGTTGTTAATCACGCGGTGAATTTATTCTCTCTATAAAAGCAGTACCTCACCTTCCACAAACCCTCAATATCAAACTCACTACATCTTTCTCTCTTACTCTATTATTTCTCATCTTTCTTTATTCCTCTCTCTATCTATAAAATATCTCGATTGTATATATATATATATATAAAAATAGTAAAAGAATAATAATAAAAATGGATAAAAGAGGAGGAAGTAGTGGAGTTTCAGGATCATCAGGAGAAGCAGAGGTGAGAAAGGGCCCATGGACGATGGAAGAAGATCTTATTCTTATCAACTATATCGCCAATCACGGCGATGGCGTTTGGAACTCTCTCGCCAAATCTGCAGGTTCTTTTATATATCAATCTTCAATTATAATTAATATGTCACCAATAATACATATATACATGTATTTTTCTTTATTTCTTATTACGTTGTATGTTATTGAGCTAGGGTTTCCTCATAGCATGCAAAATTATATTTTATAAAAAAAAATCATGAAAAATTATATATATCATACATGTATAAATCACATATATATAAATCTATAATTTTGTTTATTTAACTAAAAACGTATAAATTATTTAAAACAGAAGACGTTTTCATGTTTTGTGTGATGTTATATATATTTACATCTATAGCATATTTTTCATGAACATGTAAATATATATATATATATATATATATATATATATCATGATGCTAATTATATATAAGTATGTGTATATGTGATCTTGATTAATTATATGAATGTATAGGTCTAAAACGCACCGGAAAAAGTTGCAGGCTCCGGTGGCTGAACTATCTCCGTCCAGACGTACGACGCGGAAACATCACGCCGGAGGAACAACTTATCATCATGGAACTTCATGCTAAGTGGGGAAACAGGTTGGTTTAATTTACATAAATAAATGTATATTAAAAAAACAAACACATATATTTACATATACACTATGTGTAACGAAGAAGCAAAGGCAAAATCTTCCAACTTTGAATCATTAATATACTCTTGAGGCTATATGCTACGTAGATCTTTGAAAAGACAATACAGCAAAAAATGTTTAATTCCTTTGTGATAAACCTTTGATCGAAGTTTGTTCTTAGCCGTTTATTTTTGCACGTGTCAAAAATTTTGTAGCCACTAACATACAACCTCATGCTTTTATCTAAAACAACATGAAAACCTCGTGCCTATTATTCAATCTTCTCGAGTGATGTCCCACGTTTCTGGAATATTTAATCGGTTTTATTCATTAAAGTTGTTTTTTATTTCTTTTTCTCTTTTTTTTTATCAGATTTCTATTTTTTTTTACGTATAGAGCTGGAAAATATGGCCCAAGTTACAACCTACATGATTCTCTAATTCAGTAAAAAGTATCCTATTTTATAAGTAAGTGCGATTTAATATCATTTTATCTGTTAATTATAAGTATGAACCATACCGTATTGGGTCAAGATTTGAGTTTTTTCTTCTCAATTAAGAAATTACATATATTTTGATAATTCATAAAACTACACTTTATAAGTAAACCCTTTTAACAAACAAACAAGTAACAATAAGTGAAAAACTTTATTAGACTAATTAGCAGAAAAATAATAATTACCAAGACAAATGAAAAGATATAAACATAGTACATGTAATAATAGTACAAAAGTAAACCTCGTGACAAAACAAAATTGAAATAAATACAAAAACTTTAATGTTTTGGCTTTATCTAGATGTACTTGGTCAGAAGACATCTTAACTCCACAAGATTCATTAGTTCATCTAACAGGTTAAATAATGATGTGATTAGCTAATAATTTAACTCTTAATCATATGATCAGGTGGTCAAAAATTGCCAAACATCTTCCAGGAAGAACCGACAATGAGATCAAAAACTTCTGGAGGACAAGAGTGCAAAAATACATCAAACAAACTGATGTTCCAATAACAACAACTTCGTCCATTGGATCTCAGAGTTCAGAAATCAACGATCAAGCTGCAAGCACATCAAGCCATAATGTTTTTTGTACACAAGATCAAACGATGGAGACGTATTCTCCTACAACGACATCGTATCAACATACCAATATGGAATTCAACTATGGTAATTATTCGACGACGGCTGCAACGATGACGGATTATCCAATACCAATGACCGTTGATGATCAATCCGATGAAAGCTATTGGGGCATGGATGATATTTGGTCATCTATGCATTTACTTAATGGTAATTGATTAATACTAATCAATTTATTATCAATCAAAATATGGAATATTGCTTTTGAGTGATTTTTAGGAGTACTATGATTAGTACGTGACATGTATATGGTTTTTGCCTCATTGTTTAGAGGTTTGGGATATAATTTATATATAGTATTAATAATCTAAATCCTTGATATATATATTTTTGAACTTTAGCATATATGTCCCCATTTGATGTTATACATAAATAAAACTGGTAGGGGTCATTTATATTTTGGATTTTAATTTGTAGTAGTAAAATAATTTGTCTTAGGAAGTATATATGAGAAGAGAATACTATTTAGATTTTGCCTATGATTAATTTATTTGAGATTTATCGTTTGTTTAGTTATTCAGTCTTTTCCACAACGACAGATATTTTAGTTATTCATTTGGTATTTTAAAATAATATTTAATAAAAAAATTAAAATATATAAAGGGAGAGTTTGAAAATTTATGTTGTAATCGCAAACTAATAAAATATATAAATTTTCGTGAAACAAAAAATTAGGCTTGTACCATGATTTAATGTTATACATACGCATGTGAATGGATGTATGTACATATCACATGACGTACACATCATGAAACATATAGAACCTAATCTTACCAATAGAAATAAGACATGTGTCACATGCATTACTAAAAATAGATAAATTTTGGTACAGTTCTCATTGCCTTTATTTCAACAATTTTTATCCATTTTTGGGCATCGCTAATCAACACGTAGAACTTGACGTGAGCCTAACTTCACGAACCAAAACCACAACCTTTAAGGCGAAGATATCGAAAACTTATATAATGATTCATTGTCATTGATAATATCTAACACCTATCCATACTTTAAAACCAAATAATATATTTTCCTTAAAATAAAAATCCAACATGGGATGAAAAATAAGATTCGAATGCCAAAAGGAGTCGACTATTTGACATAAGTTAGTAAAAAATGTGTCTGTAATATATCTTAAAGATTTATTATTTAGATAAATTCGGATATATATATATATATATAATAATTGGATATGAGACATGATGTTAGGTGTGAGCACTATAGCAAGATGGCAAAAGCATTTATGCTTTACCGAATTTTTTTAACGTTAAGTCTTTTAGCACAAAGACACACTTTGTTCGAATGAAGCATGTGTTAAGGATAAATCCAAACTCCACTTTCTCTTCTCTATGCATTGGCTATAATAGGAATAATTGACATTTCAATTAATTTTTGTAATGGGCAACCATATTTATATATTTATTATTTTCTGAAATTTTAAACTGTTATGTGAATTGATCCTATTTAACCTTTTACCATTCTAGTAAAAAAGAGCACATATATTATTAACTATTAGTATCTTCTTTTTGCATACAAAATTCGTTTGCTGTCATAATATTCCTGATGATGAAAAAAGTTAATTACAAATTAAAATCGCTCGAAATAATATAACGAATTTATGATTATTTTTGCTCATAACTTTTTTAACAAGAAAAATCCTTAATATATTATTTAAAAAATATTTTAATAAAATAATAGAAATACCATTCTAACATATCATTACCGGAACGAGTTTCAAATAAATATATAAATGAGTTTAAGTTATTAAATCATTACAATATATATCATTGTTATTAATTTAGTTAAAGAAACAATATATTTTATTAAAATAACCAAAAATACTATTAAATTCATAAAAATAATTATTTTTATTTCTTAAATTTATATTTACATAAATTAATATTAAAATAATTTTAAATAAAAGTTAAAATTATATAAATATCTAATTTATATTTACTAATAAAAAATATTTGATAATTTGCGAATAAGTGGATATAAATCTAGTCTCATATTAAAACTAAGACTAATTCTCCAAGTTGATATCTATATATATCCAAGATTTTTGTCATTCAAAAGCATTCACAAGTGGTGAAAAATGATTAAATTACAATTGAAGAATTTGAATTCTGCTAAAAACATATTTATAGTGAACCCTTCAATCATTAGACCATCACCATTTGATTTTATTTTGCTCATTAAGTAGTAATTAATTACCATTCTAATTCCAAATATACATCTCAGATAAATAATGAAATTTAATATATGTCAAGATGCAAATCTCAAACTATATATAGTATCTCAATTGTATCCATATTACATTCAACATGATATATCAATCGTTTTTACAAACATTAATTTTCTTATGGATCGAAGATAAGGGAACTCTCATTGTGCTTATAGACTAGATTTTTTCCAGCTAAAATCTTGAATTCAAAGTGGAGAATTGAAGCCAATGTGTTTTTCATGTGTGAATTGTGGACTTGCCATGTGAATAATAAAGAAAAACTTCACATGGTGGGTCGGTCACAAACTTAGAATAAATAAACGTGGAAGAATTGAATATTTTTATATTATCTTTTTTTTTTTATCTTTGCTTGTAGAATTATTCGATCATTATTCCTTAGCTGTACTTTCTATATTTAGCATTAACCATTCGGCTCCCGTCTTCATGAGTTTGACATCTTTTTTCCAACTTTGTTCACTTAATATTGAAGTCGGCTCATCTATTTCAGAATATTTTGATTATTACAGAGTTTAAATGAAAATGTAATGATTGATTAATTCATTTCCATTAAAAGGCAATAAAACTGGTTCATACTATAGTTAGCTTTCTCATCCCAATAATTAATACATTTTTTTAATATAATTTTTTTTATTAATTTGGTACACAACCGATCCAATCCAATTAATCTTACTAATTATATAACGAGAATATTCCATTTTGGATATAGTTATAAGATGGATTTATTAATGCCAATGAACGATGAGTAATTTTAGTTTTTTCGACACATAATTTTGTTCTGAAAATCAAGTTTTGATGCACCAGCTAGCCTCCAAAATATATAACATAAAAAATCCCAAGCTAATCAAGATGGAAATACATTTGGGATTGAGAATATATCCAACTAGATTTAGACACATGCTAGAAAAATATTCATATATTATAATTAATCATTTATATATTAACGGTATCACAAAATCACAACAGGAGAGTAAACCAATGTCACCAATGTCCTTCAGCTCAGACATCATTCTGCTAAAGAACAAATTCACCCCACTACTACAAGGTCATGGGAAACCAGAATCTGCAACTCTCGACGACAAGAAGACAAATGTAAAAGCACAACTCAAATAAGCTCAAAGAACAATGCCTCTGTCCTCAACAGCCCCCACTACAAGGTCATGGGCGATGATACACCATGCCTCAGTCCTCAACAGCCCTCACTACAAGGCCGTGAACGATGATACACGTGGAAGACTTTTATTAAGTATAATCTTCTTTATAAACATTGTGTAATCGTGAACCAAAAAGCTGTGAGTGGGAAATAAACAAAGAAATGAAGTTTGAATCTTGAAAGTTTCTTATTTCCTCTCAAAATCACATGGTATCAGAGCCATGGAAGAAAATTCAGATTCTGTTTCACCTTCTTCTTTAACAATCTCGCAATGTGTAACGTTAAAGCTTAATGAGAAAAATTATCTCTTGTGGAAACTGCAATTTGAGCAGTTTCTCTCCAGCCAGATGCTTCTTGGTTTGGTTACTGGTGCCTCACCTCGTCCCCCTCCCACACTAGCAGTTCGAAATGGTGAGCAGGTGACAGAAACAGCAAATCCTGAGTTCTTGAAGTGGGTACGCTCAGACCAGCTGGTAATGGCTTGGCTCTTTGGCTCTCTTTCTGAAGATGCACTCAAAGCTGTGTATGGTCTGAGAACTTCACAAGAGGTATGGTTCTCTCTTGCCAAGAAGTATAATCGTGTATCTGCCACTAGAAAACTAGATTTGCAAAGGAAAATACAAACAACTACAAAAGGAAGTAGATCGATGTCTGAATATTTGTCAGAAATCAAATCTCTATGTGACCAACTGGACTCCATAGGTTCTAATATATCTGAACAAGAAAAGATATATGGGGTGCTGAATGGTCTTGGGAAAGAATACGAAACAATATGTACTGTCATAGAGAGCTCTATGGACAGTTTTCCAGGACCTTGCCTCGACGATGTCATATATAAACTCACGGGTTTCAAGGACAAAATCCAAGCTTATGACAACTCCACTACAGTCACACCTCACCTAGCCTTCTATACGAACAGAGGAGGATATTCATCAGGTCGTGGCAGAGGATATTTCCGTGGTAATCTCAGGGGGAGAAGTAACTACTCCACACAAGGCAGAGGATTCTATCAACAATTTGGGCAGAACAGAGGTCGTGGCAGCTATGGTGACAACTCAGTTAAACCCACTTGTCAAATCTGCCATAGATATGGACATTTTGCCCTGAGATGCTACAAACGTTTTGATCAGAATTTCCATCCAGAAGAATTACCTCAAGCCTTGACAACTGTCAAAGCTTTTGAACTTGGAGACTTCTCTGGCGCAGAATGGTATCCTGACACTGGAGCAACTCATCATGTCACGAATACAGCTCAAAACCTGCAGAATATTCAGCCATATGATGGTTCTGACTCGATCATGGTAGGAAATGGTGAATTTTTGCCAATAACTCATGTGGGATCCATTCCCCTGCCAACGATATCAGGTAACTTACATCTTAAAGAAGTATTGGTATGTCCAGACATTGCAAAATCCTTGTTATCAGTCTCAAAACTCACTGATGATTATCCTTGTTCATTCACGTTTGATTCTGACAATGTTTTTGTAAAGGACAAAGTAACCAATCGCCTTCTCAGCAAGGGCAAAAAGCTTGCAGGACTATATCGCCTGGAGAATCCTAATTTCCAAGCATTTTATTCATCAAGGCAGTGTGCAACCTCTGATATCATTTGGCATCAAAGGTTGGGTCACCCTCATCCACAAGCTCTACGACATCTATCATCTACTAAGGCTATTTCTCTGAATAAAATCACAAACTCAGCTTGTGAGGCTTGCCAACTAGGAAAATGTTCTAGATTACCATTTGCTAGTTCAGATTTTAAAGCGTCAAGACCACTTGAACGCATTCATACTGATGTTTGGGGCCCTGCTCCTGTGAAATCTGTTCAAGGATTCAGTTATTATGTTGTGTTTATCGATAACTATTCAAGGTTTACTTGGTTTTATCCTCTCAAAGCTAAGTCTGATGTTTTTGTGGTCTTCAAAGCTTTCCAAAATCAAGTTGAAACACAATTTGGGCAGAAAATCAGTGTGTTACAGTCTGATGGGGGTGGAGAATTTGCTAATACTCGGTTTCTCACACATTCAACAAGCTGTGGTATTAGGCAAATCTTTTCTTGCCCACATACTCCCCAACAAAATGGGGTAGCTGAACGTAGACATAGATACATTGTTGAGTTGGGAATGGCCATGATGTTTCAAGGAAACATTCCACAACATCTGTGGGTAGAAGCTTTCTTCACGAGTAACTTTCTGGGTAATTTGTTACCGTCATCAGTAAATACAGAAATGCAGAGTGCATATGAAAGATTACATAAACAAGTTCCTGTTTACACGTCTCTTAGGATATTTGGGTGTTGTTGCTATCCCTATTTGAGACCATACTCCAAAAACAAATTTGATCCGAAGACTTTACCATGTGTCTTTGTTGGATACAATGAAAAATTTAAAGGATATAGGTGTCTACATCCTCCAACTGGTCGAGTATACATCTCAAGACATGTCATATTCGATGAATCAAAATTTCCCTACAAAGAAGGCTACAGAATGTACAGCTCAACAGCAGACACACCTTTGATGAAAGCATGGCAGTCTATTTATCCACCTCTGTTAGAAGAATCTGACATAGCTCCTATTGAAGAAATAGTTCCTAGAAGATGTAAACACAATCCAGTCTTGGCAAGTTCCTCACTATCAAGAGCAGCACAGGGCAGTCCAGTACAGAGTGCTACAACTCCTCCAGTTTCCTCAGATTGCCCAATCCTTGTTGACACAGAACCCCTTGTGGAGCCCACTGAGCCGACTCTCACAACAACTAGGAGAGAAACATCTGCAGACCTGACTCCAGTCTCAAATGCTCACCCAATGGTGACAAGAGCAAAACGAGGTATTACCAAACCTAATCCAAAATATGTGTTATCAATAGGAAAAGAGACTCCACCTGAACCAAAGAGTATTAAATCAGCTCTACGCCATCCGGGTTGGGCTGCAGCAATGACAGAGGAAATTCAGACTTGCATTGAAACAAAAACATGGACTCTAGTCCTACCACCAAGTGGAATTAATCTGCTAGGATGCAAATGGGTATTTAAAACAAAGCTACATGCTGATGGAGGATTAGATAAGCTTCGAGCAAGACTAGTGGCAAAGGGTTTTGAGCAGGAAGAAGGAGTTGATTTCCTAGATACATTCAGTCCGGTTGTCAGAACAAGCACAATCCGATTAATTCTTCACATTGCCACAACAGAGAACTGGGGAATTCGTCAGCTTGACGTTAAAAATGCATTCCTACATGGAGATCTCCATGAAGCAGTTTACATGAAACAACCACCAGGATTTGAGGATAAGGAACATCCTCACCATGTCTGCAAACTACAAAAAGCCATTTATGGACTCAAACAGGCACCTCGTGCCTGGTTTGACAAGTTTAGCTCCTACCTACTCGAGTTTGGCTTTAAGTGTAGCACGTATGATCCCTCTCTGTTTATCTACAAAAGAGACAGAAGCATCATCATCCTTCTCCTCTATGTAGATGACATGATAGTCATTGGGAATGATCAGTCACAACTCAACAGATTGCTACAGTCACTACAACTTCAGTTCAGAATGAAAGACATGGGAAAGTTGCAGTATTTTTTGGGTATTCAGGCTGAATTCACAGAGTATGGACTCTTTTTACATCAGGGAAAGTATGCTGCTGATCTTCTCAAGTCAGCTGGAATGCAGGATTGTGCTCCCATCTCCACACCTTTACCACTATCCTCAAACACTGTCTCTGATGCTTCAGTAGATTATCCGGATCCTACTCATTTCAGGAGCTTAGCAGGTAAGCTTCAATACCTTACTTTAACTCGGCCTGACATACAATTCTCTGTTAACTTTGTATGTCAGAAAATGCACAAGCCATCCACATCAGATTACGTTCTTCTCAAGCGCATTCTCAGGTATTTAAAAGGAACCATACATATGGGAATTACCTTCAACAAAGCCTTAGATCACACACTTCGCGCATATAGCGATAGTGACTGGGCAGGCTGCAAAATGACAAGGCGATCTACTGGAGGATTTTGTACATTTTTGGGTCTGAATTTGATCTCCTGGTCAGCTAAGAGGCAACCTATAGTTTCAAGGTCTTCAACAGAGGCAGAATACCGTGCCCTTTCAGATACAGCTGCAGAGTTATCTTGGATATCAGCAATCCTTGCACAAGTAGGACTTCCTCAATTCAACATACCGGAGATTTACTGTGACAACCTCTCAGCTGTTCACCTCTCAGCCAATCCAGTTATGCACACCAGGACCAAGCACTTCGATACACACTTCCACTATGCAAGAGAAAGGGTTGCCTCTGGTCTACTGGTCATCAAACATGTGCCATCTTCTCTTCAGCTTGCTGACATATTTACTAAACCTTTGTCGCAACAGCCATTCAGGGAGTTACGATTCAAACTCGGTGTGGATTTTAAACCCACATCGAGTTTGCGCGGGGATATTAACGGTATCACAAAATCACAACAGGAGAGTAAACCAATGTCACCAATGTCCTTCAGCTCAGACATCATTCTGCTAAAGAACAAATTCACCCCACTACTACAAGGTCATGGGAAACCAGAATCTGCAACTCTCGACAACAAGAAGACAAATGTAAAAGCACAACTCAAATAAGCTCAAAGAACAATGCCTCTGTCCTCAACAGCCCCCACTACAAGGTCATGGGCGATGATACACCATGCCTCAGTCCTCAACAGCCCTCACTACAAGGCCGTGAACGATGATACACGTGGAAGACTTTTATTAAGTATAATCTTCTTTATAAACATTGTGTAATCGTGAACCAAAAAGCTGTGAGTGGGAAATAAACAAAGAAATGAAGTTTGAATCTTGAAAGTTTCTTATTTCCTCTCAAAATCACATTATATGTATATAATTTTTTTTATTAAATTAGTTTTATTAAAATTTTGAATATTGATTATACAAATAAAATAGACAATAAATTAAATAGCTAAGAAATTATATATATAAATATTCAATTAAACCAAACTTTTATTGTATATTTTGTTGGCTAATTTTTCAAAATCTCTAGTATTTTATTCTATATTGTGTTTATTTTTATGTCAAAACAAATTTCATGTCAAAATATTAAAAATTTATATATATTATACTGTTAAATATCTATGTAATGTCATTTTCATAAATATGTGGTAAATTATTTTTTAATAATATTTTTTCTTAAAATACTTTTATTATATGACACATTTATAAATCATACTAGAGATAACACTTAAGTTTGTAAAGTTGGAAGAAATTTAAATGGAGCATGATTAATAACTTTTCCTTCTATCTCGCATCACACATATTGTGTGTCACAATTAATTGTTTTGAGAATCACTTTTGAATTTTTCTCAAGACATCCGGATGCTACTTTTCATATTCTTAATCTTAGATGGACCACCACGATTTTGATAGCAAAAATGTGACTTTTAGACCATTAATTGAATGTTTGTTCTTTTGGCTGTGAGCTTACATTATGTGTTCACCCATAACTTCATTTTACCTTGTAAACATCTAACCAATATTATAAACTATATAAACCTTACTACTCAGAAATCCTCGATTATTGGATCACAAAAATTCATTTAACATATTAAAATTTCATTCATTTGTCTTCGGGTTAATCATGTGATTTACTATAAGATTTGAATGATAAAAGTGTCCTAATCGGTGTACTAGTCGGTCTTAATCATATGGGATCCAATGATATCTTCAAGTCGAGATCGAACTTCTAGAAACCACTTATTTATTAATAATATTGTTCTAATGATATATTTATTTATATCAAATAACTAGATTTATACTCACACAAAAATATTCGTAAATTATATAATATTATTTATTAGTAAATATAAATTAAATTTTTATATAATTTTTATTTTTATTTAAAAATATTTTTAATATTAATTTTTGTATATATAAATTAAAGAAGAAAAAATAATTGTTTAATACGAATTTAACAGTATTTTAGTTAGTTTAATAAAATATATAGATTTTCTAACCAAATTAATAACAATGGTATATATTGTAATTATTCTATTAACTTAAACTCATTTATATATTTATTTGAAATTTATTTTGGTGACGATACGTCAGCATAACATTTATGTTAATAACATGTCAGTAAGATTAATTTCTTAAAATATTTTTCAAATAATATATTAGGGATTATTAAACTAAATATATTTATTTTTATAGACCATTTGTACTTTTCAACGTATAATTATTATATATACTTATATTAAATTAAAAATATAAATTAAATTTTCCATAAATTAGCTTTTAATGATTTTTTAAAATTAATTTTTCGAATTTAGATGACTTATTATTAAAATACTAATAATTTTTTATATAAAATCGAAAAGTTAATTGTGTTAGTAGTCCTTTAGTTTATGTGTTGTTAAAAATTGATATAATTTAAATGATAGTAGATTATGTGAAGTATATCATTTGATGTATTTTTCTGGACGTAAAAAATTGATGTATTTTTTGTAAAACACTTGGCGTATTAATATCGCATTTCCCCTATGTGCCATGTTTGACATAAGGAAATTTAGTTAGAAAGAAAATAAATAAACAAATTCACCAAAGTAAGAGTCGAATAGAATACATTTAGGTACTTAAAATTGAGTTAGACAATCATTACACATCAACATAAACAGTTATACAGTAGTGGCCTAATGCATAGGTCTCTTGTGTCTTATGCAATGAAACGGCTTGCTTGATATATTTCTGTTCTCTTCTTTCGTTTTTTTCACAGAAATTTCAAGAGAAACATCTGAAGTTGGAGTTAAAAGACATTCTTCTTAGAAGTAACAACGAGAAGATAAAGAAAGTCTTTGCATGTGACTAGCAAAGCCAAAATACTAAATGAGTTTCTTATAGAAGAATGAGAGTTCTTCGAATAAAAGGACAAATAGATGAGCTTGTTGAGTTGCGATCAGATGATATTGATGACGGTCTTGTTCGTTGGCATTGAATGTTTCTTTTGTTTTCCAAACTGTTATCCGTTCGGGATTCAACACGTACGATTTCTTAAGCTGAAAAGTTTAAGGTTTTATCGATGAACCGAATTTCCATTGGATATTTGCTTCCTTGTTTTCATTTTTTTGCCATCAAACCAATTTATCTTAAAGATTTCATTTCAATTAGAATTTAATTATTCATCATGTATGAGGACTCCCACTAAACATTCATGGTTAAAACACCCAACTTATAATTGGCGAATTCGTAAGTTCAATTCCTATTGGATACACGCAAATAAGATTCTCCAATAAATCTATTAGAATTGGCTTTGTATCAATGAAATCTTTTAAACGATATTTACAATCACAAAAAAAATAAAATAAAGAGCAAATATAATTTCTGGATAGTGTTTTAAACCTATTTTATACATTATCGTTCAATAAAGATTATATTACACATATCATATTGTAAAGTAAGCTAAGATAACACATAGTAGGAAACTTCCAAGTCTATTTGCCTGGATCGTATGATCATAGTCTTTTATGACTTGAGCAGTTGTGTGAAAAAAATTGATCGGTACAACACAACCATACCAAAATACAACCTCAGAAATAAACACCATTTTTAAAATTTTGAAGCAAAAGGTTTCATAACATTTCATCAAACTGCTATCACTAGTATTTTAACAAGTGGGTTTCTCTTTGGCTTGGTTGTTGCATTTAGTAGCCATACTCTCTACGAATCGAAAACAAAATAAGAAATGTAGGAATAAGAAAATTTTACTTTTGAGTAGAGTTAACCAAGACCTATTGAGTATAAATAGATATATCGAATATTGTAGTTGGTTAACACCAAAGTAAGAGAGTTTTTAACTAAAAAAATTTAGATTTTCTTGTTGTAAAAGAAAGAGATAGACTAAAGAAGTTGTTTTGTTCTTCAAACTTTCAAATTTATTTTCTCTGTTTTTGACATTGTGATTACATATATATATATATATATTGTTCAGATAAAAATCCTAAGCATTTGAAAGAGACAATGCAACTATTAACTACACATCGTTGATTTCATCAAGGGCTGCAAATCGATTACAAGTCTTGATCTTTGCCATATTGTCTGTCTGGTCCTTCTTGCCGTGCACTGTGTTCTTGTCGGGAGGAAGTACAGTCGACCGTTGAGGATGAAGCTTGGGCCAATTCTCCTTTTGGGCTTGTTTCATTTTCTCAACATTTGATCCAGAAGCTGAAGTGATGTCGTTTTGGTGACTTGGTTTAACATCCCCCCTCAAACGTGGAGGAGGCTTGTCGACTCCAAGTTTGAACCTTAACGAACTGAAGGTTGCATGAGGCAATGACTTAGTGAATATGTCTATAATCTGAAGATGAGCAGGGATATGCTTGACCTCTAAGGAGCCGAGAGTCACCCTCTCGCGAACATAATGATGATCGAGGTCAAAATGCTTTGTGCGAGCATGAAATGCCGGATTGGCTGTGAGGTACACCAAAGATAAGTTATCACAATAGAGCTCGAGAGTGGTTGTGAGTGGTATGTGAAGTTCTCGCAAAACAGAGCTGATCCACGTGAGTTCAGAAGCAGTTTCCGAGAGCGACCGATACTGTGCTTCGGTGGAGCTTCGTGAAACTATTGCCTGTTTCTTGGATGACCAAGAAATTATATTGTTTCCCAAAAACGTACAATAACTTCCGGTAGAACATCTTGTAACAGGGCAACCGGCCCAATCATTGTCACTATAGGCTCTTAACATAAAATCTGTGTTTTTGTTGAATGAAATGCTCATAGTAATCGTACCTTTAACATAGCGCAAAATCCTCTTTAGCAACTTGAAATCGGAAGTGCTTGGAGCATGCATCTTTTGACATACATAGTTCACTGCGAACTGAATGTCAGGACGTGTGAGAGTCAAATATTGTAATTTACCAGCAAGACTTCTAAAATAAGTAGGATCCGAAAACGCTTCTTGTTGATTAGGGACATTTTTCAGCTGAAGTGGTAAAGGAGTGTGCATTGCCGTGCATTCACTCATTGCAGCCAAGGTAAGGTCCTCAGCATACTTGTGCTGAGAGAGAAACAGTCCTTGTTCGTGGAAGTGTGTCTGAATTCCAAGAAAATAATGAAGCTCCCCAAGATCCTTCATTTTGAATTGTTTATTCAGCTCGTGTATAAGATTGGCCAGCTGATGAGTATTGTTTCCAGTGATAACCATATCATCAACATATAAAAGTAAGAAGATGACATCTCCGTTGTTGCAGTACACAAATAAGGACGGGTCAGGTTTTCTGCAGGTGAATCCATATTCCAAGAGGTAAGTGCTGAATTTGTTAAACCACGATCTTGGAGACTGTTTTAGACCATAAAGAGACTTGTGTAGAAGGCACACATGTTCTGGTTTGGAGGAATCTATAAAGCCTGCAGGTTGAACCATGTGTACTATTTCAGTGAGTTCTCCATGTAAAATGGCATTCCGTACATCCATTTATTTTACTGTCCATTGCATCACGATTGCAACATGAAGAACCAACCGTACTGTTGCAGTTCGGATCACTGGACTATATGTCTCTAGGTAGTCAATACCCTCTGATTGATCAAATCCCTTTGCGACAAGGCGTGCCTTTAATTTATCCAAGAAGCCATCAACATTGAGTTTTGTTTGAAATACCCATTTGCTGCCTAAGACATACATTTCGGGGATGCGTGGAACCAATGTCCAAGTATTAGCTTCTTGACAGTTGTTAATTTCTTCTTGCATTGCTTGTTTCCATCCTTGATGTTTGAGAGCCTCCTTTACTGTTTTTGGTTTTGAAAAAGAAACTTTGTTAAGCAATAAGGCATATTTTGAGTTTGGTTTTGTAATACTTGCTCTAAGGCGTGTGACCATTGGGTGAATGGGAGGATGCAGGGAGGCTGAACTTTCTGGAACAGTTGGAATAGCAGCAACGACTGGCTCTCTGGAAGGAGGAGAGTTGTTGCCTATAGATCCAGAATCAGAGTCTGGCGTACACTCAATGCTCTCCTCCAAAACAGAGATAGGTGTGGCTACTTGTAGGGAAGAGGAGGGTTGCAAATGTTGCTCAGAAGTGGAGGGTTCTGCAGCTTGAGGAGGATGAAAACGTGTTTGTGGAGGCTGTACTGAAGGCTGATGCAGAGTGCTTGCATAGAGCTTTACTCGAGGCAAAACAGATTCTGTAGCAGGTGGATTCCATGAATTAAACAGAAATGTTTTCTGTTGTTTGCCAAGATGTTTAAACAGATGTTAAATCAAGTCACCAAAACGACATCACTTCAGCTTCTGGATCAAATGTTGAGAAAATGAAACAAGCCGAAAAGGAGAATTGGCCCAAGCTTCATCCTCAACGGTCAACTATACTTCCTCCCGACAAGAACACAGTGCACGACAAGAAGGACCAGACAGACAGTATGGCAAAGATCAAGACTTGTAATCGATTTGTAGCCCTTGATGAAATCAACGATGTGTAGTTAATAGTTGTATTGTCTCTTTCAAATGCTTAGGGCTTTTGTCTGAACAATATATATATATATATATGTGTGTGTGTGTAATCACAATGTCAAAAACAGAGAGAATGAATTTGAAAGTTTGAAGAACAAAAACAACTTCTTTAGTTTATCTCTTTCTCTTACATGGTATCAGAGTTATGGATAACATTTCCATGGACCTCTATAGCGTACCATCTTTGAATATATCAAATTGTGTGACGGTGACTTTGACCGAGAGGAATTACCTCCTTTGGAAGTCGCAGTTTGAAGCATTTTTGTCGGGATAAGGTTTGTTGGGCTTCATCAATGGCACCAGGTCTGAACCTCCAGCTTATTTCACCTCCAAAGACAGTAGTGGTTCAACAACACAAACAACAAACCCTGAACATACAGCCTGGGTTATAACCGATCATGTAGTAAATTCGTGGTTGTTGGGTTCGTTTTCTGAAGATATTTTGAGCATTGTTGTCAGTTGTAACATAGCATTTGATGTTTGGGTCTCTCTTGCTAAATATTTCAACCGGGTTTCATCATCAAGATTGTTTGAGTTGCAAAGAAGACTTCAAACCGTGACCAAAATAGATAAAGACATGGGCACTTACCTCAAGGAAATAAAGAGTCTTTGCGATCAGTTAACATCCATTGGGAGCCGTGTTACTGAGAAAATGAAAGTCTTTGCAGCATTACAAGGATTGGGAAGAGAGTATGAACCTATAAAAACAAATATTGAAGGAGCAATGGACACCTTTCCTCCATTTTCCCTTGAAGATGTAACTCCAAGGTTAACGAGCTATGAGGATCGTCTTCTAGCTTACAATACGGAGTCCACTACTTCACCTCACCTTGCTTTTAACGTGACCAGATCAACACCTCCTTTTGGCTTTTACAACTCTAATGGTAGAGGCAGAGGTGTATTTTACAAAACAGATTTGGTACAAACATAAGAAATACAGTCGACTGTTGAGGATGAAGCTTGGGCCTATTCTCCTTTTGGGCTTGTTTCATTTTCTCAACATTTGATCCATAAGCTAAAGTGATGTCGTTTTGGTGACTTGGTTTAACACTTGTAACAAAGCAAAAAGAATTTAAAAAAATTAATGATATTTTTGTGAACATGTTAGAGTCGAGATATGTTTTGTGTTTGTTAAAAATCGTTTTAGATGAGATTTAAAAAAATTTCTAGTAATATATACGTGTTTGAAAAATATTTTTCTCTGAGGTAATTTTCTGTATCAATAGCTTTTCTATTTTCATATTTGACTGTTCACTATTAATTTTGCCATGTTTGAGATTTTTGCGAGAAAGTAGAGGAAAGAACATTCATATTTGTAATTCTTGGAGGAGGTGTTGCTTGCTGGTTATGCAGCTCTTGAATTACATAGTTTGTGAGCAAGAGCCGAGAAAATTACATAGTACCTAAGATTTTCAGTTTCTTTAGTTGGCCTAGCAGTAGTTTTCAAAATTCTCAGTGTTGAAACTGAATATTTTTTTGGGAATTGGTGGTTTGATGATTATTAGATTGAAATCTACACTAAGTACTTTTAGTAGCATTAGAATCATCAAGTACAAAAGAGGGAAAGACAAGCCTAACCAAAGAAATTCACACTAAGTACGTCCAAAAGAGTAGGTTATTTGCTACTATACATACTTAGAGTGGAGATTTCCTGAAATATTAGTGTTTTTAGCTCAAGACTTTTTGTAATTCTGTACATCGCATCTTTATTGCAACCCATGTTTGGAATTCTCAAGCTGAAATGAATGTGAGATACAGTGGAAAATTGTATCATATTGAGGTATTTGGTGAAGTTATCATTACATGTACAAAATTTATACTTAGAAGGTAAGAGAAGTCTGGTAGCTTGGGTTTTGTACATACAATTATAGTCATGGTTCACTCATTTGACTATGGAAGGCTAATCACGATCTTCTTACCTATAGCTCCTACAAGGCTTCCTACTTTGTGTTGGATCTAGTAATAAGAGTTTTAGCAATTGGGCCTTTGATTCATAGAGATTATTTTTAGCCAAAATTCTTGTTGATTGATATTGTTAATTAATTCATAGGGAAAAATATTTATAGATAATAATTAATTATTTATTTTATTAATTTAAATTAGATATATATATAATTTACTTCATATTTAAAATAATTTTTTTAAAACTTTTTAATATTGATTACGAAAATGAAATAGATAATAAAATTGGATTATACAAATATATTTAAATTGTATCTATTTTGGATAAAATTATACATATGATAAATATTTAATTAAACTAAATTTTTTTATATTTTGTTTGACTAATTTTTCAAAATTTATATTTTATTTTATATTATATTTATATTTTATGAAAAAATACAGTGTATGTCAAAATATTAAGGATTTACATAACTGTATAATGCTAATTTTCGTAAATACTCTAATAAATTATGTCTTAGATAATATTTATCTTAAAATGCTCTAATAATGTGATACATCAGCATGACACACTTGTAAATCACATGTCAATATAAAGTTACTTTGTTAAAATGATTCTCAATTAATATATTATAGATATATCTTCTCATAATTTGAAGACTAGTTACTGTCATTAAGATGAGAATATGTTAACTTTTTATTTTTGACGAGAATCAAAGAGACATGTTAAAATAATTGGATACTAGATTTATACCAATAACATGCGCAAAAAAAAATATTCAAAAATTATATAATATTTTTGATTAATAAATATAAATTAATTATTTATATAATTTTAATTTAAATTTAAAATTATTTTAATATTAATTTATATATATATAGATTAAGAAAAAAAAGTAGTTATTTTTTACGAATTTAATAGTATTTTTGGGTTAGTTTAATAAAATATATGGATTATCTATCCAAATTAATAACAATGACATATATTGTAATTATTTCTATTATCTTAAATCCATTTGTATATTTATTTATGTTAATAATACGTAAGAATAAAATTATTTTTTAAAAATATTTCTCAATTAATATATTAGAAATATAATGAAGCTATTTTTTTTTCATTTGAATATACAATAACACATCAAAAACGTCTAGCCTTTGCAATTCTTTTACTATCTTATTGTATTATAAATATATTAAAGTATTGGTTTACTTTATATTTACATTTACCACTTTCTTAAATCTTAAAATATCATCATTACTACTCCTATTGACTAACAAACCTGGTTTTTGTCAAGATTTTACAGAACGGGAACCTCCCATCTTGTAAGCGGTTGACTCTAATTTTGTTTCTTTTACCAGATTGTGTCATGTCTTTCTTCTCATTCTGCTTATGTAACTTATCCGTCATGCATCTGATTAATCGCTATGTTCATTCCCTTCACAATTTTGCTATGTTCATTCGCTTCACAATTATCACAATTTCGTTCTATTGTAAAAATTTTTAATCCTCTTCGTTTTTATCAAAAATTTTACTAAAATGATTTATTTTTATCAATTGTCTTATTCGATTTCTTGCCGTGGGTAGTTGCGGTTGTAGGTACGGTCAACATTACAATTGCGATATATGTTATTTGTTTTTTTACTGTCGGCGGTTGCGATTGATCGTATATTTTTAATCGTACCGTTGTTTTAATCAACGAATAAAAAAATTATGACGCATGACGAAGTGTTTGACTGTTGCAATTGACTAGAAATAATTGTGGCAATTAAACAAAAAACAATCTGCTGCATTCATAGTTTTCTACGACTTACAAACGAACATGACTAATATGTATTAATGATCACCAGTTTCAATATTTTCTGTTTGTTATTGAATTCTGGTATTATTATTTGGTCATATAAGAAGGACATCATAAATCAATAGACATTTAATCTCAACTATTGTAATCACAATGATTACATTAAGGGATAATCTAACGAATTTATTTATTAAAAGTTTGGCACGAAATCAATTCGTAAACTCATCAACATGAATGAGTTCAAAACCTATGAAGTATATCGAATTATCATGGGTTTATACGTATTTTTATTCCCGTACCGAATTACTGGAACTCGTTACTTACAAAAATGGTTTTAGATCACTTTCATGAGTTTTTCGACGAAAATGTTTGTTGTAGTGACTAGTTCGATGGCATAATAGCCGCAAACACTAACAAATGATGTATTAGAACATAAAAAAATAATCCGTTTGAATAAGAAGTGAAGGTTTAAATTGAGTTACTTTTGAAATTTAAAATATAATATTTGTAAATTGTTTGAGGATGAAATTCCTTTTATATATTAAGTGGACAACCAGTAAAAGTGCTCAGAATCTTATATGTACACTAGGGAATACAACTGAGAAGAGTTATACCGAACATTACTGTGCCGAACCCGGTTTAAGTTTGGATTAAGGTTTGAGTGTTGGCAATTGGGCATTTTATCCATAGAGATTATTTTTGGCTAAAATAATCTTTGATTATACATTGTTAACTAGTTCAACAAATATATCTTTTTATGATTTGATAATGTCATTAGGATGAGAATAATATTCATGTTAATTTTATCACTACGAAACCGTAACATTACAAAACGATTAAAAATCTAAGAAAAGAGATCCGACAACTCGTCTTTACCATTCTCATAGCTTCATTTTCGATATTATATTCTGTAGTAAATTCAATTTGATCTATATTTATATTAGTAATATTCTAATATAATATATTTTAAACTTTTTTGTTTCAAATCTAATTTTTTAAAATTAAAAAATTAAAAATAATATTTATATAAAAATATTTATTTATTTTAAATAAATTATATATAAATTTAAAATATTATATTTGTGTTTTTTTAATTTGGATTATCTGACTCATTTTCTTCTTCATTGTCAAGGCGTATGATAGCAAACGTGCGCATTTGTTGTAAACTCCAAATTACCCCTTATCATTAGTTTTTCTATCCTCATCTTTTTCATCACTCCTAACAAACTTTTTCTCAGAGACACATACACAAAAGCAAATCCCAGAAGAAGAAGTGAAAAAATGGCAGCGACGACTTTATCCATCGCAAGCTCAATCTGTTCCTCATCTTATCCCATTCTCTCTTCCTCCCATCACTTTCCTTCTCGACCCACTACAATCGAATTCCCCCCTCGCCTTAATGCTTCTTCTATGCTCAGCCACCGTGCAACCCACATCCGTCCCATCGCCGCCGTCGAAGCTCCGGAGAAAATCGAGAAAATAGGATCTGAGATCTCATCTTTGACTCTCGAAGAAGCCCGTATCCTCGTCGATTATCTCCAGGACAAGTTCGGTGTCTCGCCGCTGTCTTTAGCTCCTGCTGCAGTGGCCGTCGCAGCTCCGGCTGATGGTGGTGGTGCGGCGGTAGTACAGGAGCAAACCGAATTCGATGTTGTCATCAATGAAGTTCCCAGCAATTCGCGTATTGCAGTGATTAAAGCAGTTAGAGCTTTGACTAGTTTGGCTTTAAAGGAGGCTAAGGAGCTCATCGAAGGATTGCCCAAGAAATTTAAGGAAGGTGTGACCAAAGATGAAGCAGAAGAAGCAAAAAAACAGCTTGAAGAAGCTGGTGCTAAGGTTTCTATTGCTTAAGTAAAATCGAAAGTTGAGAAAAAATTGTGTCTTTTTGTGTTGTTAGCAATAGTTTGCGTTTGGAAATGTTGATTCAGCTTTTGAAAAAATTATTGTTATTTTGAATTTATTTGGTTTCTAATATCTGATTTACTTCATTGACATTAGCTTCGTTAGGTGCACATAAGAAGACATAAAAACAGAACACAACTACACTCACAGTTAGCTTCCTGACTTCTGTTTATGTAAAGGTATACGATTGAGTTTTTACGTATAACCTTTTCTATCTTTTTCTGGCTCAAATACTAAACTTTTCGCATCGAAATCCAAACGGAAATCGGATTAGAAAATAGAAAACGAGAGGCAGACAAATTGTTTATGTTTTCCTGTATTTTATTTTAGATGTTGTAGATGTCAAAAATTAAATTATTCTGTGTCAATTCTTAAGCGAGAAACACTGTAATGGGCCTTCGATTGAATAAAGCCTACTAAATATCTATAAATAAGGTTGAGATGAGTCTTTGTTTCGAAACAAAAAACCCTAATTTCTGTACGTCTTTCTCCGCCGCTGCTATCTTCTTATGGTTTTTTTCGTTTTCTTGCTATTGAAAGTAATGTTTTTTGGCGAAGATGAATAATGCTTAATATTTCTGACACCTCTTGTATGAGAAGAGTCTGATAAACTCTTCTTTGAGCACATTATGCAAAACACTGAGCCTCTTTTTGAATTTACATTCGATTTGGATTTGAGCTGTGTACAGTGCGATGATTGTAAAGTAATTCCTCGTACTGAAAATGCCATTTGGCTTGATAGACTAATATTACACCCATAGAATATGAGCACTTTCTGTTTTCTTTTTATCGATTTATAAAGGCGATGATGAATAATGCTTAATATTTCTGACACCTCTTGTATGAGAAGAGTCTGATAAACTCTTCTTTGAGCATATTATGCAAAACTCTGAGCCTTATTTTTATATTTTTAACAATCTTTCTATAGAATTAGATAATTTTTTAAAAAGATTAGATCTTATTTGGTATAAGATGAAATGCATATGTTCACCATGTGAATTCACTAACTTCTTCAAGAAAAAAAAGAAGAAGTTAGAGAAATTGTTTCCATCCTTCAAAATCAAACTTGTTGCTAGGCCTGTCTTTATGTTTCATGATCCGTTGACCCCATCCCGTTTGACAAGTTGCAGGAGGGGTGCTGGTTGCCTAAGCTAAGCTTTTAAAAATCATTAGCAGGTCGGAGCAGATGCAGGTCAACTTTATTTGTAAAACAGGTTATTCGGATACTCGTAGAAAGTGTTCCTCTTTCTGGACATCTCCGGTGATTCCATTGTCGTTTATTACTGTCATTTCTGACTATGGTATCTATCTCCTTCTCTCTCTACACTTCTGTATCTCTCAATCTCTCTTTCTATCTCTATCTATATATCTTTCTCACGGTTTCTTTCTACGCCTCTCTCTCGAGTCTCGGTCTCTCTCTCTATCTGGTTCTCCTTTTCTCACGGTCTCTTTCTCATATGAGCGGGTAACCCGCCGAGCCCACCTCATTAATGCGGAGCGGTGCGAGCTCTGGCTATGCACATTTGCGGATTCGACAATTTTGTTTTATGTGAATAATTTTCATCTGAACCTGCGGTTGGACTAGTCAGACGGGGCGGATACCATCTGCTTGACGAGCCCACTTGTTGCAACTAATGAGAGCACATAGTTAATGAAAAAAAATGCTGAATCAACAAATCCTAGAAATCTGACCGAGAGGTTGACGTTGATGTCAATCAGTTTTCTTAATGCGTAATATGTTTAATAGCATAGTGTGATGATTTGGTCTGATGGCTGAAGAAGAAAAAGAGTAAAAAATCTTTAATTTGATTCTGTTAGCGATATGTCCAGACTCATTAGCTTCACACTCATAAGACTTAGTCAAAGAGATGTAATAACGACATCTAGAAGTATTCTACGTATATGTATAAGCATAAATGTACATATACGTGCCCATGTGAGGTTTCTTATAACATGCAGAATCGTATTTATTGCTATATTACGCTAATAAAAATGGAACAAAAATACAATTTTGAAAGTTCGTTTTAAAGAAGCTAACATTATAAAATAAAAATAAAAACTAATTATGCAACGAAGTAGGCATGATTCAAGATTCCTCTCCTCTTCCTGTGTCAGCAGTTACGTATCCATTTCCTTATTGATTCATCAACTATCGTTTATTGTTATACTGACTAATATAACCAGTCTTATTAGATTTGCGATTAAAATAGTAGACATGAATCTGCACTACTAGAATTTGCAGATATCAGAGGAAAATACTTAAATACTTAAATAAATAAATAGTAATATATTTTTAAAACACACAAATATTTATTAATAAAAATAACATTAAAAATATAATACTTTCAGAAAATTATGTTGATAAATTTATATATATTATATAATATTATTAATTGAAAATTAATATTTTAAAAAAAGATATTAATAAACCGCAATTGACAAAATAACACTTTTTTAAATTATTGTTATAAATACAGCATTATTAATTTCAAATTTTAAAAATATAACAAATTTAATATTAAAATATTTTAAAACTTTTTAATAAAAAATTTAAATTCTAAATTAGTAAAAATTAAAAAATATAATATTTTAATTATATTTATAATTTATTTATGATAAATATGTATTTTAAGAAAATAATTTTGTTGCTTTTGAATTTTTAACTTTAGAATTTTAAATTTAGAATTTTTTTTTTAAAATATGTTATTTTAAAGTATTATTTTAATGTGATTACATTGTAAAATAATATTTTTACAGTTTTATGTTCTAAATTTTATAATATTAGTTTAAATTTATAATAATAACACAAATTTAATAAAAAAGTTTTAAACTTTTTTCTAATAAAAATAATATAGAAAAATCTTAAATTAGAAATAACTACCAAAATAATATTTTAATTTTATATATTATTTATTTAAATTGAACGAGTTCATATACTTAATTTATACTATTTTAAAATTTTTAATTTTAATATACTTCATTTAAAATAAAAACATAAAAATATGTTATTTCAAAATATTATTCTCATCTCAAATCCCAAATTATAATTAAACATTCTCAAAGGTCTAACCAGTATAGTTTGAAAGCATCTTCAACAATATGTCCAAGAAATTATGTATTGTAATTTTGACTTGGAATTATTAGTATTTACCATAACCATAGTGTTTATAATATATCATTGACAAAACTATTTGAGTGAATCTAAACACCAAACACACTTGTAGCGGTATAAGCTTCTAGAAAGTCTACGTTATGCTTTCTTCATCGTTGATGCAATGTCACACTATTAAACTTCTTTACATATTTACTGATATTGCCATTCCCATCTTCCTCATCAGCTTCCTATTATATATTCAGTTGTTTGCAGAAGAATACAAAAAACGCCATTAAAGCAAAAATCTCTCTATTCTCTTCTCTCTTCATGCTCTTTTCGTTTGTCAACTGTAAAATCCGGTAGAGAGAGATATCGAGAAGGAAATGGAGAAAGCTGATGATAGTCATGACTCTAGTGAATGTACGGTGTCTTTTTCACCTAGCTTCAGAATTTACTCCGGCAATGAAATCGCCGCGATGGCCGAACGAGTTGCCGATGAGGAAGGAGAGGAATTCGAGTTTGCGATTCTCCAAACGAATGCGTCTTCGTCAATTGTCGACGGTGGACTTTTGTTCCCGGTTTTTGATCAGGATCTCGTCTCCGTAAACTCCGCCGTGAAACCTGACGCTGTCGTTTCCTCGGAAACGGTTTTGACTCCGTTAAAAAATTTGTTCCTCCGCGAACGTGACGGTCATCAGACATCGCAACAAACGTATTCATCGTCTTCATCCGACGACGAGGATGACGATGAGCTCAACGCGATCCCGAGCGAGATCTACTGTCCATGGACACCAGCGAGATCCACGGCAGAGATGTCGCCGAGCGGAGGTTGCAGAAAAAGCAAATCTACAGGATCGTCTTCCACATCGTCATGGTCGACTAAAGGGTGGCGTATAAGAGATCTACTGAAGAGAAGTCAGAGCGACGGGAAACAATCACTTAAATTCCTGAATTCAAATTCAAATTCAAAAGTAGATGAATCTTCAAAGACAACGGTGATGAAGAAGAAAGAGAAGAATGTCTCTGCACATGAGAAGTTTTATCTGAGGAACAAAGCGATAAAGGAAGAAGACAAGAGAAAATCATATCTACCGTACAAACAAGATCTCGTTGGACTTTTTGCTAATTACGGAAAATCTTTTACTCCGTTCTGATCCATAAACAAACTCTTATCTTCTTCTCTTTGGATTTTTCCGGCGAAATTAGATTTTTTTCCAAGAAAAAAAAGATGTGGTTTAACTTGCATTCGTATCTAACAATAATGATATTATAGTTTATAAAAATGTACACTAGTAGATGGGTATATTTACGGAAATATCAACGAAAAAAATATTTTCTTAATTTACAATTATGTTACGCACAAATGTAACACTATACAAATATTTTAATATAAATATTATATAGTATGTTCAAATATAACACTAATCATTTAAATTTATAAAAATACCATAAATTTAATACTAAAATAATTAAAAACTTTTTTCTAATAAAATAATTTTAAACCATAAATTTAAAAAATTAAACTCAAATATTATATTTTAATTTTCTATGTACTTTATTTAAAATAAATAATTATTTTCATATAATAATTTATGCTATTTTGGTACGTTAAATTTAAAATTGTGTTATTTATTATATTACTCTATAATTAATTAAAATATTTATAAAAATAATATTAGATAATATTTAATAATATATTATACATAAATTTTTAATATTTTAAAATAAAATTAAATATAATATAAAACAAAATATTAAAACTTTTAGAAAATTGATTAAATAATATAAAAATAAAAATTTAGATTATCATATTTACAATTATTTACTTATTTAGTAATATTGCAATATTATTTATTAAAATAATAAATAATTAAAATTATAATATGTAAATAATTTTTTTTTAGAGTAGATCTGAATTTGGTTTCATGATTACAGTTAAGTTATACTTTTTTTTCTGGGTGTGTCCACAAGTTTTGATAATAAAGTTGCATCGCTTTCATAAGTTTGGGCGTAGGATGATGTAATTATGTTTGCAGATATTTTGTATTCAATTTTATAATGAAAGAATAATTATTAGAGCAAAAAAACGGTTGCAAGTTGCGTGGTTATATGAAGTTGATGTGGATGTTTTTGCTTCAAGAAAAAGAGATTCAAACACGTATATAAAGGAAAACAATAACCCAACTTTTATAGATAGAAATCATTTAATTATAAACGACACGTTTGCTTTTTATTTTTCCAATGGATATAAAATGGAAATTATTTTCGTAAAGAATTTTGGTAAACCTAACATTAAATCTTACCTTAATTTGTTTAGTTATGCTATACATTATATATATTCAACATTAATTATTCTTCTTTCATTATTTTTCTCTTTTTTCTTCTTTTTCTTCTTTTTTTATCTTTGACTGACATTTGTTTACATATTTAATGATTTGAGTTTCTAAAATCGAACATAAATCTCTAACACAAACATATGAAGAAATAATTACAAGAAATAATTTATCGGAACTTAATAACATTTTATTTCGTTTTTAAATAGAAACTTTATGATATATGTATTTGATTTTTTAAAATTTATATTTACACAAATTTCAGATTATTAATTGGGCTTTACGGTTTATTACATATAACTATTTATTGTACCATATTATTTGTCTACCTTCTACAAAAAATGGATTTGAGTTTAAGTTTTTAATTTGAAAATTAAAATTTATAAATTTAAAATTATTTTATGTAAGAATATTGTAAAAAGTATAGTATACCACTATATATCACAATATCATTATACTCTATTTATTTTACATAAAACCACATAATATATGATTTATTTAAAAAGTAACAAAATACATTAATTTTGAGATTATTAATTGAGTTTGCAACATTTTTTAATTGAGTTTAAGGTTTAGTATTTATAATATAAGTTGGTGTATGAAGAGTAATGGAAACAACATGATATATTCTTCTATTCTATGTAATTTTATATTATTATATGTTATTAATTACAAAAACTATTCAATATTAATAATAACACATATTTGAATTTTAAGTTTATTTATAAGGTTTGAAACGTATTTGTTGGGATTGGATTTAGACTTTTATTTTTACAGTTTAATTTTAATAAATAAAAATTTGATGAGTATAATCTCTCATTTTATTTTATGTGTTTATATATAATATAATGTGTTTTTAATTACAAACATTATTCAATATTTTGAGAAATATGTGTTTAATTTCAAAAATTTGAGTTGTGATATATGTGAACAATTTTTTTTATTTCTTAATAGGATCAAGTTTTGAATCAAATTATTCAATACAATCTAAAGTAAAATAATTGAAAAAAGTATAATGTTGTTTTACAACATAAGAAATAGAAACATACAAGAAGTATTCCAGGTGTTAAAATACTATTCAATAGGGAAAATCTGTTATTTCATATCCAAAATATATTTGGATATTTGATATATACTTAAGTTTCGGAGCTGTGCAAAACTATATATGAATTATAATTAAATTTAAATTTTATATTTAAAATTCATATAATATGTTAATTTATACACTCGCCGTAACGGGTTAGAATTATGTTAATGGATGCTGATGTGGCACCCGTGTGGCATATAACGTGGTAGATGATGTGACATAAACTCATTAAACCGTAGAAGTAGATGAAACAATTAAAACGCGTGAAATGAGTTTGTACCACGTTGTCTCGGTTTGTGTATATGATGTGACCGATGACATGGTCTTTATTTCTATGGTTTAATGAGTTTTTGCCAAGTCATTTAAATTTGTGCGGATGACAGTGCCTCTATTTTTACGGTTTAATGAGTTTATGCTACGTCATCTATCACACAAGTGTCACATCAACATCAATTAATGGAATTTTAATCCGTTACGGTGAGTGTATAAATTGACATATTATATGAACTTTGTGTATGAAATTTGAATTTAACTATATTTCATGTATGGTTTTGGACAATCCAAAATTTAGGTGTAAATCGAACATTTGATTATAGTTTAGATATGAAATACCCGATTTTCCCATTTCAATACAAGAAATATATTCCAATTGTTAAATACTATTGAAAATTTACTTACCTAACTAATTGTTTTGCTTTATATACTATATTCTTAATTTGATGTGTTTTTTGGGTTTTTTTTTGCTTTTACTAAATGCCATATATTAGATTACAAGGAATAAGTTCGTGATAGAATTTAGAATGAAAAAATAAATATAAAATGGAAATACTATAAATTTAAGAATATGGTATAACACAATGATTGACGTGTTATGGAAAATTGTATTTCAGTGATGATGTATGATCTTATGATGTTATTTAGGGTGATTTTATCCAATTAAGGTTTCTACACAATGGTTAATATAATACTATTTGCAATCTCAACTCTCTCTTTATATGTGTGTTTGTTGAATAATAATAGAGAGATAGAGATTTTATTATTATACTGATTTTATTAATCTTATAAATCTTACGGAGAAAAAAGAGAGAAAGAAGGAAGAGAGAAAGTTACTTTATCCGAATGAAGTAACATACGTATTTATAGAGAAAGAGTAAGTCGGCAAACGTAAGTTTACATAAATAATCAGACAATATTGTTGACTTTTTCAACACTCCCCCTTGATTATTTATTATTATTAAATTATTGTGTTCTACCTCGTTAAAAACCTTATCATGTAAAAATTCAACAGGATAAAAATCATGATAAGGGAAAAAGAGTACAGATACGCAATCTCCTCATCGAAAAGATAGATATGTTTCCCTTTATAAGTCTCGCAGATGACGCATTTTAATATTCTGAACGTGTTTTCTGAACGTTGTCGTAGGAAGCGCCTTTGTAAACAAATCTGCTGCATTATCACTTGAACGAATGTACTCGACGTTAAGTTCTTGATTTTTCTCAAATTCTTGGATATAGGAGAAAAATCTCGGAGGAATATGTTTTGTTCGGTCACTCTTGATATAACCTTCTTTGATTTGGGTCACACATGCAGCATTATCTTCGAATAATTTTGTTGGCTCCTTATTGTTGATTAATTCACTTGCTCATTCTATATGTTGAGTCACAGATCTGAGCCATACACATTCTCTGCAAGCTTCATGAAGGCCAATAATTTCAGCGTAATTTGAAGAAGTGGCAACCAAAGTTTATTTTTTGAGATCGCCACGAGATTGCAGTTCCACCAAGTGTAAAAACATAACCGGTTTGGGACCGAGCTTTGTGTGGATCCGATAAATATCCAGCATCTGCAAAACCAACTAAACCAAACTCGGGGTTTCTAGAATAAAATAATCCCAAATCAATCGTACCTTGGAGATAACGGAAAATATGTTTTATTCCACTCCAATGTCTTCGTGTAGGTGATGAACTATATCTCGCAAATAAATTTATAGCAAATGCTATATCTGGTCGAGTGCAATTTGCGAGATACATAAGTCCACCGATAGCACTCATAAAAGGTACTTCAGGACCTAATATGTCTTCATTATCTTCACAAAGTCGAAATGGATCCTTGTTTATATTAAGCGATCGATTAACCATTGGAGTACTCAAAGGATTCGCTTTATCCATATTAAATCGTTTCAATATCCTTTTCGTATAATTTGATTGATGCACAAATATCCTATCTTGGAAATGTTCAATTTGGAGTCCTAAACAAAATTTTGTTTTTCCAAGATCTTTCATTTCAAACTCTTCTTTCATATGAGTTCTTGCATTATCAATTTCCTTTTGAGTTCCAATTATATTTAGGTCATCTACATAAACAGCAATGATCACAAAGTCTGATGGAAATTTATTTATAAATACGCAAAGACATATCATATTGTTAATATATCCTTTTTTTAACAGATATTCACTTAAGCGATTATACCACATGCGTCCGGATTGTTTTAACCCATATAATGATCGTTGTAATTTGACTGAATATAGTTCTTTGGGTCCTTTAGAGATCTTTGATCATTCTGGGATCTTGAATCCTTCTAGGATTCTCATGTATATATCACTATCAAGGGTTCCATACAGGTATGCAGTCACGACATCCATAAGGTGCATTTCTAACCTTTTGGATGATGATAAACTCATTAAATATCTAAATATAATTGCATCCATGACCGGAGAATATGTTTCTTCATAATCTATTCCCGGTCTTTGAGAAAATCCTTGTGCAACAAGACGTGCTTTATATCTAGTGACCTCGTTTTTCTCATTTCTTTTTCTTACAAAAACCCACTTGCACCCAACTGGCACTACATCTTCAGGTGTAATGACAATGAATCCGAAAACATTTCGTTTTTGTATAGAGAATAATTCATTTCTCATGGCTATTTGCCATTTTTCCCAATGAGATCTTTTTTGACATTTTGTTACAGACATTGGTTCTGCGTCATCATTTTCATTTTCAATTTCTTTGGACACAGAAAAGGAGAATATTCCATTAATATCCTCTATTTTATTTCTAACCCATAATTTTCTATTTTGGGTATAGTTAATTAAAATCTCATATGTTTCTATATTGCGTTCGTCTTCTGGATGGAGTTCCACTTCACGGTTTTCAAAAACCTGCTTGCATATGTCTTCTGGACATTCCGTTTGAGTTAGTTCCTCTATAATCTTTTCACAAGTATTTTCGAGACGCTTTTTGTAAGGTTCTTCCAGAACCTTTTGATTTTGTTCTCCTACATACTTTTTCTTACGGGGATTTTTATCTTTTGAGCCCATCGGTCTCCCCCTCTTTAACTGAACTTTGGGTTCATTTATTTTATCGCCATCAATATGTTCTATAGAAACATTAATTTTTGATGGGACATTCATAGCGGGTATATATGATTTCATCACTCGTTTTGTATCTGTGAATGCATCTGGCAACTGATTTGCAATATTTTATAAATATACGATTTTCTGAACTTCTATTTCACATTGTTTTGTGGGAGGATCAAGATACAACAAAGATGGCGTACACCATTTAATATCTTCTTGCAGTTGTTTAATTCCTCCCCCTAATGTAGGAAATTCTTCTTCATCAAAATGACAATCGGCAAATTGTGCCGTAAACATGTCACTAGTTCGTGGTTCAAGATACCGAATAATACTTGATGATATAAATCCAATATATATTCATAATCTTCTCTGTAGCCCCATCTTTGTTCTTTGTGGTGGGGCTATAGGAACATAAACCGCACACCCAAAAACTCGAAAATGAGATACATCAGGCTTCTGGCCAGATGTTAATTGTAATGGAGAATATTCATGATATGCACTTGGCCTTATTTGGACCAATGTTGTCGCATGCAATATAGCATGACCCCATACTGAAATTGGGAGATTTGTTCTCAAAATTAATGGTCTCGCAATGAGTTGTAACCGTTTTATCAAAGACTCAGCCATACCATTTTGTGTATGAACATGCAGAACTGGATATTCAACATCGATTCCGAGAGCCATACAATAATCATTAAAGGCTTGTGACGTGAATTCACCAGCGTTGTCAAGTTTTACTTTCTTTATAGTATAATCAGGGAATGGTGCTTTTAACCTGATTATTTGGGCAATGAATCTTGCGAAAACCGTATTTCATGTGGTTAACAAACACACATGTGACCATCTACTAGATGCGTCAATTAAAACCATAAAATATCGAAATGGCCCACATGATGGGTGAATAGGCCCACATATATCACCATGTATTCTTTCTAAGAATACTGGGGATTCATTACTAATTTTGGCTGGTGATGGCCGAGTAATAAGTTTTCCTTGAGAACATGCTTTACACGAAAACTCGCGTGATTGAAAAATCTTCTGGTTTTTCAATGGATGGCCATTAGAATTCTGCACAATTTTTCTCATCATAACTGATCCAGGATGTCCTAGTCTTTCATGCCAGACTTTGAATGTACTCGTAAACTTCTGGTTTACCGTAATATACGATTCAATTATATTTATTGTTGTGTAATATAATCCAGAGGACATCATTGGTAATTCTTCCAATATTTGTTTCTACTCCCATGTAATGCAAAGATATTCAATGTTATTTTTGTTCATTGTCTCTATGTGATATCCATTTGTACGGATGTCTTTGAAACTTAATAAGTTTCTATGAGACTTGGGGGAATATAAAGCATCATTTATTTCAAATTTTGTTCCCATTGGTATTGAAAAACTAGCTCTTCTGGAGCCTATGATAATATTTGCATTACCCGATATTGTATTTACGCTTCCGGCGGAATCTTTCATTTTGAGGTAGGAGAAAAACTTTTTATCTTTAAGTATTGTATGCGTTGTAGCACTGTCTGCTAGGCATATATCTCCATTCTCACAAACGATACATTTTCTGGATTAAAATATTGATAAAGATGTATTAATAAATGTTAAACACACATATTTCAAAATCAACATATATTATAATAAAACTATTTTACATTAAGTAATTAAAGTTTAAACTTACATATATTTTTTTAAAAGACATTAAGTTTTGTTTTTGTTCGTAAGGAAACTAAATACAACTTTATATATATAACATTAAACTTAATTATCTTGTTCTTTGGTATTCTCGGAATCAGCAACATCGAGATATGCATTTCCATCGAAGGAAAGTCCGGGTTCATCCGAGATAAAGTTGGTTTCACTTTCTTTTCCTTTTTGTTTCTGTGATTCTTGATACAGATTAGCCAAATGTTTTGGTGTACGATAGGTACGAGACCAATGATCTTTCATGCCACATCTGTAACAAACATTTTCATATTGTATATATTTTGGCGTACAGCAGGTACGCGACCAACTTCTTTTTCATGGACTTTATTCTTTCTCCCAAATTTAAATTCATTGGAATGAAAACCTCTTCCTTTTCTTCGTCTACGTCCACCTCCTCGTCCATGTCCACGACCACGATTATGGCCTCGACCACGTCCATGTCCTTGCCAATTATTGTAACTGGATGATGCAACATTCACTTCTAGGAATGGAGCTGATCCAGTGGGACGAGATTGATGGTTCATCATCACAAGTTCATTATTTTGTTCAGCAACAAGGAGAACTTGCATTAACTCCGAATAACGAGTATATTCCTTTGCTCGATATTGTTGTTGCAGGATTACATTTCTAGGATGAAATGTTTGGAGAGTTTTTTCAATCATATCATAATCACTTACTTTTTCTCCACATAATATCATCTTAGAAGTGATTCGAACAACGCGAAATTATATTCACTTACACTTTTATAATCCTAAAACCGGAGGTTTAACCACTCATATTTGGCTTTTGGTAAGATCACATATTTCTGGTGATCAAACCTATCTTTTAGTGATTTCCAAAGATCTGCAGGATCTTCTTTTGTAATATATTCATCTTTTAAACCATCATGGATATGGTGGCATAAAAATATCATGGCTTTTGCTTTTTTTCTCATCGGATGTTGTTTCCGACCTATCGATGGTGCCAAGAAGGTCTTTTGCCTTTAAATGTATTTTTGCAGCTACTGTCCATGTCATGTAATTTTTTCTAGATATATCAAGGGCAGCTATCTCGAGTTTTGCCAAATTTGACATTATAACTATACACATAATAAAACAATGTGTCAAACATCAGTTTTATAAAAATTAGTTTATAACTATTTTTTAATAAATAATCATGATAAAATTTTTGGTATATATTTTAATTTATTATTATTATTATATATATTTTTAATAAATATGTATAATTAGTTTTAAGAATTTAAACATAATGATGACATAAATTAATTTATGATAAAATTATAAAACATTAGTGAATATAATAACACATAAATTAAAATAAATTAAAAGAAGAAAGAGAGAAAATTACTTCATTCGAATAAAGTAACATACGTATTTATAGAGAAAAAGTAAGTCGGTAAAAGTAAGTTTACATAAATAATGTTTTTGTGTTTATTTTATTATGAGAAACACAATTACATATCAATGCTCTAATCAGTTTGGGCTTGTATTTGACACTTTACAAAAGCCTATGCGGCCCAATAAAAGCTGACGAGCCCAGTTCGTGGTACGACCCAAACGACAGGTGACCGACGACCTGCCAAAGAGGTTATATTTAATGGCTTGTGAGGACAGTCGATTGATCTTCCCATTAAATCAACAACGTTTTGGATTTGCCTTGTCGTTTGAGTATTCATTTATTTTGATATTTTAATAGTTAACTTCATAAATTTTCAAAATATTTTAATAATTTAATGAGAAGAATATTTGAAAAAATAAAGACATAGTTTTAGGATCGAGGAAATTGTGTGAGACAATAATTTTATTACCATATCTATTCATAGTCACATTTTTTACTATTCTTTTAAAATCATTAAAATAATAGGTTTTTATTTTTCTTTACTATTCACACAATAAACGTTTACTATAAATTTTCTATCCAAAGAAAAATTAACGACAAACAAAAAAGCGAGGAAAATGTGTGATTGGAAAAAGTGGACAAAATCAAAACAAAGAGATATATTTAAAAAATAGTATGACATTAATTTCTATCCAATGATATATCGCAAAATTTAATCATTTATAACAAAACATCTTAAAAGTAAAGAATATTTAAACTAAGAAAGCATACATTATATATAAGAGTTTGAACTCATCACATGCTTAAATCAAATCATTACATCGAGACATTGAACAATGGTTGGACAGTTTTTCAAAGAAATCACAAGATTAGACCACAAAACCTTCCCCCAAACCTCTCTTGATCTTCGTCGTTCCAACGCAATTCCGACACACCAAATCTCAGTGTCTCCACGATTACCCCAACATTTAAATATAATCACAAGATTTCCACCGCAATTCGCTACTCTAGACCCTCGAGGACAACGCATAACAGGTAGACCTTCAACACCTTTCACGAACCTCCAAACCCTAGCTCTTGGATCATAAAATCTTATTATTCGAGTCTCACAATTAAAAGTGTACAACATGTTGTCAATAATACAAGAACTAACTTGCCAACCCACATTCAAAACATTATCCTTTTTCCACTTATTCACTTTAGGATCATAAACAAAGCTATTGTTACGATCCATTATGTAAATCTTTGCGTTCATCACAAAACTCTTGAGTGTTCTCTCGTACAATCCTTCATTACACAAACCCGAAAAACACTCCCAAGATTGCTTCTTAATGTCGAAAACTTCAATCCAACTGTTCAATGAATCTGTCGTCTTACAACCTCCAATTACATAAATCTTCTTGTCAACAACACCAAGTGCAGCGCAACCACGTGCCACACGCATATTAGGAAGAAACCGACACGTTCGAACCCGACAATCGATAACAAAGACGTTAGAAGTGAGCTCACCATTGACACATCCACCAAAAACATAGATCTCGTTATCGATCACAGTAACAGAAGATCCCCAACAAGGCAGAGAAGGGAAAGAAGATGTAATGGGAACCAACTTATAGTTATAAAAGTTAGATTCACTTCTGTAAGGTTTTTGATTGAGAGTGTACCAAATAGGGTTTTGCTCATGATGGAATCTCAAAGCAACGTAAAGAACGTTTTCACTGCTTCGAAGGAGTGATCTTACAACGTTAAGCTCTGTTGAAGCTATGAGACGAGAGAAAGTATTGCAGACAAGAGATAGTGAAGGGTAGTCACATCTTGGAACGTATGCGAAACAATTCACAACGATTTCATCTGGTAAGGAAGAAATCGAAGCGACATTAGTAGTCGGATTCTTGGACTTTGATTTCTTGAATTTTGGTGACATAGTTGATAGGACTGTGTGAGAGATACAAAGTGAATGGTTGCTACTGGAGTTTATATAGTATTTTATTATATTTATTAAATAGATAAAAGGAAACCATGTTCTGTTGTAAATGGCTATTAATTAGTAGTAGTTTAATGCCTTAAATGGATGGTTCAACTGTTTAAGATATAAATGCATTTTGTTAATGAGGGTTAGTCAAAGATTCATTATATCCTATTTAATAGTATCTATTAACTGCTATGTTTTTAATAATTTTTTTGGCTTTGAATAAATTATAATATATCCAGCCCATCGTATTTATATCTCATACAATGAATAAAAACGACAAAATAGATAACACTCCGTAAAAGTGAAATAGTAAAATATCTGATATGTGACCGTTGTTTACTTTCTGACCTAGTTTTAGGAGGGCCGACATAACTATATCAAAATTTTTTAATTAATTGTTATGAGTAATTTTTTAAAATATTTTTAAATCTTCTTTCTTTTGTAAATCTTATTGTTGCCAATGAAATAATAAATTTTTATTTATATTATTTAGTAAATATATATGTTTCATCGACTTTTAAAAATTTTTTTTTTTTTATGAATTACATAATAAATCACTTAATATCTAATAAATCATTAAATATAAAAAAGAGTTTTAGATCTGGTCATTCAAATATTCGGTTTAGTCTTGGTCGGTTATTTTTTATTTTATCTTTTCGATTGGAGAGATCAAAAATCGAGTCGGTTATTTTTATATTCGAGTTCGGTGTTGGTTTGTTTATATCTTGGTTTTAGTCGGTTTGAATATTAAATTTAAAAACTAAATATAATTTGGCTATTGTTCGGTTCGGTAATATAACCTAATAAATTGAAATAATCGAAACATATAAGATATGATATTTAAATAATATAATAATTTTATTCTTCTTAAATTTATAATTATTTGTTTATAGAAAATATCAATTTAATTATTTGTTTGTTGTTATGAAATTCATAACTATTTGTTCATAGAAAAATATCGATTTAATTTTATTTTAAAAGTATTTAAATAATTCTATTAGTAACATTTTTGTACATACATAAATATATATTATTTATTATTATCAGTAGTATAAATATAAATAATTAATAGTAGCACAAGTAATATAATATGATATGTTGTAAGTTTCGTGTATCGAAAGAGAGTAAAATACAAGATTTTATGTAAAAAGAGATAAATGATGTGCTCTTTAATAATTTGGTTTTATTCGAATCTTATTTTGGTTTTTGATTCGATTCGGTTAGTAATTGTATAGTTTTTCAAAATATCCAATTGGTTATTTTTATAATGCAATATCAACCAAAATTCATTTTTTTTTATTTGATTTTAGTTTTGGTTCGGTTCGGTTCATTTTATTAGAATTATTTGGCAAAGCCTAAAGAGTTGTAACCGGAGACATACGTATTTCTTTACCCATCGAAACAAAATATATATTGAATGTGATAATTTGATTTGAGCTCATCGTAGTTTCTTTTTGTAATAATAGAAAATCAAACGTAAACAAAAACAAATGTTAAAGGCTAGAAACAAAAAGGTTAATAGTTTTATCTCTATTTTAGTCTCTATTCACAGACACCTTTCTATGTTTTGTTTTATTACCAACTCTAATTTTCATATTTGTGTGTTGCATATAATGTTAAAAACTTCTTGATATATAATTTGATCGGCGAAACAACCGACTTATGATGAGGTGTTTGAGATCATAGCCATCAACAACTCGTATTAGCACATAAGTTGCAGAGTAAGCGACAATCAACGTCCTGACGAGCCAATAATTTCGGATAGGAGAGCAACCAGAGCCATTAGAGAACCACACAAGCGGCTAACACGGATTTATTTGGCAATATTTCCCTTGATGACGATGAATTGTTACAACGAAACATTACGACTACTTGGATACGAAATATACATACAATGTATATATACTTGTATTTTCAAGCAAAAACAAAACATTCATATAACGACGACTTGTTATACTTTTGTTGAGATTTTTTAAATTTTTTTGTAACATATATTCATGCATAACATGAACTTGTAAAACAAAATTTACTTATAAAAAATGGTGACAATGAAAAATCATTTAAAATATTTTCTGATGGCAGAACTTGGGGTGGACTCGCACACTGGAAGATGATTCAGCCGACATTTTAGGATATATGAATAGTAAGCACCAAAATTTGCAATTGCTCGATAAACCGCACAGCTTACATATTCCGGTTTGAGATTTCTCTTTAGTTTTGGTTTAAGTTTCAGGCTCCAGTCAGTCACTATAAAAGTCTCCAAAGACGGTTAAGGTAAATTACCAATCGAAACCATCAAATCGGCTTATGCAATGTAAATGGATTTGTCTTTATATCTATACAAGAATAAACCCACCGGAAATTTTCTACACGTTTTATATTTACTTCTTTCGACAATGTTCTAAGACTCGTCTGGTTTTGGTTCGAGAGTTACAGAGATTTTCTCCTTGTGATCGCCTCTTAGAACCTCTACTGTCACCTGAGAAAATCAGCTCAACAGGAATGTCAAAACTTTCTCAAATACAGAAAAGAGTTTAACTACAAAAAAAAAGTGGACTTTGGACTCGCGGTTTACCTCGTCCCCAACTTTGCATTGATCGAGAATCCGATACAGATCACTCCCGTTAGACACTTTTGTACCGTTTAACGAAGTGATTATGTCTCCTAATATTAGTCTCCCGTAAGCGTCACGTTTGGTTGAGTGAAGTCCCTGTGGAACAAAATCATACATCAGTAGGCATATTTTGATGTTGTTTTTGATGTTGTTAAGACGCGGTGGAACATAAAGAAATGTGTATATATTATCAGGTGCTCACGGCTTTCCCAGCTGGGCCACTTGGAGGAGCATCCAAGATGAGCACGCCGCTCACACCCAATTGCTCAACAGACTGGTCCGGTGCGAATTTGATACCTAAGATTGGTCTTGTAACTTTTCCAAATCTCACCAACTGATCAACGATACCACCAACCTGAACATAAGGTAAACAGAGTCTCAAAAACGTTAGTGGATTCAAGTATAGTGAAAGACTTTCCCTGGAAATCGGAAAGATAACTCACGGTGTCAACTGGGATCGAAAACCCAACACCAGAAGATGCTCCAGAAGGAGAATAAATTGCTGTGTTTATACCAATTAGGGTTCCTGAACTATCTAGAAGCGGTCCTCCACTGTTACCAGGGTTAATGGCTGCATCCGTCTGTATCACATCTTGAATTGGACGACCTGTCGCAGCAGAACTAATTTCTCTTCGCAAACCACTGTACACATCATAATACACAAACATCTTACAATATTAAGAATAATAAAAACACCGGGAAAATGAATGGTATATCTTTTGTGTGCCACAGAGAAGCATATATTCCCTTTATATATTGTCATCTTTGGTATGAAAAGACAGAAATTTAAACATACCTTATAACACCAGTTGTAAGCGTATGATCAAGTCCAAACTGCAAAATAAAAACATACAAGGTTCTTGTTTTTAATGTGTGTGTACAAGAAACAGAAATTCTAACCACTGATATTGATTATATTGAGGATGTATACTCACAGGATTGCCAATGGCAAACACTTTCTGGCCGACAAGCAGATCTGCAGAGACACCAACAGGTATAGGTCTTAATTTGTCTTTAGGTGCATCGATACTTAAAACTGCAACGTCCTTGTCTTGGTCGAATCCAACAACTTTTGCATCATATGTTGATTGATCAGCAAGAGTGACCCTGTTATGGATCATAAAGTTTCATCATCATAAACGAATATCCAAGTGAATAAATGTAATCAGTCTCAAAAGGTCATGGTACCACAAACTACTAATTTCCTTATCCTGGATGAACAACCAGAAATCGTGTAGTAATGAAACAAGAACAATTTTACAGAAACTCAGGATATGAAATTAATTAATCGTGTTTCTAATTCAAACCAAAAGGAAAAAGAAAGTAACCTGAGATCAGAAGCCCCACGAATGACATGATAATTGGTGACAATGTGACCCTGTTTATCCCACACGAATCCTGAACCAGATCCTTGCGGCACCTCAAGCACGTCCAACGTGAACGCGTCCTGCCTAGTTCAAACCCAAAAAAAAGATTACATGCAAAGCCATTTTAGTATATAATGTGAAATTGATCAAACTCATTCATCCAACAGAAAAACATAATCCATTAGCTATTAGATAAGAGAAGAAAAGCATAATAGCTTCCTGTAAAGTGTAAACATCCGCCGATTTGAACAGGAGAAATCAAATTGAAACGAAGAGACGAGTTAATCGATACCTCACGGCAAGATTGGTGATGTATACAACGGACGGAGTATTCTCCCGGAATAATCGAACTGTCGCGAGCTCATCCGTCTGGAGCTTCCGGGGAGTAGTGACAACGAACGCCGAAGCGGATTCGAGGGCAGGAGACGCGGCGAATAAGGAAAAGGAAAGAGCAAAGGAGGTGCAGAGGAGAATGAAAGGCTTGATGGCGGATAACGGAGGTCCAATCGACGTAAGAAGACCATTGTCTCCGTTGTCGTCTAGTGGAAGCTTCGAGAAGATTCGAAAACAACGTTTGGATCTGATAGGATAGAGAGGAATCGAATTGGGAGATGATCGTGGAGAGAGATTGAAGAAGGCTCCGTTAGAGAATTGAGTGGAAGGAGGAGAGTGAAGGAAGAGAGTAGAAAGGAGAAGCGAACAACTCGAAGACGTCATTTACTTTCTGTTCATCGACAATGGGATTGTGGCGTCTGTTTTATTTCATTTTTTTTCCTCTAAATATTTTTTTCTTATAAAATTAAAATGTGCTTTCAGAATAAAAATAATAATTTTATTGGGACTGCATAAGAAATTTCTAGCTTCTTCTAACATATGAAAAACACCTCAACCTGTAGATTGCATTCATCTATTATAAAAAAATTCATTTTTAATTGGAATTATCTTGTACTAAGAAGATAATGTATGTTACGTAAGTTTATCCGTTTTGATTAGTTTTTTTTGTAAAACAAAGTTTTCTAATAATTTGGTAAAATGATATGTTTTATTTTAGAGTAATACCGTAAAATAGTACCATTTTAATTTTATATTCTAAATTTAGCACAGTAAAACTAAAATTTAAAAAATAGCACAAATTATTATGTGAAAATAATTATTTACCTTAAATAAACTATATATAAAATTAAAACATAATATTTGGGTTCACTTTTTCCAATTTAGGATTTAAATTTTTTCATTAGGAATATTTTTTAATTATTTTACTATTAAATTTATGTTATTTTTGGAAATTTAAATGATTAGTGCTATATTTGAAACCAAAACTTGAAGTGCTATTTTAGTCAATTGCCATTTTATTTGTTTAAAAATAAAACTTTTACGAGTATATATTTTTAAAATAGGCAAATTTGTTTTCGTTAAAAATACAAAAACTGATATTAATAAAAGTAATACCCTAAAATAGCACATTTTAAAGTTTTTCTTCTAAATCTAATATTTTAAAATTAAAATCCCGAAAATAGCATAAATAATTATGTAAAAATACTTATTTACTCTAAATAAATTATACATAAACTTAAAGTATTATATTTTAGTTCATTTTTTCCAATTTAGGATTTAATTTTTTCTATTAAAATATAGTTTTAATACATTTTAATCTTAAATTTATGTTATTATTGGAAATTTGAACTAATGATGCTATTTTTGGAACAAAAATTTAAAAATGTGTTATTTTAGACAATTGCCCTATTAATAAAGGCAAATGTTTAAAATAGCATCTTTCTAAGTTTTTATTCCAAAAATAACATCATTAGTTTGAATTTCTAATAATAGCACAAATTTAAAATTAAAATGCAATAAAACTATATTTTAATGGAAAATAATTTAAACCATAAATTAGAAAAAATGAACCCAAATATAATACTTTAAGTTTATGTATAATTTATTTAAAATAAATAAGTATTTTTACATAAGTATTTGTGCTAATTTTGGTGTTTAATTTTGGGATGTTAGATTTGGAAGAAAAACTTTAAAAAATGCTATTTTAGGGTATTAATAAAAAGTGCTAAATCCCTAAAAAGTAAATTTTAAATTTTATAAAAAACTTAAAATATAAATTATGTAATTTATTATTTAAAAAAATGAATATTAATATAGAATAGCATGCTATATTGATTATGTAGAATATGAATTATATTTATAATATTATTTACTATATTGAAAAAAAATATGCTTTAAAAAATCAGAATAAATCATACGGAAACATATATATATATATTTAGATATAAACATTAATTTGATTTTTTTTAAGAAATCGAAACAAATAAAATAAAGCCGAGAAAATTTTAAAATCATTTAGAAAAAGAAATATTAAACATGAGAAAGGAGAAACATATATCAAATGTGAAAGTATGTCATAACTCAAATCAAAACTAAGGAACTATATATTTTATTCCATTAAAATCTGGTTAAGTTAATTTTACAATTACACTTAACTTTAGATTTTTAAGCAACTCTACTCTTCGTAGATTGCAGCCAAACAATTCCTAGTCTACCCAAAGATATATTCCTAATTTTTGTCTTGATCGTTTCAACACAAAGTTCTTTTGTTTGAACGACTCTCAAAAAACTCTTTTTTTCTCAACTCTCAAAAGACACTCTTGAAAAGCTTGAGAAGAACAGAAAAACGAAAGCCCTCCTTAAATACATGAATTGACTATTCATTATTTAGAAGTCTTCCATTTTTCTTAACCCAAAAGACTTCATTCCTTGATGTTGTTTCCATTTTGTCACCTGACTTGATTGCTTCATTCAATGCTTTTCGAACTTTCTTTTTTCCCTTGACCGTTGATTCTGTTTCCATTTATGCTGATGACGTGTCTTTTCTTCTAGATGTATTTCATACATCTTCAATCTCCCCCTTTTTTAACTTAGTGTGATACTCAAGCATTCTCCTGAGTTTACTAGTTCCTGCAATCAATAGAAACAGACCAGTGCAAACAGACCAATGCAACCCAACTAATATATATATTTCTGAAACAGTCATTGGTGCATCAAAACAGAATACAATCCTTGCAAGTTCATCATTCACTTAATAAGTTTTAAAAGCACACACACAAATTCTTAACAAAATATCCAAACTCCAACTGTTACATCAGACAATTTTTCTAATTAGCTCCCCCATAACTTATGCTCCCCCAGTCATTCAAGCATTGTCTGGGTTTTGATCATCTCCATAGTCATCTCCCCCTGTTTGAGTACACAACTTAGTTAAAAACAACATGACAAGGAGGTAAATGATATAAGAAAACATACCTAAGGCGAGCAGTCGTTGAATGATGGCAACAGCAGTGCGGAGAACTTGACATTCTGCAGCAGACAGGCCAGCCGATAATGAGGATGCTCCTGAAGATGGAATGCGAGAAGGCATGATAGGATGCCCTTGGCGAAATTGACGAACCCTAGGCACTGGACCCGAAAATGGGATAGGGTACTGAGCATCAAGCAACCTGAAGAGGAGACTCGGAAAAGGAAGGAAAAACTTTGAGGTAGGATTCCTTGCCAGGTTCAGCACATGGGTGTACACATGATGACCGAAATCAAATGGGATGCGGTTAACAATTTTGTGCACAATCCTCGCACGATTAGGATTCGGGTAACCACTATTCTGTGTTGGATCCTAATTGTGACAGCATATCTTGTATAAGATAGCGTTGTCCGGGGTGAACTGAGTGACCGTCAAAGAGTTCCACTTTTTTGTAAAACCACCACTCATGAAGACGACAAGTTCATCATCAGTGAGATCATTGATCTCCTCAAGCGCAGCAGCATCAACAACAACATCAGTCTTACACAGTTGGTTGATGAGGACAGGAGAGAACGAGTATTCACGATTCTTGATCATGATAGTGAGACATTCTGAATCAGTCTTAACACTAGGTAAATTTGCCCAAAACTCCCATAAGGTTGTCTTATCATATGGCCAGATATCAGTTACTGTCTTAACAAACCCAACATTACGAATAAAGGCTTCGACTTCCCTAGGAATAGTTCCAAACCTAACTTCCCTCTCTTGAATGAACTGGTGCTGAGAGAACAGAGTGTACCTAGAGGGTGGTGTGACCCGGTGAGGAGAAACCGGAGGTGGTGGGGACGGCAGCACTGAAGATTTCTTCTGAGACCGTGTCCTTTTGCGAGCAGGAACAGCAGAGGGTTGTCGATTGCGTTTGCGAGAACCCAGAGAAGGCCGAGTTGAGGAACGGCGAGACTGATCCGAGAAAATCTCCACATACTCAAACACAGCAATTGAAGGTTCCAGTGGAACACCCGATTCTGGTGGTGCAGGCGAGGGTACAGGGGATCCTGGAGGAGAAGACGAACCTTCTGGATGTATTGAGGCTGGTGTAGAAGCCACAGACGACGATTTCTCATGAATAGGCAATGCGGTTGGTGCAACAGGAGTTGGAAGCACCAGAAGGGGTGAAATCGGCACTTGCATGTTGGAATCGGAGTTAGTAGGCGACGACGGTGGTAGAGCAGGCGCAGATACAAGGCGAGACAAACCGGATAAGAGGGCCTTCATATTTGTGTGTTTCTTTTTCCTTTCTTTTTCGGTGTGAAGAAGATAGAGAGCACACTCCTTTGTTTATAAAGCAGCAGTAAACTGATGTGACGTTTGGAAGGAACCAAGACGATGGTTCACTAATCGGCATGAGCACAAACACCTTTTCGAGAAGTAACTGTCTCAATTACAAGGACTAGACAAAAGAATAGCTGTTTCTGATTTAATGAGGAGAACTATAAACCCAGAGATATGACAGACACATTTATGGAGTTGGTGAGGGACCCAAGTAGAGAGAAGAGGAACATAAACTAAACTAGCCAAAATAAAGTGGGAACACTAAGCCTTTATGCAATGAGTAGACAAACCTTAATTTGATCTGAACCAGTGGCTGAGGACATGATCCAGAAACATACTTTTCTTATATCAGATATGCATATGATGACTAGTCTTTCACACCTGCATACCTTAATCATGGTTTATTTTCATTTCAAGAAGGCTACTGAGGATTCATCGATCAGGAGAAATATTTTTATCTGATAATAACAGCACAACCAACAAGAGTTGATGCCTTCAACACAGAATCAAGGATTGTCTTCCCCCCTTTTGTTTCTTTTTTTTTTCATTTTTTTTTCATTTTTTTTCATTTTTTTTCATTTCTTTTCCTGTCGTTGATTTTCTTCTCAACTCTTTGACCTCCTTCTTTGAGATGATAAACACACGACGACATGAAGGGCATCTTTTTTTCATCAAAAACAGAACCATGATACTTGATGGTGCGCAACAGATCAGCTTCAGCTCATGTGTCCTGTCTGAGATCAAATCAGCTTACATAAAGGGTCAGAGTTCATAAACACCAATAGATTTTCGCAGATTGATAAACCTGTTAAAATCCAATGGTTTGGTAAACATATCAGCCAGTTGCAATTCAGTGCCTACATGATCAATCTCAACAAGTTTTGCCTCAATCAATTCACGAATAAAGTGATGTCTAATATCAATATGTTTAGTACGTGAATGTTGTACTGGGTTTTTGGCAATATTAATAGCACTCTCATTGTGGCAGTGAACCAGTAAGGAATCAGAAATCATACCATAGTCAGCTGCCATTTGTTTCATCCATAGTAATTGAGTACAACAACTTCCTAAGGCAATGTACTCAGCTTCAGCAGTAGATAACGACACACTGTTTTGGTTTTTGCTATGCGAGGAGACAAGATTGTTTCCAAGAAAGAAACATCCACCACTAGTGCTTCTTCTGTCATCTAAACATCCAGCCCAATCAGCATCACAAAAGCCTGCAAGATAATGATTTGTTTCTTTGGTGTAAAGCAGTCCTAGTTCTGATGTGCCTTTGACATACTTGAGTATTCGTTTAACCGCCTACAAGTGTGATAGTTTGGGTTTTGCCTGATATTGAGCACAGATTCCTACGCTGACATAGAGATCAGGTCGACTCGCTGTAAGATACAGGAGGCTGCCTATCATTCCTCTGTATAACTTAGGATCAACATCTTTTCCTTGTTCATCTCGTGAGAGTTTAGTATTGACACCCATTGGAGTTTTTGCTGTTTTGCTCTGTTGTAGTCCAAATCTTGTTACTAGATTTCTTGCGTAGCTACTTTGAGTGATGAAGATGTGTTCTTCAGCTTACCTGATGTGAAGGCCCAAGAAGTAATTCAGCCCACCCACCATACTCATCTCAAACTCACTTGTCATCTTTTTTACAAATTCATCAACCAAAACTTGCTCTATTGCCCCGAATACTATTTCATCGACATAGATTTGTACTACTATAAACCCTTTATTGCTTTCATGCACAAACAGTGTTTTGTCTACTGTTCCTCTCTGATAGCCTTGGTTTGTCAGGAACGAGGTCAGCCGTTCGTACCATGCTCTTGGTGCCTGCTTTAATCCGTACAATGCTTTCTTTAATTTGTAGACATGATGAGGTTTTTCTGGATCTTCAAAACCTTTGGTTGTTCTACATACACTTCCTCTTGTAAAATACCATTCAGGAACACACTCTTTACATCCATCTGATGTAGTTTAAATTTCATCAGACAAGCCATGCCAAGCAAAAACCTAATTGACTCCAATCTTGCTACCGGTGCAAAGGTCTCATCAAAATCAATTCCCTCTACCTGAGAGTATCCCTGAGCAACTAATCTTGCCTTGTTCTGCACAATGTTTCCATGTTCGTTCGTCTTGTTTTTGAAGACTCATTTGGTGCCAACCACATTCACTCTTGTGGGTCGAGGCATTAGATCCCAAACATCATTACGACTGAATTGTTCAAGTTCTTCTTGCATAGCTTGAATCCAATATTCATCCAACATTACTTCTTTGTGGGTTTTGGGTTCTATTGATGACACAAAACAGATAAAACATACCATTTCCTTGAAATCGATTTGTTTCTTCTGTGTAACTCGATCACCATTTATTTCGCCAATTACATCTTTCTCCGAGTGATTTTTGTGGACTTGAGGTCTTAAGCTGTCTTCTGATTCTGATTATGAGTCTGAGTCTGGTTCCTTTGTATCAGTATTTTCTAGACCTTCCTGAGGGACTACTTCATCAGCTGATCCTTCGGTGAATTTGAACATTAGTCCTTGAGACGAGATGTCATTAAACACCACGTTCCCAGTCTCTTGGATGGCTTTCACTCTTTTATTGTATACTCTGTATGCTGTGCTTGTCCCTGAGTACCCCAGAAATATTTCCTCATCGCTTCTTGAGTCAAACTTTCCAAGTTGATCTTTCTCATTCAGAATGTAACATTCACATCCAAATACATGGAAATAACTCACAGTTGGAGCCTTACCTTTCCATAGTTGATATGGAGTCATGTTTGTTCCCTTTCTAATGTAGACTATGTTTATCACATAGCAAGCTGTGCTAGTGACGTCAGCCCAGAAGTGCTTGGCCACTTAATTTCCATGTAGCATAGCTCGAGCCATTTCTTGAAGCGTTCTGTTTTTTCTTTCAACAACTCCATTCTGTTGCGGAGTCTTGGGTGGCTAGTACTGATGAAATATTCCTTGTTCTCCACAAAATTTGTCAAAGATATTATTCTAGAATTCTCTTCCATGATCACTTCTGATAACTTTAATAGTGCATTTTTTCTCATTCATTAGTTGAAGAGCTAAAATCTTGAAGCTATCAAATGTCTCAGTTTTTTCTCTGAGGAACCTTATCCATGTGTACCTTGTGAAATCGTCAACCAGCACAAAAATGTACTTTTTCCCAAAAATGCTTTCCACCTGGATTGGCCACATCAGATCCATGTGTATCAAGTCCAAGGCTTTTTCTGTTTGAATGTCTGGCACAGTTTTGTGATGAACCTTGACCTGCTTTCCTTTGGCACATGGTCCGCATGTGAAGTTTGTATCAAGCTTTAGCTTAGGGATCCCGCGTATCACATCCTGTTGTGATAGCTTCACCATTGTTCTGATATTCATATGCCCAAGCTTCTGATGCCACAGATTCAACTCATCTTTCTTTGTGGCAGTGAAACAACTTACAGATGGTGTCCATACATAGCAATTGTTCCATGTCCTGATGCCTTATAGAACCACAGAGTTTTGCCCATTTGTTGCCTTGCACCCAGTGTTTGTAACGATAACTGAGTATCCTTCATCACACAGCTGGCTGATGCTGATTAAATTAGCCTTCAGACCTTCTACCAGGTACACACTTTCTAACTTTAGAGCTGATCTACCAGTTGTATTCCCTTTTCCTTTGATTTTGCCTTTAACTCCATCTCCAAAGGTAACCTTTCCTGTTGCGGTTTTTTCAAGGTCTTGAAGATTTTTCTGATTCCCTGTCATGTGTCTCGAGCATCCGCTGTCAAAGTACCACGCAATTTCAGTTGATTTCCTTGGTTCCTCAGCTGTATAGGCAGCATAGGAGTAAAGATCTTCCCTCCTTACCTTAACTCGATTGTGGTTTCTTTCATCCCACCAGAACTTTTTGTGCCTAACCAGATTCCTGATTTTTTCTAGATACCTGTAGCAGTAGGGTCTGATATGCCCCATCTTTCCACAGTAAAAACATTCAGATCTTCTGTATGACCGCTGATTCCCAAACCATTGATGTTCGATGCTTCTATTCTGTCTGATTCTATTCTTTGATTCTCGAGGAACACCCTTTCTTTCTTGACTGGTTCCTTCTGGTCTTGCTTCTGGTCTGACGAATTGAGGCATGCTCTTTGAAGGGTTCCCTTGATATCCCAGACCCCAATTTGTATGACTTGTTCGACCAATTTGAAGCAGCTTATCCAAGTCTTTTGTGCCTTTGTTCAGCATCTTGATGTTTTTTAGTTGGCCATCTAGTTTGTTTTCCAGCTCCCTTGATTTTTGACGTTCTGTCTTGAGTTCTTCTTTCATTAGTTCAACTAGCTTCTCCAGCTCCTGTTTATCCTTGGCTAGAGTATGTTTCTCCAAGAGCAGTTCTTTGTTTTCTTCTCTAAGTTTAACCAGGGACTCACATAGGATTCTATTTTCCTCACAGAGTGACAAGTCAAGATTGTCATCAAGATCAGAGTCAGCTTCTTCATCAATCTGTCCAAAATATGCGATGAAGTTCAGCATGCTGTTGTCATCATCTTCATCGTCAGAGTCTGAGTCTTCGTAGCTCACGAACGACTTGTCCTTGCTTCGTCCAATTCCAACACACTCTGTTTTAGTGTGACCAAAGCCTTTGCACTCACTACATCTAATAGACTCTCGTTTTTTAGCAGTTGGACATTCAGCTTTGAAGTGCCCTATCCCTTCACACTCATGACACTTTGCTTCTGACTTCTTGGAACTTTTATCAGTTTTGTATTCACCTTCTCCTTTTGGTGTACTGAAGTTTCCTCGTTTTTGACCCTTTTCGAATTTTTTGAAATATTTCCTCACGATCATGCTGACTTTTTCTTCTAGACATTCTGGCTTATCTTTCTCTTGATTGACCGTCAAAACCACCCTTTTGTTTCTGGAGAGGTTCTTTTTATTCTGCTCTAATTCGTATGCTTACATCATCCCAACCACCTGGTCAAATTTCATCTCGTCAGAATTGAGAGATACTTCTATTGTTGATCGGTGTGCCTGGAACTTTTCTGGTAAGCATCTCAGAAACTTTTTTACCAGCTTCTTATCTTTGTATCTTTTTCCTAGAACCAAGGCTTCATTGGCAATTGAGCTGAGCTTACCGCTGAAAGCTTCAACAGATTCATCATCTCCCATGGTGAGAGTTTTAAACTGAGATGCTAGCATGTCAATTCTTGTTCTGCGTACGTTGCTTGTTCCTTCATAGGATGTAATGAATCCCAAGCTTCTTTCGCCGTAGAGCACCCTTGAACACGCTTGAATTGATCTTTGGTTAATGATGTCCAGATCACAGACAGTGCTTTTGAATTGTATTTTGACATTAACTTCTCCTGTGCTGTCCAGTCCTTCTTTGGTTTTGGTAACAGCTTCCATTCTTCTGTTTTGATAGTTGGTTCAGACCATCCATCTTCCACTACTGTCCATGCATCCTCATCAATCCCTTTGATTAGGGCTTTGATCTGAACTTTCCACCAGCCGAAGTTTTCGGCTTCAAGAAGCAGGGGCTTCATTGATCCGAAGTGATGTGAGTTATCCATCTCTAGTCCCTGGATCTCACCTGTTTTATAATTAAAGAAATAATATGATTCTTACCAGGTGACTGCTCTGATACCAATTGAAAGTGTGTGATAACTCAAATCAAAACCAAAGAACTATATCTTTTATTCCACTAGAATCTGATTAAGTTAATTTTACAATTACACTTAAACTTTGGACTTTTAAGCAACTCTACTCTTCGTAGATTGCAGCCAAACAATTCCTAATCTACCCAAAGATATATTCCTAATTTCTGTCTTGATCGCTTCAACACAAAGTTCTTTTGTTTAAACGACTCAGACCAGAACCTACAACCCTTTTCTGAAAACCCTCAGAAAACTCTCTCTTTCTCAACTCTCAAAAGACACTCTTAAAAAGTTTGAGAAGAAAGAAAAACGAAAGCCCTCCTTAAATACATAAATTGACTATTCATTATTTAGAAGTCTTTCATTTTTCTTAACCCAAAAGACTTCAAGGAATATTGGAATGTTGTTTCCTTTTTGTCACCTGACTTGATTGCTTCATTCAATACTCTTCGAACTTTCCTTTTTTCCTTGACCGTTGATTCTGTTTCCATTTATGCTGATGACCAGTCTTTTCTTCTAGATGTATTTCATACATCTTCAAAATGTATGTTGAAAAATATTTTTGAAAAAAGTAATGAAAGATATTTGTGAGTAAGGGTAAATTAATGACAATTAATATATACAATATAAAAATTATTATAGTTAATTTTTCCTTTTTAGTCATTAATTAATTAATTTACTTGAAAAGATTAGAATAAGACGATTTAAATTCCACAAGAATCCATCAGCAAATTGTTCTTTTAAAATATCACAAAATTAAATTATAATATTTTTTTTCGTCTAGTTGTTGAACTTATAATTTCTTACGTTTTCTACTTTTTGTACTTAAAAAATATTGCTACCACATGCAAAGTTGGCATTGCCAACGAACGTGAAGCGACTTATTGGTCACTAATATATACAAGAAAGGCTTCTTTTAAAGCTCTTTGCACCTTCTTACTTATTCCATGGAGACTTCCCCAGTTACTATTTTCATCATTCTTTTTCTTTTCGGGCTTAATGACAAATTCTCCTTTGCTCTGCGTATAAATTCTCACAATATTTGCAATTTTCCGGCTGTTTATAACTTTGGAGATTCAAATTCGGACACTGGAGCTATCTCAGCGGCTATCGGAGAAGTTCCTCCACCAAACGGAGTTGCCTTCTTTGGAAGATCTGCCGGAAGACATTCCGATGGCCGTCTCATAATAGATTTCATTAGTAAGTATCTAAACTTTTCAGTTTTACCATTTTACAATTCAAGAAACTATGTCTATATCAACTTTAAACTGTAGGCATGTGAAAAATTTATTGAACCTAAAAACCGAACGGAACCAATCCGAGAAATAATATCAAATCGAATTAAAATCGACAAAAAATCTATATAGATCGTACGTTTCTATATCCAGAAAATCAAAACCGAATCGAAAACCGAATATATAACCAAAATATTAATATTTAAATATATTAATTATATTGAGAGTTTATAATATAATCACCAAAAATTTTAATGATAAACTCAAAATTTAGTTATTTTTAAACAATTAAAATAATCAAAATAACTAAAATATTAATTGAATTAGTCAAAATCTAGCTAAATTATATATATAATCAAATTTTAAATTTTTTGGATATTTTGGATACTCTTAAATATGATGGAACAAACCAAAATTCTAAAATATCCGAATTAATCTTCTATTTCTATTGTAATATCTAAATATCCAAAATCTAATAGAAACGAATGAAATCCGAACAAATACCTAAACCTATTAAACTCCATTGATTTCATATTTTTGGAAATATAAAAAGATAGAAATTTATTGTTTGGATGGATAATCCGATTTATCAAAGTGAAAGTAGATCAAAGCTTGTAAAACAAATACATTATTACATTATGATAATATATTTGTTAATGATTTTTTTTTGGCAGCTGAAAATCTCACGTTGCCGTATCTAACACCGTATCTGGATTCGGTCGGAGCTAATTACCAGCATGGTGCTAATTTTGCGACTGGCGGTTCTTGCATCCGCCCTACGGTTACTTGTTTTAGCCAATTCCATCTTGGCACTCAAGTGTCCCAATTCATTCACTTCAAAACTCGTACTTTGTCTCTTTACAACCAAACCAACACTCCATTCTGCAAAGGAGTTCTTGCACGGCCCAAAGATTTCTCAAAAGCTCTTTATACATTTGATATCGGCCAGAATGATCTCGCTATCGGCTTCCAAAACATGAAGGAGGAGCAACTGAAAGCAGATATACCCAAAATCATCGAAAGCTTCACCATTGCTTTAAAGGTAAGTATCTAAATTCTTGGTATATATGGTGACTCTTAAGTTAAAATCACATATCAATATTATAAATCACATCATACGTTGTTACTTGATATGTATATTGTAGTTGTTGTACAAAGAAGGAGCAAGATTCTTTTCAGTTCATAACACCGGACCGACTGGCTGTTTACCGTATATTCTGAAATCGTATTCGGATGCACCGCGAAATCAATATGGTTGTTTGGAGTCTCTAAACAACATTGCAATTGATTTCAACAACCAACTTAAGGCCAAAATCTCTGAACTAAACAAGGAGTTACCATCTTCTCTCTTTACTTATGTTGATGTCTACTCGGCTAAATACAACTTGATCATCAACGCAAAGAATCTCGGTAACCACTGGATCGATTAAACCTTTTGGTACAGTTAAACCATCTCATAATTTTTGCTCTTTAATAAAATCAAATTGCAGGTTTTGTGGATCCTTTCGATTATTTTTTCGTTGGGGCGATCGAACGTGGGATAGGATGTGGAAAGACAATATTTCCAAATGGGACAGAACTTTATAGTACTTCTTGCAAAAACCCTAAAAAGTTCATAAGTTGGGATGGTATACATTACTCCGAAACCGCTAATATGATAGTTGCAAACCAAATTCTTGATGGGTCAATATCAGATCCATCTCTCCCGACACAAAATGCTTGCAAGCTAGTGAAATACTAAGTTGTGTTGTGTCTTTTTCTTCTGTATTTTTGGTCCTTTCGAATAATTAAACAAATTTCGATTCATATCTTATTACTATTATTATACATAGGTCAAGTCAAATATAATAACTGGCTTCTTCTTTATTTGGCTCGTAGCCTTCACCGTCAGTTTTGATCTCTCTTTCTCTCTCGCTCTCTGACTTTTTCTTCCTCCAACTCGTCTCCTCCGACAGCCCATCTCTCTCGTTTGCAGGTCCGTTGAGTTCTCCATCGGTGGTAGAGAGCTTAAGGATCAACATGACTTTCAAAATTATATTGTGTTATAGTGGCAAATTAATTAATCGGTAATTATATAAAATAACATTTTTTAATTTTTTTTTATAAAAATAGTATAATTAATTTAAATTTCGAATAATAACACAAATTCATGATTTAAATATATTAAAAAAAATTTCTAATAGAAAAATGAACCTAATATAATGATTTAAATTTATGTATAATTTGTATAGAGTAAATAAGAATTTTTATAATTATTTGTGTTATTTTTATAATTTTAATTTTAAGATGTTAGATTTAAATTTTTTTAGAAAAAATACAATTTTAAGATATTTATTATAGCATATTATTTTTCGCATGATATATTAATACTAATCCTAATCACTAGTTTTACTTTCACGACTCTTAAGACTCTACGAGAGAGAAATGGAGAGAAGAAAGAGATCAATAGAGAGGAAGAAGATAAGATAGAAGTTGACCAAGACGAATTTAATATTTAACAACATTTTTATAGTAATGCTAATCATAGGAGTAATTGTGTAACAACAGAAATATATTATAGAATTAGGTATGTGACAAAATATTTATATTGGGATCAACTTCTGACTACTAACTACACATACCAATATTTACTACCTATTTGGATGGGAAAGTCCTTAAATTCTTGGTTTTAGTTGACTTTTCTTGGGTTTGACAAACTCATCACATCACATGATGCTTTAATATTTTAGGTTAAGTTCTTAATTATATTTACGTGAAATGGTAAATAACTATTTGATAACGACGTAATGATAATCAAGAGGGAGAGCGCAATATTAAATTAAACAATAATATAACTTAAAAGTGTAAGAATATAACTGTTGAACACTTTCAACTAAAGATTTTTGATAAATTAAATTCTTTAATTAAAAAATAATAATTTGGAAATTACAGACAACGATTTATGTCTTTAAATGCAAAGATAAAATGGCAAATGTCTAAAATAGCACTTTTCTAAGTTTTTATTCTAAAAATAGCATCATTAGTTTAAATTATTAATAATAGCACAAATTTAAGATTAAAATGCATTAAAACTATATTTTAAAAGAAAAAAACTAAATCTTAAATTAGAAAAAATGAACTCAAATACAATACTTTAAGTTTATATATAATTTATTTAAAATAAATAAGTATTTTTACATAAATATTTATGCTATTTTTGGGAGTTTAATTTTAAGATGCTAAATTTGGAAGAAAAACTTGAAAATGTGCTATTTTAGAGTATTACTCGATAAAAAAGCTATAATTTGTACAAAAGTAAATCTTCTAAATTTCTCAAATTTTTTTCTGATAATTTTTTGAATGGTTTATTTACGTTACCTACACAAACTTATGTAACTAAATATATTTTTACCCATACTTTTTGGGTTTTTTTAACTAAATAAACTTTATTTTTTTCATAAATTACACAAATTTCATAAATTTTTCTAGTTGCAAAATTTTTATTAATGTTTATGCGTTAAATAACTACTAAATTTAGTTATAATTCAAAAATCTGGTTTTAACTTGGATTTATTTTGAAATTAAAATCAGATTTTCGAATTAAAATAATGTTTAATACAATTTAATATGTTAAAATCAACGAAATTTCTGTAGTTGAAATAATTTATAAAATTTATGTATTTTATGGAAAAAACACAGTTTATGTAACTTATAAAAGATCCAAAAAGTATATATAGAAATAAATTTATTCGTATAAATTTATGTAGTTGATGAAAGTAAAATTTTTTTTTTGAATAATAAATTATTCTATTTTGTATATGTGATGATCAATTAATTTTTATTTATTTATTTTTAGGATATCTGAATTTTTTAGGATATCTGAATTTTTCGGATTTATTTTTACGCATCAACAATAACACAACATCACAATCCCATCATACAAGTACATTTGATAGACTTATTAATTGTGATGTGACACATTTAATTTGAGCGCAACATCCGACCACAAATAACTACGGCAATTAAACGAACAACAATATATCAAAATTATAGAAACTACGGTTAACAAACGAATATCTAATAATTCAATATGATTCCTCTTCAAGAAATTAAGACGTAAAAATCATTTCCAAGTAATATCTATTTCGCAATTTCATTAAACATTTAATTGAGGGGAATCATACCAATACTTTGCTTTTACTCTTTACACTTTGTTAAAACAAGAATTTTAAATGCCAATAGATATCAAACAAATGAAACATAAATGTTTTTAGTATCTAACAAAATCAGAAAACATAAATCCTCTTGTTTTTTTTTCCTTTTCTTTTCAACCGTGTACTATAATTCGGACTCGTATTTGGTATTTATATATATACATTTTAGACCGGACTATAAATCGGTTCATTGAAAAACCTGTCTCTGTCCACAATTAGGTACGATTTCAGTATTATTGTCCAAAAGAGTAAGAAGTGCTCTGTTCCTCTTGCTCCTTCCTCTTCCAGCTTCTTTCAACAACGAAGCTAACCTCTCCTTCTCATCCTCCACCTCTGGATTCGCCGTCCCAAGCTTCTCTTCTCTTGTCCCAACTACATACTCCAGTATCTCTATAGCATCATCTAACCTGTAAAGCAAGCAAACACATTCCTTGGAAAACAAGAAATCCCCAAAACATAAAGAGGGAAGACGACTTGAAGTTTGTAATTGTACCTGCCCATTGCGTCGTATGTTCCGGCGAGGTTACTGTAAACAGCTAATGTATCAGGATGGTACGGTCCGTACTCTTTCTCGAGAATTGTTTTCGCTTCTTCGAACAAATCTGCAGCTTCGTTGATGGCGTACCGCTGAACACAGGCAAGTCCCATCTGATTCAAAGCAATCCCGAAAAGAGCGGTTTTTTTCTCTCCGCTGTTGCGAAATTTCGATATGGCGTTCTTGAAAATGTTGTAAGATTCAGTGTAATTCCCCATCATGTAAGAAATCACACCCATTTGAGCTTCGATACCTGCAATAGTGTTTTGTTGACCTGGAGCGTTTGCATATATCTTCAATGCCCGTCTCAGCAACTTAAGTGATTGTTCCAATTCATTCATCGACTGATATATTGCAGAAATCTCTATAAAACCTGTTGCGACTTCTTCCATGGGAGTACCGGGAGATGGTTTTAGGTAAATTCTTAAAGCGTTTTCGCAGTAGGATTTCGAATCGCGTATTTTCCCAATTTTGTTGTACAAATCAGCTAGCCTGACGTAAACCGAAGCAACAGGGGAGTGACTCTCACCTTTCGCTTGCTTAAACACAGCTAAAGCTTTCTGGTACGCGAATATCGATTCATCAAACCGAGCTAGAGACATGTAAGCATCACCGATACTGCAATCAATAAATGCAACATCTTCTCTGAGATTCTGAGAAGACATCGCCATGCTCGCAAGAACATAATGCTCAAGAGCAGCCTCGTAATCTCCTTTTGCATCGCATATAAGCCCCATCAGCTTTCTATCGGCAGCTTCTTCAATCGAAGCGGTAGTGATAGATCCGTTCTCTTTATGAATGTCCAATGCCATTTGACAAAGCCTCGAGGCTTCTTCGAACTGCATTGCTTGAACATGAGCTTCTGCTAAATACCTACAAGTTTCGCCAACTCGTGCATCCAATTCTCCAAGAACTTGTCTTTGAATCTCCAAACCCGCTGTGTAGAGCAAAATCGAATTTTCGATCTGACCCATCAAACCGTATATGTCACCTAGCTGCATACACCCTGCGAATTTCGCCAAAGCGTGATTTTCGCCATCATCAATCGTTGGTATTTCGATAGAACGCTCAAGAACAGGCACAGCTTCATTGTATCTCCCTAAACCAGCATAGATAGCTGCCAAGATATGCAAAGACATCACCAAATTTAGACCGTGCCGTGTCTCTCCTTCTGCGCATTTCTCAAATGCTTTCACCGCTCGTAATGCCAAATCAAGAGCCTTGTTCAGATTCTCACCAGAAGAAACCATCTCTCTAGCTTGCTTCAACATTAACGTTCCAAGCTCAGGATTCTCCTCATCCACAGAAACTTTCCCAAGATCCGGGGATTTCCTCAACGCGATCCTCGAACCTGGGATCTTCGGATTAGGACTCGTTGCTTTCACAAGCTTCTTACCGTTGGCATGCGATTCGCTTGGTTTCTTCAGACTCAAGCTACTTCCTCCGTTTTTACTTTCTTCCTTCTTCTCCAAGATAATCTCTTTATTTCTCTCCCCAACTTCTCCCACATCTCCCACCAGATGCCTCAGCTCCAAATCGATTCTTGATTCAGCTCCGTAAGAAATGAAACTCGCCCTCGACGGAGATTGATCATCGGAGCTCTCCATTTCGCAGACGTTGTGATACAGCTGCTCGATTGAAGCGTTCATGACACCATCGACGGCCAGATCTATGGAGCTTGAATGACTCCTCGGTGAGGTTTGAACGGCAGAATCGTCATTTCCCCTCTCGTCCATTTCCCAAACCAAAGCTTCTGCCTTTATCGAAAAATTCACAAATCAATGGAGGGAAAATTAGAGAAAACCGAAAAACCGGTTTCTTCGAGATTCAGATTCAAATCGGTTAAAACAACAAGATGATTCAACACCAGACGATAACTGAGAACCATAAATCCTTAATTGGAGAAGAAACCCTCTAACGAACTACCCCAAATTACTAAAGCTACCATAGATTCAGTTATAAGCTGATGAAAATAGAGAATAAACCCAGTATCGAATTCGACGAAATTCAATAAAAAAAGAGAACAAATATGAAGAAATCAGAGAAAACAATTAAACACCATACCTTTTTTTGTCTCTAATCTGGAAGAAATCCAGAAGAAGGCAAAAAGAAGCAGAATTGGTGCTTCGTGGTTTAGTTTGGTGTGGAGATAAGAATTAAAATGGAGAATTTGGTATCTTGTACTTTTCACTTTTAGGTGTTTTATATCTTCCCTCTCAGTGTCTCGTGGCTAATTTCTATATAAACATATACATATATACGATCTATGATGTAAGATAAGAGAGAGATGAAGCAACAACATTTATGCACAAACCCCTTCACTGTCTTGTACTTTTGTATGTTAACAAAAAAGATATGCTTTTTTTTTGTTTAAAAGGCATAGTTAATTAATTCGCACATCAACCTTTTAATTTAATTATTAGTAATATATTAAGAAAAGGGGTGATGATAGTTGACTCGTTTTTACATATGATTAATGATATAATTTCTGAAATAGAAATATCATTAGGTTGAAGAAAATTGACTCTTGAAGCAATAAAGAAGATGACTTCTCCCCTACTCGCACATTCCTCAATTCTTTTTTGTAAATGAATTTATTGCTTTGGAATAATAACAATAATATCTCGTCCATTTTAAGAATGCTTTATATATTAAAAAAATATATTGTTTTCCTCAAATGCAAGTTTTTGAGATTTAATGAGCTGAGCAATCCTACTCGTACTTAATAAAAAAGAAAAGAAAAATTATATTCAGATAATTAGCCAGCTAATTTAATGCTGGGAAAGATCACAAGTCTACGTCAAATACTTTAAATTCCCAGCTGTATAGTAGCTCCGTTGATATGTCGCCACGTGTCATACTTAATCATTAATTATCTTTAATCACCATCTCATTATTATTGATTTTATGTAGTTAACAATTTGAACTGTTAAAAATAAGCCTTTTGATATAATGGATGCACTGTTATTTTAATATTTACTATAGTCTGAAAAGAAAAGAAAAATGGGACCACGAGATTCAATCACTGAGAAACAGAAAAAAACACTTAATATACTTTTATTAAGAACAAAATGATTTGACACGTGGACTACAGCTGGATATCTGATAAACAGCCTGGTTTTATGGACCATTTCCTTCAAGCCCATTAGGGCTCCATGGGCCCTTATAGTCTCATCAGTGTAGGATCTATTAGAAATGTAATATATTAAATTCGAAACCGAAATATAATATAATTCGAGCGAAATCATATTTCTTTTAACCTGAATTAACTAATATTGAATTAAACCAAATTCAAATTTTAAACTAAAACTAAATTAAATTTATTAAAAATACTAACTTTTTAACTAAACATAGAAAAATGTATTAATATAGTATTAGTTAAATGAAAAATTTCTTCTTTTGTTCAAATCATATAAAACTCGAAATATCCAAACATAACTAAACCAAAACCAAATAAAATTTATATCCGAATGAAATTTATTTTTAAAACTTAAAACTCTAAACCTAAAATTTTTAAACCGAATCGAATAACTAAATGTCTAATTTTTAATCAAAACGAGAAGCGTCATATTAACGTGATCATAATAATAATAATAATAATAATAATAATAATAATAATAATAATAATAATAATAATAATAAAAAAACATAGAACAAGGTTGAATTATTTTTATAGTAATACCATAAATAGCACATTTTAAAGTTTTTTTCCAAATCTAGAATCTTAAAATTAAAATCCCAAAAATAGCACAAATAATTATGTAAAAATACATATTTATTCTAAATAAATTATACATAAATTTAAAGTATTATATTTGGATTCATTTTTTCTAATTTAGGATTTAATTTTTTCTATTAAAATATAGTTTTAATATATTTTAATCTTAAATTTATGCTATTATTGGAAATTTAAAGTAATGATGCTATTTTTAGAACAAAAACTTAAAAATGTGCTATTTTAGATAACTGCCCATATTTTTATGTGATTTTCCATGTTGTTGTGTTCTTAAATTTTTTACTTATTTTTTAAATTTTATGGTATGATTTTTATTTTTGTCTTTAAAGTTTACTTTGATTATATTCTTTTTTTTTTATCACTAGAAACACATTTCAATTCAAAGGAGATCAGAAGATACCGAGAGTATCCTCCAGAAGATACCGAGAGTATCCTCGAAACAAATTGAAATCGAAATACTAATATAAGTAAAAATTAAATTCTTTCGGCGAACTTGTTTGGCGAGAGCATCATCGTAAAAGTTTCTCTCGTTTAGTTGGAAGACAAGGATGAAATTTGAGAAATGCTAACGAAAAGCCTAAAATTTTTCTATTTCTCCGATAAAAAGTGGCCAACTTTTCTAATCATTGATCAGTTTAATAAGATCAGTCGAATCAATGATGAATCAAAAACAATAACAATATCTGTCATTCAAGCTTGGTATGATCCAAATAAGACTCAAAAAAATTCATATGCAAAAGAAAAAGCCATCTATAAGTTTCATTTTATTATATTCTTTGATTATATTCTTATCTTTTCTAATTTTATTGTATCTGTCAAACATTGTATAGTTCCATTTTGGATCAATATTTTAGTAATGCGTATAATAAACTATACAGTATTTCTTTTGAAAAGGTATAATTAAATATCAACACCAAAAGCAAAACTCTGGCTCAAATCTTTGTTAATACGTTATCAATCAATCAATCAAATTTTATTGATTCTTTTGTCGACATTCAACATTTGTTAACATAAAATGAATTTAAAATTTTCCTTTGAATGATATTTAGTCGTATAGTCCAATGCCAATAACATTAGGTGATTTGGTTTGGTCGGTCATATATGCATAAATTGGATTCGTACAAGAGAAAGAGAGAGACAACCCACACTTTTTGTTCATGATTGTAAAACCTAACCACTTTTATTTGTATTTTTGTAACCAATTGACCAAAGAAAAGACATTCTATAACCATATATACTTTATTTTATAGGAAAAATGTTTGAGAAACTCTAAAACGAAATCTAATAATTGTCGACTGTTGGGCGGTGCTCTATCCTTCGATTTTTGTTTGTTAATTGGTTTAATCATTCCAACCGACACTTTTATTTTTCCATTTCTTTTTAGATAATACTATTTGTCTCTCAACCTTACAAATAGTATTTTTTAAATTTTTTTTAAATATAACATCATTATTTTAAATATTTAAAAATAGCATAAAGTTAAAGACTAGGGTTTAAAATAGCAATTTTTTAAGTTTTTATTATAAAATATCATCATTATTTTAAATTTCTAATAATGATATAAATTTAAAATTTAAATATATTAAATTTCATTTTACTAAAAAAATTAAGTTCTAAACTGGAAAAGAGAACTCAAATATAATGTTTCAAAATTATGTATAATTTATTTAGTTTAAATAAGTATTTTTCATATAATTATTTGTGATATTTTTGAAATTTTAATTTTATATTGGTAGATTTGGAACAAAAAAACTTTAAAAAATGATATTTTATGTTATTAATCTAAATTTAATAATAAAATACCTTAAATAAATTTTAAAATCCTAAATTTAAAAAAAAGAACCCAAATATAATATGTTGACGATATTTATTTATGATATTTTTATGGTAAATATGTATTTTTTTAAAATAATTTGTGATATTTTTATAATTTAATTTTAAACTGCCAAAATTTGTAAATAAATTTTAAATATGTTATTTTAATATATTACTCAATTTTTTTTTGATAATACACTAGTTATAACTACTTCATATTTTCCAGTTTCCGTTATTTAAAAATTATATTCTTTGTTTTAAAAAAAAATTTGTTTGACATAAAAATATTTACCGTTATTCTTATTGGATATTTTTGTAATTGTTTAATTATTGGAAGCAGTTTTAAAGAAAATTTTAATTTCAAATTCTTTGCCCATATCTTGAGTTATTTATTTATTTTAACTAATCCATCAATTAGTGTTTAACTAAAACTAATATTTCTTAACTATACTATAATAGTATAAGTTCCTTTTTTGAGAACACATCATAATTTTTGTACTCTCACAGAATGACTTTTTAATTTTAAAATCATGACCATCAAATTAAAATATTACTTTGGAATAAATAACCACATAAATTTTATTTCGTGTTTCATAAATTTCAAAATTAGGGAAACGATATTAGCTTCGAAATGATTTAAGCGGTAGAATCTAAGAATTATATTTATCAAATTAAACAAAATACAAAAGAGACCAAAACATGGATAATCATCTAATTGTTTTAAAGAGACCCCCAAAATACAACAAAACAATGTTTACAAACAGAACCTATATGTATAAAACTTTACTAAACTCTTAGAAAGTCTAAAATTGATTAAAAACAATTATGAAAATCTAGTAAGACTTCCTAAGTATTTTGTGATATTTATTGAAAACTAAAATTTAAAATAGAGTAATATCCAAAAATATCATATTTTAAAGTTTTTTTTCTTCCAAATATAGCATCCCAAAATTAAACTCTCAAAATAGTACAAATACTTATCTAAAAATATTTATTTATTTTAAATAAATTATATAAAAACTTAAAGTATTATATTTGGGCTTATTTTTTTCCAATTTAAAGTTTAATTTTTTTCTATTTAAATATAGTTTTAATGCATTTTAATTTTAAATTTGTGCTATTATTGGAAATTTAAACTAATGATGCTATTTTTGAAATAAAAACTTAGAAAGTTGATATTTTAAATATTTGCCCTTTAGAATATATCATATATTTATGTGCAAAAAATCTGTCTCAATAATCTTAATTTTGCCTATGAATGATTTTTTATTATCTTCATTCATAACAAAAATATATATTTTTTGGTAAAAACATGTTTTTTTCAGAAATACTTTTTCACATTCGTCAATTAAATCATAAATATATAACATACTCAGATATATAAAGATTTTTATAACTTTTTAAAACTAATAATCAGATATATAATAATTTTTTCTAACTTTTTAAAAGTTATGATCTTTTTAATAAAGAGCATTTTTCAGTTTTTCAATTTTTTGTATTTTGAAAAATGATTCTGCTATATATCAGGATTCATTAACTCATATAGCTTTTTTTTTTGCATGCGGCTGAGTCAATGATAACTTTAAAAATACAACTACAAATGATTTAAAACGTTTATAACAAAATTCAACCTTCATCTAACATGTCGAAAGCCTTCATCGGATACGATTAGAAACATTCCATCATTTGATTCATTACAAGCTATTTTAAAAGAAATTTTGCACCAACAAAAACTGTTTATTATCACCTCAGTTACATATTAAAATTTTAATATACGACCAAACCTCAATATCTATATTGCTTGAAACAAATGATTTAATAGAAATCATAGATTTGATTCATTGATTTGTTTGTCGCAAACCTAATAGTATATATACACTCTTTGAAACATGAAACGGAAATAAACATAAGAGTAAGAATCATTTTGTGTTGTTTTACCATAATGATGAAATACATAATACCATGTATAGCAATGACAATAAATAAAAACTAGATTTATATTCAAATTATTCATGGAGAAAAATTTATATAATATTATTTATTAGTAAATATAAAATTAAATATTTTTAATTTTAACTTTTATTTAAAATTATTTTTAACATTAATTTTTGTATATGTTAAAGAAAGAAAAATAATTGTTTCACGAATTTAATAGTATATTTTGATTAGTTTAATAAAATATATTAATTTTTTAAACAAATTAATAACAATGACATATATAAGTTAAGCATATTTATATATTTATTTGAAATTCACTATGGACATATTATTTTCTTAAAATATTTCTCAAATAATATATTAGGGATACCTAATTCATTTATAATCAATTTATATATATATACTATTTATTAAACATACCTCATTGAGAATTTTGTTTTTTTTGCCACATGTTACACAACGTACCGATCTAATAACCAAATATTTTATATGAAGATGTAACATTATCATACGAGAAAAAGTATAATCGAACTCCATATCTTTTAGATAGATGTAGATGTGGAACCACTGATCCATTTAATTTTTTAAGAAAGATTTTTTTTATTGTCTTAATTTTCAGTAACAATATATGTTTTTTTTGAAATTATCTAAAACATTACCTAATATTTTTGTAAAAATGATAGCTAATCTTCCGCATAAAATAAATTGCAATACTCATGAAAGATGTTCCACGAAATTAATTGAAAGATATAGGTAATAATATATAGGTCAAAACCACACAATTGCCCACAAATATCAGTAAAATTAAAGTTCATGCTTGGTAAAACTGAAAAGAAAAGAACTTTATGAATTTCCTGGTCAAATAAGTATCTTTCAATCTTTTTTAAAGGTTAACTGAAAATTCTCATATATATATTTTTAACTTGTTTTCATATTTTCTTTAAAAAATTTATCCTTTTTTCCTTTCCCTAGCAAAAAAACAAAAGAGTGAAGCATTATATTTGCTTTAGGTATACGAATGGTAGTGGAGAAAGTTTGACTGTCCCATAATGGCTTCATGTGTATCTCTTCTCTGTATTTAGATCTCAAATACATTCTCAAAGAAAACCTTTTACCAAAAATAAAATAAAATCACATTCTCAAATTTTTCGTTTTCTAGCTAAAAATCCATCTCCTCCTTCGATTTCTTTTCCCCATAATTCATGGTCTTTATGGTATTGTTTGCTATGTTGATGCAGCCTAGAAATTCGTCTTCTAACATGTGGATTTTTAAAGTTCTAATGCAAATAATTTGCGATTTTGATAGGAAAGTTTTTATATTGACTCTGAAATGTGCATGTATTCAATGTTGTTAGCAAAGGTGTGGGCTCCAAAAGAAGAGAGGTTTTACAGGGAAATTTATATTCGATATATATGGTCAATAAAGTAACAGAAAATGTATTATTGATAATGGAATTAGTAAAGAGTCATTACGAGGAATGTGGACCAAAATGTTTTGTTAATACGGACATTCGCAAAGCATTTTCTATGTAAAATATTTCTTAGCTGCTATCTTAAAAGTTATTCTAAGTGCTTGACAGATTAAAAAAAAATAGATTTAGATTTGCTTAAATACAGCTACGTTTTCAGTTTTTGTCAATGGTAAACTGGCAGGTGATAGAAACTCGGGATCATTTTGCCAAATCCCTTTTGGACCGGGAATCATTTTGGAAAATCCCTTTCAGACCGGGGATCATTTTGCCAAATGTCTTTCAGACCGGTACAAGAAGTATGGGCTAGAAACTCGGTGAGAAAACTCTTTAGACAATCTTTGGTGAAGGATAAGGAATGGGGTGAAGTGAACTACATGAGACATGTAAGTCTCGTGATAAAACACAAAACTCAAAGATAGGAGATTCATATCTTAACTAGTTTTAGAGAGAAAAAGAGTTTTTTGTTCAGCACAACTCTGTTAGGATAAAGTGCACTCTTTAATAATATTATGTGAAAAGCTATCAAACTACAATATTAAAGATGTTTTATTGATATTCTTTCAGCACCCTTAACCTTCAAAAATCGAATCAAAGGAAAGAAATGGTACAAAGTGATCATAATGTACAATACAAAAATGAAAAAAATTAGGAAACTTGCCTAAATAGCTTCTGAACTAAGACAAAAACACGAGAAAGCTCATAATGTTAGGAATAAATATAAATTTAACACTTATCTTTTTTAAAGCTCATAAGTTTTTATTCTTGAGTTTCAAGTATGTTGACAAAATATTGAGTTTCAAGTGACATGGTTTATAGTTTCTTCCAAAGAAGGAATGTGGAACATGGTTTATAGTTTGTCTTCCAAAGAAGGAAGGTGGATGGGGCTGCAGAGCTTTTTTAATTTAGAATAAAATCCTATGTTTAAGGCTATGTTGGCTATTCTTTTCGCAAGATGATTATGTATGGGTTCAATAGCACAAGTATCATCATCTTCGGATAGTTTTTTGGGGGCGCTGAACAGAGTAGTTGGGACTCTTGGTGCTAAAAGTACATACTAAATCTTCGTCTGTTAGCTGTTTCCTTTTTAAATGAAAAACTGAGAAATAGTAGTGTGCTTAGTTTTTTGTTTGATATGTGGACTTCTTTTGGTCCACTTCTGAATATTATTCGACCAAATGGGAGTCGAGATTGGATGATTCCTTTTTTAGGAAAAGTTTCCGATGCTTGTAATTTTGACGGTTGAACCACCATCAATAAGTGATAGAATGCTAGCTTTCCGTATCTATTTCACTGTTGGAGATGGGTTTCGCCTTCCTTAAAATTGGAGCTCGACCTAAAAAGAATCGGCCCAATGACCCAAGGTCCCGATAATCAGAGTTACTGCACTACTTTCGAAGAGCCGCAAGACGTCCAATCTCACCAACTCTCGAGCACGGTGACGAGCTTCCCGAAGAAGAGCATTTAAGAGTATTTATGAACATTTATGAGCATTTATGGACTACAATGATGAGGATCATGGCCGGGTCTGAGCCCAAACAAAGCAAGCCCGTACTTGCGGCCCTCAATGTTAATATAAAAAAATCAGCCTTATTTCAAAAGTATTCTTAGCACAAATGGTAAATAAAAGTAAACTGCTTCCTTGAGTTCTTCAGTTCAAGTCTTTTTAACAACAAAAAAATTTTAAAAATTAGAATGACCCTTTTTTGTAGTATAAAACGGCCCATTTTTTTTTTGCTTGCGGCCCTATTAAATTCAGGGCCGGCTCAGATGAGGATATTGAAAATTTGGTGAAATGGAAGTATAAAAAGACATGACGGCACCATAAATGTGAACATCATTATTTAGCTCGGAGGTGACCGATATTAAAAAGTTCACCATTTTTTTGTATGACCGAACTGATCAATAAAAACTCATTCGATTACATTCTCCTATTTTAAAGTTTCTGACATTAAGTTTACTAAAAGTTCTGACCGATGAAATAAAGTACAACACTCACCGGTTTTAATTCCCTACAACTTCCCCAAAGGATGATTCTTTTGTCTGGATTGTAAATGTGTTGAAGTTAGAATTGTTTTCCTCTTCAAAATCGTGGGAGGTTATTACGGCAAGACGAGAATCCAAACAATGGGTAGGAACCGTATGGTTTAAAGGCTCAATTACATGGAATTCTGTCATTTTTTATTGCTCACTTGAATATTGCTAACAAGATCAAGATTAGTGTCGTGGGTCTCAATATTGACCCGAGTTGTTTGTTTTATGCAATTGGTTTTGAGACAATTACTGATCAAATATCCCTACATCAAGTTTATTTGAAATTCAATCTTCCAAAGGTTAACCTTCCCTTCACACTTCTTTCACTCCTGCAGCGGTGTTAGACTTGGGCTTTCTTGGGTTGCACCTCGGCTCCATTGATTCTAAAAGTTGTGATTTTACATGGTGATCTATAACAGTTGGAAACAAAGAAACAACCTCATCTTCAACAACCAAATTTTAGTTCCACAATTAATCTTAACAAACATAGCTAGAGAAGTATGAAACACAATCACGTAAGAAAACAATTGAAATTCATGAACTTAATGATATTATGGGTTTACAAGTTGTAGTGCAATTTTGTGTAAATTTCATCTCTCTTGCTTTTAGGGAAAATGTCATTTGAACTCTAAAATAAGACAAGTTAGATTTAAATCCACACGGAAAAAAATATTCACACATTATAATTAATTGTTTATTTAGTAAATATAAATTAGATACATACATAATTTATCTCTTATTTTTTTTAAAAAAAATTAATATTGATTATACAAAAAAATCGGATTAAACAAATAAATTTAAATTATCTTTATCTTACAATATTATTAAATAGATAAAAAAATTATAAATATAATAAATATTCAAATAAACCAAATTTTTATTTTATATTTTGTTTGAATAATTTTTCAAAATCTCTAATATTTTTTAACATTGTGTATAATACTTTGTTCATATGACATATCAATCAACATGACACATTTATAAATACTAAGTGAGGATGATTTTTTTTTATTAAAATGCTTCTTAGATAATAGATTAAAATTTTGCCATAAAATCCTTGTGATCTTTTAGTTATTATTTGTAAGTAATTTAAGTATTTTGTGAGTCTATAGGAATAGTTGACGACAAAAAAAAATATATGAATGGATGCAGTCATGGAAAAAGACAAAAGAGCATACTAAGAAAGGGCAATATACTAACTTTTTCTACATACACACATGTTCATAGGCCTACCAACCATGCCCTCTGTATGTACACATTTTTATTGGAACATGAATTTCATAAACAAACGATGTCTACATAAATTGTGGGGAATGGTGACAATAGTGTGCTGTATTCGTGGGAAAATTTAATGACTTTACAAAGAACTTAACGACTACTGATTAGGTCATTTCAACGTTTGCGTTAAATTTTTAATATATTATTTGACAAATATTTTTAAAAAATAATTTCAAAATATCATGCCGATATGTTATCGCTAGTCGCTATCATAATTTTCAAATAAATATATAAATTGATTTAATTTAATAAAATAATTACAATATATATCATTATTATTAATTTATTTAAAAAATTAATATATTTTATTAAACTAACTAAAAAATATTATTAAATTTGCAAAAAACAATTATTTTTATTTCTTTAAATTTACATATACAAAAAAATAATATTAAAAATAATTTAAAATAATATAAATATTTAATTTATATTTACTAATAAATAATATTATATAATTTGCGAATATTTTTCCCATGCATATCATGAACATAAATCTAGTATAATGTTATTAAGAGATAAAAGACTTTTTTTAATATATTAATAATTAATAACATGTTATACTATATAAAAAATACATAAGATAGAATCGTTACTATGCTATTTATCAAAACTCATATATAATTATATATTTTAAACGCTAAACATAAAAAGCATAACCCCAAACAAAAAACACAACCGTAATTATACTTAAATTACAAATTATGTATTGTGTTAATAGTAAATATTTTTTGCAGTTAAGAACATTTTATACCATATAGAACAGAATAGTATACATTGCTATTTTTAATAAATTTTACATAAGTTATTCTAATATTTATAAATACTATATTCTAAACCTAAAAGCATAAATCCAAACAAAAAATTTGTTGCAAATAAATTAACTACAGCAATTTTTTTGTATATTTTAATTTTAGCAAAACAAGTATATCATATGGTTTATACAAAAGATAGAATAGAAAATTATTGTGTTCTATATAGTATGACAAATTTTTTTAATAACTAATTACTTATTTATTTTTAAAAAAAATTATGTCCGTTTTAAATTTTTCAAAATGATGTCATATGCAGAAATATATTTATCTTCTTTAGTCAAATTTCAAGTTTGAATCAATGTGTTTTGAAATACTCCAACTCAAATTAAATGAAAGGGAAAATAATGATAGTAGACGAAGAAGAATAATAAGAACCGCGTGTAGTATTGTGAGGAGGATAAATTGACAGTTATTATATATCATATAATGATTATAATAAACATCTTATTTTGATGGTTAATTTTTTATATTTTTAAGATTTTTGGTTATACCATATCATTTTTATATTATTATTTGGTGTGTAATTCAAAAATAACATTTAATTTATAGAATATTATTTTAAATATCATTATAAATAACTAATTTAAAGAACAAATATCAAATATATATAGGTATATTAAAATAGGTATTAGTATTATGAAATCTAATATTTAAAATTCAGATTTTTGTTAATTTAATTGAATAATTTGTATCAAAAATAAATAGATTAATTATATTAATACATCTAACAATTTAACAAATTATAAATATTTAATTTACATTCATATTTTACAAATTATATTCGTGAATATTATGAAAAATAATATTTAAAATTCAAATACTTAAAATATATTTGAATAATTCTATTACCTCATAAAAATAAATTAACTATAATATTACATATAACAAATTTAAAGTTTCGTATTTGTATTTATGAATATTATATAAAACAAGTATCATTTACAAACATATTGATATGGATTTGACATTTACCAAAATTTTATAAATTACAAATTATTTGATTAAATTTATGAAAAAAATATAACAAAATAGTATAATTAAATTACTTTGCGTATAGCGTGATTAATTTCTAGTTCTTATTATTTTAACATATGTAAACGCAAAAGAGATGAAATAATTAAGTTCAAACTGAAATCTTAGAATATTATAGAAAACCAATATAGATTCGGAAATTTTAAAGGAAACTTGTTCTACGAATATTATCAAGATGAAAAAATTGAAAGTTTCAATTTGATTTTTGAGGAAAGAAAAGAGGTAAGTGTATATACATGGTCTGATACCAAGGGACCATTATCTTTTTTTTTCTTTAACAAAATTGTGTTCATGAATAATACTTTTTCGTTAGACTTTGGAATATTTTTGGATCAAAGACTATAATTTCGAATCTTAGACTTGGTCCATTACTTGGTCAAAAGATAATCTTTCAAGCATGTTCCAAAAAACTAAAAACCATATTTAAGAGAAATATTTAAAATCAAACTTTAGAATTTAAAACATATAGAGTTTACACTATAATAATTTATGCGAATAACTCTATTTCTATTTCTATTTCCATCTCTATTTCCATCTCTATAAGAATTTAAATCGTTATTAAAACTTGTTGTAATTTAAAATTTTAACTTCGAAACAAACTCAAATAAAAACTAGATTTTTGAATTAAAATTATGTTTAATAGCGATTTAACATGTAAACGTCGATGTAATTTGTGTAGTTGCGACAATTTAGAAAATTTGTGTAGTTTATAAAAGAAAAATATAATTTATGTAGCTAAATAAAGATCTAAAAAATATAAATAAAAATAGGTTTAGTCACAGAGAAATTCGTATAAATTAAAAAAAATTAAATGATTTAGTCATTTATTATGTCACTCAATACTCGAGACATTATTTGATGGTATAAGAAGACATGATTATTTGAAATGAATTCGTACACGTAACACACATACGCATAATAAAGCAAAAGAAATCCTGAATCCATGTGAAATTAATATGCCCTAGAGAGAGAGTGAAAGTACGTAAGTGGTATTGTTTTAATTTTAATTTAAATAATATTAAGTTAATGGTTTAATTTCTTAACTATAAGTATAAATTTAATATATACATATATAAAACAATTGTTATTATTATGCAACGCAAACATACGAACTATGGGCACAAATGCAACATGCCAACATGCATATGCAATGATAATATTACAGCATTAAAAGAAAGGCTTTCTAGGAAAGTAAACCTTATCGTCAACGTAAATGAGATAAGATAAAGATGAAATTTGAACAGTTTTTTCTTTCTTCTTTTATCGCCATAAACTTTTATCAAATAGTTTTGTTTTTACTCGAACTTTGAATACTTTATGACGAACAGAATAATATATCATAAATTTGTGTAAATTTCTTTATATTTTGATCAAACAATTTGTTTTGATCAAAAATTAAAAGAAAAATTGGAAAAATATGGAAGAATTATAATAATAGTAATTCGAGATATAAAAAAGGATTGATAATCAAATAAAAAATATATCGCTCAAATTTGCATAAAGTATGGAATATTTCATGAATTTTACAAATAATCAGCCAATATCATAAAGTAGCCGGAATAAAAAAATTTGTCCTTGTATTAATTGCAAACACTATAAATATTTTTAAACACACAAAATTTGAAATCATCTGTATAATATAGAATTTGCAAATTAATATGTTTGATATAAACATGGAAAAGAATGAATGTGGATTTAAGACCGAATTGTAGTGATGATATGAATAGAAATCACCGAGGTGGTAGTGAGTAACTAGTAAGTAACTTTGGTAATAAATATGTGAAAATGGTGACAGATGCATTTCGAGATAGCATGACTAATGATTATACTAGTATTCATCACGAGAAGTGCTCTAATAATATAGAAAAAGAACCTAATTCGGAGATAAATTAATTTACAACATGTTAGAAGATACAAAAAATCTATTGTATAATGGTTATTATGAAAGACACTAACAATTAACTTTACTTATCGGTTCATGAAGATTAAGCAGATTTAAATCTTGATGAAAAGTGTTTGGAGTCCTGGACAGAACTATTTACGGAATATTTGACTAAGGATCGACTGGTTCATATATGAAGGTAAACTCTGTCTCGATTTTCCATCTCAAGATGTGCTAAGAAACTAGATGGCTTCATAATGTTACTAGCAAAATGTATTAAAGTTATTGAATGCATTTGCAATGTCTTTTGTAGAATGTGATAATATATACAAGTAGAGGTGTAAAGGTATCATGGGGGTAGTTTGTACTCTAATGTCGACATACAAGGTTATAGAGGCTTTTAGACTAAAACAACAATTTCGGCTTAAAGCCAATTTGGTTTCTTTTCAGTAACAGAAGATCCTAATGGATATATTTGGTGGATAAACACTTTACCTAAAGTCGGATATTTTGGAAATCAAACACTTCTCAATAAATAATAAAAAGTTGGAAGCATTGGGAGACCCTTCATCCGATGTTGTCTAGGTTCCGGAGCCTCATCACTGTTTTGGCACAACAACCGGACAACTTGGTCTATTTCTTCACTTAATAAGAGATCGAGGTCTCTAAATAATATGAATCTCATCTTCAACCACTGTCCAAGAAGTGGTCATAGCTAGTTTATGGTGTTTTCCTATAATTTTTCTTTATGGCTGTTGGAGTTCTTCTCCTATGAAAAAAAATTATTACATTTGTAGGATTTCATAGACTTCAAGTAGCGTGAAGTTTTGTCCTTTTACGATATGGAATCCTCTCCATCTGAATCCATTTAGATTTCAATGGCATAAGAACGTTCAAAGAATGTGCTAAAACACGTCTTCGTCTTTATATTCTGGTTAATACCACATGCATGCTCACAACAATGAATGTACGTTAGTTAAATCAAAACAATTACATCTGGTTCTAGATAATTTATCTCATAACCTATGCTATGTTTTTTCTGTTCAAAAAAAGATATAATTATATTTACTGTAGATTGGTGTTCATTTATCTATCGAATTATCATACATAGTAATCACAATTTTTTTATTATTGATAAAAAATCGTTACGAATCAAAAACTACGACTAATCGTAATCATTATTATCGCAACCGTCCGCGACACACAAACGAATATAATTTTATATATTAAAACAAATGATTTACAATTATAGTTTAATAAGGTAATCTTAAATCTCTCAAAAATGCACCATTCACATGTGTACATGCAAATACTTGGTGTTCGCAAGTATTGTTCGATCAACATCACATATTCACGCACACACGTGCACACATAAGATAGTAACATTATTCCTTATCGTCCAAAACAAAAGAAAATTAATATTGTGATTCTAATTACCATGAGAAGCGACCCCACCGCATTAAGGCATATACTTCATCTTTACAAAGCTCTAAACAATATGAGAATGGTCAACTTTGCTTTTCCCTTTCTTCTAAATATTCATCTATAAATACCTTCACACACCTTCTCTATTTTTCACATACTCAGCTATAAAACAACTTCAAACGAAACAGTTGTTCAAACTCTCTCAACTCTTAAGCTTAAGTTTGGCTTTTTTCTGCATTTTTCCAATACGTCATGGATTACAGATCATCGATGGAATCTTCGGAAACCCTAAGGTAACCATTTTCATGGCCTCCTTAATTATATCAAAAGCCAAGAAAGTGGAATGAAATATCATATCCAAATTAACTTTATAATCAGTTTATGATAAGTTAATAGTCATTTTTAATGAAAAAACGAATGTATATATTTACACGTACAGGAACAAGTGCGCTGCTTGTTATAGGCAATTCAACAAAATGGAACATTTAGTAGAACACATGAAGATCTCTTATCACTCGAGTCATGAACCTACTTGTGGCATTTGCAAGAAACATTGCCGATCTTTTGAGTCCCTCCGAGAACATCTCATAGGTGTATATATAATAAACTCTATACACTTTTTATATCTAGAAATTTATTTCAATGCAATCTAACATTTTTTAACATCCATAGGACCATTGCCGAAACAAGAATGCAAGAACATTTTCAGCCTTCGTGGATGCAGATTCTGCTTGACAATCCTCGAAAGCCAGAACGCACGTAGGAACCATCAAGAGAGATGCCAATTCGTGAACGTCAACTCCGTAATCTTCTATTTCCTGTGACATAATTTATATTATCTACTTCTTATAAAAAAGATATATACTTACATATATATGATATAATTTTCTCTCTTTTAGGGTTTGACGACTCGCATGGCGGCCTTAGGTCTAAGAGATAAGGCAATGATCGACTACATGTCCTTGCGATCTCCAAGAGTGGTTGCTCTCTCTTGCAAGATGGTAGGTGGAGGAAGCGACGGTTCGTTGGATATATGCGCAAGGGTTTGCATAACAGATGAGAGCGACAACGTCGTGTTCCACACTTATGTGAAACCTTCGATGGCTGTGACGAGCTACAGGTACGAGACGACAGGGATACGTCCAGAGAATCTAAGGGACGCAATGCCATTGAAACAGGCACAAAGAAAGATTCAAGAGTTTCTTTGTAATGGAGAACCCATGTGGAAGATTCGTCCAAGAGGTGGGAAAGCAAGGATTCTCGTGGGACATGGCCTCGATCACGATCTTGACCGCCTTCAACTTGAATATCCTTCTTCCATGATAAGGTGACATTATATTTATATATAAAAAGATAAACCTGATACATATATATCACACGATTCTTTAGTCTTACTTGATCTCTTTCAATGTATATATATAAGCGATGATTTAATGTGAGTAAATATTAACTGGGGATATTATTACCAATTTGTTGGTGTATTTACGTAGGGATACTGCGAAATACCCTCCTTTGATGAAAACAAGCAAGCTGAGCAACTCTCTCAAGTACTTAACCCAAGCCTATCTCGGGTAATATATATACTTTCTTTTTTTAAATAACATCTTGAATCAAATAATTAATTAATTTGGAAAAATTGTATACATGCATGCATTCGTATGTTGATACATATATATATATATATATAACATATATTATTATACATTAATATATTTCTTTGGGTGCTTTTGGTATTGATGCTTGTATGGGCTTAATAAAGCTATAAGAAAGAGATTCAAAACGTGAAAAGATTCATATGTTTTATAATATATTCTTCTCTACATCCACACACACGTACAAATACATAATTATATCATATAGATTTTTATGACTAGAAATTATTATCCCAAAAGAAGAAATTTACACAAGATCGATGCATATTACCCCAAAAGAATTTTCTCCCAGTCAAACACATCAAATCTATTAACTACATATTTTATCAATAGAAAATAATCAAATATCTTTAATATATTATTTGAAAAATATTTTTAAAAAATAATTTTACCCTGACGTATTATTAACATAAATGTATGATGCGTCGTTATCATAGTGAATTTCAAATAAATATATAAATGACATTAAATTATTATAATAATTATAATACAAATCATTGTTATTAATTTGGTTAGAGAATCAATATATTTTATTAAACTAACCAAAAAATACTATTAAGTTCGTAAAATTCTTTTCTTAACTTACATATACAAAAATTAATATTAAAAATAATTTTAAATACAAATTAAAATTATATAAGTATTTAATTTATATTTACTAATAAACAATATTATATGATTTACGAATATTTTTTTCACGTATAGCATAGGTATAAATCTAGTTAATTGTTTATACCATAATTTTGTAAATAATTATGAGGGATGGATGTGTATGCCTAATATCATATGTTCCATAAACTAATCTATGTTCATGTCTACGCACCCTAAAAGATATATATAAACACTTGACATCAATTAAACAGAATGTCTAATGTTCAAAATCATATATATTAATGATGTGTTTATATAGGTATGATGTTCATGTTGGGATACAAGACCCGTATGAAGATTGTGTAGCGACGATGAGGCTTTACACGAGAATGAGATATCAGAAACACAAGATTGAAGCTTATCTTTTAGCCTCCGATGGGCAGAACCGTAGCAACCAATTGGCTTGGAGACAGAGTGAGGTCGAGAGGATGTCTCCTGATGAAATGCTCTCCATTTCTCGATCGGACTATTACTGCTGGTGTTTGGACTCCATTGCTTAAATTCTCAAGCAAACGTGACCGGTCTCTGGAAGTTATTACACGTATTTCAAGATTTTTAATTTAGTTGGGTAACATTGAATAAGCAGTAGTTATGATTTATGGTACTATCTCAATTTTATACTATGTGTGTGTGTGTCGTGTGAGATGCGTATTGATGTTTTAATAATGTATTGGTCCTTATTATGTTTAGAAATGAATTTCGTTTTCCAACTAATAATTGAAAGATATTCCATTTGCTTCACTACAAAATGTTTTATTATTATATATTATTTAAGAAATATTTTAATAAAATAGTTTTAAATTAACCGTGAGTTTAAAATAAATATATAAATAAGTTTAAATTATTAAAATAATTACAATATATCATTGCTATTAATTTAGTTAAAACATCAATATATTTCATTAAACTAACAAAAAATATTATTAAATTTATAAAAAATAATTATTTTTATTTTTTTAATTTACATATACGATAATTTATAAATAACTTCAAATAAATTTATAAATAGATTTAAGTTATTAGAATAATTATAATATATCTCATTGCTATTACTTTGATTAAAAAATTAATATATTTTAATATGAGATCAATAACATATATAATTTATTTAAATTATATAAATATTTTTTGAATTCAGTAACATAATAATATATATAATTAATAATATACTATATATATATAAAAATATTTAAATACATGATAACAAAAAAATTAAATTATATATTTAATAGATAATTAACATATAAAATTTAAAATATTTATGTATTCTTTATTTATATTCAAAATATTTTAAAACATAATTTATGTAAATATTTAATTTATATATTATTAAATAGTTAATTAATTATAATATACGAATAATTTTTTTCCCTATTTAAAACTTGGGTTTAAATCTAGTTTATATATTTATTATGTAAATCTATATAGTTATTAACTACAAATATCATATAAAGAAATAATTTAATCTACACATTTAATGCATGGTGACATGCATACACCAAGAAAAGAAAATATAACCATATTTCCAGTCCCTTTTTCGATATGATTCCCATCTAACTAGGATCAAAATTCAATTTAAATAAATAAAAACTTCTACCAAACTTATAAACATGACCCAATAATAAATCCAATGTGACACAATCCCAATGAGCCCATATATCTTGGTCCAGTTGAAGATCTTGACCCAAAACGTAAAACCACTTCAACAAATTTGTTTTCGAAATACAAGTTTGAAAATTTCTTGAATTCATTTCCACTGAGAGTAATTGGTTTAAGTAAACACCCTATTTGACAAACCAACTCGAACACTCCTTCAAATATGATAATTTTCACTATGTGATGCTTTTGTATCATAATCCAATCATCATAATTCACATCTCTATGTCATCGCCTTTATCATCACCTTTGTTGTATATATTTCTGGGGTATTTCACGTTAATAATAATCAAAAGGATTTACAAGATATAGCTAATTAAGAATCTTCTACAATATACAATATGTAAAAACATATATACAAATATGTAATCTATCATAGCAGTACAAAAACATGAGCAGGAGTAGAATCATCAGTATTGGCTAAGAGAGCGTAAGTTATCGAAGAACAAACGAAACTCAAAACACCATGGCATATAATTCAATATAAGTTATATGACAAAGAGATTGAACTTGTTTTGATACCATAACGAAAAAGATGTTTAACGTTAATAATAATCAAAGAACTTATACAAACTCGTTAAAACCATTTTTTTCATTTTGTTCTCAGATTGTTATAGCTTTACACATTTTGTTCTTTATTCCAACAAATTATGAATTAATATGGGTTGTTAATTGGTATTTTACAAATTTTTGTTAATGTTTATAAACTTACAACAATTGGTAATCACTAGATTAAATTGTCTAACCATTAGTGTCGATAATATTTTATATTATAATAATATTGCTCAGGTATCTCTTGTGTTTTTGTATGTATTTTTTACAGATAAACAAGAAATATAATTTAGTTATTCATAGCTAAACCATCCAAAAACTTGAAAACTATATAAAAAACTGATTATAATATTTAACTAATCCAAACATATAATCAAGCCAAAACTCGTTTAGCTTGTCCATGATTGTCACTGAGTTGTAACTGAGAATTAGCCTTAGAAAGACTCTCCTCTTCTTCATCATCTTTTGGTGTTTTTTTGTAATAACAAGCATATATTATAAGTTGTACTGCTCCTGATACTGTTCCTAGTCCATTTCCGATCTATAATTAGAAGAAAAAAAACATTAACAAATTAGTAAATTAAGTGATAATTATAAAATAGTATAATGAAGATGAATAGTGATAATAATGAAGTTTAATAAACTTACCAAAATGAAAAGATCGAATTTAATAAGTGCATAAATAACCCAAACGACACCGTTGAGGAAGTTGGCAAGTGATAGTGAAAATGGCATATACTTTACACTTTTGGTCTTGATCACCTTGCTCTGTTTCATTCACAACAATATAATGTATTTCTGTAAATAACTATATAAAAAAAAATTATGGGATAAAAATATGAATAAATAATACCATGATGGTGAGTGGTGCAATATACATGAGGCTAACAAAAATGACACAAAGGATTCCAACAAAAGATGATCTCTGGTTATGTGTGTGGAACAATAGCAATGTGCATGTGGCTACTATTCCTACAAGCACCATCTCTCCTATAAGCCATAGCCCCACTTTCACCTGCACCATTTAATTAAATCCACTCACCATTAAATATCGTAAACTTTTTGTTTGCCTATCACCATCCTAAACCAGAATCAATCTTATTCTACCATTGTACCTTGCGAGGAGTGGGAGAAAAGTAGAAGAAGATAGAGAGATAAAAGAGCTCAATGGCAAGACCAGTGGCATTAATGGTGATCACAAGGAGACTATCTGGATGGACCATTGGTAAGCCATAAAAGACCCATAATGCACAATTTAGAACCGTGGCTAAGTATGGATCGGCTTTGTATTCCTCCACTTTCTTCATCTTGTATATCGTTACGAACGTTGGTCTACATTAATTATATACAAACATTAACTATTCAAAATATAGAGAGAGTTAGACCAAAAGATTTAAAGGTCAAGGAGATAAAGAGAGATTAATGATTACATGGGAGATAGAAACAAAAACAAGGAGATAACATTTCCTGCGACAATTAACAAATAATCTCTAGAATATTAGTTATAAAAAGGTAAGAGATCCTGACAAAAAATATTAAAACATATACAAATGTTTTGTGCTTACCAAATATTCCGGCAATGTTTCTCGCCACTGTTGCGCTAACCATTTCACTTTATGCAAAATTCGAACAAGAAGAGAGATAAGAGAGACAGAGAGAGAGAGAGAGAGAGATAGAGAGAGAGAGATAGAGAGAGAGATAGAGAGAGAGATAGAGAGAGAGATAGAGAGAGAGAGATATGTTAAATATTGTATGTATGGGTTTTGCTTATATTTATAGATAGATACACAGTGAGATATTGGTATTCATGTATATAAGTTATGTGTAGATGATTTTGAACAAAAAGAAATATATGTGTTATGATAACAAAGCAAATTCAAGAAGTTAAAGGAATTGAAATGAAAACGACCATGAATTTTTTTTTCTTTTCTGGTTTGAGGAAACAATGATAGACAATTATCTTGCAACATTTTCTCCTTGGCTTATTGTTTTTTTTTGGGGTCATAATTATTACTATGCCTAACCCTATAGTACGTGTTTATATATATCACATGCATGTGCATTGTATGTAAGTTATTTAATTTATAAAATAATTATTCAATGTGATCCACGTGAGTGATACAGAAAATCAGATATTAATGAGGATAATTTGTAGTGAATGAGAGACCACAATTGGAGATGCTCTTTTACGAAAATTCATTTCCATAAAATATTATAATGAGGATAATTTGTAGTGAATGAGACATTGTAATAAAGAGTAAGTAAATTTTGGCCCTTGTTGAAAAAGTTTAAACTTATTTCGATAATTCTGAAGTAAAAGGGAAATGGCTTTACATGTGTTGTAAGAAGAGACAAAGCAATAATTATTTTTAAAAACTTTTAATATAAAAAAAAGGAAGCATGCGACTATGTCGATTGCGAATTTTTGATTATGATGTAACAACTTTTCTAACGATTCTGATTTCCTCTTTATGAAATCTATGGATGATAAAATTGCAACATATATATCCTTTGAATTTTAGTGTATATATATTAAACTTTATTTTCCTAGCTAGTGATGTTAAGGTTTACCAAAGATTAGATCAATATGTTTGTCTAACACAAATTTAATTCTTTTTTGAGAATATACACGTTATAAGGGGAAAATTTCCAAAGTAAAATTATTTTAAAATGCTAACTTAGTCACTTAGTCTTTATATTGTTCTACAAATAATTATCATATAATTTTTTTTAATTAATTTATGATACTCCAATAGTTGAATAATTTATCATATAGTTTGAGAGACCATGAATTTAGGTTCTTCCAATATACTTTTATTATGCATTAGAGAAAATGATCATTAAAATATTGAATTTTTTCGTTTTGTATATTTAAATATCAAAATTTTAATGAATCATTTAAATAATAATCTGTAATTGACTGTGTCGATTTATATATGCGATTAGTTAATATTAACATCACAAATAACACCGTTAATTCTATTGTGTTTTGGTGTCTAATTTTAGCTAGTTAAAATACGTACTATAGTTAATAGTGTTATTTCTGGTATAAATGTTGACTAAACTCATACCTAAATTAGTACAGTTAATTACAAATCATTATTTAAATGGTTTATTAAAAAGTTTGGTATTTAAATATTACAAAAACAAAAATTCAATATTTTAATGACTATTTTTTAACTTTGCTTTTTTATATATTTAGAAGACTAATTTGGATAATCAGTTTATTTGTTTGTAATTTTCTTAAAACATTGTTATTATATTCTTCTGAAGAAAATTCATTGACTGGTTCAGTGATTTGATAAAGAAATGGCAAGAGATTATGTGATCTTGTGATTAAATAAAAATTTAATTAATTAGATTTTTAGATTATCGAACTATATATATATATATATATATATATAAATTTGCTTAGATGAGTGGGACTATTTAAGTATCATTTGTCGTTTTTATTCTCGTCCAAAAGAGTTTCTATGCCTTTATTAGAATATTTAGTTACTTATTCAAAAGATGAATTTTTAACCTATGTAAATTGTCTTCTAGTGTACAAATTTATTCGATACGTAATATTACTTTTGGAATGGAAATCGGAAACGAAAGAATCAGAAATATTTCATGGATAAAGTTTTTCTTCTCATATATTTAATGACAATCCAACCACTTTCAAAAAGTTTTTCGTTTATAATCACATCTCCTTAAATTAGATATATATGTATATGATACAGTTAAAAAGCTTACTTTTATTTATACAAAACACTAAAATATATTATCTGAGTAATTTTTGAATAAAATTATACAGAAAATTGTGATGTAAATATTTAATTTTTGAAACTGAAAACACGTATGATATGATCTGTTTACTCAGATTTCAAATTAGTATTTACATTACATATCTATAATATCTATAAAATATTAATTGGGAATCATTTTAACAAATTAATCTTATGTTGATGTGTAATTTACAATTGTATCACATTATTAAAGCATTTTAATATAAATATTATCTAAGACATAACTTACTAAAGTATTTACGAAAATTGTCATTATACAGTATATGTAAATCCCTAATATTTCGACATACAGTTTATTTTTTCATAAAATATAAATATAATATAAAACAAAATATAAATTTTGAAAAATTAGTCAAACAAAATATAAAATAAAAGTTTAGTTTAAATGAATATTTATCATATGTATAATTTTATCCAAAATAGATACAATTTAAATCTATTTGTATAATCCGATTTTATTATCTATTTCATTTTCGTAATCAATATTAAAAAGTTTTAAAAAAATTACTTTAAATATGAGATAAATTATATATATATATATATCTAATTTAAATTAACAAAATAAATAATTAATTATTATCTGTGAATGTTTTTCCTACGCAGGACGTGGGTCAAAATCTAGTATAATTCTAATACATAAAAGTTTACAATAAACGAGTAACTAACATCTAAAACAATACCATGTATAGTAATTATTACATTACCTATCACAAAATTAATATTGATGTATGATAATTTTATATTTATAACAAACATATATATATATATATATATTATAACTTCATATATTTCAAATATTTTAAATTTTCTGAAAATTTTTATAATTTTTTTTAAAATATTTGTTTTACTACTATATTTTCGAAATGAATTTTTTACCTTTGTTTAAAAAATTTTTATAATTTATCTTACTTTTAAAAAAATATTTAAATTTTGATACATGATAAAATCTAAATTAATAAAAGCATATGTTAAACATGTTTATTTTCACTTTTACATTGACTTTTACATTCACTTTTACATTTCCCTTTTAAATTTTGAAATAATAATTATGATACATTTCACTTTTACATTCATGTTAAACATGTTTATTTTCATATAATAGTTTTCTAAAATTTAAATATTTTATTAAAAAGTTCTAATATCTTTTTCTTTTCTTTTATTAATAAAATTATGTTTTATAATTGGTCTTTTGTCTTTTTATTTTTCTATTTGATACTTTTTTCTTAACTTATTTTTATATATTTGGATCATGACATATGTCAAATTTGTTTTTTCAATTTTAATGTGTTCTAGTGCATTAGAAAACCGTTTTAAAAGATGATTAAAAAGACAAATGTTTTAAGTTAAAGATATATGATTTACTAAAGTCGAATATAAAGTTATGTACCACTCTTTTGGAAGTATTATTGTATTGATTATCTAGCTTGACTTTAGTTAACCTATTTCAAAGACTAAACTGTAATAAAGTAGGGTTTCATCCCACATGCCTATTATGAGTAAGTGTGTTTTAAAATGCTAACATTTATTATTTAGGAAAGCTATTTTGACAGAAAATAAGAGAGCTATTAAACCAACATTTTGATTGATTATTATAGAATTGCATATATTCTACATTACAACCATTTATCTTTCATATTAATATTAGATTTTTTGTAGATAAAAACTAATTAAAATTAAAGATTTAGTATTTTTTATTCTCTGTATATTTACTGAAAAGCAAAGCACAATATGCGAATTTGATCCAATGAAGACCCAATAAAATCATGGTCATTGGTCCCTCTATATTTTTTTAATTAATTATATAAATAGAAAAAGTTGTAACATTTTCATTTATTTAAATATTATAGAAAATAAGAATAGTAGTCTATATAATATAATTCAACTGATGATTATTTATTGTAGGGTAATACGGTTCGTAAATTTTACTTCAACTTTTATTTGGCTTTCGGGTAACTTGAATTTTAAAACCAAAAATAATCAAAATAATGTAGTATTTTAGTTGTAAGCATTTAAAAAAAGGTTAGTTTGATTTTCCCGTTCAGAATTTTATATATTTTTATAAATATAGTATATTTTAATATGATTCATTATATATTGGTTCGGAAAAAGTAAAAAAAAAATCGAAGAATTTATCGATTCAGTGATAGTAAATACGTTTGATAATGTTGCCAATTAATTAAGAATTCATAACCAAATCTAAACCAAAAGTAAAACTTTGATTTGAAACCTCGGTTCTGGTTATATGTGAATACGTAACTTATTGATTTGACAGAAATAAAATGAATTTTAAACACTTAACCATCAAAATATTATTATCAAAGTAATACATATTTATATACAGTTAAATCATTAAATTACATATTTAAATCATAACAAGGTGTTAACACATATGTTACCTCCTTGTTAATTATATAACTAAAATTATTTTCATATTAAATTCTAAATCTTAATAATAAAAATATTCATATTAAATTCTAAATCTTAATAATAAAAATATTAAGACATATGGTGGATGTCTATTGTTTCAGTAGTGATATAATTCAAACTTTTATGTCTCTTTTTGTAAGAGAGATAACGAAAAGCTTTTTGCTTTTCTTTATTTAGACTATTTTTACATGGACGGTTTGAAATTGTTACTTGTTAGGATTCTATTCTATCGTGTTTGGTACATAATTTTAAAGTAATATGTTAATACTCTAATACATTACAACTAATCTGTAACAATCGATAATATTAATGTTTTCTTCTTTCTGTCTTAATACGAATAAAGATTTATTTCCACAAATCTACAAAAATAAAACTAAACTTTAAACCATAAAAACTAAAAAATAAATATTAAACCCAAAATACTAAACCCAACCCCAAATATTTAAATTACAAACATAAATTATAAACATTGAAAATCACTTTTAATGATTTTGGCATTTAAAAAAAAATATTTAGTAGTATTTTTAGAAATAAAAGCTAATATTGACATTTTATAGTACAAAAATTTATAGTGATATTTTAGAATATTTATTTATTTAAAAAATTTAACAAAAAAAACCTAGAAATCATATGGTCATCGTTGCATAAAGGAGTTGATGATACCACCACCATTGTATAAAGGAACCAAGCATTTACGTGTAGAACTCCGACAAATGTCTTCTGAATAGTGACCACTTTACTTATGACGAACATTCACAATTCATTTTAATTTCCATAATTAAAAAAATTACTTATCAGTAACCAAACCTTAATCGTCGATATGTAGTCCTATCTATATTTATTAATAGTTATTTTTTTAAATATTAAGAATTAAATGAATTATACAATAGTTTTGTATTTTAAAAACTCAAGAAAAGTATGATTTTAAAGCATCTAATACTTTCACCTTTTTGTCTTTCTTAATGCTCTTCTATTTTGGTCGGCCATTTTTGTGTTGATCGGGTCATCAGTGATCCGTTTACCCGATTGAAAAACCCAACTATCTAAACATATTATTGGGCTGGCTTATTTTCGTTTGGGCTTATGCTATACAAAATATAGTGACCTCAAAAGTGAAGAAAATAAGAAGAAAAAAACTAAAGAGAATGCAAAAGCAAATAATTTTTTTTGTATGCATATAATGAAAACACTAGAATATAGAGAATACCAAAAACTTTGTATAACACACACAAATTCTATTAGAAATCACTTAAACACAATTTTACAATAGTGTTTAATCAGATTTACGCACTACTAACATTTAGCATGCCACTGACCAATTCCTAATCTACCCAAAACTCACCCACAACAACAGTTGTGTACACTATTTGTTCACTCACCAGAGAACGTGTACAACACCTTGCACACAGAGCTTCTATTAGAAATCACTTAAACACAATTCTACAATAGTGTTTAATCAGATTTACGCACTACTAACACTTAGCATGCCACTAACCAATTCCTAATCTACCCAGAACTCACTCACAACAACAGTTGTATACACTATTTGTTCATTCACCAGAGAACGTGTGCAACACCTTGCACACAGAGCCTTCCTTTCTTTTCTTGAGCGACAACCCTAGCTGCCTCACGACACCACCTTTTTATATGTGTCTTGCACTAGGGTTTCCTCTTTCCTAAATGAATATTCAGCAATATTCATCACCACGAACTTGCCTTCTTTGAATATCCTTTCTTCCTTACACAGTTTGATATCTCCTTTCCAATGAGATCGTGCCACGTCAGCACTCTCAAACTTCCTGCTTCCAGATTTGCGTGTTGCACACTACTCCATCTGTTTAGCCACAATCCTTGTGCTAACAATCTCCCCCTTTTTGTCTAAATGTGAGATCTCCAGAACCCTGCATCATCATTAACACACTCCACACACACACAGAACATGCATCACACAAATAGTCTTAAACCAAAAGAGATCGCATTGTCTCGTACACACTGATAACAAACACAATGGCTCCCCCTATCTACTGGATCCTACATAGGAACACATTAGCCACTTTCCTCTCCGGACTCGTGTCCTCCTTCAGATGTATCCTCACCATCTTGGCGTTTACCCCAGCCGTGTATTCTCCCCCTTCTTGAGATCACAATTAGATAAAAACACACATAAGAGAAACACATTAGTGCACAACAGCAAAATAGAGAAAAATACCAATAACCCTCAGTTGCATAGCCTTAACCAATCGACCAAGCTCTCTCAAGTCATCTAAAGGTCGTGGTGTAGATGGACCACCGTCCTCTTTCTTCACACTTCTGCCCTGTTTCGGATCAAGCACCATTGGAAGTGGAGGCCGAGAAGAAGTATCACCTCGATGACCGGGGACATGTCATTGGTACATAAGGAGGTTATGGATCAAGTTGGAAAAAAAAGAGCCGCGTGGTCCTGTCCGGGTGTGACCAATTTTCATAATTTGGGCGTAAACAATCTTCCCGAAGTCAAAAGGTTTCCCTTGGAGTAACATAAACAGGAATTGCACTCGCCTTTGATCATTGAGGTCTTGCTCGAGGTACGCCCCAGGTGTTAATGCTCATCCCATGTTCAACATATAAAAATAAAACATTTAGTGTCATAAATAACAGAACGCATTTAACTGCTGCACACATAGGAATGTACTAGTGCTCCAATAGCAAAAGAAACTTTCAGACACTCAAAGCACAGGCAATTTGACTCAAGGAACCGATGAAGAGATATAGGCTGTCAGAAACTGCATATCACACTAAAAATTTAAAAATAAAATTAAAAGAGAACACAAATTCCTTAACCAAACCCACAGAAACGTATGATTTCAAACTGCACTATGCACAAATGGGAATTATAGTCACATAGATGATGCAGTCACGTTGAGGAGGTCAATCCAAATAGTATACCAGAATATTATACCAACTAATCATCTCATTAATCTTGAACACATAGGGAAGTTATTTTTCCTCCACTTTTATGGGAATAGTCTTATCTTTTCCTTCCTTTTCTTTCTTTCTTTTTTTTTGTTTCCTCAGAAGGGACTTAACCTCGAATTGGATCTATTTCAGTCCAGATTGTGGTTGCAACCTGACCCGAAAACACTTTTTCTCGATTAAGTACTACTTTCTGCCCAATCCGGACAGTGATCAAGCCTAGAGTAAAATGTGGTAGCATCTTACGTCAAGTTGAGTATCCTATCATCTCAGGCCTTTGTATGTGCCATCACCTCTCCTTTTTTTTTTATCAACTTTTCATTCCTATATTTTGTTTGTCGAGTATGCATGGCACATCACTATCTACTCCCTTCCTCGAGTGTTCATTTGTACCTAGAGACTCATAATTGTCACAATCTACCTGTCATACAACTAGAAATACCCTCTCTCATTATTGTGACATACATACACACATTTGGAACTTCCTTCCCCACTATTGCATAGGTAGTCATAGATCACACATTCCGAGTGCCTTTCTTAAAGAGATAAATGTGTTTGCATCTAATGCCTTAGTAAAGATATCTGCAAGCTGTTTCTCAGATGCAACATGTACAATTTCAACAGTCTTATCTTCCACCAGTTCCCTGACAAAGTGATGCCTTATATCTATATGCTTAGTCCTAGAGTGTTGTACCGGGTTCTTAGATATGTTTATCGCACTCATATTATCACAATGTATAAGCAAGGGTGCAGTATTCATACCGTAGTCTGCCAACATGTGTTTCATCCATAGTAGTTGCGTACAGCAGCTACCCAAGGCAATGTACTCTGCTTCCGCGGTAGACAACGTCACACAATTCTGTTTCTTGCTATGCCAAGAGATCATGTTATTTCCAAGAAAGAAACATCCACCTGAGGTACTTTTTCGATCATCGGTGCTATCTGTCCAGTCTGCATCACAGAAACCAGCTAAGTTAGTATTTGTCTCTTTTGTGTAACACATACCTAGGTTTGCTGTTCCTTTCACATATTTTAGTATGCGCTTGAGTGCCAACAGATGTGATGCGCGTGGATTGCCCTGGTATCTGGCACATACTCCCACACTGTAACACAGATCCGGCCTGCTCGCTGTCAAGTAAAGTAAGCTTCCTATCATTGCTCGATATAGCTTTTCGTCAACTGGTGGTCCTTCTTCATCCCTGGACAGCTTGCTGGTAGTGCTCATGGGCGTGCTAGCAGTTTTACTCGTCTGCATGTCAAATCGAGACACAAGGTTCCGCGCATAGGTGCTTTGTGACACAAAGATCCCTTCTGGTGTTTGCTTCACTTGCAGTCCAAGGAAGTAGTTGAGCTCTCCCACCATACTCATTTCGAATTCCTGCGTCATGTTCATCACAAATTGGTCTACAAGTACCTTGCTTATTCCTCCAAATATGATATCATCAACATATATCTGAACTATCAACATATGACCCTTTTCTTCTTGAATAAACAGAGTCTTGTCTACGTTCCCCCTTTTGAAGTTAGACCTTAACAGGAATTGAGTGAGGTGCTCATACCATGCCCTTGGTGCTTGCTTAAGTCCATATAGAGCTCACTTGAGTTTGTAGACATGTGAGGGAAACTTAGGATCTTCAAACCCTTTAGGCTGTGTCACATACACTTTCTCTTGCAGCAGTCCATTCAAAAATGCACTTTTTACATCCATCTGGAATAATTTGATGTCCAACTTGCATGCTATGCCGAAGAGTAGCCGGATTGATTCCATACGTACCACTGGTGCAAAGGTCTCGTCGAAGTCCACTCCTTCTATCTGACTATACCCTTGAGCTACCAATCGTGCCTTGTTTCTAACAATGTTTCCGTCTTCATCGATCTTATTTTTAAAGACCCACTTTGTTTCCACAACATTGACATTGCTTGGTCTAGGTACTAAATCCCATACGTCGTGTCTGGTGAATTGCTCTAGTTCTTCATGCATTGTTGCCACCCATGATTCATCTTTTAATGCTGCACTCACATCTTTCGGTTCTATAAGTGACACAAAACAAGCAAGCTTAACCATATTCTTGAAATCAATCTGAACTTTCCTGGTTCTTCTATCACCATGGATGTCTCCAATTACATCATCTACTGAGTGATTACGATGCACTTGCAACTGACTGTCTGCCCGTGTTCTTTCCTCTGTACCCTTATCTTTAACTTCCTCCTCTTTTGGCAGTGATACGTCAGCTCTGTTCTGATTTCCTTGCACATCTTCTTCATGTGTAACTCTTTCAGCTGTTAGTATACTACGATCATCAAATACTACATTTACTGACTCAACAATCATCCTGAGGTTTTTGTTATAGACCCGATAAGCCATGGAGTGATTCGAGTACCCCATAAACAGTCCCTCTTCACTTCTAGAGTCAAATTTCCCAAGGTGGTTTCTCTCATCGAGTATGTAACATACACACCCAAAAACATGAAAGTAGCTCAAATTTGGAGTCTTCCCTTTCCAAATTTCATATGGTGTAGTCTTGGTGCCTAGTTTGACATAAACCCTGTTGATAATGTAGCACGCCGTGCTTATTGCTTCAGCCCAGAACCATGTAGCCACATTGTTTGCATGCATCATTGCTCTCGCCATCTCCTATAGGGTTCTGTTTTTTTCTCCATCACTCCATTTTGCTGGGGAGTCCTTGGTGCTGAGAATTGATGTCTAATCCCATACTTGTTGCAGAAACTCTCAAACACTTCGTTCTGAAATTCTCCACCATGATCGCTCCTTATTTGACCAATGTTCCTTTCATCATTGAGCATCTGTAGTGTAAAGATCTTAAACTTCTCAAATGCTTCGGACTTCTCTCTCAAGAAATTCACCCAAGTAAACCGTGAGAAGTCATCTACCATGACCAGAATATACCTCTTTCCGGCAATGCTCTTGGTCTGTATTCGACCTATTAAGTCCATGTGTATCAATTCCAAGATTCGTTTAGATCCAATTTCAGGTACCCGTTTATGTTGCACCTTTATTTGCTTTCCCTTGCAGCACCCTTTGCATGTGTTCCCAAGTTCCTTTTCAAGCTTAGGAACTCCACAGACCACTTCCGCTTGAACGATTCGTTGAAGCCCATGTATATTCATGTGTCCGAGTCGTCTATGCCATAGTTCCAACTGAGATTCAACCACTGAAAGGCATTTAGCTGTTGTATTCCACATGTAGCAATTATTACTCGATATGGACCCATGTAATATCAGATTTCCTTGATTATCCATCGCTTGACATTCATCCTTAGTGAAGAGCACCTTTAGCCCTTTATCACACAGTTGGCTCACACTTATAAGGTTCGCCTTGAGCCCTTCTACATAATAGACATTCATCAGCGAAGGTTGCAGGTCATTCCCAATCATTCCAACTCCCAATATTTTTCCCTTAGCACCATCTCCAAAGGTTACTTTCCCAGCCTTTACTTCTGTGTATGATCTCAGAATCTCCTGGTTACCAGTCATATGGCGTGAGCAGCCGCTATCGAAATACCATGGTGTCGACTCCTTATCAGTTCCTGAGATGTAAGCCACTCTACCAACCATTCCTTCCTCCTCTGTTCTGTTCGGGCAGGGAGTCTGCGCTGGAGCACTGCACTGTTTTTCCCTGTTCAACTCAGACAAACTAGAGTAGTGCAAATAATTCTTGTCAATCCAAACCTTTTTAAATTGACTAGGTTCAAGAAAGCACTTACCTGACTTCCAAGCCTGCCTTATACGATTGATCAGTCTGTAACAGTTGCGTCTGATATGCCCACTCCTCCCGCAGAAGTAGCACCCTTTAAATCTTGGTTTTCTAGTCCTTTGGATTTCATCTCTCCCACTGACTGTAGATTCCTTGTGATCAAGGTCTCCATTTTGCACTTCTATGACTTTCGCTTTCTCGCTCTGAACGAAGTTCTTGAGATTCGTGTAGTCAGGCCTTTCTGTGACACACCCACTCTCTGTGTATCCTGTGTAGCCAAGCCCCCATGTACGTCCACTGGGTGTTCCCATCTCCAAAAGTCTATCCAGGTCCTTTGAGCCTTGATTCAGCATCCTAATCCTTTTGTAGTTATCTGTCAGGTTGTGTTCCAGCGTATGATTACGTTCCCTTGTTTGGATTATAAGATCCTTCAATTTGATCATTTCTGCTTCTAGCGTTTGGATCCTCTTCGCATCAGATAAGTCCTCGCTTGAGCTAACTGTTTTTCTTTCATCAGTGTCGCATTCAGGTTTGCCGCTCCTTTTATTACTCGACTCCATTTCCATGATGTTAACCTTAGCTTCCAGCATGGCCTTATCCTTGAGGAGTCGCAGATTAGTATTGCTTAATGCCACCCAGTTATCATAGAGGCGTCGATATTCAGCCTTTGTATCAACTTCACCATCATCATCTATGTCAGTCTCTTGGTCGGATTCCTTGGTTGTTTCACTCGTGAATGCTACAAAGTTCAGCATCTCATCATCCTCCTCACTGTCGTCTCACTCGGTCTCACTGAAACTTAGTAATGACTTATCACTCCGCTTCTGAAGATTTGGGCACTCTGATTTGATGTGGCCAACTCCTTTACACTCGTAGCATTTCAGCTCTTTGCGTTTGGTGAGGGGGCACTCAGCCTTGAAATGCCCATATCCTTCACACTCATGGCATTGCATATCCTGTCGTCTGCTTGACTTTCCACTCTCCATCCTTTGTGATTTATTGCTGAAGCGATTCTGAGATGTTCCTTGTTCGTGACTGTAAGCTTTTGGTTGTCCCTTCTCAATACGCTTAAGTGCCTTCTTAAAGCTTCTTGCCATCAAGCCCATACTTTCCTCCAGCTTCTGATTCAGGTTGTCTTCAAGTTTTCTCATTCTTTCTGTATCTTGTTCAACACTGAATGCTATTCCTTTTCCCAGCTTAGATGGTTCTGTAGCGTTCTCCATCTCTTCAGCCTTCAGCATCCCTATTTGGATTTATTTATGTAGTGCGTTCATTATGTTATCTGTTATTTTTTTGGTTAACACGATCTCGGAATCATCTGTAAGACAATGCAACGATGATGATGAACTGAACGAGTCAAAAAAGTAACAAAAAATCTCGTAGTGAGAAATAAGAAGATGATAAATTTCTCAAAGATGAAGGCAAAGTAGTAAATTTACTCTATTCAGAGAAAGCGAAGCGAAACAATAACTATATATTCATCAATCAACCTTGCACTACATTTGGTAAATAGTAAATGATAAAAGTATTATGATTTTAATATGTTTTTTTTGTCATCTGAGACAGAACGAATCAGTTCAATCTTTTAACATTTTTATACAAAAAAATGCGAAATCAAATTTTACATATTTGAGATGGTATAATAGATGGTTGTGTTTTTTATTTTAATTTGTTTTTGGTAATTGATTTAATATAATTAAAAATGAATATGATGTTGATAGAACCATGAAGTTATAACACATTTGAAAGAAAGAAAATATCAAAGTTTAAGGAATGTTGTGGCGAGATCCAGACTTGAACCTAAGCGAGACAAATCCGTATTTGTGGTTCTCGATATGGATAAAAAATAATTGATTATCATTTTAAAAATAGACTTATCACAATAATAAATAAAAACAAGTTTCTCATTAAATTTAACGGTTCAAATCCTGCTAATAATTTGTTAATGATCTTTTTTCTTGTTAAAAAGGCAGGATTGGTTTTGGTTGTGCCAAATCATAAAGTTGTGATTCTTATAACTGATTCTTATGGATAGATTATAGATTAAGACTCACGTTTAGTTATCTAGGATTTTGTTTTATAAACTGTAATTGAGAAATTTAAATTGACTTAATTAGGTTATCTAGAGACCCTAAGAAACAATCCCTCTCTTCTAAATCAGATTTTAAAAGATTAAAATTATTTAACAGTGAATTTAATTAGTTAATAAACAACAATATTCTAAAAACACTTTTATCTTGTGAAACTACATTTGTTTCTACATCTTTTATGATTTTTTTATAATGAATTCGATAAACAAAATTCAGACGTATAATTTTAAGGGCAAATGTATAAAATAGTACTTTTATAAGTTTTTATTCTAAAAATAGCATTATTAGTTTAAATTTCTAACAATAGCATAAATTTAACATTAAAATACATTAAAACTATATTTTAATAGAAAAATTAAACCCTAAATTAGAAAAATGAATCCAAATATAATATTTTAATTTTATGTATAATTTATTTAAAATAAATAAGTATTTTTACATAAGTATTTGTACTATTTTTTGGAGTTTAATTTTGAAATATTAGATTTGGAAAAAAAACTTTAAAACTTGATATTTTATTGTATTACTCTAACTTTAATACTGGAAAACCAAACTTACATTAAATAAAGTAAATATTTTGTAATACATTCAGACACAATATCATGAAAGTAATTAACATTAGTAGAGTCAAACGCAATATAGTTTTGTTTTCAACTAACATAAAATTAATATCAACATATCTTTTTGCTACATAATCATAAAAAGAGATAAAAGCATGCATAAAAATAGTATTTCTAAATTCACACATTAAGAATCTAATACATTTTACAGTTTATTATTTTTTTCTATTTTCTATTTTTTATCAATTTTTATTTTCATAGTTTCCATTAAAAATCACTAAAATTTTTCATTTTGTTAGTTTGTCAACGTACGAATAATTAACTTAAAGTATGAAATTTTATAAAGTAATACTCTAAAATACCATTATTTTAAGTTTATATTCTTTATTTAACACATTGAAAATAAAATTTCAAAAATACTACAAATTATTATGTAAAAAATAATTATTTATTTTAAGTAAATTATATAAAATTAAAATATAATGTTTGGATTCACTTTTTCCAATTTAATATTTAAGTTTTTCATTAGGAAGAGATTTTTAATTATTTTAGTATTAAATTTGTATTATTTTGGAAATATAAATGATTAGTGGTACATTTAGAAAAAAACTTAAAATAATGTTATTTTAAACAGTTATCCAATTTTATATTAGTTTATATTATTACACCGATATATATATATATATATGACATGACCTACATTATCAATAATATATCATGATATGAAGTGTCATACTCAAATGTATTCATTTTATATATAAAAAAATTGTAGTTAAACCCTAAACCTTATGAACTTGTTTTGATATTTTGAAAGGTTTGTGGCGCTGCATTGTGTTCACGTCAATGATTATTGAGTTTGTACAATTAGACAGTTAATTGTTATTCAAGAATGACAAAATCTGTACAGTTAATTTTTTTAGCTGTTCATCCCATCCGAAATTCAAATTTGTTTTAGCGTTTAGCTTACACACAGAAAACATTAATATATATATAAAAACGAGTTATATATATTATCGAATCTTGGATATAGTAATGATACTAAAAGTTGAATTTGAAGCATATGGCAATAGAAACATTAGCAACGAGTTACCCAAAGTATTTAAAATTTGAAGATTATATATTATTAAAGAAAAACACAGTTTTCATGAGCAACTTTATGTTTTGTCTTATGTAAAGTGTTTTGGAACTTTTGGTTACATTGATTAGTAAACCCTATTTTCTAATTGTACAAAAAATACTCCATATTTCATGTACAATCTTAGTAACATATATGAAAAAGTTTTTTTAAAATGTTTCTTTAACTATTATATATCTCCAAGTTGCAATTTATTATGAGAATTTTCATTACATTTATATGTAATGCGTAGTAAATGCAATGATCGGTAAAATTAACCAATAAATTTAAAAATAATAAACTATAGATAGTTTTTAAAGTTTAGTATTTAATAAGATAGTTTAAAGTGTAACTAGAGAAATGAATAGTTTTCGTATATTATATGGTGTAAAGTCAAGAATGTATCAAATATTTTTATGATAATTAAGGTTAAAGTAAATATCAAACAAATTAAACTACCCAACAAAAATAATCAAAATTATATATTTCTCAAATCAATGTTTGCTAAGTATCTATGTAAACTATTTTCTCAATTTTATTAGAGATGACTATAATGGTGAAATAACCGACCGACATAAAAAATATCTTACGAAACGAATATTCACATCTTTATTGTATCACATTATCGAATCTTTCATTCGAAGTTAAATTATATACAATTTCCATAACATTTTATGTGATTACATATATTATTTTATTACCTTATCTCTACTTATATGTTTATTGATATTGTGTTGTCTAATCAAAACCAAATGTACCAAAACTGTTTACAATAATGGCGTTTTCCTTAAATTCTTTCTTAACACAACAAACATAATTGATCTGCCTTAACAGTAGAGTATAAATTAACAGAGCTTAGTCTATAGTTCGTAATTTGAATCTAATTTAAAGAGAGAGGAAGAGAGTCGGGACAAAGAGACAGATAAGCTAATTGTGCGGTGGATTTTGCACATAACTTTGTCAGTCACGAGTCTTTCTTGTTCTAATGGCACCAAACTCCACTTTTGTTCTTTTCTTCTTTTTAATTTTCTTTGTTTTTCATCATATTTTATTTGGATTCTCAAAATCATATTTTATTGACCATACCTTTTATCTCATCTCATCCTTTTCTTGTGATATATTTTTCTACTCTATTATATTTACGTGCAAATCGGTTTATCTATGTGTATATTACGTAAAATAAGTATATTTTTTTAATAATGAGTTATTTTAGAGTATATTTATGTAAAATGGTTTGTGAGTTGTGACTTTAGTTCATTTATTTAACTATTTACACGTGAAGAGTTATCTAATATTATAAGAAAATCAAATAAACCGGACAATATTGGTTAAACCGAAGAAGAACATGTGGTCCATTTGGCCTTAAGGATAATATGTAACTCGATCTAGTTGTTGTCTTCTAGCTAACTTCAGAATCTTACACTCACAAACACTTTGAGTTTCCTCTCATTGGCACAAAACTCAACTCTTCTCTTTCTCTCTCTCTCTCTCTCTCTGCAATCTTTCATCAAAATGCCATATCTTTCTCCTCTCTCTTCTCCCTTACCAAACTAGCTTTATCTCTCTGCCCATCAAGAGTGAGAGAGATTTGTAGAATCAACCATAATGGGTGATCAAAGAAGAAAACAGATCTCATTTACTCTGTTTTTAGCAATGACATTGATATCACTCATCAATGGTGGTATTGACTCAAAGCAGCTAAACGACGAGGTTTTGGGACTCATTGTCTTCAAATCAGACCTTCACGACCCATTATCACACCTCAAGTCTTGGAACGAAGATGATGACTCTCCTTGCTCATGGAGCTACGTCAAATGCAATCCCAAAACATCTCGTGTCACCGAGCTTTCCCTCGATGGTTTAGCCTTAACCGGAAAAATCGGTCGTGGAATCCAAATGCTTCAACATTTAAAGCTACTCTCACTTTCAAACAACAACTTCTCGGGAAACATCATCGCTCTCTCAAACAACAACAATCTCCAGAAGCTTGATATTAGCCACAACAATCTCTCCGGTCAAATCCCATCTTCTCTTGGATCAATGAGTTCCTTGAGATACCTCGACTTAACCGGAAACTCCTTCTCCGGTACACTCTCTGATGGTTTCTTTAACAACTGTTCCTCTCTTAGGTATCTCTCTCTGTCTCACAACCATATCGAAGGCCAAATCCCTAGTACTCTGTTTCAATGCTCTGTTTTGAACAGTCTCAATCTCTCAAGGAACCATTTTTCTGGAAACCCTAGTTTCGTCTCAGGAATCTGGAAGCTTCAGAGGCTAAGAACATTGGATCTTTCTTTTAATTCTTTCTCTGGATCCATACCATTGGGGATGCTCTCTCTGCATAACTTGAAAGAGTTGCAGTTACAAAGGAATCAGTTCTCAGGATCATTGCCTTCAGATATTGGACTGTGTCCTCATTTAAACAGAGTTGATTTGAGTTTCAATAGTTTTTCCGGCGAATTTCCGAGAACTCTACGGAGACTGAGATCTCTAAATCACTTCGATTTATCGAACAATTTTCTCTCCGGTGATTTCCCGGCTTGGATTGGTGACATGACTGGTTTAGTACATTTGGATTTCTCCAGCAATGGTATAACCGGAAAGCTTCCTTCTTCAGTTAGTAACCTGAGATCTCTAAAGGATCTAATCTTGTCTCAGAACAAACTCTCTGGCGAGATTCCGGAATCTTTGGTAAGCTGCAAGGAGTTGATGACTGTTCAGCTCAAAGGCAATGGCTTCGCCGGTAGCATTCCAGATGGTTTGTTCGATCTTGGTTTGCAAGAAATGGATTTTTCCGGTAACAGCTTAACCGGTTCGGTCCCGAGAGGCTCAAGCAGGCTCTTTGAGTCGCTCGTAATACTCGATCTGTCGCGCAACAATCTCACTGGAAACATACCTGGTGAAATAGGACTCTTCAGCCACTTGAGATACCTCAATTTGTCATGGAACAATTTCAATACAAGAATTCCTCCTGAAATCGAGTTTCTGCAGAACTTAACAGTCTTGGATCTCAGAAACAGCGCGTTGATTGGTTCAGTTCCAGATGATATATGCGAGTCTCAGAGTCTGCAGATCCTTCAATTGGATGGTAACTCACTAACCGGTTCTATACCGGAAGGAATCGGAAACTGCTCTTCTCTAAAATTGCTGTAAGTCTCTCTGTTTCTTTTTTTTTTCTTTTTTTGCTTAACTTAATTGCAAATGTTTTGGCTTAACGTTTAGAAATTTCTTGTTGCAGGAGTTTGTCTCATAACAATCTTACCGGTCCAGTTCCTAAATCACTTTCAAACTTACAACAGCTCAAGATTCTAAAGCTAGAAGTCAACAAACTTAGCGGTGAAATACCTAGAGAACTTGGGGAACTTCAGAATCTGTTATTGGTTAACATATCTTTTAACCGGCTCATCGGAAGGTTACCCTTAGGAGGTGTGTTCCAGAGCTTAGACAAGAGTGCTCTTCAAGGAAACTTAGGAATCTGTTCACCATTGTTGAGAGGACCTTGCACACTGAATGTTCCAAAGCCTCTTGTCATCGATCCGAACTCCTACGGGAACGGTAATAATAATGAGGGAATGCCCAGAGACCGAGCAAGCAATGGTTCTGGAAAGTTCCACCGCGGAATGTTCCTTAGCGTTTCAGTGATTGTAGCTATATCAGCAGCTATACTCATCTTCTCTGGAGTCATAATTATAACACTGCTTAATGCCTCTGTGAGAAGACGGCTTGCCTTCGTAGACAACGCTTTGGAGAGCATTTTCTCAGGTTCTTCGAGATCTGGAAGAAGCTTAGTGGCCGGGAAACTTGTCCTGTTAAACTCGAGATCGTCGCGTTCCTCGTCTTCGTCTCAAGAATTCGCTAGAAATCCAGAGTCTCTTCTCAATAAAGCTTCAAGAATCGGTGAAGGAGTTTTTGGAACAGTATACAAGGTACCTTTAGGAGAACAGGGGAGAAACTTGGCGGTTAAGAAACTTGTCCCGTCGCCGCTTCTTCAAAACGTAGAAGATTTTGATCGAGAAGTACGAATCTTGGCGAAAGCCAAGCATCCCAATCTAGTGTCTACCAAAGGGTATTTCTGGACACCGGAGATGCAGCTTTTAGTATCAGAATACATACCGAACGGAAACTTGCAGTCTAAGTTACACGAAAGAGAACCCTCGACACCGCCTCTTTCTTGGGACGCAAGATACAGAATCATCCTCGGTACCGCCAAAGGACTCGCTTATCTCCACCACACATTCCGTCCAACAACTGTCCACTTCAACCTAAAACCGACCAACATCCTCCTCGACGAGAAAAACAACCCGAAAATCTCTGATTTCGGACTATCTCGTCTTCTAACAACACAAGACGGCAACACGATGAACAACAACAGGTTTCAGAACGCTTTAGGTTACGTAGCGCCAGAGTTAGAGTGTCAGAACTTAAGGGTCAATGAGAAATGCGATGTTTACGGGTTTGGTGTTTTGATACTCGAACTCGTAACTGGTCGGAGACCCGTGGAGTACGGTGAAGACAGCTTTGTGATACTTAGTGACCATGTTCGAGTTCTATTGGAACAAGGAAATGTGTCGGAGTGTATCGATCCTGTGATGGAGGAAGAATACTCTGAAGATGAGGTTTTGCCTGTTCTCAAAGTTGCTCTTGTTTGTACTTCTCAGATACCTTCGAATCGGCCTACAATGGCGGAGATTGTTCACATCTTGCAGCTCATCAATTCTCCTGTTCCTCACCGAATTATGGATAGTTTCTAAAAGCCTCTCTTTTATTAATTAATTTTCATTAGATTTTTCAAAATTTTCTGCCTTTTTTGTGCTTTGCTTTTGTAGAGATTGCTTCTTTGACAATGTTACTGTTTTCTCTTCCGAAAAACCCCCGATTTCACTATAAAATTCATTAGATTAGATTATATATACATAAACTATATCATAATACTAATAGTAACATAAATTTTGGTAAATTCTAAAATGTCTACACGAAATATAACAATATGGTTGATACCACTATTTTAACGGTGGACGTATATTGTGTTAATAGTGATGACAAGAATACCAGTTGGACAAGACTAACGAAACGACAACGTTTTGATTGAAGAAACGAAGTAGAGTAAAACGACGTCGTTTTACTCTCATTAAGTAAAACAACATCGTGTTATTTAGGAAAATTAATTAGAGTTCTTTGCTTATCAGTTTCAAACCCAAAATTGTAAGTGTTATTCGCAGACTTGCCTTCGTGTTTGCTGCTTGATAATTAGGGTTCATAAATCATGGAATTAGGGTTCGTGAATTGATTTGCTTCTCGGAAATCGCTTCTGCGAGTGGTTTTGAATGTCGATAATTGCTTGTGGAGAAGAACTTTCACGTGTGGTCTCGAAAATGAGGTTATTCGAATTTGTTTCTAAAATTCGTAGATTTGGGTTGAATTTAGGAGCCGATAGAAGTCTATTCGATGTAGAATTGTTGTATGTGAATAAGTTGTGGCAATGGTGTTTGAATTTCATAAACATAGAGTAAGTGTTAAATATGTCTACCAAGTGAGTAAAACGACATCGTGTTATTTAGGGAAATTAATTAGAGTTCTTTGCTTATCAGTTTCAAACCCGAAATTGTAAGTGTTATTTGCAGACTTGCCTCCGTGTTTGATGCTCGATAATTAGGGTTTGTAAATCGTGGAATTAGGGTTCGTGAATTGATTTGCTGCTCAAAAATCGCTTCTGCGAGTGGTTTTGAGTGTCGATAATTGCTCGTGGAGAAGAACTTTTACGTGTGGTCTCGAAAATGAGGTAATTCGAATTTGTTTCTAAAATTCATAGATTTGGGTTGAATTTAGGAGCCGATATAAGTCTGTTCGATGTAGAATTGTTGTACGTGAATAAGTTGTGGCAATGCTGTCTGAATTTCATAAACATAAAGTAAGTGTTAAATATGTCTACCAAGTGTTTGACGAAATGCTTAAAAGAATGTTATTTCAAAACAATACTCTTCTATTTAAATAAGAGACTAAACTTTGTTTCACAAAAACATAAATACTTTTTTTTCAATTAACCCAAATTACGGCTGACTAAATTTTTAATACTCTTGTACTAAACATGTGAATACACTATGACAGTTTAGAAGTAATTTATTAATTAGGTGATATAACTTAGCAACCACTTTCGTTCTTTGTTCACATGGTCGAATCGCATTAGTTCAAATTGGAGAAACAATTTTTGTTTTGTTATTAGTGAGAATTATATTATATTATAAGTGAATGAGATGTATATTATATTATAGTTGATGTTGAGAACGAATACAATTGGAAGTGGTTTATTCAAAGGTTACAAATTGATTTAAACTTAGGAGAGGGACATGATTTACGGTTATTTCATATCGACAAAAGGTAATTTAGAGGTTTGTTAATTTATTTACAGGTTTTTTAGTTTATTTAAAGTGTGTTGGATTGAATTAAACTGTTTGTTAGTTTATTTAGAGGTTGATGGATTGAAGAAATGAGTATAATGATCCAATATTGACCGTGCATGGTCTGAATTTTGGGAGAAATCGGTTGAAAGTGAGATCTTGCCTCCACCGAGAGAAACACCTATAGGAAAAAAGCCACACCACAAAAGATGTAAGGAGAGAAATGAATCTCCAATGAAGAAGAAGACGAATGCAAATGAGTCTCCAACAAAAGTTTTAAGAGAGAAGAATATCCATTGTAGAAGATGTGGAAGAATTGGGCATAACACAAGAAAATGTAACAATGTTGGAGTTGAGATTTGTAGAAATACAAAAAAAAGGTAGGGGAACACAAGATGGAACCGATCATTGTGATGTGGGACCGATCATTGTGATGTGGGACCGAATCAACCACCACAAAGCCAACTCTTCGATTGAGTTACATTAGTGTTGTGAAAATGCATGTTTTTGGCAACTAATCATTGTGATGTGAAAATGCATGTTTTTGGGAACTTTATGGCAAACATTGTGATGTACAACTTTCTTTTGGTTGACTTTTGATGTTATTAAAACATCTTCAACGTAAATGCACATGGATTTTAAGGTCAAAGCACGTGAATTTTAAAAGTAAACAAACATTCTTATTAGTGGAAAGATGTAACCTCTTATAATCAGCATGTTATAATCAGCTTTATTATAATCGATTTAAGTCTTGAAATTCAAATATGAAGGTGAACAAACATCCAATATAATCGATTTATGTCTTCAAATTCAAAATGGAAATATGCAGCCTGTAATAACATCACATGTTCGATGTTTGCCACACTTACATCATAAACAAATAGCAAATGATCACATGTAAACAACAACGAACATATTCCTTAAACTACAAAACTCCATTTTGCGAGCTTCTACTTCTATCGCAAATCCGCATAGCTCCTTTTTAACTCCGTAAAGCTCTTTTTCAAAATCGCATATCAGAACTTCATAATTCCGACTCTCCGTTGAAAGAACTTCGATATGCGATTCACAAACTTTTAAATTCTTTACAAATTGATCGACTCTCTTGCAAGATCATCAAGTTGCGGTTTCATATCCTCACTTTCTTCAAGTATTGATTCATCTCCCCCATTTAAATAAATGGTAATGATTATTTTACACAATTCAATATCATGAATGAAGAAATTTCATATCTAAATACCAATAAAATCAAGAAAAAATTCATTACATGTTCTCCATAGCGACATCCATAGAATAGTCTTTCCGGATTATTCACAGTTCTAGATGTTTTCAACACTGCACGTTCTCTACATCTACACTTCTTTGGTATACCTCTTCTCTCACCCATATTCTTCTCACGTCGTGCACAGGTTTTCCTCCTCACGTCGTCAATGTTTCTCTCTCTCACTTCTGAATCGACTTCTTCTTACAATTGACCACCCCAATCGACCACCGAAATCTAATTTTCTCTCACGTCGGCCACCAAACCTATCTCCACCTCTTTCACAATCGGCTACCAAACCCTAATTTTCCTTTCTACCAATTCTGAAAACGGTAGGTTTTTTTTCTTACTTAAAACTATCAAACAACATTGTTTTGTAATTATGTTTACGTGATTGTCCAGTCAGTATTAATAACCGTGCAATATAACGAATTCCGTTTAATTGATGCTTTTAACCATGTTTCATAACTTTATGTATTAAAAATTTATCAAAATTTATATTGCTATTAACATTAGGATATAATTTATGTATATATAATTAAATCGAATGAAATTCATGATCAAATCGGTGGTTTTTCCATTTTCTCTTCCTCCCTATATCATCATCATCATAACGATCATTGACCATAATCATCAACAGTTTTCTGCTTTTAAGAAATAATAATGTGTTTTTATAAAGACAAATATAGTACAAACTGTACAATAATTACTGACATTGAACAATACAGATTTATTATCAAGTGGCTTAGAATCGGGTAAGAAGAAAAACAGATACAATAATGTGACATATTTTGTGAAATGTTGTTTTCTAATATATTTTTGACGTCGTTTTCTGTTATCTTATATATAAAAAAAAAGATGTCTTATTCTTTACTTGTGGGACTAGATCTCTTATCACTAATTGAGTTTTATTATATCAAATTGATTACACAAACACAAATGAATCACGGCTACTATCATTTCTTTCTTTTAATTTTTTTTGTTATTTTTCCCTATAGAACTGACTTAAAGGTCATACCTGCATAATTATGAAGAGTTTAAAAATACCACATGTGAACTATATATGTGAATTTAAAAGAAAATATTTGTAGTACAGAGCAAATGAAAACAATGATTCATTTCTTTTCTTTGAAACAAGAATTAAAAAAGTTTAGAGTAAGATATTATAACATAACACTTTTTATTAAAACTTTTGTTCCTATCTATCACACTAAAATTAAAATTTTCAAAATATCACAAATTATTATATGAAAATATTTATTTATTTTAAATAATTTTACAACAAAATATTTGAGATTTTTTTAATTAAGATTTAAATTTTTCCTATTAAAATGAAAATTTAATATTAAATTTGTATATTATTAGAAATTTAAACTAATGATGATACTTTTGAATAAAAACAGAAAAATGTGCTAGTTTATAAAATTACCAAAAAGATAAAAATAGTAGTATTTTAAATATTTGTTCCAAAAACATTATCATTAATATAAATTTATAATAATAGCACAAAATTAATACTAATATACATTTAAATTTCATTTTAATAAAAAAAATTAAATATTAAATTAGAAAAAATGAACTCAAATATAACATTTTAAATTTATGTATAATTTATTTAAAGTGAATAAATATTTTTACATAATTATTTGTGTTATTTTTGGAATTTTAATGTTAAAGTGATATATTTAAAATAAAAACTTTCAAAAGTGTTATTTTAAAGTATTATTTAAAAAATTATATGAAACTTTTTGTAAAGATAGATAATATTTTCATATAAACTATTTAACAAAGACGAATAAAAGCATAAAAATGGGTAAAATAGTTGATCCAGATTTTGGAGTGAAATTTTTTTTTTTTTAAATACAAAAAAAATGAAAAATAATCAACAAATCATTATTATTATTATTATTCCTTTCATAGTCTCTTAATAATTTCACTTTCTAAATTTTTATTTGACGACATTAGTTAGTAATGAGCTAATTAGATTATATTTATATATGCATCATGGACTAACGGCCTAAATCATGGGTTTTGGTATTAAATTATGAGATATATAATTCGTTAGGACTTGATTGCTTTTGTGATTATGATATGATTTTATAAACATTTTAGGGAAAACGTCTAATAAGTAATAATCATATAAAATTTCAACATCAGGAAGAAACCACAGATAGTTACACAAAGTAATTTATCACTTTCTAATACTATAGCATCATCATGAATGACCAATTATTAAATGCAGATTAAAATGTCACACGCCATAGACTAACTCGATGTGTCGAAATTACTTTCATTCCAATAATTTATTTATAAACATTTTTAAGTTGAGTAATACATTAAAATAACATTTTTATAAATTTATGTTCCAAATTTATTATAGTAAAAATAGCATAAATTATTATGTAAAAATAATTATTTATTTTAAATAAACTATATATAAAATTAAAACATAATGTTTGAATTCAATTTTTTCAATTTAGGATTTAATTTTTTTATTAAAAAATATTTTTAATTATTTTAATATTAAATTTGTGATATTTTGAACATTTAAAAGATTTGTATTATATTTAAAACAAAAAATTGAAATAATATTGTTTTAATCAATTGCTATTTAAATTTTGCTTCCACTTTTTTTTTTTCTTTAACAGAAGAGAACTGAGATTAGATACAGTAAGAAAATCTAAAAACAGTAATTAATAATTGTTTAAATTCCGATACAGTTTTAATTGGATTAAATTGATTATTTTTTTTAAACCACTATGGAAAAGTTAAGAACAATTTTATAAAAAGAATATCATATTTTGCAAAAATATAAATAGTATAAATTATTTTGTAATTTTTTGTTTAAATAAATTATAAATTATTTAAGCAATGTGTTGAGATAATTTTTTACTAATTTAAGATTTAGATTTTCTGATTTTTTTAAAGAGTCTTTTATAGTAAATGTGTGATAGTCTTAGTAAAGTTAATAATAAGAGCTTTTAATTTTTTTTTTATCAAAATTATAAAATTAATTTTGTTATAAATTTTCACCGGAATCTATTTGTGATGTAATGAAGTTGGCCTTCTAGCATATATCTATTGTAAACCAAATTGATGATAATACTTATATATCGTTAACCTATCTTTTTTTTCTGAAGTAAAATAATACACTGTAAAGATATTAGTTTTACAGTAAGAATTTTTATGAAGTATTGCAATCTTTGAATTAATTTTGATTATATAGTGTTATACTAGATTTTTTTAATAATTATTATCTTTTTAATAGTAGAACGCATTAGCTGATCAAATGTCTAGTTAATTACATAACGGATATATGAAAAAAAAAATGATGGTTCAATAAATCGACTTACGAATATCATCAAATTATCAGGATATATAGAGTTTGTTTCCATACTTTACATAAGGTCTTATTTCAACCATCTCTTTCAACTATTCGTTTTAGTTATTTATTCCATCCATCTTCAGAGTTGAAAAAGCAGTGACTCTCTGTTTCTACTAGATTAAACTCAATGAAACACACTCTCAATATTTTATAAAAAATAATACCATACAATAAATTTATATTTCAAATCTATCAAATTAAAAATAAAATTTTTAAAATAATACATAAAAATAATTATTTATTTCAAATAAACTATATATAAAATTAAAATATAATATTTACAATCACTTTTTTAATTTATGTTTTATACTATTTATCTTAGAAAAATATTTTTAATTATTTTAATATTAAATTTATGTTATTTTTATAAATTTAAATGAATAGTATTATATTTAGAATAAAAAATTTTAAAAATATTATTTTGTACAATTGGCCTTTTGTAACATATATATATTTCAAAAATACCACAACACTTGTTTTAAAATTATCATTAATAATTTTTTTTTCGAAAATATTATTAAAATTATTTTTTTTTAAATACCACAAACACTAAAAATTATTTTCAAAAGCTTATAGTTTAATATTTAAATTTGAATTTAATATTTTAAATTTAAAGATTAGTTTTTATGATTTTAAGTTTAACTTTAGAATATATTTTAGAAAAAAATTCTCTTTTAATATATTTTTGAAATAATTTGTTTTACTGTTTTTGAAAATTATTATAGATATATATATATGTCAGCAATTACATGGCCTTTTTGTCGGCTTCACATCTCTTAGAAGTGTGGCTAATTTGCTAAAAATCTAACTTTCACCCACTCAGTCTATTTTCTTCTTCTTTTTCTCCCAAAAAACAGAACAACTCTGTTTCTTCTCATCTTACATCTTAATTCCTATAAGAAAATAACTTCTTCGAATCTCCACATCTAAAGTCACAGAGAGAGAAAGCTGAGAGAGAAAGACAAGATGGCAGGAAAATATTTTCAGAGAGAGGTTTTGCCGGTAACGGCACTGGTAATAATGGAATGCGCGAACGTCGGTTTAAACACTCTGTTCAAGGCAGCGACTTTGCAAGGCATGAGCTTTCATGTCTTCATCGTTTACTCTTACGGTCTCGCTGCTCTTCTTCTCCTCCCTTCTCCTTTCTTCTCCTTCAGGTCTCTTATTGATCCGATCTTTATGAAAAATTGAGATAAAGTTATCCTCTTCTTTTAATTAGTTCTTGTTTTAATTTTACAGATCACGAACTCTTCCGCCGATGAATTTCTCAATTCTCTACAAAATCGTGCTTCTAGGGTTTATTGGGTAATGTTTAATTTCCTTCCAATTCATCGATACCCATCTCTGATTTTAGCTTTGTATTACCTGAAAACGTCTTCGATTTCTGGGTTAGATCTGAAAGAGATGATCTTTTGTTTGCATGAAGAGTTTCTCAAAAAGTTCTCAGATTTTTTTTCCTCTTATACAGTAAAGAGACATTTGGCTTAAAGTTCCTTCCAAAAGCTGCAAACTTTACTGCCAAAATTTCTAAATATTTTTATTTATTATTTTTAGGGGTTGTTTTCATCTGGAATAATGACCTGGTGACATTTTTACAAATGTTTTGTAAAAACTATTTCATCTCAAAATTACATAGTTTTGTAAAAAATACCAGAATATATTAAATTAATAATATCTTAAATAATATATAGATGCTGCTCAAATATAATGGGATACACAGGGATCAACTATAGCTCTCCAACACTTGCTTCTGCAATCAGCAACCTCACTCCTGCTTTCACCTTCTTGCTCGCTGTCCTTTTCAGGTTGACAAAACTTTTATTCGTTTTACATTATCAATTTCCCATATTACCCTCGGCCCATCAACTGTATTTGGGCTAGGCCTTAATGTTCAGCCCATGAGGTATAATTTGGTGCTAATTTGCAGGATGGAGAGTGTATCTTTCAAGAGAACAAGTAGTGTTGCTAAAATGTTAGGAACAGTTGTTTCCATTGGAGGAGCATTTATAGTGACTCTTTACAATGGACCTGTGGTGATTGCTACATCACCACCGTCTGTTCGATTACAATCGACAAACCCTAATTGGATACTCGGCGCGGCTTTCCTTGCCGTAGAGTATTTCTTGGTACCATTGTGGTACATTGTTCAGGTCTAGTCAATAATCTAACTCTATATGCATTGTAGATAAATATCTATCTCTAAGTGATTGTTACGGTTTCTAATATAATTATGTCATCTTCATTTTTCCTTTTGTAGACTCAAATCATGAGAGAGTATCCATCCGAGTTTACCGTTGTTTGCTATTATAGCTTAGGAGTTAGCTTTTGGACCGCACTCGTCACATTGTTCACCGAAGGGAGTGACTTGAGTGTATGGAGGATAAAACCGGATATAGCTTTAGTGTCAATCGTTTGCTCGGTGAGAAACATAACTATGAATGTTACTAGTTTTGTTGTTGTTGTTGTTGTTGATGATTTACATCTCTATGTTTAGGGATTGTTTGGATCTTGTATTAATAATACAATCCACACATGGGCACTACGGATCAAGGGGCCTTTATTCGTTGCAATGTTCAAGCCTTTGTCGATTGCAATTGCTGTTGCAATGGGTGTTATCTTCCTCCGGGATTCTCTCTACATCGGCAGGTGATAACAAAAACTCGCATCCAAATGTTTCGAGATGTTAATTGGTCGTTACTCGTTTAACTATTTTGTTTCCATTACTGTGATTGAATGTTGTTAATCTCAGCTTGATAGGGGCAACAGTTATAACGATTGGGTTTTACACGGTTATGTGGGGAAAAGCCAAAGAAGTAGCGGCTATGGACGAAGATGGCAAGAAGACTGCCATTGAAACTGACCTCGACTCTCCATCGAGTTCACAAAAGGCTCCTCTATTGGAAAGTTTCAAGAACGATGAACATGTCTAAATAAAATCAACATAATATGTGTTTAAATATTTTATATGTGAATGTCTATTTGACGAGACAGATTTGATCTTTTAAGTTTAGGAATCAAGTTTCTTCTAATATACATCTCTTTTTTCTTTTGTCAAAAGGTTAACCTAACACCTTCGATTGAAGTTCATTTTTTATTAAATTATTGAAGTTGAGAAGCATAAGATCAACCCTATGCTCCTTACATTGGTCAACTCCTCACGACAGAGTTCCAGATTCAGACAAATCTTTCGAAAAGTTAAAAACAAATGGCTGGGAGATCTTTCTGTCAGAGAGACGGTTGGATCATGACGGCGATGGTCGCAGTTGTTGTCTCCGATGTCGGAATGAATACTCTGTTTAAAGCGGCGAGCTCAAAGGGAATGAGCTCTTATGTCTTCCTCGTCTATTCTTATGGCATCGGAGCTCTTCTTCTTCTTCCTTCTCCTTTCCTCACCCACAGGTCTCTCTCTCTGTCTCTTTATCGATTCTTTTTTAGTCTCCAATTCCATAATTTCTGAATTAAAATCTCAGGGCAAGATCTCTTCCACCATTAAAATTCTCAGTACTTTATAAAATGGGACTTCTTGGACTTCTTGGGTAATATCTCTCTCCCGTTCTCTAATTCATACAGATTTGTGTTATGTTGTTTACTAATTCACTCTTGTTTTTGGGGAAAAAATGAGAGAAGATGTGTGTATTTGATGTTAGGTTACACAGGAATCAAATACAGTTCTCCTACTTTGGCTTCAGCTATGAGCAATCTCACTCCTGCTTTCACTTTCCTCTTCGCTGTTCTCTTTGGGTACTACTCTCTCCCTCTCTCTCTCTCTCTCCATATTTCAGATTTAACCCAATAGAATTATATGGCAAATTTTTGTTATTGCTCTATAAGTACTTTTTTCGATTTCATATGTTAAGAATGGAGAAAGTATCTATAAAGAAAAATAGCAGCTTAGCCAAAATAGTGGGCACTATAGTTTCAATAGTGGGTGCACTTGTGGCCACTCTCTACCATGGTCCCATCATCTTCGCCGCATCTCAGCCATCCATTTATCTCCCTCAGCCTCTCTCGCCGCCTCCATCGCCACCGTCGAATTCTAATTGGATCATTGGTGGAGGTCTCCTAGCCCTCGAATACACTCTCATTGCCATCTCTTACATCATTCAGGTATATTGATCATACAAAACATATCTATTGATTTGTTATAACGAAGAGCTTTTGGTGGTTGTAGACACATATAATGAGGGAATATCCATCGGAATTTGCCTTGGCACTTTCCCACAATGTCTGCGTTTCAATCTCTTGCGCGTTGGTTAGTATTTTCGCAGAGAAGAACAATCCGAATGCGTGGATTATGAGATCCAAAGTAATGTTGATATGCATTGTTGCAACGGTATGAAAATGTTTGTAAAGTTATAATCATTTTCCGAAAACAAAGATAGCTTATTAGGTTTGGATTTGTTGAAATGTTATATTTAGGGAATGGTAAATTCCACGGGATATGTTGTCGAGTCGTGGACCGTGCGACATAAAGGACCATTGTTTCTAGCAATGTTCAGGCCATTATCTATCTTAACGGCTGTGGTACTAGGGGCGATTTTTCTAGGCGATTCTCTCTATCTCGGAAGGTAGGTTTGGGGCTTTCGGTTTTTTCGGGTTAATCGGATTGGGTTTTTCAGGTTTCGGTTTTTGTGGTTTTGAAAAAAATCGACCGAAAAAAATTATCGGTTCGATTATTTATTCGGTTTAATCGGTTTGGTTTTTATCATAAAAAACGTTCCTAATTAGACTGATTAAAAATTGATTGTCGGTTTAATTACATAAAATTTAGGTTTAATCGGTTTATTAATTTGTATTTTGGTTTTTTCGGTTAGTTTCGGATTAATATGGTTCAATTATCCGGTTCAATTTATTCGGTTTATTGTTTATATTTTTGGTTTTTTTGGGGTTTTCAGACCAAACCGAACCATAAACTGATTAAAATTAGTATTGTATTCGATCGGTTTAGTGTATATAATAAAATCAAAATCGAAAACCAAAAATTTTGGTTCGGCTGGTTCGGTTTATTCGGTTTGGGCCGGATGCCGAGGCCTATCAGAAGGTGATAAATAGGCGTTTAAATATCTCATAAGACGGATAATCTAATGAGTAGTCTTATACTTTTGCATTTTGACAGTGTGATAGGTGGAACGTTGATATCGATTGGTTTCTACACGGTTATGTGGGGAAAGGCGAGAGAAGAGAAGGCGGATATCGGCACATATGCTGCATCATCCTCTCATTCGAAGAGAGTGCCTCTTTTGATGAACTACAATGCAGAGAAACAAGTCTAACGGTGTAACGTATTTGACTATGTGTAGCGATAATTCATATACTCAAAGAAACATTTTTAATGTTCATCTTCCACAAAAACATCCTACAAAAAACAGAGGTATTTTGTAAATGTATATTACTCGATATTTCCTTTACTATGTAGCATGTGTCTATACTATTTTTCTGTTATTTAAAATTTTGTAGAATTTATCCTGAACATGATTCATGTGTTACAAAATGAGAAGAGAAAGAATTTAAATAGGCACAAAAACATACCTAACATTCCTAGAGAAAACAAAAGAAAGTGAATTTAATTCATATGGCAAGTGCATGCAGCTGTGATCAGATTTGGTGATAACTTTTGGTGATTTAAAGCTAAAGAATGAAAATGTATTTTGTAAATGTATATTACTCGATATTTCCTTTACTATGTAGCATGTGTCTATACTATTTTTCTGTTATTTAATATATCACATTTACAACGTTATGTGATAATTTATTTTATCCATATGTAAACATTTAACTAATATATATGATTTTTAATGACATGTAAATAATTTTTTTTTAAATTGAATTCTAGTTTAATATATATATATATATATTTTAGTTTATTTTTTAAAAATAAATTTATTTTTAAAATTATTATATTATATTTGATTAATTTATTTTTAAAAATAAATTGATATTTAAAATTATCATATTATATTTGATTAATCGTTATATAATATTTTTTTTAATTATGTTATTTTTTCTAATGATATATTATAAAATTTTTAAAAACTCTGTTTAGAGGATTTTTTATTTATTTAAGTTAAAAATATAAAATTTAAGAGACTATTATATATATAAATTGTATAATTCTAAAATAAAATAAAATAGAGTTAATAGAGTTTATAGTTGAAAATCACCACTGGTTGAGATCTTCTTAACAAAACTTTACTTTCTCCTCCACCATCACTCCAACAATTTCTCTTCATAGGGTTTTTCTCTCACAAGAAACTCTTAGATCTCCATCTCAGATTGTTGCCTGGGATTTTCAATTTCTCTCTTCAATCTTCGATTTTGTCGACGGAAGTTACGAAAATGTCGGAAGGCTACGCGATCGAGCTCTATTTCGACCCTGCCCTCGAGAACCAGGTCTTGAAAGCTTGGAACGTCTTCGCTCGCCGTCAATTCAGCACGAAATTGATCAGCACCGAGTCTCGTCCACACATAACCCTATTCTCCACCGTCTTCGTCGACTCGGCCAAGCTTGAACCCATCATCAAGACCTTCGCATCGAGGCAAGAACCTCTCTCGCTCTCTTTCTCCTCGATCGGAAGCTTCTCCAGCGACAACAACGTACTGTTCCTCTCGCCGACACCGTCCCTCTCGCTTCTTCAGCTCCAGGTTCAGTTATGCGACGCGTTGAAGAAAGAAGGTGTTGAGATCGGCGAAGAGTATCGTCCCGATTCGTGGGTTCCGTTTTGTCCTGTGGCTCTTGAAGTACCTAAGTCTCGTATGGCGGAGGCTTTCTCGGTTTTGAGGGATTTGAAGCTTCCGGTGAATGGTTACGCCATGGATATTGGTCTTGTTGAGTTTTCTCCAGTTCGTGAAGTCTTCTCGTTTGGTCTTGGTAACAATTTGGAGTCTTGATAATCATTTGTTTCAATGTTGTCTCTGGTTTGATGAATTTAGCTTTCAGTGAATGTTAACTGTTCAAACGATGCATCTGTGAGGAATAGTTTGAAGGATTGTTATTACTTGTTCTCAATTCACTGTGTACAAAAAGTGTCGAGAATGTTTCTTGGAAGTGAAAGTTTTCACTGTTAAACGATCTTGATGGTCTAGTGGTTGCTGAAGTAATGTACTCGTGATCTTCTTGTTAGGCAATACTTCTCCATATGTAAGAAAATGATGCTTGACTCTTTTGCAAATGAGAGTTAAAACTGGACTAAAGTCGTATTATTCATTTGAGATGTTTCATATCTTTGTGTGAGCACGAATTGTTCGAAGCCATTTCTCTGTTCATATCCTGCAGGCTTCAACAGGTTATATCAGTAAAGAACTCGGTGAATACATGAAACGGTACTATCTGCAGAAGATTGGGGGCAAGTACTTGAGGTAAATGATAGTTATGTGTTCCATTGAGTATTGTTTAAGCCTAACTGACATCAGATATTCTAGAAGAGGAATCACAGTAGTGATACTTATTTTGTCTTTATCCACAAATCATCATCTTAACTGTGTAAGTATGACCATTAGAAACTCGTTCCACACATCAATTAGCCTTGGAAAACACCAGTGGACACAATCGTTGAAACCTTTTATCCATTTATTTCCACAGTAACCATTAGGATGCCCATTAGGTCTCATAAGGATACCCCTAGTCACATCCAAAACCGCAAACTTCTTTGCTTTGTTGTCTCGTTTCATTACACTTTCAAGATTTTCATCTCGTTGCTATGCAGGTGGATTTGGTTTTCTCCAAAAAGAGTTGTCCTGCTGCATGCTCCTCCTGAATCCCAAGTACCATTCTCGAAATGGGCAGGTGAAATAGTCACTAAATCTGCCTTGCAGTTCTCACACTCTTCTATGTGCTTAAAGACAGCCAAGTAAAAAATTTGAAATCCTTCTTCCGGGGTAATCTGATACATATTTTCTGAGATGCAGTAAATGCAACCAAGTGACTCATATCTCCTGTGTATGAATATTGTTATGGAGAACCAGTGAGCAGCGGAGACAATAGTAATGTCTGTATTCGGCAGATTCTTAAACCACCCTTGGTCGATCTTGCCCATGTCTAGATCAAACAATCCCTTTCCGGTTTGTTATCGTCTCTCCTTTCTCGTACGCCACAAGAAACTTCTCCAAGAGGTCGGTCGATAGAGTGAAATCATTGTTTGGAAAGTACCAAATCCTGTTTCTATCGTCTCCATCCGTATAGATCTATCCATAGGAGTTTCTTCCTTCACAAGCAAAATACAAGCTTTTAATCTTTAAAAGTCTTTTCTTGTTAACAAAGAAACGCGTATAACCTTTAGCTAGATACCATTGACAACAAGCAGAGAAGTGATTCAGTGCGGTTCCTAGCGACAAAATCACCAATATAACTCATCTTCTAGCATCGAACCATACCGAGAAATGCCTTGGGATTGAAGCTCGGAAGATTGCGGAGATTGGGTTTCCATCTCCGGAACAAGAAATTTCTCTCTGGGTCTCCTGTTTTAAACAATTCTCCGAGTTCAGGAATCGTAGAACAGCTTGAATTCGTGTACGAAGATCCTCTTTTGTGTTGAACCCAATGTCCTTTGAATAAGTCATTCAGGATCTAACAAACCCCCACAAAAACACAAAGGTTAAAACTAGGTTTGCTGATTCACTTTATTCAAGCTTTTCGGGTCAGTTTATTTAGTTGGTTTTAAAATACTATTGTTTAATTGAACTGAACAAAAAATCGGTTTTGTCGGCAAAAAAAAAAATATCGGTTTGATTCGGTTCAAAATTTGGATTTTCGGTTTGGTTTTAGATGTTAAAATTAATTTACAAATAAAAGTTTTTGAAAAAAGGTTATTTTGGTTAACTCATGTATTTTTATATTTTTAAAAATAGGTCGGTTAATATTGATCGAATCGAAAATCAACTGTATATTCAAAATTTGTTGATTGGTTTAAAAATTTAAAACGAATTAAAACCAAAAATCGAATAAACTGGTTCGATCGGTTCTGTTATTTCGGTTGTTGCCAAAAACCTAATCCTAGTTAAAACTAATAAATAGAATTTTGCGACAATATCTTACAAAATCGATCTTCTTATGGGGAAAACTAAGGTGGACTAGTGGTTGCATCCAGAGGTGTCGGGTTCGACTCAACATTTTTCGTATGAAAATGTTAAATATTCGTATAAAAATATTGAATTGTTACACTGATCCATAGTGAACCAGGTAACAAAAGTAAAATCGATTATGTAATAAATGAAGTATGAGGTTTACAAACAACATCAAAATGTTGAAATAGGTAAACATAATATCGGTCATTTTACCTTACTGATTTGAGGTTGTATGGAGAATATTTTGATTAGAGATGGATTTGAAAGGTTTCTGAGAATAAATGAAGAAACCGGTGAAGAAGAGAGTTATACAAAAAGAAAACAAAAGTAATGACGTTAATCTCCCTATGTTCGTCACCATCAATCTGTCTGTTTTCTCACATTTTCCTGGGAAATCAATAATGATTTCATCGTTGCGCATGTCAATTAATCCTCAGAAATATATCCAAGGGCAGTGAAAATGATAATTAGGAAGAGGAAATTAAGAAGAAAAGTTAAAGTAACGACGATTTATGAATTATGATTATTTTGGTATGATTTTCCATTAATAATATGATGTAATAACTCCGTGGCATGCGACGATGTTGCATGGGTTTGCATGGTAATTGTGACGTGACTCTTTTTTTTACAAGAATCCTATTTCACACTGTAGTCTCCTTTTTCCTCTTTATAGAAATTTGTTGCCACTTTTTGCATAATTAATATCACTTCTAGTACAATTTCGAAAATAGTTTTGTTGTTGAGTGAACATATATACAATTTCTAAACGTATATAAGTCACTCAACAATTTCAACTATTTCACTGAGCTATATGTTTTTTGTTGAGTGAAAATAGGGAAAATAGTTTCACTCGACTTATCATTTTCGATATTTTGAAGTATATAGCTATAAAATATGGTATATCATTCTATCAAATATGTGGAATAATATTCTTACACCTCCGACTAATATTTCAACTTAGGTGTTTTTAACCCTAAGCAAACTGAGAATTTTGCTATTAGGATCAAAACTGGTAATGGATTCTGAACCGATATTGTAAATTTCATTCTGTTTTGGACTCGGTTTAATCTGGCAACATCAAACCGTTGAATTTTTAAAAAGTTTCTCTAATTTTGTTTCTTTTTGTTTAACCAATAAATATTAAAACATACCTATTTTGGATAATTGAGTTATATATATTTTAAATATAATTAATAATCTTAGGTATATAATTTTTGGATACTTATTTGATTCTTAGTTTAGTTTGATTCTGGTTCTTCGGATATAAAGATTAATGATTTGTTCGGTTATTTTATCGATTCTGATTTAGTTTAGTATTTTTTTATTGGTTTGGTACTAGTTCGATTATTTATTTTTATATATTTTTCCAAAATCATATTGAAAAGCATGAAAAAAGATTAAGATATTCTCGAACATAAGTTGGTTTGGAGTTACGGTTAGAAATCACATTATTCCTAATATATTATTTGAAAAATATTTTAAAGAAAGTAATCTTATCTGACGTGTTATTAATGCATTATTAATACAATGTCATGATAACGTGTCATCACCACAAATTTTTTAAATAAATATATAAATAGATTTAAATTGATAGAATAATTATAATATATATTATTATTATTATTTTGGTTATAAAATTAATATATTTTATTAAACTAATAAAAAATATTATTAAATTCTTATTTTTCTTTTTTTTTATTTAGATATAAAAAATAATATTAAAAATGATTTTAAATAAAAATAAAAATAATATAAATATTTTATATTAATTTATTAATAATAATATTATATAATTTATGAATATTTTTTGGTGGATATAAAAGGGAAAAAAATTATACAGATACCGATCCAAACAGCGACTTGAGCACAGTCCAAAAACGACCCCAAATGGCCCAAATTTGATCCAAAAGAAAAAACATAACATAGAGACAAATTAAAACACCAACACACCAGTGACGTGTTCCACAGATATATAAGGATGCAATGCATCAGAAAGCCAAATATATAATAATAATAATAAAGATATATCATTTATCATCTCAAACTCAATAGTTTGATACACCTAACTATGAACATACATCCAATAACTACAACAATCAACAATTTCATTATGGCCTTAGCAAAATAAAGGCATTCAATTCCCTTGTGTAATAAAGCAAAAGCACAACAAAAATATTTCCATTAAGGATTGGGATCAGATTTTGAAATTTTGGCCACGATTTGTACCTCACACCAACATATCTTTGCCACTCTCACAATTCTTTCTCTTGGATGAACATTTCATGATCCAGTCCAAACACTAAATACATTGTTTCTCACAATTCGAAGAAGAGATTGCACAAAAATCAAATTTGGCCAATTCGATTTTAGAGTTTTATTTTTTTCAAAATTAGGGATTTTGAGAGAAAATTGAGTAATTTAGATAACTTTACCCATATAACTGTAACATGTTACCTTTTGTGCATTTTAATAAAAAAATATTAATATTTAAATAAATAAGATAATTTCCAAACAAAGTTACTGACTTTGTAATATAGAAAAATTTCTTTTAATATTTTTAGCAAAACAATTCTTGTGAGAATATATAGTGTGATATATACTGTTTATTTATTTTATTCAAAACTCATATTTGCGACAAAACGAAAAATTCTTACATATTTTCTTATTCATTTTAAATTTATGATATTGTTGGTAATATGAATTTTATTCATTGAGAAAAACGTTAAAGATGAAGATTATGTACAACTTGTTAGTCTCGAAATGAGAGAGGAGGATATAGATAATTTGTACAATTCAACTGACCAATATAAAAATAAAATAGTTATTCGTTATTATTGTTCTTTTTAATAATATTAATTTTTGAATGTGTTATATCCATATCAACTTCTCTTTTTTCGGTGGAATAGTATTCAGTGTTTGCTAGCTAGAATACTGTTCGTTAACGCCTATCATTTGCACATGAAGGAAACTATATTTTGAGGTAAACACATGACTAACTCAAACTCCTAATTTAGTTAAAACGTTTGGATCAAATAACTTTAGAAGTCCAGTGCCGGTTTTTGGCATAAGCCTTAGCCACATGACCAGCAGTTTATGACATCCAGGACTATGTATATACGATCATAAATTTACCAAAGTTATATTGATCAATTGTTACCCTATAAAAAACAAAACTATTAATGTCAAAATTTTGCGATAAATTTTATTTGTCGCATTTACAACGTTATGACAATTTGACAGTAATCTATTATAATATTTTGGTGAAACCATACGATGTTAATTCGATATTGATTATGCTCCATTTAACGTCGAATTTAACGTTGAATCGGCAAAACATAGTTAATACATTGGTAATTAGCAATGGATTAGTGTCAGAAATAATTAGTTTCAATTTAACATTGGAATAATGTCGATCTTCATGTTTACAAACACATGGTATTTTAATGGTAGCTAATTTTGTACAACGATTGTAGTCGACGCTTATTTTTCGAAAAGAACAGTCAACGTTAAACCATCATAAAAATTTGACGGTATTTCGATATAACTTTTGCAAATGTTTCTATAAATACATTTTTTTCTATTTCATACAATTCACTACTAACTACTTGTAGTTATCCTTAAAGGTCATGTTTTTTACAGTGTTACAATAACTTATGAGGTTTTATATAATCGAGAAAGTTATATATGTTATGTTCGTTTGTCAGCCGCAGTAACCTACTAACCTATGTTTGAGGCAAATTGTTGTTCGTTTAATTGTTAGAGCTATCTGGGGTCAGACATTGCGTATTACGTCGTAATTTTTTGACCGCTGATTAAAACAGCGGTGCGAGTAAAAATCTGCGATCAACAATAATCGCAACCGTCGACGATATACAAACGAACAACATATATTGTATCCACAGCCGCAATGTTGACCAAACGAACAATACTATAATAATAATTTTGAATTGAGAGAAATTTAAGAAGTACGAAGGTAAAAACGCTCTAGGTTTGATAAAAAAACAAATAAAATTCTCGTATTTTTAATTCTTTGACAAATCATTATTAAAAAAATTGTTTAAAATTATGAAATAGGCTGGACGGTCATGAGATCTTAGTTATATTAACTTCATTGGATAAAATATAACAATTTCTAAGTTGTAAATTTATAGTTATGTTGCGATATAGTTTATTAATTACTACTTGAAAATTACTTCGACTACCTTATCTTGTAAGTCTTTTACGCATTAAGTTTGACTAACCTACTTTGATCTAACAAGAAATTTACAGAATCAAATATATATAATTAAGTTATTCCAAATCTAATCATAAATGCAGATCCAATTATTATGATATATATATGAGGTAGATTATTAGAACCCTGGAGATTTTATTATGAAATCCAATGGCCCAATTGTCAGAATCAAACGAAAAGAAAAGCTAAAATATACATTACTATAGAAACATGGCCAGCTAGGCCATAGCACATGTATATAGTACAATTTCACATGTGACAATGCTAATAAAACACACAAAAATTAAAAATATTAGCTTAAGAGTTGAAGACATTTGCCATGTTCACTTTGGCTTATATCTTCAATATATCTCTTTGATTTTGCATTTGCATGGTTGCTAGGACACACTCACATACAGCCACATGAATTATGACCCATATGTTCCTTTAAAATTCCAAATTTGGATGTAACAACAAACCCTCCCCACATTGTTTTTTTTTTACATCTAATTCTACTCATTTTTGTTATTTTTTTCTACTTTTAGAATCGTGACAAATATTACCACAAGAAATTATGTTAATGCCCCAAAAAACGAATTTCAGTATCTATTTAAACGTCTAGCCAAAGTAATTTAAATTCTTTTCTATAATGTAAAACTTTTATCAATTAACAAAATAAATAAAATAAGAGTAATACATTAAAATAGTATTTTTTTATTTGAATTCCAGTTTTAGCATATTAAAATTCAAATTCTAAAAATAACACAAGTTCTTATGTAAAAATAATTATTTACTTTAAATAAATTATATATAAAATTAAAGTATACTATTTAGATTCATTTTTCTATTTTAAAATTTAAATTTTTTCTATTTGAAAATTTTTTAATTTATTTTATTATTAAATTTATGTTATATTTAAAATTTTAAATTAATGATGTTATATTTGGAAAAAAAAACAATTAACATAGTAGTATTTTGAAGAATTGCTCGATAAGTAACTCAATATCTATTTTTTAAGAATAATATCTTAAAATAGTATATTTTAAAATTTTTGTTCTAAATCTACTATCATAAAATTAAAATTCTTAAAATATCACAGATAATTATGTGAAAATATTTATTTACTTTAAATAAATTATAAATAAACTTAATATTTAAATAAATTATGGGTTTAATTTTTTTAATACATTTTTAATATATTTTAATTTTAAATTTACGATATTATTAAAGATTTAAGTTAATAATGTTAATTTTACAATAAATTTAAAAATATACTATTTTTAAAAATTAACCTCTTTTAAACTATTATCATATATCATTGCTTTAACTAATTAGAGAAATCAGATGTGGTCTTCCCTAGATTTTGGGATCGAGATATTGATATGTTCGAGGCTTTCCATATATATATGTATGCAAAAAAAACAATTGATGAAAGTATATTTTAAAAAAACCTTATTTGACTATAAGCAGTTATTGTTTTGTCTAATTGATGAAGCTAACCAATCAAGATATAAATAATATTGAATTTATGATAGAAACTAAGACCTTGATCATTTAAATACTGAAACCCACCGATTTTCTTAGAAGAGTCACCATTTTGATTACTACATATGATGAAATATTCATTATATGTAAAATATATAAAAATTAATCTTTAATAATTTGATAAACACAACAAAACTAATCATTTATGTGACTAACAAAATTCAATAGAATAATATATTTTTTTTACAATTGGCTATATCGATATATGGCCCAGATAATAGCATAAGTTACTAATGTTACCGACTTATGCATAAATAACTAAAACAATACTAAAACATTATTTTAAGGTGAAACTTCATTACAATGCATCTCTAATTTTACCTATTACATCAAATATATATATATATATATATTATTATTATTATTATTATTATTATTATTATTATTATTATTATTATTATTATTATTATTTATCTTGTTGATCTACATGACTACGTCCCAAACTTTTGAAAAAATTTAAATGCTATAATTGATATACATGTTCCATATATATCATCTACAATTTAATCATTACAATAACGACAACCATTCTTTTCTCTATAATTTGTATTTATGAAAAACTAAATGATATTAAAATTTAGTCTGTGACATATTTTCAAGTTTATGCACATTATTTAAACTATTCGATTCATTTAAATTCATTCAGATAACATTTGAAATTTTTTAAAAATATTATAAACTTGAAACAATCTAGCATGCAATTTAAATCATTATATGGAATGATTCAAAGACTAGACCGAACCAAGTAGTTAATACTGGATTAATCGCTAATTGGTAGCCAATTCATTTTGAGTTTTATAAAAAAAAAAATCAAAATATTGATTGATCCAATAAACTTTTTAAATCCATCAAAAATTAAAAATAGGCCGGATTGATTAAAACCGATTCGGGAAAATTGCATAAAAAACCTTAACTCTCAAAGGCACTGACACTTTAAATTTTCAGAAATTTGCACTTACACAATAAACATCAAAACTTATAAATTGACCAGTTTTAACACTAAAACTCTGTTCTGGTTACGCAACGTTAAATACAGTTAACAGATGTTAAGACGTCGTTAAGTGAAAGTAACTCCGTTAAATGTATTAAACGGATGTTAATTCACCGTTAAGTTAAAACACGTGGATTAAAAATCGGGTAAAAAGTCCCGAAACCTTCACCAAAATCGCAAAATTTCTAGGGTTCTTCGCAAGTGAAATCGAATTGGAGAAAATTTGTGCAATCGATTGTAGAGAGAAGTAGAGAGTACGCACGGTTCGGAATGAGGTAAGAATGAGTTTGAAGTATGTATTTTAAAGAATTTTGACTCGATTTTTGTGATGTGCGAAATCAATTGTTGGGAAATTTTGACTTGGTTGCGATTAAGGAAGTCGATTTTAGGGTTTAGATTGAATGGATGTATATGACTTGGTTTCGATTAGGAGATTCGATTTTAGGGTTTAGAACAAACTTGTTGTGAACAAACTTGGTTTGCGCCAAAGGGTTTATGACTTGGTTTCGATTAGGAGATTCGATTTTAGGGTTTTTGTATATGTGTTCGGATTTGTGTTGGTGATGAGATTTCAATTGGGGAAATCTTGTTACTGTTGTTCCCGACTGAAGTTCTTGGAAAAATTCAACGGAAAAGGCATAGTATCGAAAGCCACGTGGTAGACCCAAAAATCAGGACAGGAGGAAAGAACCATTCGAAGATTTAAAAAACAAAGGTAAGACCACGCGACATGAGAGAATTCCACACTGCAGTAGATGTGGTCAAGCTGGTCATATCATAAGGAGCTGTAAAAATGAACCAGCAATTGTTCACGGTCCAAAAAACAGACGTGGAAGACCTCGTAAACATCCAATAGAGGTAATTGTTACGAATAAAAGTCAAACATTCCAATATTGGTCATGATTTGGTTTCTTTTGCGTAGGCACCATCTCGGCCAACAATTCCGAGACAGAAACGAAGGACCCCCTCGGAAGTATCCGCTTCTCAACCTTCTCGAGTATGTGGCCAATCAAGCTCTTCTTACCTTGTTGTGTCTAGTGCTCTAGAACCATCAAGTTCAACCAACCAGCCAAAGAGAGCGAAGCGTGGACGTCCATTGAAGATAACTAAACCTGGAAATATACCTATATGTGTTGAAATATTTTGGAGTCCTTTTACAGATCGAGTGTTTGATGTGTTTCCTGGCCGAGCTTATGATAGGACTGCAAAACCATCACAACCTCCACCTCCACAATGATTTATGGTAGAAGCAACGTTTTGTTTTGTTCCTATCATTGCATGAACTGTTTCTTTTGTTTTATGTCGCTCAAGATATTTGAGACAATGTAGTACTACTTTTGTCTACTTTTGTGTAATGATATGGATATGCTTTTGCTTTTGCTGAGTTTACTACTTTACAACATTAAACAATCAATGTTACAAGTAAACTGATGTCAACTTTCACTACACAAGTGTTCCCGTGAATGTTAACCTTCATTCCCATTACAAACAAGATTGTCAACCTTCATTCCCATTACAAACAAGATTGTCAACCTTCATTCCCATTACAAACAAGATTGTCAACTTTCATCATTCCCAGTACAACTACACAAGAAAATTACTCAAGCACGATAGTACATTCCTAAAATTCCGAACACAACTCCAAGCACGATGGTAAATACAATAGTCAAATAAATCAAAATATTCTGCAACACCCGACTCCTCTAGGTTATTATCAACACTTCTCGCTTGAGTGCTTCACATTCTAAACTTGTGTGCTTCAATTCATCCATTCTTGAACTCGGTGAAACCATCTTATTTTCAAGATCACTACTTAGCGTTCTTACCGTCTCTCTTAAATGTTTTATCTCCTCTCTTTGTTGAGTCATGACATCTTTTGCCTCCAACAACGCAATGTTTTGCCACCCATGCGGTTTCTCTAAATCATACCAACAGAAAAAATTGCAAGACTCGAAACCAAGACCAATTTTACGCCTTCTACAAGTGTAAAACCTTCTTCCGGGATTATCATTAGTCCATGATTTCAAAATTTTTGCTGGTCGATTGCAATTACACAACACAGTACTCCCACTTTTGTATTCTTCTATTGTTGAAGAACTTCCACTATGAGACATCTTCACACAAAAAATCAGTATATTATTGTCAAATAAACACCATAAATATCCACTACAAACAACAACAGCCTGAATTCAACATCAGCTCTAAAGGTTTGTAGAGCATTTCGGCAAACCCCATCACCCTGAATTCAACATCATCCCAAATCCCGAATTCAACATCATCCCAAATCCCGAATTCAACAAACAACAACAAACCCTAACTCGAAATATACAAAATTTCGACAAACAACATCATCCCGAATTCAATATACACACTAGACAAGCAAAATCGAAACCCATAAACTCAACAAACCCAATCGAAAACCACCCGAACCCCATAAAATCGCAATCAAATTCGGACAAAATCAAATCGTTTTCATCTTTCTTACCTCGACCGACTTCTATATGGAATCTCAAATCTCCATTTAACTCTTTCTTCCTTCCTGCATTTCAACTCGAGCGATTTTCTCAAAATTTTCCCTTTTTCTCACAAACCCTAATACAAACGATCTTTGTTAACTCTTTAACTTTTTTTCGGTTTAAAATAAACAAATCCCACGTGTTTATTTAAAATAAACGGAGTTAACTCCTTCTTAACGGAGGTTAAACTTCTATTAACGCCGGCTTAGGTTATGTTACTTCTATTTAACAGAGAGAAATCGGGTGTTAAGTTCAGTGTTAAAAGTGATAAAACGTTAATTGTAAATGTTTATATTGTAAGTGATAAATTTTTAAGGTTTAAAGTAATAGTGGCTGTCATATTCGAGGTTTTTTATGCAATTTTTTCAATATTTTGTTTTTAGTTAATGTTTTTTCAGTCATTAAACTATTATGTTTCTGGAAGACTTGAGTCCATCGGGACTAATACTAGTCATCAAAGGAGTAGGCGTACGCCTAAATTTCTTTACCATTTTAATCTCTACGATGTTTAAATATCACACATTCTTATAACATGTGTATTGACTTGTTAGAAATCGATCTCTCATCGTGTAAGCAAAACACAAAAGGTTGTCTAAAACGTAATTTGGGGCAATACCACATGGAAACACCAGCAAACCATGTTGCACTCAGAAACGACATGTGACCTAATATAACATCTGAGGAAATAGGTCTTTTACTGATTATTCCCTAATGCCTAAACCCAAAACCTCACTAGTTATTTTGACAATCTAAACTCTTCGCCTAGTCATGTTGTTAGCAATCCAAAACTTATAAAATATATGCCAATATTGTGGAATACCCATATGATAATAACATATATTTGCTATCAAACGGATAAATCATTCACCCTACACTCTTTTGGTATTTGAAACAAACGAATTTTTTTCAACAAAATTTAAAATATTTAAGAAACCCATAATTTGAGCAGAACATAGAGATATGAAACTTGGCAATTCTCATGTGGTAGACCTTACTTAGTGAGTAGACTGTGTTGAGGAAAGAGCATGTGACACTATTAATGATATATATATATATACGTATGTGGTTTCTCCAATTATTACATAACATAACAATACAATTTAAAAATAAAATTTTACTTTAACAAAAATAAAAATTTGTTGGCCATACAGTTTGAAAATTAAAACCTAATAAATGCTAAGTGGGAGGAATCCTCATCAGCAAGAAAACTCATAACTATTATAAAATATGTTACTCTTCATAAACCGTGTTTGTTAAAGATAGATATCGTAAGTACATTTGTGATTATTAGAAAATGATGTTCAAAAATGTTATAACTATAAAGTGTTACAATTTAACAGTTCAATTAGACAAGTAGGTAATTAAATCTGGTCAATATATAAGCATCACAGAAACATCATAAATATGTCATAAGAGAACAAAACTAAGTGAACAAAAAACACAAGTGGTAACCACTTTGGCGTTATAACTTGTATAGCTGTAATTGCGCAGTGTCATAATATATTCTCTTCGTAAGTCAAACTGATTTAGTTTCAATATTTATCCACCGTTTATTTTTTAAAATTAATAAATTATATTCAAATATTAATAAGATATATGATATGAATATAATAAAATCTGATGAATATATTTTAGATATAATAGAAACTTCCCATGTGATTTTCTCTTGCCGGTTATGATTGCTATCGTTTTCTGTGTATATTAAATATAGTAATCCAATTAGGTTTTAAAATCTTAAATGACGAAAATATTCGGTTTTTCTATATGTCTTTAAGATTATTTTGGCTTATAAAAAGTTATTTTGAAATACTATCACAACTAATGGTTCACAAGAAGTTGATAAATTTAGCATTTTAGTTTTTTTATTACTATTATAATGTCTAATGAAAGTTGGAAGACACTGAAGTGAGTATCTAATAGTTTAGTTTGAATCAAAGTAATACAAATGAAAAATTATTAAAGTTAATCTAACAAGATTTAAAATAATATATATATATATATATTTGTTATAGTCTTCGCTGGACCAAGTTGTCAGCCTCCAATTCCTTACCAATCATCCAATTGATTTTTGGCTTTTTTCTTGGAATCATCTTATTTGCTTTGAATTTTCATTCATTTTTTGTATACAAACATTTATTTGAGTTTTTAAAAAGTAAAGTATATTCATTTTGGTATAGAGATCTAAATTTTTCAAAACTAATAAATAATCAAATCATTAGACGCGGCTTTGCTTTTCAAAGTAACTTTTAGCCAAAATGTGAATGAAGATTGTATTCCATATAAGTTGACGTGTATTTTATATAATTAATGACTGTATAAAATACATTATAATACAATAGTAGTAATATTGATAACGAAATGTATGTTTTTGTAGACTAATATGATTTATATATATATATGTGTGTTTTTAATAAATGGATTTATTATTTTTAAACAAAAGTTGATGAATTAAGTATTTGGAAAAAGGTATATTTTTTCGGTTTAATTTTTGTGAACGCGCTGGAAATAATAGACTTTTTTGACATAATAGATTCAAAAAAATAAATAAAAAAATCGAACCTTTTGCTTTAAAAGGAAAAGGAAAATTCAAAGAAAGTAGGACTCTTTTGTTCTTCCTCTTCTCTCCTCTTTATTACCAGTTGTTAACTCCAAGCACATGATCCTCGTCTCTCTCTCTCTCAATCACAAGTTTCAGTTACACAGCTGCACCATCGTATCTCAGATTCTGATCTGATCACTGTTTTGTCTGTGAAAACAAACGATCCAGTTTTTATGGAAAATTAAATGAAACAGTGACGACTCAAATCCCTTTTTTCACTTCTCTGTCTCATCTTTATAATGACAAACATTTCTTAGTACCAAAATCAAAATTTTCTGGGTTCCCATTTTCTCCTTTTTAGTCTCTCATTCTCTGTTTTTTGTTTCTTTTTAAGTTTTTCATTCATGGCTCCAAACTCAGTGGCAGTGACAATAGAGAAGCCAGACAACTTCTCTTTGCTTGAGATCAACGGCTCAGATTCATCTTCAGTCCCAGACAAGCGTAAATCTATAAGCCGCAAACAATTGTCATGGTTCATCTTCCTCAAAGCTCATAGAGTTGTCTCGTGTCTCTCATGGCTCTTCGCTTCCGTCAAAAAACGAATCGCCTTCTCTGCCAAAAACATAAACGAAGAAGAAGATCCAAAGAGCAGAGGAAAACAGATGTACAGATTCATCAAAGCTTGTCTTGTTATCTCCATAGTTGCCTTGTCCATTGAAATCGTCGCGCATTACAAGAAATGGAATCTCGATCTTATAAACCGACCGTCTTGGGAGGTTCGTGGGCTTGTCGAATGGTCTTACATGGCTTGGCTCTCTTTTCGATCTGATTACATCGCTCCTATCGTCATCACTCTCTCCAAATTCTGCACTGTCCTCTTTCTGATCCAGTCTCTTGATCGGTTAGTCCTCTGTCTCGGATGTTTCTGGATCAAATTTAAAAAGATCGAACCCAAGATCAAAGACGATGCTCTCGATTTAGAAGACGCTTCTGATTTCCCAATGGTCCTTATTCAGATCCCAATGTGCAACGAACGAGAGGTAAACTCTTTAAATACTCTGTTTCACTCTGTTTTTACTCTGTTTCACTCTGTTTTGTGTTATGTTTCTGTAACTGTTATGTGCTGTGTTTTTGTTAGGTGTATGAACAATCAATAGGAGCAGCTTCACAGCTTGATTGGCCAAAAGATAGGATCTTGATTCAAGTTCTAGACGATTCAGACGATCCAAATTTACAGCTTTTGATTAAAGAAGAAGTATCGGGTTGGGCCGAGAAAGGAGTAAACATAATTTACAGGCATAGATTGATCAGAACTGGTTACAAAGCTGGGAATCTAAAATCGGCCATGACATGTGATTATGTTAAAGATTACGAATTCGTTACCATCTTCGACGCAGATTTTCAACCTAATCCAGATTTCCTCAAGAAAACTATTCCTCATTTCAAGGTAATTACACAATCTACACCAACTACAAAAGGAAAAAAATCATGTTTCAGAGAAATTTAGTGCAAATGATTTGTTCTTTTTACATTGGTTTTTTAGTAGAAAATATAATCTTCCAATTATACCCATCACCGACAGTTGTCTCGTTTTTTTTAGTTCTGTCTTATTTTTGGTGGGTCATGGTTCAAAGTAATCGAGAATTATTTAGTTGTTTTGTATGAAATCAAAGTAACCGACAAAAATAAATTTACAAAAATCAACACTTCTTTATTCGTTCTGATTTTGTAAAATCTACTTAATTGCGTTTTGGCTTGAAACAATGAAGATTCTAAGAATATGTTGTGTTATACTGTTGGTTGCAGGGGAATCCAGAGTTAGGACTGGTCCAAGCAAGATGGTCATTTGTAAACAAAGACGAGAATCTCTTGACAAGGCTACAAAACATAAACTTATGTTTTCACTTCGAAGTAGAACAGCAAGTGAACGGAGTGTTTCTCAATTTCTTCGGTTTTAACGGAACCGCAGGAGTTTGGAGAATCAAAGCATTGGAAGAATCCGGCGGGTGGCTCGAGAGAACAACAGTCGAAGATATGGATATTGCAGTTAGAGCACATCTAAACGGCTGGAAATTCATTTACCTCAATGATGTTGAAGTCACTTGCGAGTTGCCTGAGTCTTATGAAGCTTACAAGAAGCAGCAACATCGTTGGCATTCCGGTCCTATGCAACTTTTCCGGTTATGCCTTCCTTCAATCATAAAATCAAAGGTAAATACTACTAAAAAATAATTATTTCAATTTCAATAATAAATTTGGACAACTCTCTAAAACAATATTTTAAGCTTTTGTTTTAAAAATAACTATCATTAATTTAAATTTCCAATAATAACACAAATTTAAATTTAAAATACATTAAAACTTTGTTTTAATAGAAAAAATTAAATCCTAAATTGGAAAAAAATAAATCTCAATATAATGTTTAAATTTATGTATAATTTATTTAGAGTAAATAAGTATTTTTTACATAATTATTTTGTACTATTTTTGGAATTTTAATTTTTTTAAACTAAATTTGGAACAAAAACTTTAAAAAATTCTGTTTTAAGTTATTACTCTATAAATTTTAACTAGAATTATAAAAAATAGTCGTCTAGTCATTTTAGCAGAAAAATTAGTTATTTTGTGTTTAAACAACCGTCTAAATAGATTAGATTATTGATTAATATAATTTATTTTTAATAAATATTTACTAAAAAAGAAAAATAATAAATTTAATATTCTCTTATTTATTTTTAAACTTTAACTTAAATGTAAAGTTAATAATACCAAACATAAATTTTTTAATTAGTTAGTATTTAATATTAAAATTTAATTTCTATAATGATATAATTAGTGATGGTAATTTAGCGGATTATCATTATTTTTTTTTGGTTTCGCAGATATCTGTTGGGAAGAAAGCGAATTTGATTTTTCTTTTCTTTCTTCTAAGGAAGCTTATCCTACCATTTTACTCATTCACCCTCTTCTGCATCATACTTCCATTAACAATGTTCATTCCCGAAGCTGAGCTTCCTTTGTGGATCATCTGTTACGTTCCTATTTTCATTTCTCTTCTCAACATTCTTCCATCACCTAAATCTTTCCCTTTCTTGATCCCTTACCTTCTTTTCGAAAATACAATGTCCATAACCAAGTTCAATGCCATGATCTCTGGGCTGTTCCAACTAGGATCTGCTTACGAGTGGGTTGTGACAAAAAAGACAGGAAGATCATCTGAATCTGACTTGTTAGCATTTGCTGAAAAGGAAGAAAAGTTGCATAGGAGAAATTCAGAGTCAGGTTTGGAACTTCTAAGCAAACTCAAAGAGCAAGAGATGGCGGAGCAAGAAACCATGAAGAATAGCATTGGAGGACTGAAGCCGAAGAACAAGAAGAAGGGGAATATGGTGTTCAAGAAAGAGCTTGGACTTGCGTTCTTGCTTCTTACCGCAGCTGCAAGAAGCTTTCTATCGGCGCATGGTCTTCACTTCTACTTCTTGCTGTTTCAAGGATTGTCGTTCTTGATTGTAGGGTTGGATTTGATCGGAGAACAAATCAATTAGACACACACAAAATGAAGAAAGAGAACAATGGGGAAATCTTCGTTTATATTCGCTTATTTTTTTGTTTGTTTTTTTTTAATTCTTTTCCCTTTGTTAAATGTGGTTTATATACATAATTTTCAAGAATTTATAGTGTCCAGTTTCAGATAAATAATTAAAAGGATTATTTGTTATATGATTTTGGACTAACCGGTAATAGTCATACCTCTAGAGGTTGTGTATAAGGGTGGTTTAGGTTAGGCTAATGAACATACTGAGAGATGATGCACCCGGTTTGACTCGACCGTTAAAATTCTGAAACATTAGGATTTTAAACAGTTTATCCAGCTGGTTATTGCTAAACCGATTGGTCAGAGATACAAGAAGTTGGGTTTTAGTTTGTAACATTAGCTAGACTTTGTTTAATGTTTGACCATTGAAGGTTTTGCTATAATCTTATGTTTACGAATCAATAATTAAATATGCATATAAAATTTTAGTTTGATAGAGTTTTCGCAGAATAATAAAAAACATTAAAAATATTAATTAATTACCAAATTAAAAAGTAATTTCAGTAGATTAATGAAGTTTTTTTTTCTTTTCAAAATGCTAAAATTAGTTTTTTGCATAATGAAATTTTGTTCTTTACTATTTTCTGGCATAGAAACTATCCAAATATTTAAATTATAAAATCTTTTTAAAATATTTTATTATTTGCGATACGGCTTCACAAACATTTCTTTATATATTCGTGCCCTATTCAGCTATTTTTTTAATTATTAACAGTAGAAAAATGTTGAAGTTCAGAGTTTTCAGTAGAAGAAGTACTAAAACAGAAATAAATATTTGTTTATTTGTTTAATGTACCTTTGGCCATTACTGTATAATTCGAATTAAACGATCTTATATAAAGGTTTTTCACTCTTTACATATTACCAACAAAAACCGACCAAGATTATTATATAAAGTAATATTTTAAAAGAATACTATTTTAAATTTTTAAAAATTTAACATATTAAAAAACCAAAATTCCAAAAGTACTACAGATATTTATGTAAAAATATTTATTTATCTTAAATTAGTTAAAAATAAAATTAAAATATTATGTTTGGATTTTTTTCTAATTTAGTAGTTATTTTTCTCTATAAAAATATATTTTAAGATATTTTAATACTAAAATTTGTGTTATTGTTGAAAAATTAAATAGTGATGGTAAATTTGAAATAAAAATTTAAAATAATACTATATTAGAGAATTGTCTTTATTATATATTGATATTTTAAATATAAATTAAAAAACAAACAAAAAATGCATGGATATTATAGATTTCTAGACTATTAAAAGAAAACTTCAAAAAAAAAAATATTCAGGTTTTTGATCAGCTCATCATTTTATGGCTTTGACGGACAAGAACAATGTAAGTGGAGATTGTGGGTCAGCTAAATCACATGCTTCGACAAGATTCAACAACTGTGTCTTAGCTATCCTTCATTTTTATGTTTTTCTACACATATTATCCTTTGGAAAAATTTTATATAAAATGTGTGAAAAAAACTACATGCAAAATTCAGGATTCTACAGTTTTAACATCATATTTTCACATCATAAATTCATCACCTCAACATCACCTCAACATCACCATCAATACCATGTTACCATTATAACAAGATTTATAATCACCTTCAAAAAAAATATTAATAAATTATATAATATTATTTATTAATTAATATAAATTAGATATTTATATCATTTTAATTTTTATAAAAAATTAAGTTTAATATTAACTCTTGTATATATAAATTAAAAAAATAAAAATATTTTTTATAAATTTAATTGTATTTTTGTTAGTTTAATAAAATATATTAATTTTCTAACAAAATTAATAACAATGATATATATTGTAATTACTTTACTAAATTTTTATATATTTATTTAAAATTTATTGTGGTGATGACACTTCCAACATAATATTTCTGTTAATAACACGTTATAATAAAATTATTTTTTTAAATATTTTTTAAATAATACATTAACAATTATAATAATTTGTCACTATTAAAAAAACTATTTTCACAAACTAAATAGTGGATGAATTAAATAACACATAAACATACTATTGTGATGTTTTCAATAATCCAAATTTTAATTTCTTGCAAACGTGGAAACAACCATCAATTTCGTCAATATATGCATTTGTCGATTTTTTTAATAAGATTTAATTTAGATGGAGAAAAGAGAGTCAGAAAAACATTTGGATATTTCTTCAATGTCGATATCTTTTGATAATTTGGAACATTACAGTTGTATTTTGCTGTTATTTCTTTTTATTGGGTATTACAAACAGAAGATAACAATTGTTAACCAACTCCAAGACGTCTATATTTATTATCATTCAGCACCGACATTATACACAAAATAAATAATCACAAATATCATCATAATGTTTATGCGGTGATTATTAAAATACTTATTAATCTCAGTGCTCATTAAGCATGATTTAGGGGACCATTCTGCTTTAATTACCTTTTCGAAACAACATTTGAAAATATATTATCTTATTATTTAAAATTATCATTAAATCATCACATCTTTCGAGATAACAAAACCATAAAGTATAATAACTATATTTGATCAATCTCTAATATATTAATAAATAATTTTACATTTACATATAATTTATAAATATGCTAGCTTAACTAACATCTCATATTATAAAAATATTTATAGTAAATATTATATAATACATAACATTATAGTACTTATCAAAATAACATCAAACAAATATTAACAATATACTATACATAAATTATTAATATTTCGACATAAAAATCTATTTTAATATAAAAACAAATATAATATAAAAATAAAATATTAAAGATTTTAAAAATTAATCAAATAAAATATAAAATAAAAGTTTAAATTATTTAAATATTTATCATATTTATAATTATTTAGCTATTTAATAATATTATCTATATAAATTATAAATATTTTAGATTTATTTATATAATTCAGCTTTATTATCTATTTCATTTATATAATCAATTTAAAAAAAAAAATTTAAAAAATTTTTTAAAAAAAATACATTACGTATATATCTAGTTTACTGTCATTATTTATAATATAGGATTCTATTGCCTTTTCAATTAACTAAAAGCTGCATTTTTGTCTATGATTTTTTAATTGAAAATTATGCTTTCTATGTTTATTATTGTGTTTTATTTATATTAACTTGATTTTTTTAGCTTACACAGGTTAATCGAGATGATATTACAATTTTATACATAATATATATTGAGTATTTATATGTGCTTATAAAGAATGACGATTTACAATTTTAATTTAATATAAAACACGAACTGCAATAAAAATAACAAATATTTTTTACGTTTTGCATACGTGATTATGCTATTTATATACCATATAAAACGTTAAAAATACTTAATCGTGTTAAAAAAAAGGTTATTAGGCTCCTAAAATCAATTTCTAATGTCTTCTGGTTGTTTTCTGAAAAGTTAATTCAGCTAAAATAATCTCGCAGATATAATGTGATCACTTTCCAAAATAGGACGATATTAGTTGTTATGTTGGAAGCATATATGCATATATATAATAAAACATTATACTAAATAATTTTTTATTAAATATTGCTACAAGAATTTCATACAACTCAACTAAAAAATATTCAAAATCAATAATTTAATTTTTCATTTTCAACTTCACTAAATCAAATTCTCTCAAAATTGTTGACAAAATTATCAAACTCAAATGTTTCGAGATAATCTTATTCAAACTAATTTAATTAATAAATTCTCTAAACATGGTTTTTATAAGTAAAATGGTGTACTAATTTTAAAATGAGTAATACCATAAAATAATATCATTTTAAGTTTATCTTCTAAATTTATCAAACTAAAAATAAAACTTCAAAATATCATAAATTACTATGTAAAAATAATTATTTACGTAAAATAAACTATATATAAAATTAAAATATAATGTTTGTTTTCAGTTTTTCTAATTTAGGATTTAAATTTGTTTCAATAGGAATAATATTTTCTAATTATTTTAATAATAAATTTGTGATATTTTTGGAAATTTAAATAATTACTACTATGTTTAGAAATTTTTTTTGAAATAGTGATATTTTAGTTAATTGCCTTTTTAAAATATTACATTGGTTTTTCCATAAAATTAAAATATATACAAAATTTCTTTTATATGATAAAATGGGAAGCTAAATTTCCAAAATGAAGAATTTCAAAAGAGAAACAAAAATTCAATATATATTTTCTTAAAAATTTGGAGTTACAAAGAGTCAAACTTTCGAAACTTGCAAACTTCTAATTTCGATTACGAAACTTGCAAAATTCTAATTCCGATTACGAAACAGGAAATGGACCTCCAACAGTTCATACATAACTAATATACCACGTCATATTCAAATAATCAAATAAAATCTATGAGACTTTTTAAAATTCTGTCTTCTCCGCGTGGACAAGAGAGAACTTCTACACATTCTACACACAAAGTTCAGCTGCAAGTGAATTCCTTAATGTCCGTTCAATTAACTTTGCTAATTTTCGATATCTATTGTGTTTATCTACGAATGATTGAACAAAACAAATTCATTATCATTTCATATTAAATTACTATCTCTATATGGACTAGCAAATTTTGTTTTGCCTAAATCTTGAAGGTTTACCCTTTGTTCTAAATTTTGCTAAATGTTACTCAGGTGGTTAGGATAAATCTACCACTTACAGTAAATCTACCATTTACCCTTTGTTCCAAACTCTTCCGGAAACTATTCTCTTTTTCCTACACTTTGATACCAATCTTTGGTATTCGAAAACTTTCTCTCCATTCGATCGTAAAAAAAAAAAAGCTTTTAACATATACTTTTCTCGATACTCAACTTGATTTAAAATCTGGTTTGAGTCAGCTTCGAATGTTTTTAACCGAACCATATAATTAAAAATTAGGCTACTAAACCGGATCCTTCCATCGCCAATCCGAGTTTTGCTGACTTACGCACACATCCCCGTGTTTAATGGACCGTATATCGGCGCGTGCTCTTCACTCTCCCGCTCCACTTCTTTATCCTCTTTCCATTATAATCACAAGCCACTGTCTTTAGCGCCCCCGTAAAACTCATTTCTCTCACTTCTGCAACAACAATGGCGGAACAATCGCCACTGAAATCTTTCTCCCTCTTCTTCTTCTTCTTCACACTACTTTCCTTCACCGCCGAATCTCGTCTTACTACCGATTTCTACTCAAAATCGTGCCCTAAATTCCACGACATCGTCCGCGACACAATCTCCAACAAACAAATCACGAACCCAACCACCGCAGCCGCTGTCATCCGCCTCTTCTTCCACGACTGTTTCCCAAACGGCTGCGACGCCTCCATCCTTATCTCCTCAACCCCCTTCAACACCGCCGAGCGCGATTCCTCGATAAACCTTTCCCTCCCCGGCGACGGATTCGACGTTATCGTCCGTGCCAAAACCGCACTCGAGCTCGCTTGTCCAAACACCGTCTCCTGCTCCGACATCATCTCCGTCGCAACTCGAGACCTCCTCGTCACAGTCGGTGGACCTTACTACCCAGTCTTCCTCGGCCGTCGCGACTCTCGAATCTCGAAATCTTCTCTACTCGCCGATCTCCTCCCTCTCCCTTCTTTTCCGATCTCGAAACTCATTCGCCAATTCGAATCCAGAGGATTTTCAATACAGGAAATGGTCGCTCTTAGTGGGGCACATTCGATCGGATTCTCTCACTGTAAAGAGTTTGTGGGTCGGGTTGCCCGTAATAATACTGGGTATAACCCGAAATTCGCCGTCGCGTTGAAGAATGCTTGCTCAAATTATCCAAGAGATCCGACACTTTCAGTTTTCAATGATATCATGACTCCGAATAAATTCGATAATATGTATTACCAGAACATTCCGAAAGGTCTTGGGTTACTTGAATCGGATCACGGGTTATACTCCGACCCGAGAACCCGACCTTTTGTTGATCTTTACGCTAGAGATCAAGACCGGTTTTTTAAAGACTTCGCTAGAGCTATGCAGAAATTGAGTCTCTACGGTGTCAAGACTGGACGACGGGGAGAAATCCGGCGAAGGTGCGATGCGATTAATTAAGATTTTTTTTTGCGGATTTTTGTTTTGGAAGAAAATATGTGAGAATCGGGACGAGTTTGGATTGTGAATCTTCTGAGTAATTTGCTCATATGTTTTTTCTGTAATGTAAAACATATATAATCGATATGGATGTTTCCACTAAAAAAAAAGATTTTGTGAAGTGATTGAATATGAGTCTGCATTTAGGCTTAAGATGATCTCACGCTTCAGAATTGATTCCGGTTCAGTGAGATAGACTCATTAGTGGCAGATTGGTAACTAGTGAGTTGATCGAGATAGAGTCATAAAGGATGTAAAAGATAGATGTGATGATGAAGATAGTGTGAAAATTTTCTCTCACAAGACTCTCAAATTGATGATGGATTTTTCAGACAAAAATGTGGTCATAATCTTGGGTCTTAGAAATTTGTAATTTTTGGTGTTTCATTTGAACGTCTTCCCAACCGTGAAATTTGTGTGTTTCTGTATTTTTGTTTTCTTTTGCGTTTGTTTGCCGGTGACCGGTGTATCTCAGACGCCGGCGCCGTACCTCTTATCACCGATGTTTCGGCCTTTAAAATCTCACGTTTCAAACTTCGGTTTGTGGGCTAAGAGTCGGAGGGGAAAGTTGCTTTGGTTGTGGATGAGTTAGATCTGAGTTAGATTCATTTCAAACGGCGGCATTCGAGGTATTTCAAACGGTGAAGCAGAAGATTCATGGGCTACCTTTCCGATGTTCAGATGAGGAGGAAGGAGGGAGAGAGGGATGTGCATGAGATATTGCCACGTCACCAAGAAGAGAAGCACCTACTTTTGCGCTTCTTGCTGTATTGTTTTTCACAGAAATCTAAGTTTTTAAACTTTTTTTAATTAACATTATTTATTTAAAATTAATTTAATCATTTATAATAAATTTTAAAATAACATTATTATTAATTTTGTATTTATACAAATAAATTTAGGTTCACCGTATTTTTAGTTTTGGTTAACTATATCGTAAACAATACAAATTTCATAAATTATTTATATGATAAATTACTATTAATTTTTGTTTGAATTCAAAATTTAATCTAAATTAAAACTAAAATTTTAAATAAAAATCATGTTTAATAGCGTTTTATAACCGTAAATATTTAAAAAATTTATGTAATTACACTAATTTATAAAATTTATATAATTTATGGAAAAAATATATATTAACCAAAAAAATTCATAAAATAGGAGTTAAAAATGGTGCCGTCGTATAAATATAGTTGACAGAAATGAATATATATGATATTGAGATTGTTTTCCGTTAAATTAACATAGGTTGGTTTTATTTGTAAGGATTCAAAAGAATAGGCCCAAATCGGGCCTAGAAACATCTAAGCCGCGTTTCGTCTAAAATAAGTATTTGTTATCATTAAACATATAAATAAAGAAAAATCCAAAAAAAGAAAAATAAAAAATTACAAGCAGAAGAAAAATCCAACTTGGACGCTGGCTTCGCCTCCAAGTCAAGCCACAACCTCTCTCTATATATTCATGTTTTCAGAAACATCAACATACACAATTGAAGAAGAAAAGTTATGGCTGGAGGAGGTACAGAAGCGTTTCCTGATCTTGGAGTACATTGCCAAAACCCTGATTGCAAGCAACTCGATTTTCTCCCTTTTACTTGTGACGGATGCAAATTGGTAAAATCATTTCCCCGAAAATTCTCAGTTTTGTTTTTCTTTCCTGGGAAGATTCCTTCATTTGAATGTATTTCTTCTAAAATCAAAGATTATCTTTCGTGTAGGTGTTTTGTCTGGAGCATAGATCATATAAGTCTCACAATTGTCCGAAATCCGATCACGGGAGCAGAACGGTTTCAATCTGCGAAACATGTTCTATAGCGATTGAAACAACTGGTTTTGATGAAGATGGTATCAAATCGCTGCTAGAGAAACACAAAAGATCCGTTGATTGTGATCCGATGATGAAAAACAAGAAGAAACCGGTTTGTCCTGTAAAGCGTTGCAGAGAGATTCTGAGTTTCGCGAATAACCTTAGTTGTAAAGATTGTGGAGTCAAGTTCTGTCTGAAACATCGGTTTCCGACAGATCATGTTTGTAACAAGAAGACTATTGCTGTGTCTGGAACAAGCTCGAGATGGAACGAGAAGTTTATGGAAGCTTTGAGTTTGAGAAACGAGAAAGGATGTGGAAGAGGAAGCTCTGTTTCATCAAAATCTCCATCTGTTAGATCATTTTAGTCATTGTAACAGTTTTTTTAATGTGTTCACCATTGTTTTAAAGATCATTTTAATGTATGGCATTGCTTAAGAGAAGACTATCGACATACCGATGAATTCTATATAAGTCACAATGTTTTTCTATATTATCCTGTGAGTGATTTTACAGAGTTTTATACAAAAATGAGTAAGTGAATTATAGTAAAAATTAATCACATCAATTTATCATAAATTTTAAATATACATTTTCTATATTTAGTCAATACACTTCTTCAGTGGATGGTTTTTGAAAACTCCAATCTTGGAACACGCAAGGTGGAAACGGGATCGCGGTAATGGCTTGGTGACAGTATCAGCTACTTGATCATGAGTTGAAATATGTGATACACGTAGCATTCATGTTTGAATGTGATTCCGAACAAAATGGTAGTGAGGGCAATATGTTTCATTTGAGAATGAAAAAATGGGTTGGTGTATAAATACGTCGCACCTACATTATCGAAATAGATTGTCGGAGCCACTGAAAGCTCAACCCAAAATTCCGTAAGTAGAGAACATACCCAACATACTTCGACAGCGGTATTAGCGACCGCCCTATATTCAGCCTCGGTTGAAGATCGAACTACGCCATTTTATTTCTTTGACGACCAAGATATTGGATTGCGTCCGATATAGAAAAGATAGTCATTTGTGGAGACAAAATCGTTAGTGTCATCAGCCCAATCAACATTGAAAAAGGCGTGAAGAGCGAGTGGAAAATCTTTTTTAAGGGTTATACTATGTGTTGAGTACCCGTAAGATATTTTACAACACGTTTTGTGGCTGCCCAATGTTCTTGAGATGATTTGTGCATAAATTGTGATCAGCGGTTGACAGCATATGACAAATTAGAGCGTGTGAAGGTGAGATATTGGAAGCTACCAACAAGAGAGCGATATTGAGAAGGATCAGTGAGAGGCGTACGTCATGGCGAGATAATCTAGGCGAAGTCGACAACGGTGTGGTGACAGGTTTTGACTCATTCATGTTGAATTTAGCGAGGAGATCAACAACATATTTTCGTTGCATAAGATGAAAGACCCGAATCAGACCTTGTGACTTCGACTCCAATATTTTCGTTGCTCTCTCTCTTACATATGAATTTTAATTAGTATTGGACAATTCTTATATATTTCCATTAGATTTTAGTTTTTGTACCGTAGTTTTTTCTCATGTTAAAATCTATTCTAAAGTCAAATCTTTGTTTAAATTTTTAACATTGAATAACAGATTTCAAATTAAAATTTTAAAATACATTGAATAATTTTTGAATCAAGTTTTTATTTTTTGTGGATGTGGTTATAATAGATTGTTGTTCGTTTACCTATGTTTATTAATTATGACTAATAATAATGTTAGATACTACGTTTTACATCGTATTTTTTTAACCGCTAATTGAAATAGTGATGCGATTAAAAAATTTGCGAATGATTACAATCACAACTTTTGACGGCAGAAAAACGAATAACATTTATCGTTATTGCAATATTAATCGTAACCAATAACGGCAACCACAAGAACATGACCCATACTTTTTAAAATTTTGATAATCGATTATCAACGTTTGGATCTCTACAAATCCTTCCAAATTAACTATTAAGCATATTTAATTCATGATACTTTAAAATAATGGTATTCAAAGGTTATTCATTAATATAGATTCATTTGATTAACTTGGGATATATTACGTACCATACATATTTATTTATAAAAAAATATAAATTATGTAAGAAGAATAATTATACCAATAGTTGCAACAGTTCTATATTTATTTCAAATGAGTAAAGTTGGATTCTACATTTTTTTGTGCAAACATGTTGTACTATTAGATCAATTTGTTATGATACATATGAAAAAGAATATAAATGTTTGTGGATTCATTATAACTATTTTGATTCATCATATCGTCTGGTTTTAAACTTTAATTAAATTTGAAAGTAAAAATGGTTGATCTCCTTTATTAATTTTGCAATATATTTTCTAAATATGCTTTTGCAAGGAAGATTGCAAGTAGTATTTTTATTTTAGATTTTTTAATAATAAATATGTTTCGAGAAAACTTTGTTGTTTTTTTCTTTTGTTTCGTATTATTTATGAGGTTAATATCAAAAGAAAAAAAAAGAGGCACAATTTCTTCGTAATAGAAAGAGCAAACATTTTTGAAGGGCTTGAACACTATCAAGTCGTGATTTAGAAAGATAAAAAGAGTGTGGATATAAACTTAGATCATTTCGAAATTAAAATGTGGTAAATATTTAAAGATAATAGTCTTGTTCGTTTGATCGTCGCAGACGGCTACGGCTACAGCTGCAGTCAATATTGCGGATACGAATGTGACATATGTTGTTCGTTTTTGTGCTACCGGCGGTTGCGATTGTCGTTGATCGCAGTTTTTTAATTGCACCGCTGTTTTAATTAGCGGTTGAAAAAATTGCGATGCAGAACGCAGTGGTCAGATGATGCGACAGCTAAACGAACAAAAATTTATCGCAGTTGCAGCCGCTAGTTAATATGCAACTGACAAACGACATGACTAATACATATTAGAATACCAACCAAAATCAGATCGATTACATAATTTAGCCAATTTCACAATCTTCTTTTTATTTAATAGGATTTTAAATTTCAATGTATGCATATTTAAGTTTAGCTAAAAATCATATTGAATTTTGTTTCCAAAGCACTACAAAAAAACAGCAGTTTTGCGACCACGGAAGTGGTCGCAAAATAGTAGTTGCAAAAAAAAATAGTCGCAAATCAGTCGCAAATTTGCGATTGATTTGCGATCATAGAAATAGTGGTTCATTTTATGACTAATTTGCGACCAATTGATGGTGACTATTTTTGTGGCTAATTTGCCACTGAATTTTTGTAACAAGTTTTGCCAATGTTTTGTGACTACATATCTGGTTGCGAAATATGTAGTTACAAATCAGTCACAAAATTTTGTGACTGATTTACGACTACAAAAGTAGTGCAGTCGCAAATCAGTCACAAAGTTTTGTGACTCATTTGCGACCACATTTAACACAGAGTCGCAAATCAGTCACAAAATATTGTGACTGATTTGCGACTGCGTTTCTCCTATAGTCGCAAATCAGTCACAATTTTTTGTGACTGATTTGCGACTACATTGGTCTTGTACTCGCAAATTAGTCATAAAATTTTGTTATTGATTTGCGATCATAGTTAACAAGGAGTCGCAAATCGTTGGCAAAAAGTGCGATTGATTTGGGACTGATTTGCGATTATAACTTAATTAGATTTAAAAAAATATATAATTTAAAATTATTAATGAAATAATTTTTCTATTTTGAAAATAAAAATATTAATATTTTTAAATTTAATTTCAAAAGATTTAAATTATTTCAAAATAATTGTATATTAATTTTAATAAATATATATTTTAATAATATTTTTCAAAATTAATTTCAATAATAATATTAATATTTTGTAATTATAAATATTAATATAATAATTTATAATTTATGTTTAATATTAATATTATTTAATTTTTATTAATTTATAATAACATTATTTCAAAATATTTTTTAAAATTAATTTCCAAATTATTATTTTTTAATAGTATTTTTAAATTTTTAATTCTGAATATTTTAATAAATTTGTATTTTTTAAACTATTAATTATTATTACTAGTATTTATTAATTAATAATAACTATTATAATATTAAATAAAAAATATATGAAGTAATTAATATAAATTATTAAATAAAAAGAAATTAAAAATTAAAATTGTAATATTTATTATTTAAAATTTAATTTACAGAAAAAATTAATTTTTCAGCGGGAGAAATTATAAATCCGAAGGCGAGAATGGGGTCGGGGTCGGAGCCGTCGATGGTTTCCCTGTGCAATCGTTATCCCGCATATAAGAGAGAAATACGGGATCCGTCCGTTGGAAATACCCGATGAGCATCTACAAGTTAGAGATCTTCTTTTGGTTTTCTCTATTCAGCTCTTGCTTTTTCTGATTTGCTTCCAAAATCTGCGCGTTTTGTTGTACAATGAGCGCGTTTTGTTCTTGAAGCATTACGTACTCGGGAGAATTGGTTTGCACTCCAGTACATCAACCCGTAGACTGTATGTGGTTCAGGTTATCGAGTCTATAAAGATGGCCTCGGTCATCCGCAACAGAAGATTACAAAATAACGAAAACAAAAATGAAATAATAAATTTAATTATTAAATTAATTATAAAAATATGTAATAACAAAAAAAATCTAAAATTTTTTTTTACCTGAATGAAGATCTCATTCTTCTCTTCTGGAGTCAGCTCAATTGGACGGGAAGTTCCATCAGATGTTTCTGTTGGATCGACATCCACGATCACTATCTTCTCTTGAATGTTTTGTTCGTATGTTTCATAGATTTGTTTTGTTTTCAAATCTACATACGAACCATCCGGTTTTGTGTGAGTCTTTATAAATACCTCATCTATTGAGACAAGTCGTCCCAAATTATGTTCTTTCACATATATTGAAATAAATTTCATTTAATTAATAAGAAAAATGTTAATTAAATTTTTTAAAAAAATACTTACTATTTCCTAGTAGACCTTAATGTAGGATTTTTGGCCCGACAAATGTTTTTGCGGGTCAAGACCGTCCTGAGCGGAGTTACGGTTATTAGAAGATTTGCTACTCCTCTCGGTAGACGTTTATGTTCCCCAATAGTCTGTCATAATTTTGTACAGATTAAGGGAAATCCATCGGGGACGTTTGCCGGTTGTATGAACCGTGCTCACCATCCCTTTCATCCGTCTTACGCAGACGTCCTCGAACTCTATTCGTACCACCGGGGTGATCACATGATCTCAGTTGTACGATTGCTTCAAAATAATATTTATAATATTAATATTTATTTAAATATTTTGAAATAAAAAAAAATACTTACCGCAAACTCAATAAAATATTTTTAGTGCCTCTCAGCAGGTACGACTGTCCAACTATAGTACCGACCATCAAATTTATTTTTCAAAATTTTTGAAATTTGATGGGTAATAGCCCCGTTATCGCAGTCAAACCTAATATTTTAATTATACAGAAACATTTTAATTTTATATTAATATATTATTAAAATTATAATAAATATTTATTTAAAAAATTAAAAATTAAATCGGTCATTACCACATTGAATTTGGTGCCGCTACTGGAGATATCACTGTCAAATATTGCTCGCGTCCCAGAGTTTGTAACAAACTATCAAGAGTGATAGTTTATTCCTCCGTTCCCGTTTCGTAGTCGGAAATTTCTTCCTCCTCATGTTGATACGATTCTTGAAACCGTAAAGGTGTTTCGGTTTCAGGAACGGAGTGTGGAGTAAATGTATATTGGGTAGGGAGGCGGGATGTCGCTCTATTAGCGGATGGTGAGGGGTTCGAGTAGGCCGAAGAGGTTCACGGCCGGAAGACGATGGGATAGATCGTCTTCCACGACCTCTCAATGACCTACCACTAGTTGCCATTTCTTCTAAATGATTTTAAAAACAAAAAGTGTTTATAATGTTTATAGAGGATTTTTATTTAGAGATTTTGAGTGAATTGTGAAAAATGAGGGAAAACCTTCGACTATTTATAGTTTTCTTTGCGAATCAGTCGCAAATTTGCAAATCAGTGGAAAAATTTAAATTTAATGATGTGGTCGCAAATTTGCGACTGATTTGCGAGCACTTGTTAATTTTTTGAAAAATTTAATGGTGGTCGCAAATCAGTAGCAAATTTGCGACTACCGAAATTTTTTTTGAATATATTAACTGTGTTTGCAAATGACTCGCAAATGTGTGACTGATTTGCGACCACTGTTAAATAATTTGAATTTATTATGCATGGTCGTAAATCAGTCGTAGACTGATTTGCGACCACATTTAAAAAATCGAATTTATTACACGTGATCGCATATCAGTCGCAAATGTGCGACTGATTTGCGACTACATGTATTAATTATGACTGAAATGCCACCACATTGTCAATGCAGTGGCCAAGTGGTGACAAATCACTCACAAATAATAGCATAAACCCTAAATTTATTGATTTTGGTGAATAAATTGAATTATATAAGATTGATTACTTGATTATAAATTGTACAAATTTCAATTACTAAGAAAACAATAACATTTACCAAATTTTCAAATCATTTACCTAAAACACTTAACAAATTTACTTAACTTTATATTTGTTATATACATTTCAAATATTTTCTAAAAATGAAATTATTACAAATATGGTTTTCAATATATGTGATCACTTATAATGGTTAGTATTCACATTAATTTGGAAATACAAGTTTTAAATGTGGAAAATAATTAGGGGAAATGTGAATTTATCCTATGTGGTCGCAAATCAGTCGCAAATTTATGACTGATTTACGACCACATATAGTTTTTGTGACTGATATGCGACCACATTGCCAATGTAGTGGCAAAATGGTGGCAAATCAATCACAAATAATACCATAAACCCTACATTTTGAGATTTTGATAAATACATAGAATTAAATAAGATTTATTAATTGATTATAAGTTATACAAATTTCAATTATTATGAAAACAATAACATTTACCAAATTTTCAAATAATTTACTTAAAACACTTAACAAATTTACTTAACCTTATACCTTTTATATACATTTCAAATATTTTCTAAAAATGAAATCATTACAAATATGGTTTTCAATATATGTGATCACTTATAATGGTTAGTAGTTATATAATTTGGAAATACAAGTTTTAAATGTGGAAAATAATTAGGGGAAATGTGAATTTACCATATGTGGTCGCAAATCAGTCGCAAATTTACGATTGATTTGCGACCACGTGTAAATTTTATGACTGAAATGCCACCACATTGTTAATGCAGTGGCAAAGTGGTGGCATATCAGTCACAATTTGTGAAAAAATCTTAATTATATGGTTATTAGGAATACATTGAATTATATGAAAATCATATGTACAAAATACATAAAACGATAACTATATTTATTACATTTCTTCGTCCTCGTCATCATTTGAAGATGAAATATTACATTGAAATTCATCTTCTAGTTCTACATCTCCGACATCGAAATCAATTTCTTCCGTATGGTTAACTCTATCGACCAACCGATCTACTTCTATCTCTTGAACAAGCATTATCTCTTCATCAGTTTCTTGTTGCAAGAGGCTAATCTCGTCTTTGTTTTTGTATTTCTCCAAAATGTTAGATCTTGGATTAACTTTCAAAACATTGAGTCATGTTTGTTTTGATGATGATTTAGTGTGCGGAGCATAAATCACAGAAAAATTCTCCAATCCCTATATATATATATATATATATATATATATATATATATATATTAGAAACCATCGACAATTAATTAGTACATGCAATTATTATTAAATTACGTATTTCTAATTAAAAATATATTTATTACTATATTTACCTCATAATGCTAGATGAACGTTTCGTGGTAAAAATTCTGCAAATATAAAAGGGAGAAGTCTTTCCATAAAAACATGGCAATCATGGCTTTTCATGCCCGAGAACTTTATTCCATCCATATCCACACAATTTGCTAAATCTGCCGCATAGCCGTACGGAAATTTGACATCATTTTTATACATTCCAATAACCGTTCTTTCGCTTTTTGAGTCAATCGAAATATAGGGAATGGAGCATTACCCCAACCATCCACGTGCAACTTTTTTCGAGAGCAAAACTTCGCAATATCCAATCTTGACTTAACTGTATCTTTTGATTTCTCTTTTACATTCATAACAGTATTAATGATGTTATCGAAAAAATTCTTCTCTATATGCATCACATCAAGATTATGTCGAAGGTTAAGATCCGTCCAGTACGACAACTCCCAAAATATATTTTCTTCGTGCCAATTATGCCAGCTGTCGTAATCGTTTTCTTTACTTTCATTACCGTTTCTGCCGCACTCAGATGTTTTTAAAGGATTAACAGTTTTTATTCGGTCGTAAAACTTGTTCTCATGTCAATGATTATGGAGGATAGTCGTTCAAAGCGTGCTTCTCTTTTAAAAAATTTGTTTTATTTTTCCATAATGGGTGACCATTAGGAAGAAATCTTCTATGACAATCAAACCAACACGTATTTCTCCCATTTGGTAATTGAAATGCCTTCGTATCATCCATACAATTGGACACGCCAGCCTTCCATGCGTTGTCCATTCTGACAATATTGCATAAACGGGAAAATGGCTTATCGTCCATAGTAACACGACTTTTATATTGAAATTTTGGTTCAACGATACATCGTATGCATCAACTCCCGTAGACCATAATTCTTTCAACTCATCAATCAATGGTCGGAGGAATATATCCAAACTAGCACGTGGATGATTTGACACCAAATTCAGAATTGTTAGAAACAAATATTCTTTCTTCATACACATCTCCGGTGGCAAGTTATATGGACTGATAATCACCGGCCATAATGAATGATTACGAGACATCCCAAATGGATTGAACCCATTAGTACATAAGGTAAGATAAACGTTTCGAGATTCAGCAGCAAATCTAGGATGTAGATATTGAAAATTTTTCCACTCTGCAGCATCAGATGGATGACTCATTTCTCCATCTTATGCTTCATGCTCTGCGTGCCACCTCATTGCATCTGCGGTTTTCTCGCTTTGATACATTCTTTTAAGTGTATCACCTATAGGTAAATACCACATACGACTGAAAGGTATTCTCGTCCTACCTTCGCTTGGCTTATACCGGGGGGAATCATAAAATTTGCATTTTTCCCATTTCTTATCTTCTTTCCAGAAGATCATACAATTTTGAACACACACGTCAATTGTATAAAACAGGAGGCCTAAATTTCGCATCAATTTTAAGTTTCATAATATGAACTTGTTGCGTGATTCTCCTCGGGCAAATATTCTGTAAACAGCTCCGCGCAAGAATCCATACACTTTTCTGGTAAATTAAAATCAGACTTGATGTTCATGAACCGAGCAGCTAAAGATAATTGTGAGTGCCATTCATGACAACCATCATACAATGGAATTTTCGCAGTTTCTAACATGTTGTAAAATTTTGTGCTTCTTCATTAGACCGTTCTTCTTCATTATAATTATAATTTTCTTCTTTCTGATTATAGTACTGATGATCATCAGTCGTTGTCTCACGAAATGCATTTGTCACCATTTCAACATATCTATTACCATATGTACCAATTGTTTCATCACTACTACAACCCCGGCTAGTACTCGTCCCTAACTGAACATTCAGCTCTTCTTCATGTTTATACCAAATATAATAATTTGGCATAAATCCTTGACTATATAGATGACTCCATATTTTCCGTCCCAGAATAAATTTATCATTTTTGCAATTAATAAAAGGACAGAAAAACTTACCTCCACTACTTTGAGCTATTGGCTGACTACTTACAAAATTCATGAACTGCTCCATGCCTTGTGCAAATTCCGCCGATATATTTCTTATTACATTATCAATTCTTCTGTACATCTAATCTTTCGAATTGTTATAATTGCCCCACATGTTTTAAGATTTTTTTTCTTTCGATTCTACAAATGAAAGAATGGATTGCGGCACATATATACAACATTTTGCCAATACCTTGCCACTATTTTGCCACTGATTTGCCACTTCTTAACGACTACAACAGTGTAGTCGCTTAAATATCGTTATACCTAACCCGTATATATTTTTTATTGTGGCACTTTGCTACCACTTTGTGACTGAAGAGCTACTACAACATGTAGTCGCAAATTGGTCGCATTTTTAGCGACCAATATGCGACTACCAAGTGATATTTCATATGTAGTCGCTAATCAGTCGCTATTTTGCGACTGATAGCGACTACATAGTTCAGTCGCAACGGAGTCGTATTTTAGTTTCTAATTGGTTGCGTGTTGCGACCAAAATGCGACTACACATATTGGTGACATTTTTGCGACCAATCTGTGACTAGTTCTCCGTAGTCGCAAATTAGTCGCAAAATCGTGATAAATGTGGTCGCAAAATTTACGATCACGTATGTAGTTGCAAATCGCAGTCGTAAATTGACAGTTTTTTTGTAGTGAAGAGTGGGTACATCCACCCTTAGTTGTTATATGAAGTCTTCAAATTGGTAATCCTAGAGCACAAGTGTCATGTTCATGTTTAGGCGACGAAGTGCATGTTAATGTAGCAATCAATTAGACAATTTTTGGACATGAATACTCGTTTTAGTTGTTTCTCTCTTTTTCATTTTCCTTGTGTTTCAAATGTAGAAACAGTATGTGTAACATCTAAATCCCGTTCATGTAATTTTTAGTTTTGTAAATTTTGTTTCTGTGATTTGGGTAACCAAATCCTTTAGTTAATATTATAATTTTCGTATGAAAATATTAAGTTTTCTTATAAAAATGTTGAGCTATTAGATCGGTACGTTGTGGTTTAATGACAAAAAAGTAATACCATAAAATATCATTTTTTAAAGTTTTATATCAAATCTAACATTTTAAAATTAAAATTTCAAAAATACCACAAATAATTATGTAAAAATACTCATTACTCTAAATAAATTATAAATAAACTTCAAACATTATATTTGGATTCATTTTTTCTAATCTAGGATTTAATTTTTTTCTATTAAAATGTAATTTTAATATATTTTAATGTTGAATTTGTGTTATTATTGGAAATATAAACTAATAATGATATTTTTGGAAAAAACATAAAATATGCTATTTTAAAGAATTGCCCAAAAAAATTTATATCACTATTTAATTACGGAAGAAAATATGTAAAATTAAAATATTTAGGAAAATCTAAAATGTTTAATTAAGTATACATAGAGTTTACTAATGAATGAGCTTATGAAATTTGAAGTGTAACGATTTTGACATATATATTTTGAGGGTTTAATTAAGTTAACTCAAAATTAAATAGTAACAAATTTCGAATAAAATATAAAAAAATTAAAATACTCACGGATCATTTTTTTTCTCATTTTCAGATATAGTTTAATTCATTTCAAAAACTAAAAAAAGATAGAACGAAACAACTAATTCATAAAATCCTTAAAAAATATTTGCTCAAGCAACAAATATTCTCAAAACTATTGTGGTTTATGTAATGATAAATATGTTTATGATGAAAACATCAAATCTTGTTGTCTATTGCAATTGTTTTCTTTTTAGGTTGCTAGTGACTAATGTGTGGTTTAGGGTTTCGATAAGGTGGTGTCACTCTCTGCAGCCTTTTACTTGGAACGCTTCTCGATCGTTACTTCTTCTTCATGCTAAATTAGGTACTTCTACAATTAGTTACTTTTATTTGAAACACGTTTTTTCATCTGAAAAGCATATCTCGTACAACACGTGCATGGCTCAAATCAAAAGGTACTGAAAGCATATAGTCGATAAATCGAGTAACCTTATCTGGTCACAATCCACATGAAATCTCAAGAAACTTACGTACATATAGATAAATTTCCGAGTAATAATCCATACAAAACAATATCACTTGTTTCCGGACACAAAAGATCCTGTCTATTTATGAAGACAAAAACACACATACGTACCTCACTGGCTTTTCAAAAACGACCAAAAACATATATTACCAAACTCACGTTTTGATGTCTATATATGTGTCCAAGTAACTACACATACACTTACCAATATTCATTTATCCAAACATGTTTCAAGAGAAAAAGAGGAAGACAAACTATGGAGCAATTTGCTTACTTTGTTTCTTTTGTTGCATTTTTGTATTCCAAGTTATGAAACTCGGAACAACACAACCTTCAACCACATTATCTATCGCCAATAGTCCAACTTCCTCTAACCTCAATGATAGGAGAGAATACTGGAGAGAATGTCCACCGTCTACTTACTGCCTCAAAATCGCATCTTTCATAAAACTCGCCAATTCTCCAAACGCTGAGAAGTATGAATCCCGGCCTTTTGCCTCTGGTGGATACAACTGGTACTTACTGTTGTTTTTGTAAAGATTTTGGTTTAAACTCTGTCACAGCAAGAAGTTACTAAGGTGAAAAACTCACAAAGTACAAATGAAATTGAAACAGAGGCATTCTATTTCATGCTGTTATCAAGGAAGCTATCTTGGCTATTTAAGGCAATTTCCTATCTCTGTATCTCCCCTCAACAAAGGACTCGTACAAAGATTTAAAATGAGTATACAACAAGTCTCAAGAAAGCAATTGACTTACCATGTTTCAGATTGCAAAAGGAATCTCTCCTAGCAAAGATCACTCACTCCAGCAGACATTCTTGTAAGACTAAAGGCACCAGAATGTCAACCAATTAAAAGCTCATTACTTAATTTAATACTCTTGGTTGTAAGTAGTATATAAAGGTGCTAATAGAGATGAAAGACAAGTGAGAGAGAGTGCAAGAGGTAGAGAACACTGAGATAGCAAATACTTGTAACAAAGTAAAAGGGCTCGGGCTCGGTTTGAGCCAAGATTTCTTAGTGAATTTCCGAGCTAATACTTCGGCGAAATGTAGGAGTACCGATTTGGATCATGAAATCGTAAATGCTTGGTGTCTTTTTCTATTTTCCTTTCTCCTAATCATCTTTTCTAACCATCAAATAACCTTCAACAAACAAACAGAACAAAAGTAAGAGTCTGCATCAGAGATAAACTGTCACAGTTTTTTTTTTGCTTATGACAGTTTTGTGCATTTGCTTGCATCACAAGTTACAGAGACACGTTGATTCAACATCAATATCACTTGGAAACAGGACACTTATTGTGCATCCTAAAGGAAACAAAAACGAAGAAGGGGCTGGACAGGTTTCGCTTTACGTCCAAATAGACAATTCAACACTCCTTAACTCTCCTAAAGAAGTTTATGCAGAAGTCCAATTTTTCATTTATAACCGAAAAGAAGATAAATATTTAACATACCAAGGTCCATACACTAAACTCTAAACTTGTAATATGAATAACATTCACAATACATATCCTGGTTTAATTACAGAGACAGATGCAAAACGAGTTTCCCAGGAGGATATGTATCTGTAACATTCACAATACATATCCTGGTTTATTTTGCACTCCTCTGTTTTTTTACTTTATTTCCCCGGTGTTTTTTTTGTTCTCTTATGCTTTTTTTACTATGTAATGCATAGGGTTGTTCAAATAATCCAAATGGAATAAATCGAATCAAAACCAAATCGAAAAACAGATTTTGGTTAGTATTCGGTTATAAACAAATAATTGAACATATATTATTTTGAAAAATCATGGTTATTAGTTACTAACCAAAACCGAATCGAAAACCGAAATAATATCCAAAAAACTAAATTATTTTCAATTATTTTCGGTTATCCGAAAATATTTTAGAAATCTCGGATATTTCGGATATCTCGGATATTTTGGTTATTTTTGGTTATTTTTTGATTATTTTTTGGTTATTTTTTTGCTCTTTTTCAGTTATTTTTGATTATTTTGGTTAATTTTGGTTATCCAAATTATTTTTGATTTAAATTTAATAACCAAACTGACCAAAACCGATGTATAAACGAGTTAAAACTGAACCAAAATATAAAAATAACTGAATAAATTTTTATTCTTATTAACCGAAAAACTGAAACAAAAAATAATCGATCGAAATTAAACCGAATATCTGAATGTCAATGCGTAGTACTGGTTTTGGTACAAAGGAAGAGATCTTTAAACGAAAAGATGTGCTTTTGTGCAAAGTTACTAGATGCTAAAAATTTATGCATCTCCACAAGTACATTGTAATGCAATCGAAAGGGTTTATTATTGTCAACGGAAAGTAACTCTTATATTTATTCGCAACTTATGAAACAAAAATACTATTTGGTAATTGTATAAAGACCAAACAAAAGATCTATGCACTTGTCTTGAACAAAACCTTTCAGTTTTATGTACAAAAAAAAAAAAGAGAGTAGAATCCATGAAATTGAGTAGTAAAAAAAATTAATATACCAAAAAATAAACTAAATGAATCAAAGAATTTCCAAGTCTTGATTGTATTTAAAGATACTGGCTTTGTGACTTGTGAAGATCATAAGGAGCCCAAAGATAATCAATTGGACAAGGCTTACCATCATCAAGCCTTACCCATGGCTTTCCTTTGCCACTCCAATGTATCAAACTCACCGGACCAGGATGCAACGATCTGCAACTACTCATCACATTGTCTCCACCGAGACCATGCTGGTTCCATTGATGATCAATAGCTTCAATCTCCCCCGAAAACACTATCAAAAACGGTGGTAACGAACCCAATTCGTAGATCCTCTCTTCTTTCTGAATCTTCATCCATTTTTCGATATTTCTCGTGTAATCTCGTTCCCTCCATCTCCCTAAATCGATCACCATCACTCCCGTGTTGAAGTAGCAAGGCGTTTTCGAGTCGAAGACGCTCGAGAGCTTTCGATCCGACCAGAAACGATCAGAGAAGTATTTGGTGAAATTGGCGTGGCAATACTCTGGCGCGCCGATTGTTCTTGAACCGGATAGAGGAACCTTCCATAGTTTTTGGATATCATCGACTACGATCACGTCGGAGTCGAGATAAATCACTCGGCGAACACTCGACGAAAGAATCTCGGACAAGTAGCTTCTTGCGTAATTCAAAGGACTATCGAGAGCTTGTCGTATAGACGAAGAGATTAGATTCTTCACCATTGTTTCATCAAAGGTGTAGACTTTGAAACTCAGAGAAGAGAAAACCGAGGAGAGGGTTTTTGCGAGCAAACCGTGGCTCGAACCCGAAGCTATGAAGTGGAAGAAGATGTTTTGAGGGCAAGAGGTATGTTTGAGAATGGAATAGACTGCAGACACTGTGCCACGCAAGTAAGCTGGATCAAGGGTCATAGCTATATGAACAGCTGAAGGATCACAAGCTAACAAGAGTCTGTTTTTGGCTAAAATAGAGCATTCGGGTCCGTTTTGGTATGCTGGTGCCTCCATGAAATCTGAAGATTCATCTTCGAATGATGATCTTTCATCTGCGATTAATCGAATGGATTGGACGGTGGAGAAGGCTATGGAGATTATTGAGAAGATTATTAGTCTAGAAACGAATATAGAACTAGACATCATCAGAGAGAACTGATTCTGTTTCAAGACTGGACAAGGTGTCAAAGCAAAGCTCTTTTAAGGTTGAAACGCGGTTTTATAAAGACAAGAGATTCGGTCAAAAGGCGTCCGTTTGTCACTGTCTTCTTTCTGTATATATATTTTTTTCATCCCTAATATATTAATTTAAAATATTTTACCAAAAACATTTTACATTATCATTTACAACTATGTTTCTACGTGTCATACTATCAATAAATTTTAAAATAAACATAATTTATTATATATTTTATGTAAATTTTAAAATAAACATAATTTATTATATATTTTATGTAAATTTTTAATATTTTAATATAAAATATAAACATAATATAAAACAAAATATCATAAATATTATAAAAATAAACAAAAACATATAAAAAAAAGTTTGGAGTAATTAAATTTTTATTACATTTATAATTCTTTATCTATTTAATAATATTATTTATCCAAAATATATAATTTAAATTAATTTGTATAATCCGATTTCATTATATATTTTATTTGTAAAATTAATATTAAATTTTTAAAAAAAATATTTTAAATAAGAGATAAATTAAGTATATATCTAATTTATATTTTTTAAATAAATAAATAATTATAATATGTGAATATTTTTCTTTTGTAAATTCTATTTTCATTTATAATATGTCATGTAGAATGTAGGTTTAAATCTAGTTTAGTTTAAAACGGAGAAAACACAAATGAGTTGGAGATTAGTAACATATTTATTGGTAAGATCTAACCGTTTTTTTATTTGTAGGTAGGTTTACATAAAAAAATTCTTACTAAAAAGTTTGCTTAATTTCAAAGTTTGTTGGATGCTTAAGCAAAATCTATTTATTTTTCTTTCTATTTAAAGTTTAAACACTCCTTGAAAATCTACACAATTGGTGAAAACTTAAATTTGCATACCGATATATAATCGATATTTCATTAATTTGATACTCATGTAAGAAAACCAATTAAAATTTTGAATTTTGAATAAAAAAATAGAAGAATTTTTATATGGTATTAACAAAATAGTAGAAGAGTAGTTTGCTCCAAACATCTACGCAATTATTTTGTGATTACCTAAAAGCAGCCATTACCTTTTCACTTGTTTGTATTATTAATCATGCAAAGCTTTCTTATACTATTGATTTAAAATAAAGTTCATATTTTGTTGCAATTGTTCATTAAAATTAAATTGACAAATAAGAATAAAAGTAGTGTACATTAATGTTTGAATACAGCTGTATGTGGGGAGGATATGGGCTGGCAATATCATTATTCTTTTTGTAATAAGTATATATGTTACTTTGGAATTATGTTTACCTAATTACAAAACTTCCTAACTTTACCAATTCTAACGACTTATTATTTAGTACGTCTGTTACAAGTTGCTTTCAATATTAGCAAAGCTGGTGAAAAACATTATATTAGTTGACAAATACTTTAAAATATTACAATTTTCAAAAATATCATCAATACTTTTTTTCTTCTAAAATTATCACTACCACTAAAAATTATTTTTAAGAATTTATAATTAAATATTTGGGTTGTGATATTTTTGTGTTTATTATTTTGGGCTTAGGTTTAGAGTGTAATTTTTAGAATTTAAAGTTTACATTTTAGAATTTTTGGTTTAATGTTATTATTATGGTATTACAAAACTTTTGATTTTTATTTTCTAAAATAAACCACACTGATGATATTTTTGCAAAAAATATTATGATATTTTTGAAAATTATTCTTCATTGTAATTCATTTAAAATTTTAAAACGACACTGTATCGTTTGTTTTTCAATGACTAGAAAATTTTGGTCGGTATTAATATTTTTAGAAATTTAAATGATTAATGCTATATTTGAAACAAAAATTTGAAATACTGCAATGTTATTCAATTGCCCTTCTCAAAACATATTTTCTTTTAAGTGAGATTAAAAATAACTAAAACATTTTCTGATGAGAAAATTCTAAAAATAAATTTAAAAATCTAAACATAATACTTTAATGAGTAATACTTTAAAATAACATACTTTTAAGTTTATTTTCTAAATTTAGCACACTAAAAATAAAATTTCTAAAATAACACAAATTATTATGTAAAAATAATTATTTACCTCAAATAAAATATATATAAAATTAAAATATAATGTTTGGATTCAATTTTTCTAATTTAGGATTTAAATATTTTTATTAAAAAAGATTTTTAATTATTTTATTATTAAATTTATGGTATATTTAGAAATTTAAATAATTAGTGCTATGCTTGTAATAAAAAATTAAAAGAGTGTTATTTTAATCAATTGCCATACTTTAATTTGATTGTAACTTATTTAAGATAAAATTGGGTTTCACATGATGATTTTTGTTGTTTTAAAAGAAAATTCACTAATAATACTTTGGATTAAGAAAAAGTATTTTAAGATATCTATCTTATTATAATATGTAGAAACTCAACTTAATTTCCCAAAAAAATACTATAGTTGATGTTTAGTTGATGTTATTCCGCTATTCCTTGTGAATGATTATTTGATACAGTTATAAGTGTAATTTATAGATTCTAGTTTAGAATTTAATTAACCATCATCTTATATGAGTTATCAGTTTCAAATTAATATTTATATTATAAATTTTTTCTATACTACTCTAAATTTCTTAGCGACTGTATAATCTATCGATTTAAATTGATATTAAATAATTATCTTTTCAAATCAAAAATATTGCATGAATATTTAAATAATTAGCTATTAGACAATTTTTTTTACGCCTTATGTAGATATAACATATTATAAATTTGGACCATTGTTATATTTCATTAATATATTATTTGTATTATATTATATATTTATTATATAAAAACAGTATAATCTATCGATTTAAATTGATATTTAAATAATTATCTTCTCAAATAAAAAATATTGCATGAATATTTAAATAATTAGCTAGTAGATAATTTTTTCACGCCTTATGTAGATATAACATATTATAAAGTTGGACCATTGTTACATTTCATTAATATATTATTTATATTATATTACATATTTATTATATAAAAACAGTTTTATTTGTGTTTTATATATTTAAAACTAGTAAAATTATATTTTTCAATTTTTAAAATAGTTATATTTTTAACATATATTTAAACTATATTTTGGTACGATTGTATATTAAATTATGAACTTATATATAATACATTTTTAACCATTAATTTTATATATTTTGGATATTTTTTTGTAAAATTAAGTTTTATCTTTAAGTACTAATTTCTTAAATTATCAATTATATGATTGGATGTTGATTAAAAGATGAACAACTTCGTAAACATGTAAAAGTAATCCTATTAATATTAAAAGAGAAGCGAGTTTTCAAAAACAATGATAACATGTCATTAAAAAAGATGACATAACTAAAAATAATAACATTTAATCAAATGTAACATGTCAAATTTAAATATAATTTTTATTGAAAAATGCCATAATTTTAAATATATTAAAATTATGGAGTTATATAACCATTAGTTTTGAATCTTTTGGCTATATTTTTTTGTAAAATTAATCTTCTTTTTTACACAACATTTAATATTATCATGTAATTTTTTTAAAGTAAATTTATGTTTAAAATTAACATGTTATATTTGATTAAACGTCATGTTATAATTTTATTTATCCATGCCATCTTTTTTAATGATATGTCATTATTTTTTTGAAAACTCATTTCTGTTTTAATGTTAAGAGGATATCTTTCTCACTAGCTAGGATTTTGGTAAACCATATTGATGGTTCGGATATGTTTTTTTAATGAAAAAAATTACATCGAAGTTAAAACTACTGGTTAGTTTATCATATTTATTTTATTTAAAATATCTACCGGAATTTCAAATTATTGGTTAAATTTTGGATGGACTCGATTATTCGATTTGGTACTTTAAGTGATTTTTTGGATTTCTATTATTAATATTGTATAAAATGGTATAATATGGTTAACAAAATCAAAGAAAAAAAGTAGTTGATAATCAATTTGTCAAACTAAACCGAATTGATAACCAATCCTAAATTTAGATATTGTTAATTGGTTTACTCATTCTAAAAATTTAGAAATTGAAAGCTGAAATTTTCGGTTCTGTTGGTTCGTTTTTTAATGCTAGACCTATTTTAAACATTTTAGAAACATGGTTTTTGCACACCACGATGTCCAACGACATGTTTTTTTTTCGGGCTGACAATCTATTTTCCCCTCCAAACTATCATATAACATCACATGTACCTAGATCTAAAGACTCAACTTTAATGGCTCCCAAAAAATAGTTGAAAACTTAAATTCCCCTAAACCGTAAATTTGAAACAATTTTCCCCTTAAATATTGGTTTTATCGGTTAACGATTTAAACCAGATTCAAGCACCGAAAGAATAAACCGTATAACCTAAATCTAATTATGAACCGTATAACCGAAAGAATAATGATTGATAACCAAAACCTGGTTTCTTGCACCCGACCCATTTTCAATGACCCAAATCCCCAATTTCAAAATTCCCAAATTTAGGAACCCTAAAATGGAGCAATGACATCTAGGGTTTCATAACTGAAATCGATCTAAAATCTGACGATGATTCCATCTACGATTTCGATTTCGATGGTGAAGTTCATATAGGGTTTCATTTTCTAGTTCGATGATGATTTTCATCTAAGATTTCGAGTGGTGAAAATTTGCTCGATTTCGAGTTCGAATGGTGAACATTTGCTCGATTTCGAGTTCGAATGGTGAAAATTTGTTCGATTTCAAGTTCGATAATGTCTTATGAATGATGATTTCAATGATGAAGAATGGTGGACATCACTACCGATAATTTTTGCGATGATTTTGGATGTTGAAGAATGGTGAACATTCCTTTTCCCAACTCAATAAAACCCTTCGTCCTCTCTTCCTCGAAGACCTTGCAATAACACAAGACAGTGGAATTTTTCGTGTTTGGGATCTTTAAGAAATTTTCACCCATTCAAATATCTTCGTCTCTATCTCTCTCTTATCAGACCAAAAAATATCTAACAGCACCACAAAGTAATAAAAACTATTTTTTTCTTTGAGAGAGGAGCAAGAAGCTTCAAAAGATCAAAGCCTAAGTTTTTTTCCCTGGAAAATTCCCCCTTTTCAACCAAAAAACATAACTTCATCGTGTATTAGCCAACATAATCAATCAAAGAATCCCTGAGATGGGCGTAGTTTCTGTCGATTTGTTATCTTACACTAATGTTAGTTTGGGTTTGATTTTTCAATTTGGGATTAGGGTTAGGAATTGGGACAATTTATTTTGGATTTGATTTTGGGTTGTACATCGGGTATGAGTTCGGGTTAATGGGGTGTTTATGGTTTAATCCGGGTTAAAGTTTGGTTAAAAATTGTTTTCAAAAAATTAGACCGATTAAAATCGATTTCATGGATTAATCCATTTCCAAATTTCAATCTAGGGGGGAAATTGTTTGCAACTTACAGTTCAGGGAGATTTTAGTTTTCAACTATTTTTTAGGACTATTACGGTTGAGTGTTTAGATCTAGGTACATGTGGTGCTATACGATAGTTTTAAGGGGGAAATAGATCGTCAGCCATTTTTTTCTGAGTGTTAACACAGTTTTAGAAATTATGAATGTGAAAAAAGAAAAAGAAAGTACAAACTATGAAGGAAGAAGATTAGCAAGATGACTTATTTTGGGCTATGCTGCAAACCTAGCCATGACGACATAAACGATATTAGATCTAACGATCATCGATCCGACTAGGTGAGTTCGATAAAGATAAAATAACCATCTCATTTGGGAGATAAGGGAAGAAGAAGCCAAAGAATGGAAAAATACGCGGAGATCATGTAGAGTGAATGGGCCGAGTATCTCGGAGATCGTGGAGTTCACAGTAGTAAATATGATGGATGTAACATTTTTCATTCATTCAGTTCGATACATTTGCTTGTAACACTCAATTCATTAAATTTCAATTTTATTTTATCTCGAACAAGTTTTTTGATCGTGATTTCGACTTGTTAGAGAGAGTGTTAGAATGGTTGACCCAACTTAATAAATCGATTGGGCCTGATTGACAAATAAAAATATGAGTTATACAGATTCATTATATTCTCTGAGATTCATCTCTATATCTACGTTTAGGTTTAAAAGATTTATAAATAGCTGCTATCTCTCATGATTGTACATCCATGTGAACATTGTTTCTAATCAAAGAGAGAATATCTAGTGTTAAGAGAACTCGGAGAAATTAGTGTTGTGTTTGATTGTTTTTTCTCTTGCTTATCTTAATTATTGCTTATAGATTACCTGAACGCAAATAACCAATAGAGAATTAAACTCTAAAGATCTTTCATGCTAAAAACAAATCTCGAATGTAGATTTCATCTCCTACCGACTACAAACTATGAAACAATCACTGGATGTGATGAGATTTTTTTATGTGAGTGAATCCAAACAAAGCAGAAGAACACACATATTTGTTGTAAAATTTAGCTTAAACATCTTGACACTTTTCGACATATGTTTGGCTACAAACAATCTAATATCGTTATATAACACGATTAATTTCATTAGAAAGATGGGTCGTTCTTGTTCTCTTTACTTTATAATGACCCACTCATTTCTTAAAAAAAGTGAATAGAAATGGTTTTGGTTCAATAAGAAGTTCTTTGGAGATTAACCAATGAGAAGTAAACACTTGTAGGACCTTTTGCTAATAAGGACGAGTGGGTTCCACGTTCCACAAGTTTTCCTTTATCTAGAACAACGATCGCATCACAATTTTGGACTGTGCTAAGCCTATGTGCGATCACAATACTCGTCCTCCCAACCATCACCTGTTCGAGAGCGTCTTGCACCACACGTTCTGATTGACTGTCTAAAGCGCTTGTTGCTTCGTCAAGGAGCAACATTGATGGATTTTTCAGAACCGCTCGAGCAATTGCGATCCTCTGTTTTTGTCCACCGGATAATTGTACTCCTCTATCTCCGCAGTATGTGTCATAGCCGTCTGATAATGATGTGATGAAATCGTGAGCATTCGCTGCTTTCGTGGCTTCAATGATCTCTGATTCGTCGATTTTATCAGCTGTTCCTCCATATACAATGTTTTCTCGGATCGTCCCTGCAAATAATGTTGGCTCTTGGCTAACCAAAGCTATGTGTTGACGAAGTGATCTTAGATTATATGATCTTATATCACGGCCATCGATTTTTACAACACCTTTTATCGGGTCGTAAAACCGTTCAATCAACCCAATTATCGTAGATTTACCTGACCCGCTTGGACCTACAATTGCAGTTGACTTTGTGGCTTCAATCTCAGTAGTGAAATCGCTAAATATCATTACATCCGGTCTAGTTGGGTATGAGAAGTCTACGTCCACAAATTCGACCTGTCCATTTATTCGTTTTTGCTCATATCCATCTGCATCCTCCGGATCAATGGATGTGTACCTATCCAACACAGCGAAAACCGACTCGACTGCATCCGAACCTTTGGCTAAGTCTGTGGTCATACTTCCAGCATCAGCAATGACACGACCAGTACTAACCAAAATCATAAACGTTTCAAACAAAGCTTTAGCGGTAATGTACCCATCATCGATTAGTCTACCACCGTACCAAAAATCCAAAGCCCAAGTGCATGACGTGAGGCTTTGCGACATCCCGAGCCCGATCCCTGCAAACCACGACTGACGTATGCTTTCTCTCCTTGGAATTTCTTGAGCTTTTTTGAGCATTTTCATGATACGTTCTTGTGATGAGAAAGCTGTTATGGTTCGGACGTTGGAAACAGCTTCTGCAGCTAATTTACTACATTCATCCTGACCTTTAATTGCTTTCTTCGACATGCTTTTGAGTAAAACTCGACGAGTGTAGAAACAAACAATAATCACTGGTTGCACTGCAATCATCACCAATGCTAACCTCCAAGCGATGATTAAACCCATCGTGCAAGCTATACTTACAGCCGATATTGTTTGTACTAATAATGCCATCCGATCACCTACCAATGATCTCACCTATCATAACAAAAAAAAAAGTAAAATATTGTTCATTGAAGTTTTACAAAAAAAAAATGATTCATCTACTTACCACACTAGCATCTTTTGCGAGTCTAGAGCAAATGGCACCACTCGAGTTCTCATCCCGATCAAACCACCCGACTTCAAATGTTAGCACCTTAGATAGCATCAATTCTCGGATACGTTTCGTTAAATATTCACCCATGCATGCAAAATTGTAATGCTGACTAATATTGATCAAGAAAGAAAGCACGGCTAGGCCGACAAAAGATAATGCATAGATCCTTGTTTTCTCCTTGATCTCGTCGTGGTTTGTGAGAAAATAAACCGATACCATCGACCCCAAAGAATATGCATACACTGGTTGTATGGCTCCAAACAAGATTGCACTTATGCAACCGTATAACGCATGTTTCCATTCCGGTAAATTCATTGCCAGAAGTCTCTTAAACGAAGGTAAAGGCGGTTTGTTCTTATCTTTAGAAAGATTCTTCACATTGCTTGAACATGAAACCGAGTAAGCAGAGCTTGATCGGCTAAGAGTCGAGATTGTGGAATTACTTCTCAAATCTTTTCTAGGACCCAAGATTGGACCTGTTTGCGCATTGACATTGATGTTCACATGTGAGTCTTCTTTTTCAATCTGTTGTAAACGAACTAGTGAAGCATATTGACCATCTATAACCTCCATTAGCTCATTGTGTGACCCATTCTCAACAACATTGCCATTTTGTACCACAGAGATAACATCAGCGTTACGAATGGTAGAGAGACGGTGAGCAATAAGAACAGTTGTTCGACCGATTGAAGCATTTTCTAAGGCTTCTTGGACTACTCTTTCGGATTCAGAATCTAATGCACTTGTTGCTTCATCTAGAAGAAGAATTATCGGAGATTTGATTATTGCACGGGCGATTGCGATCCTTTGCTTTTGACCGCCTGACATTTGTACCCCTCTTTCCCCAACTTGAGTTTCGTAGCCATTAGGTAACTGAGAAATGAAATTATGAGCATTAGAGGCTTTGGCTGCTTCCACAACATCATCCATGGATGCATTTTCATCACCAAACAATATATTCTCCTTTATCGATGTGGCGAAAAGCGCAGGTTCTTGGCTAACTAGACCCATTTGTGACCTCAACCACTTCACTTGAAGCTTATCTATGGATACACCATCTATGAGAATCTCTCCTGCAATAGGGTCATAAAACCTCTGCAAAAGCGATATCACAGTCGATTTTCCCGACCCGCTTCCTCCTACCAAAGCCACAGTCTTCCCAGATGGAACTCTCAGACAAAAATCTTCAAAGATTGATGTTTCGGGTCTCGATGGATACACAAATTTCACGTTTTTGAACTCGACTTCTCCTCTAATTTTCTCTAGTTTGTGCCCAACTGGATTGTCCGAATCAATCTTGGGAACTCTGTTTATCACCTCCATGATTCGTTCCCCAGCTGAAGACGCCTCAAAGAAGTACTTGAGATTAGACAAACCACCACCAAGTGATCTAGGAAACAGGAAACAAATACCAAATATCAAGATCATGAGACAATTTAATTATTAAGAGTAATAAAAAATTGTTATATGTAGAATAATAACATAAACTAGATTTTATATCCACAAATTATATATATTATTTATTAGTAAATATAAATTAAATATTTATATAATTTTAATTTTTATTTAAACTATGTTATTAAAATGTTTGTCAAATAGTATATTATTATTCGAATTACTATTACATATAACATTGATTTATATGTAAGCATGTTAAACTAAACTGAATTTCCATAACATCCATAAATACATATTATTATTATTATTATTATTATTATTATTAATAGTATTAATATTATATTTTCTTTTTTCAAAAATATTAAAAACCTTAAAACCTAATATTTAAATTTAAACAATTTTTTATTTGGAGAGATATTACATTAATCAAATATTGATATTTTGCTTTTCTAAATGTAGTTTTCATCTTTTAGTAATAATATTATATATCATTCTACTTTGCAGCAACAGTTTTTACCATAAATACATTTATAGTTAGCTACGTAGTAAAAATAAAGTATATATAAAAATATTACTATTAATACTTGTGTGTGATAGTAAATATTTTAGTTGTTGAAACCGTTTTGCAATCATGCAATAAAATATGGATAAAATAGTAGTGACATCTAATCTAATATATATGCACTTACACGCCACCGATTGCAATAGAGGCAGCAACTGCAAAGACAGTACCACCTTGAGCACCATGGTACATGACCATTCGGCTTCCATACCAAGACATGAACCCCCACATGGCGAAAGTGATTCCATTGCTTCCAATGGTGATTCCTTTAGCAAGCCCTTGTCTTATCCCTAGCTTCACCGATCCTTGTAACGCGGTTGAGAATTTGGATATCGTCTTTCTCTCCCCCGAAAATGCATATACGGTACGCACCGAAGATATGGCCTGCTCAGCTACGAAACCAGCCTCATTGTACTCTTCACGTATCTTCCTCGAAATGCTCATGAGGGCTCGTCCGTACATAAGTCCCGGGATTACTAAGAGGACAATAAAGGGTAAACCAACTATGGCGAGTCTCCATAGCAAAATAAAACCAACTATGTAACTTCCAATGAACGTTGCTACGCTCATTACAAAATTCGGAAACTGCACCAAAGCACAAAAAAGAAACGATTCTGAAAGTTAACTTAAAACAATGATTAAACTAAACCTGCTTTGGTCAACGGTCTACAGAGACTACAGAAGTTATAAAAGAAAATGATTAGAAAGTAAAGATAAAAGGAAAAGACCTTTTCACTGATAACGTCTTGGATGACGAAGCTATCACTAGAGACACTTGTGATAACATCAGAAGTGCTTGTGACATGAAGATCAAAGTACCCCACATCTTGTCTTAATACTGCTCTTAAATACTTCTCTCTCATTCTTGATGCTTGTCTCTCTCCTGTTCTTGTCCAACAATATCCTTCTGTTTGTTTTTTTTTATAAAAAAATGTATTAATGGGGTCAGGTCAACTATATAGAAAAGAAAAGGAGAAATTATTAAATAAAACTTACCAAGAAAACAGACAATCCAAGATCCACATGCCACATAAAGCAAAGCTACAGAGTTCTGTTTATTACAAAAATAGTAGGAATAAACATTAGTCATCTTTCCTTGTGAACATATAATATAAATAGAACTGCTGCATGTGTCATAGATTGAAGATTACATGTAAACTGTAAGAAAAATACAATCTAGTTATTATGTGTTTGACCTGCTGCATATATACATAATAATCTCTCCATAAAATTATATGTTCAAGACCTACCACACATATTAAGAAGTTCTTACAACTTCTAATATACGATTGTTTTATAAAGAGTTATCAAATCGTTTCATATATTATAACTATAGTTAATAGAGAATAAAATATGACATGTTTTATAGATTTTTTTTTAAATGATGATATATCATTAAAAAGATGAAATACCTAAAAAAATATGATACGGCGTTTATATAAATGTGACATAATAATTTTAAATATAAATTTATTTTTAAAAAGTAAATTAATTAAATGTGGCATAACAATTTTAAAGATATATTTATTTCTAAAAAATTACCTTAATATAATATGACAATTTTAATATAAATTTATTTTCAAAAATAAATTAAATAATATATATTAAACTAGAAATGCATTTACAATTGTTTTACTAAATATAAAAATATTAAAAGAATTTAGATATCCTTACAAAAAATGATACAACTAAAAAATTTAATATAACTAAAAAAATTATTATCTCCTATACATTAAAAAAGAAATGAGTACTGGAAAAATGTTTACATGTCGTTAAAAAAATATGATATAGTTAAAAAAATTATGACATCACGTTTAGTGAAATGTAATACGATAAATTTAAACATAAATTTATATTTCTAAAACATAAAGTAAATCATATATATATATATATTAAATTACAAATGAATTTAGAAAAAGTGTTTAGTATCATGTATGTTCTCAATTCTATGGTTTTATTTAGGTTTTATGTATTTATAATTGTTTTAATTAATTCAATAGATTTGATAAATTAAGATGAATCATTTATAATTTTTCAATCATAGTTATTAGTTTTACATGTCTATTGAGTTATTTATATTTTAATCAACATCTAATTATTTAATTGGTAATTTAAAAAATTAAAATATTTAAAAATAAAGGTTAATTTTATAAAAATAGTCAAAAATATGCAAAACTAATAGTTAAAAAGATGTATTATGTATAAATCCATAATTTTTAATATATAATCATACCAAAATATATTTTAGATATAATTTAATTGTAAAATAAAAATTTAAATATATTATAAACTAAAAAGTATAATTTTAATAGTTTTAAATATATAAAACATAAATAAAACATAAATAAAACTCATATCTACTATAAAGACATGATAAATTATGTAGTTTTGTCTATAAAATAGAAAGAGTGGTTATATGTTAGAGAAGAAAAGAGAGAGAACTGAGACGACCTTCGAGATGTTTTGCATGAAGGTTTCAGTGTTAAAAGAGGAACCACCAAGATTGTTCATGAGTTTACTGGTAATTAAAAGAACAATAGGAGTTTTGAAGCCATCACCGACGGCTCCGATTAACCCTAATACCATCAGAATCCAATCGACACCATCTGCGTGCATGAATATCGATCTTACGCTTCTAAAACTCTTCATCTTCTTCCTCTCACTCTTTTTCTTCTCTTCTTTATCCATTTCTCTTGTCTTTTGTTAGAGAGAGAGAGACAAAACGACACCTTAACCTTAACGAAACGACACAGATTGTTTCTCTGTCGCTCTGTTTCTTCAAGAAGTTATCTGTTTTGGTTGTTTGTCTTTTTTATGAATATTCTTTTTGGTGATGGGGTGATTTTGTTATTTGCTTCATTCACATTTCGTTGATCCAAAGTGGTAGTCGGCGATATTTATAGAACCGTGGGAGAGAGAGAGAACACAGCTGGCTTTTATTTTCTAGATTTTTTATTGCATTTTTAATAATTAATATTAATTAAATTAAATTAGACATTTATTATTGAACATTAATTATTTTTAATTTGTTGAAAATTCTAAAAATTAATTTAGTGGATACAACGCGAGTACTATAGTCTCAAAAATGTTATATATCATTTTTGGTCCACTTTCAAACATGATAGTTTTAGTTTATGTTAGTATTTGTTAATATCAATTACATAAATGTTTTTTGAAAAAATTGATTTTATAGCTTTTTTTACTCTCTCCATTTTATAATAAATGAAATTTTATACGTTAAATGATGTTTTCATGTTTCTAAACAAAACTAATTAATTAATTTAATTATTTTACTACTGAATTTCTGCATATTGTTATTTTAATTTGAATTGCTTTTGGATTGGTAATAAATAATGTTTGAATCTGAAAACTAAAAAATAAATATGTGCGTAAAAACATTAAACATCAGTGCCATCTTAAGTTTCACTTTTCCACCTTTTGTGTGTGATGCTCTGTATTTAAAATGATGACGTTATTATATATATAATTAAATTAATTTATAAATATTATTTTAAAATAAATATAGAGAGGTATTAGGGGTCACTATTAAAGGTTGCAAATACTAATTTGTCCCGTTTGGCTTTAAACACTATTAGGGGTCACTATCCGGCTTTGCTCGTAGGAAACAATGTTGTTGATGGTAAGTATTTGGAGTTGAACAATTGTGTATAAGAAACATTTACTGAAAATATTCATTTAATGAGAAATCTATTATTCTTTCGGTTCATTAAGATCATTAGGTCTCAAATATGTAAATATGTGCAATGGATAAACTTAGAATATACTAGATCATTAAGATCAAATTCTACAGAACAATATCGATTAAAAAGAAGAAAAGAAAAAAAGCAAACCTAAAATTAGGATTAGATATTCCGATATTCGTTCGAATTAGTATCAATTATTTTTGGTTTTTTAATTATTAATAGTTTAGAATTCCTTTGAATATTTTAGAATTGTACTTCAATCGTCTGGATTCATCTATCCAAAATATTAAAAAAATTTAAAAAATTAAATAAAATTTGATAAAAATATAACTAATAATTTTTAGATTTCTTAAAACATACAAGAACTTTTTTAAGAAACGGAGAACAATATTTTTTTCATTCTTTGGTTATATACAAATTTTGAGTGATTAATCTGTGTTTATTTAAACAGTTACTCGATTACTAAGTCATTTGCGATTCACCTAGTATTACAACTTACCACATTTTCTTTATATAATTTTGTAAAATTTGTGGAAATTCACCTAAAAGATATAAATTTTATTTAACAACAAAAAAGTGAAAAACTATATGGATAATTTATTTAATAAATATTGCCTGAAATGAAAGCGGTGTATATTTTCATAATGAATGATATTTAGTAAGCACATGCATGGAATTGAATTCGACTTCTTGCGACAGTAATAAAACCTGCAAGAAATTCCCAATGCGAGTCATGTGCGATCCTATCAGCCTTTGCATGCAACCTTTGCACAACGCATCTCTCTATCTATTCATATTACAATTTTGACATCATTTATTTATCGTATTATGTAATAAGTGTAAGTCATATGTTTTGGCTTCATACTTTCGAGGTACGGTTGTAATTGGATAATCATATTTAATTCAATTGTCGTTTTATGATCATGAATTGTTTCTACGTTTGTTAGTTGTCATTTTATTTATTATCAATCAATGTTGAATTTTAAAACTAAATAATCAAATCAAAGAGAATAAATTTCGTAATACCACATTATATATTTATCACATGCATATCTGGAGATAAACATAAATAGATTATATATTTGTACTAATTAAATTGCGTACGATGCTTTTTGAACTACGGACAGCATCTTTCAAGAATTGTTTATTTGTTCTATCTCCATCAAAATGTGAAATTTAAATATATATATATATATAATGTTATAATCACATAATTGAAATTAAATTTGGACCCATATTATAATTAATCATTTATTTAGCAAATACAAATTAGATACGTACTAATCTCTTATTTAAAATAGTTTTTTGAAATTTTTAATATTGATTATATAAATGAAATCAGATTATACAAATAAATTTAAATGATATATATCTTGCACATGCAATATTATCAAATAGATAAAAAATTATATATGTGATAATAAATGTTCAATTATTCTAAACTATTGTTTTATATTTTATTTGACTAATTTTATAAAACTCATAAAAGTCTGTTTTATATTGTATTTATTTTTTATATCAAAATATTATAGATTTATATATACTATGCTGTTAAATATTTGTGTAATATCATTTTCATAAATATTTTAATAAATAATATATTATTTAATATTTATATTAAAATATTCTGATAGTACGATACGTTAGTATGAAATACTTATAAATTATATGTGAATATTAAATTTATTTGTTTAAATATTTTTCAATTAATATATTAAAAATACATATTTCTAAATTGAAATGTATGATTTAATACATTAAACAGTCATTATGTTGGTTAATGATACTATCTCGTGAGTGATCTCTGCAGGGTTTGTACGTATGTGCTGACGTTTTTTCCTCTCTTAAATTATGTCAAACTTGACTTCTATTAAAAAGAATTATAATGAGAATTGCTTAATGGTTTCTATTAATGTTATATTCGGAGTTCATATAACACTCTCTTGTGGTTTCAATTTTTCAGTAAAGTAATATTCAATTTATTAAAAGTTATTCATTTTTTTCTATGGTTGGGAAACTAGTTTTTTTTTTTTTATGTTTAGATGGGTTTGTATATCACTTTGTGCTTACACCTCACCTTGTCAGCGAACCCTAATCATTTAAAATATAATATATATATATATATTAATGAATAATATTTTAAGATAACATAATTTCTTTTTTATTTTAAGTATATTATATAAAATTAAAATTCTAAAATAATATAAATTATTATATAAAAATATTTATTTACTTTAAATAAATTACAAATTAATCATCATCTAATGCTCATCCTCAAACCAATACATTTCAAAGAAAATTAGATTATTAACAAAAGAAAATAAAAATGAAAATGAAGGGAGAACATAGATACCACAGTGTGGGAATTTATAGAAAAAATTTCTTTTTAAAAAATTCCTAATACATTAATTGAGAAATATTTTAACAAAATAATATTATTTTGACGTGTGATTTACAAATATATCATGATGATATGTCAAATTATTAGAGCATCTTAAGATAAATATTAAATAAGCCATAATTTACTAGAATATTTACGAAAACTACTATTAGACAATATATTATATATAAATTCCTAATATTTCGATATACAATATATTTTGATATAAAATGCAAATACAATATAAAACAAAATATAAATTTTGTAAAATTCCTTAAATAAAATATAAAGCAAAAGTTTAGTTAATTGAATATTTATCACATCTATAATTTTATCAAAGATAGATACAATTTAAATATATCTGTATAATCCGATTTCATTATTTATTTTATTTTCGTAATCAATATTAAAAAATTTAGAAAAATTATTTTAAATATGAATACTTTTTTTATGTATGAATATTTTTTTTCCATGCAGGACGTGGATCAAAATCTAGTTAGTGAGTTAACAAAGATGACAAACCATCATCAAAAAATTTATTTAACAATAAATCTATCGGTGTAAGAACTATGATTTATTTTAAAACAAAGTTTAACATTGTGAATTATTATTTCAGCACCATATATATTCTAATAAGAAATTAAAATATTGCTACAGCTTCTTGACGTGATTTCTTTTATTCATTTGCTTGAACGTTACAAAGTAGAACGCATTAATCTTACATTTAATATGCATAATTCCCATGTGTTATATACTGAATGAAACTAAAAAAATAAAAGAAAGAGGAAATATGTGCAACACACTAATCTATTAGAGGTTATAGTTTAGTGACGACATTACAATTAAAAACTACCCACATCATCTCTTTCTTTGTCCCCAATAGCTCAGCATGTATGGTGGTTCACCTACTTCATAACTTGTTTACTTGGTTTCTTAAATTTTAAATTCCATCTATAAATTTTTTTTAAAAATAGATATATCTTAAATCTCTAATATACTAATCAAGAAATATTTTAACAATAAAATTTCATCTTCATGATTCATAAATGAATGATGTTGATGTGTCACATTATTAAATTATATTAAAATAACTATTACATAAAACATAAGATTATTTACGAAAATAATATTACACAAATATTTAACAGTATATTATATATAAATCTCTAATATTTTGACATACAAGATATTTTGACATAAAATATAAAAAAAATATTATAGATTTTAAAAAATTAGTCAAATAAAATATAAATTTTTTTGGGCTGCATATTTACCATATTTACAATTCCTTACCTATAATAATATTTTTTATTTAAGATAGAAACGGTTTAAATTTATTAGTATAATCTAATTTTATTATTTATTTCTTTTGTTAATCAATCTTAAAAATTTCAAAAAATAATTTAAATAATAAATAAATTATGTATATTTATTAAACAAACAATTAATTATAATGTGAATATTTTTAGGTCGTTTATTGTATTTATCAAACATATGAAAGCTAACATTATTATAGATACACTAATTGAGTTTTTAGGTAACTCACCTAATTATACCATTAAATTTTTTTATGATTCAATCATAAAATAACTGATGACGTCAAAGAAAGAAACAAAGTTTCAGGAATTTCGCCAAATGTGTGATGATTGGTAAATTTAGTGGCACACCAAAAATAAAACCAGTGGGGGACACATTGTTGTTCAGTTCACATTCTAAAATCCATAATTCTTCTACTGTATAATCCAGTAAAAATGAACTAATAATTGATTTTTACACAAACATTTTAATATGCAATTGTCGGATGGAACTATTGAACGTCTCAATAAAATATTTTGAAAAGACCATATCGGTCTATAAATAAAAAACAAACCGATCCAATAATGGACAACAACAACCAAACGGAAGAGAATCTACAACAACCAAAAACTAAAAGAAAAAACTTGCAATATTAATCAAAATGCACCAAATTTTAGCTTCAAAACTACAAAACACTAAATTTTAATAGATTTATTGAACTACACAATATGGAATTTAAAGCGTAAAATCAAATTTTATTGACTAAAATATCTAAAGAAAGCAAATACCATAGTTGAATCTATAATAATCGATTTATAAGTTTTAATCATTTTGGAAATTTATCAATAATACTCTTGAATCTCTTTTTTGGCTTTCAATTTTGTGGGTTTATTTTGTGATATATTTATAATTGCTTTCGTTAATTTAATTACCATAACCATGAATTCGTATTGAGTAATACTTTAAAATACCATATTATTAAATTTATATTTTAAATTTAACATTGTAAAGTTAAAATTTTAAAAATAACAGAAATTATTTTTTGAAAATATATATTTACTATAAATAAATTATAAATATAGTTAAAATATTATATTTGAGTTTTTCAGTTTATTATTTAATTTTTCCTTATTAAAATTTTTTTAAACATATTTAATATTGAATTTGTGTAATTTTAGAAATTTAAATTAATGATACTATATTTGGAACAAAAAATTTAATAGAGTGTTTTTTTCAATTGTCATTCGTATTGACCCATTATTTGAATCTTTTGGAATATTCCTTTCTTTACTAGTATTTATCAGATTTTATTGAATCATTATTAGATTTGATCTAGTAAACTCTCAAGATACAATTATAACAAAAAAAATGTCTAGTAGTAAATAACAATTACATATATTTTATATCGTTTTAATTTTTTTTATACGAATATATGTATGCATATATATAAAATAAATTTTCCATTTATTTTATCTTTTACTTGTTTGAGATAAATTTGAGCTCACTTTGTTTCTTTTATTTTAGGATAATGTAAAAATACGAAGCAGACTTCTCGAAAAGTCTGTTTCAGCCGGAATAAATAATTTTTTTTTCACCAAAGCAGACTTCTCGAGAAGTTTTCAAGATTTATTCTTATTAAAGCAGACTTCTCCGAGAAGTCTGTTTCAGCCGGAATAAACTTCGAAGACTTCGAGAAGTCTGTGCAAATCGAAAAATGACAGTTTTTAACCTAACCAAATTTAACTCTTCATATATAAAGAAGATAATCCTAAAATTTTATCATAATTTCATTTCAAACAAAAAAACGTGGGACCCTCCATCCTCCAAAAATGACTACAAGGTAAATTTTCTCTTCTTTTTTTTTTACTTCCCCTCTTTTCTTTTCTTCTTCTCTTCTCATGTTCTTTGTCATCTTATTATTTGTAGATCTGGAAAAAAATCATGATATATGAAAAAGGTAAGTTTTTTTTGTTTATATGGTTTTGGGTTTGTGATTTTAGAATATTTTTATTGTTTAGATCTTTTGTTATTTTTATAACACTCTTTCTCGTCTTATAGTGTTGTAGATCTGGAAAAGAAAGTGAAGAGATCTAAAAACGTAAGCTTGTTGCTTTTATTAGTTTTTAAGTTTTTTGTAGTTTTTGTGATTTTTGTTGTTTTTGTTGTTTTCTTAAGTTTTTTCCTATATTATTATCTCATTTCTCATCTTGTATTGTTATAGATCTAGAAAAGGAAGTCACGAGATCTAAAGATGTAAGTTTGTTATTTTTACTAGTTGTTACGTTTTTCATGGTTTTGGAGATTTTGTTGTTTTTTGTTGTTTTCTTAATTTTAATCTTATATTCTTATCTTATTTTTCATTTTATATTATTGTAGATCTAGAAAAAAGATTTACAAAAACTATATTATTAAATTCATAATATTTAATTATTTTTATTTTTTAATTTATATATACGATAATTTATAAATAATTTCAAAAATATATAAATGGATTTAAGAAACTAGATAAACATAAATAATATAGAATATTTCATAACTAGATAAACATAAATAATATAGAATATTTCCTAACTAGATAAACATAAATAATATATAATATTTTTTAAGTATATTTTACTATATAGAATATTTTCTAAGTATATGCTAATATATACTTAAATATATTCTAATGTATAGAATATTTCCTAAGTATATTCTAATACTCTCCCTCAAGTTAGAGCATGTAAATCACTAATGCCCAACTTGACCAAGAGATTTTCAAAAGTTGGACGTCCCAAAACTTTAGTCAAAATATCTGCAAATTGTTTGGCGGTAGCGACATGCTTTGTGGTGATTAGTTTGTCTTGTATAGCGTCACAAACTTGATGACAATCAGCTTCAATATGCTTAGTTCGTTCATGAAAGACCGGATTGACGGAAATGTGTAAGGAAGATTGATTGTCACAGTACATTTCCATAGGTGTAGAATGGTCGACACCGAATGCTTTTAACATGGACATGAGCCATTTAAGCTCACGGAGAGTATAAGCCATTGCCCTATATTCTGACTCGGCTGATGAACACGAGACTGTGTTTTGTTTCTTTGTTTTCCAAGAGATCGGGGAAGAGCCCAACAGAACCACATATGCACTAAGAGATCTTCTTGTACGAGGACATGCGGTCCAATCTGCATCGCAGTAAACACGTATTCGCAAGTCACTATCCGATCGAAGAAGGATACCTTGGCCTGGGAAACCTTTCAAGTAGCGGACGACACGTATGGCAGCTATCCAATGGGCTTCGCGAGGAGGTTGTATGAATTGTGAGAGAATATGCACGGCATATGTTAGTTTGGGGCGAGTTATCGTGAGATAAATCAGACGATCCACTAAACGGCGATATTGTTCTAGATTCTCATGCATTGGCCCTTCATCACTTGCCAATTTGTGATATTGCTCAATCGGCGTGGAGTAAGGTTTGGCCTTGAGTAATCCGGTTTTAGTAATAATATCCAAAGTGTATTTCCGTTGGGTTAAGAAAAATCCACTTTCTTGACGCGCGACTTCAATACCCAAAAAAATATTTAAGCTTGCCCAAATATTTCAAGTGAAAACATTCACTTAAATAGTGTTTGAACTTCGTCATCCAAAGAAAATCGTTCCTCACAACTGCAAAGTCGTCAACGTAAATAAACACATGAATAATCGAACACTCTTTGGTCCAAGTGAATATAGAATAGTCTGACTTATTTTGAATAAACTCATATCGCGTCAAAGAAGATAAGAATGTTGCAAACCAACAACGTGGAGCTTGACGGAAACCATATAGTGATTTCTTAAGCCGACAAACCATATTCTTGTTGGCACAATAAAAACTTTGCGGAAGTTTTATATAAACTTCTTCTTCTAACTCTCCATGTAAGAAAGTATTGTGTACATCCATTTGATGTACTTCCCATTTCAATGTTGCAGCAACTACAAGCAAATGTCGTACGATTGTTAATTTTGTAACTGTTGCAAAAGTTTCTCTATAATCCACATCCTTGATCTGCTTATTACCGAGGACCACAAGTCTAGACTTGTACCGTTCAATAGAACCATCAGAATTATATTTAATGCAAAAAACCCATTTGTTGCCAATTGCTTTCTTTCCTGGAGGTAACGTGGTAATATCCCAAGTTTTGTTGTCCTCAAGAGCCGTAATTTCCTCTCTCATAGAATCTTTCCAAACATTGAATTTAACAGCATCATTGTAATGTGTTGGTTCATATCCGGAGGTGATGGCGGCAAGAAATGCTCTGTGTTTTACTGAAAAACATTTATCAGAGATATAATGAGTCATCGGATATAAAGAAATACTCGTTTTAGTGGAGGCTGATGGAGAATTAGTGTGACAAAGAGTTGTAGGAGGCGGTATTAGAGTTTTCACGTTGTAGACAATGTAGTCTTTAAGTCAAACTGATGGTTTCTTAACTCGCTGGCCCAAACCGAGTTGTCCTTGCGTTTTAGGAGATTTAACCATGGTAGAATCGATCTCAATTTCATTAGCAATCGCGTCTAATGATGGTGATAAAAGATTAGGATGATGTGAATTATCAATATCCGGAAGAATATTAGATGATGGCGAGCTCCCCTCATCTTCCACATCCTCATGATAGGGAAGAATCCATTCAGAATCAGTAAATTTTCGCGGTTGTTATAAGTGAGTTAATGTGATGAGTATTGGTTTTCATGAATGGTAATTCATCTTCACACAAACACAACATCCCTGGTGGTAAAGAACTCTTCTTTTTCGAGGTCAAACAACTTCAACCCTTTCTTACTAAAAGGATACCCAACAAACACATAACATCGATTACGAGGGCTAAATTTATCTTTATCACGAGCTCCACGATGAGCATAGCAGAGACATCCAAATACTTTCAACATGTCGTACGAGGGAGCATGACTAAATAACTTCTCGTACGGTGTTTTGTTGTTGAGAAGTGGTGTAGGTGTCCGATTTATGAGATGGACAGTCCCCAAAATGCATTCTCCCCAAAACCGTATCGGTAAATTAGCTTGAAACCTGATAGACCTTGCAACATTCAATATGTGTCTGTGTTTGCGCTCCACACGTCCATTTTGTTGTGGAGTGCCTACACACGACGTTTGGTGGAAAATACCTAGATTGTTAAACACTCGTGCGAGACACATGAATTCGGTTCCATTGTCATTTCGAATTGACTTAACTTTCTTTCCAAATTGCCTTTCAGTCATGACAATAAAATCTTGAAGAAACCGAGATATCTCAAGTTTTTCCAAAAGAAGGTATGTCCAAACTGCTCTAGAAAAATCATCAACAATTGTGACAAAATATGTTGCACCAGAAGATGATTTTGTCCGATAAGGTCCCCAAATATCGCAGTGAATAAAGTGAAAGCATTTCGTAGTTTTATTATGACTATCATGAAAAATATTCCTTGTTTGTTTTGCCTTGAAACAAATGTCACAAGTTTCATTAAAAACACCATTAGCTCCTAAAAACGATAAAGAAGAAATCACTTTAGCAGACGGATGCCCAAGTCGGCGATGCCACAAGCTTGCATCAGATTTCTTACTAACTTGATGTGCTCGCATAACTCTAACACCCTTAAAATAGTAGACCCCCTCTCTCTCTTCACCTACTCCAATCAAGGTCCCCATAAAACGGTCTTGTAAAACACAATGAGTGTTAGTAAAAATTGCAATGCATACAGTCTGTTTTAAGAGTTTTGCAATAGAGATTAGAGTACAATTCATGTTGGGGACATAAAACACGTCACTCAACGTGTGAGTGTTATTTAAAACTAGTGTTCCACATTGAAAGATTTGGTTCAGAGATTGGTTTCATAATCGTCCCGTCGATAAAACCGATTTTCGGCTTTGCTTACAAAGCGTTCCACATCTCCACTGCCCATTCGGAATAATTATCTTGACGAAGAATAACAGATGAGATGAGAGAACATGATTATCAGAAGCGTTTATATGATATGGAGACATTGCCTTTGTTGACGAAATCTCCTTTTTTTCTCCGGAGGTTGTATTGCTTTCGTCATCAAAAAAGCCATTACTGAAAATATAAAGAAAATTATTGATTAAGTGTTTCTTGAAAACTTTGCTCCGATACCATGATAAGTATTAAATTTGTTGGTTTATTATTGCTCCATCTTTCAACTATTTATACATGTGAAAGCTAAATCTAATATCCTTAGGAATAGAAAACTAGATAAACATAAATAATAGAATATTATCTTAAGTATATTCTAATGTATAAAATATTTTCTAAGTATATTCTAATGTATATAATATTTACTAAGTATACTCTAATAGTTTGCAGAACAAACTTGTCCCATGACAACATAAACGATATTAGGCTTAACGATCATCGATCCGACTAATTGAATTTGATGAGGATAAAGTAACCATTTTATTTGGGAGATAAGGAAAGAAAAATTCAAAGAGTGGAGAAATAAGCAGAGATCGTGGAAAGTGACTGAGCTGGATATCTTAAAGATCGTTGAGTTCGCAGTAATAAATAAGATGGATGTAACATTTTTCATTCATTCCGTTCGCTATATTTCGTTTGTAACACTCAATTCATTGATATCAATTTCATTTTCTCTCGAACAAATTCTTTAATCGTGATTTTCGACTGGTTAACGAAAGTTAAACCCTAAAAATATTTTCTCGTAAAAACAAATTTTAAGTGTGGATTTCATCGCCCACATGCTACAAACTACGAAATAATCACCGGATGTGATGGATTTTTTTATGTGAGTGAATCCAAACAAAATGGAAGAAACACAGATTTGTTGTAACATTTGGCTTAAACATCTTAACACTTTTAGACATATGTTTTGTTACAAACAATCTAATGTTGTTATATAACATGATTAATTTCATTAGAAAGATGGGTCGTTCTAGTTGTCTCTTTACTTTATAGTGACCCACTCATTCTAAAAAAAGTGAATAGAAATGGTTTTGGTTTAATAAGAAGTTCTTTGGAGATTAACCAGTGAGAAGTAAACACTTGTGGGACCTTTTGCCAGTAAGGACGAGTGGGTTCCACGTTCCACAAGTTTTCCTTTATCTAGAACAAGTATTGCATCACAATTCTGGATTGTGCTAAGCCTATGTGCGATCACAATGCTCGTCCTCCTAACCATCACCCGCTCGAGCGCGTCTTGCACCACACGTTCCGATTGACTGTCTAAAGCGCTTGTTGCTTCGTCAAGGAGCAACATTGATGGATTTTTCAGAACCGCTCGAGCAATTGCTATCCTCTGTTTTTGTCCACCGGATAATTGTACTCCTCTATCTCCGCAGTATGTGTCATAGCCGTCTGATAATGATGTGATGAAATCATGAGCATTCGCTGCTTTCGTGGCTTCAATGATCTCTGATTCGTCGATTTTATCCGATGTTCCTCCATATACAATGTTTTCTCGGATCGTCCCTGCAAATAATGTTGGCTCTTGGCTAACCAAAGCTATGTGTTGACGAAGTGATCTTAAATTATATGATCTTATATCACGGCCATCGATTTTTACAACACCTTTTATTGGGTCGTAAAACCGTTCAATCAACCCAATTATCGTAGATTTACCTGACCCGCTTGGACCTACAATTGCAGTTGACTTTGTGGCTTCAATCTCAGTAGTGAAATCTCTAAATATCATTATATCCGGTCTAGTCGGGTATGAGAAGTCTACCTCCACAAATTCGACCTGTCCATTTATTCGTTTTTGCTCATATCCATCTGCATCCTCCGGATCAATGGATGTGTACCTATCCAACACAGCGAAAACCGACTCGACTGCATCCGAACCTTTGGCTAAGTCTGTGGTCATACTTCCAGCATCAGCAATGACACGACCAGTACTAACCAAAATCATAAACGTTTCGAACAAAGCTTTAGCGGTAATGTACCCATCATCGATTAATCTACCACCGTACCAGAAATCCAAAGCCCAAGTGCATGACGTGAGGCTTTGCGACATCCCGAGCCCGATCCCTGCAAACCACGACTGACGTATGCTTTCTCTCCTTGGAATTTCTTGAGCTTTTTTGAGCATTTTCATGATACGTTCTTGTGATGAGAAAGCGGTTATGGTTCGGACATTGGAAACAGCTTCTGCAGCTAATTTACTACATTCGTCTTGACCTTTGATTGCTTTTTTCGACATGCTTTTGAGCAGAACTCGACGAGTGTAGAAGCAAACAATAATCACTGGTTGCACTGCAATCATAACCAATGCTAACCTCCAAGCAATGATTAAACCCATCGTGCAAGCTATACTTACAGCCGATATTGTTTGTACCAATAATGCCATCCGATCACCTACCAATGATCTCACCTATCATAACAAAAAAATAGTAAAATATTGTTCATTGAAGTTTTACATAAAAACGATTCATCTACTTACCACACTAGCATCTTTTGCGAGTCTAGAGCAAATGGCCCCACTCGAGTTCTCATCCCGATCAAACCACCCGACTTCAAATGTTAGCACCTTAGATAGCATCAATTCTCGGATACGTTTCGTTAAATATTCACCCATGCATGCGAAATTGTAATGCTGACTAATATTGATCAAGAAAGAAAGCACAGCTAGACCGACAAAAGATAATGCATAGATCCTTGTTTTTTTCTTGATCTCATCGTGGTTTGTAAGAAAATAAACCGATACCATCGACCCCAAAGAATACGCATACACTGGTTGTATGGCTCCAAACAAGATTGCGCTTATGCAACCGTATAACGCATGTTTCCATTCCGGTAAATTCATTGCCAAAAGTCTCTTAAACGAAGGTAAAAGCGGTTTGTTCTTATCTTTAGAAAGATTCTTCACATTGCTTGAACATGTAACCGAGTAAGCAGAGCTTGATCGGCTAAGAGTCGAGATTGTGGAATTACTTCTCAAATCTTTTCTAGGACCCAAGATTGGACCTGTTTGCGCATTGACATTGATGTTCACATGTGAGTCTTCTTTTTCAATCTGTTGTAAACGAACTAGTGAAGCATATTGACCATCTATAACCTCCATTAGCTCATTGTGTGACCCACTCTCAACAACATTGCCATTTTGTACCACAGAGATAACATCAGCGTTACGAATGGTAGAGAGACGGTGAGCAATAAGAACAGTTGTTCGACCGATTGAAGCATTTTCTAAGGCTTCTTGGACTACTCTTTCGGATTCAGAATCTAATGCACTTGTTGCTTCATCTAGAAGAAGAATTATCGGAGATTTGATTATTGCACGGGCGATTGCGATCCTTTGCTTTTGTCCGCCTGACATTTGTACCCCTCTTTCCCCAACCTGAGTTTCGTAGCCATTAGGTAACTGAGAAATGAAATTATGAGCATTAGAGGCTTTGGCTGCTTCCACAACATCATCCATGGATGCATTTTCATCACCAAACAATATATTCTCCTTTATCGATGTGGCGAAAAGCGCAGGTTCTTGGCTAACTAGACCCATTTGTGACCTCAACCACTTCACTTGAAGCTTATCTATGGATACACCATCTATGAGAATCTCTCCTGAAATAGGGTCATAAAACCTCTGCAAAAGCGATATCACAGTCGATTTTCCCGACCCGCTTCCTCCTACCAAAGCCACAGTCTTCCCAGATGGAACTCTCAGACAAAAATCTTCAAAGATTGACATTTCGGGTCTCGATGGATACACAAATTTCACGTTTTTGAACTCGACTTCTCCTCTAATTTTCTCTAGTTTGTGCCCAACTGGATTGTCCGAATCAATCTTGGGAACTCTGTTTATCACCTCCATGATTCGTTCCCCAGCCGAAGACGCCTCAAAGAAGTACTTGAGATTAGACAAACCACCACCAAGTGATCTAGGAAACGGGAAACAAATACCAAATATCAAGATCATGATACAATTTAATTATTAAGAGTAATAAAAAATTGTTATATGTAGAATAATAACATAAACTAGATTTTATATCCACAAATTATATATATTATTTATTAGTAAATATAAATTAAATATTTATATAATTTTTATTTTTATTTAAACTATGTTATTAAAATATTTGTCAAATAGTATATTAGGAATATTATTCGAATTACTATTACATATAACATTGATTTATATGTAAGCATGTTAAACTAAACTGAATTTCCATAACATCCATAAATACATATTATTAATATTATTATTATTATTATTAATACTAGTATTAATATTATATTTTCTTTTTTCAAAAATATTAAAAACCTTAAAACCTAAAATTTAAATTTAAACAATTTTTTATTTGGATAGATATTACATTAATCAAATGTTGATATTTTGCTTTTCTAAATGTAGTTTTCATCTTTTAGTAATAATATTATATATCATTCTACTTTGCAGCAACAGTTTTTACCATAAATACATTTATAGTTAGCTACGTAGTAAAAATAAAGTATATATAAAAATATTACTATTAATACTTGTGTGTGATAGTAAATATTTTAGTTGTTGAAACCGTTTTGCAATCATGCAATAAAATATGGATAAAATAGTAGTGACATCTAATCTAATATATATGCACTTACACGCCACCGATTGCAATAGAGGCAGCAACTGCAAAGACAGTACCACCTTGAGCACCATGGTACATGACCATTCGGCTTCCATACCAAGACATGAACCCCCACATGGCGAAAGTGATTCCATTGCTTCCAATGGTGATTCCTTTAGCAAGCCCTTGTCTTATCCCTAGCTTCACCGATCCTTGTAACGCGGTTGAGAATTTGGATATCGTCTTTCTCTCCCCCGAAAATGCATATACGGTACGCACCGAAGATATGGCCTGCTCAGCTACGAAACCAGCCTCATTGTACTCTTCACGTATCTTCCTCGAAATGCTCATGAGGGCTCGTCCGTACATAAGTCCCGGGATTACTAAGAGGACAATAAAGGGTAAACCAACTATGGCGAGTCTCCATAGCAAAATAAAACCAACTATGTAACTTCCAATGAACGTTGCTACGCTCATTACAAAATTCGGAAACTGCACCAAAGCACAAAAAAGAAACGATTCTGAAAGTTAACTTAAAACAATGATTAAACTAAACCTGCTTTGGTCAACGGTCCACAGAGACTACAGAAGTTATAAAAGAAAATGATTAGAAAGTAAAGATAAAAGGAAAAGACCTTTTCACTGATAACGTCTTGGATGACGAAGCTATCACTAGAGACACTTGTGATAACATCAGAAGTGCTTGTGACATGAAGATCAAAGTACCCCACATCTTGTCTTAATACTGCTCTTAAATACTTCTCTCTCATTCTTGATGCTTGTCTCTCTCCTGTTCTTGTCCAACAATATCCTTCTGTTTGTTTTTTTATAAAAAAATGTATTAATGGGGTCAGGTCAACTATATAGAAAAGAAAAGGAGAAATTATTAAATAAAACTTACCAAGAAAACAGACAATCCAAGATCCACATGCCACATAAAGCAAAGCTACAGAGTTCTGTTTATTACAAAAATAGTAGGAATAAACATTAGTCATCTTTCCTTGTGAACATATAATATACATAGAACTGCTGCATGTGTCATAGATTGAAGATTACATGTAAACTGTAAGAAAAATACAATCTAGTTATTATGTGTTTGACCTGCTGCATATATACATAATAATCTCTCCATAAAATTATATGTTCAAGACCTACCACACATATTAAGAAGTTCTTACAACTTCTAATATACGATTGTTTTATAAAGAGTTATCAAATCGTTTCATATATTATAACTATAGTTAATAGAGAATAAAATATGACATGTTTTACAGATTTTTTGTTTTAAATGATGACAAATCATTAAAAAAATGACATACCTAAAAAATTAATATATGACGTTCAGACAAAATGTGACATAAAAAAGAAGTGAATACAGGAGAAATGTTTACATATCGTTAAAAAAAAGATGACATAGCTAAAAAATTTATGACATTAGGTTTAGTAAAATGTGATATGATAATTTTAAAAATAAATTTATTTATAAAAAATAAAGTAAATCATATATATTAAACTAGAAGCGAGTTTAGAACAAATATTTAGTATCATGTATGTTTTCAATTCTATGGGTTTTTTTAGGTTTTATACATTTATAGTTGTTTCAAGTAATTCATTAGATTTGACAAATTACGATAAATAATTTATATATTTTCAATCATGATTATTAGTTTTATATATCTGTTAAATTATTCATATTTTAATCTACATCTAATTATCTAATTGGTAATTTAAGAAATTAATATTTAAAAATAAAAGTTAATTTTATAAAATAGTTAAAAATATACAAAACTAATAGTTAAAAAGATGTATTATATATAATTTTTAATATATAATCGTACCAAAATATATTTTACATATAATCTGATTCTAAAATAAAAATTTAAGTATATTATAAACTAAAAAAATATAATTTTAATAGTTTTAAATACATAAAACATAAATAAAACTTATATCCAAGTTTATATGTTATAACCCGACATAAATTGAAGGCAAAAAAAAACCATGATAAATTATGTAGTTTTGTATAGAAAATAGAAAGGATGGTTATATGTTAGAGAAGAAAAGAGAAAGAACTGAGAGGACCTTCGAGATGTTTTGCATGAAGGTTTCAGTGTTTAAAGAGGAACCACCAAGATTGTTCATGAGTTTGCTGGTAATTAAAAGAACAATTGGAGTTGTGAAGCCATCACCGACGGCTCCGATTAACCCTAATCCCATCAGAATCCAATCGACACCATCTGCGTGCATGAATATCGATCTTACGCTTCTAAAACTCTTCATCTTCTTCCTCTCACTCTTTTTCTTCTCTTCTTTATCCATTTCTCTTGTCTTTTGTTAGAGAGAGAGAGATAAAACGACACCTTAACCTTAACGAAACGACACAGATTGTTTCTCTGTCGCTCTGTTTCTTCAAGAAGTTATCTGTTTTGGTTGTTTGCCTTTTTTATGAATAATCTTTTTGGTGATGGGGTGATTTTGTTATTTGCTTCATTCACATTTTGTTGATCCAAAGTGGTAGTCGGCGATATTTATAGAACCGCGGGAGAGAGAGAACACAGCTGGCTTTTATTTTCTATACTTTTTTATTGCATTTTTAATAATTAATATTAATTAGTTATAAATTTCAAAAATATTAATTTAAAAATACTAAAATATTTTAAAAATATTATTGGTTTAAAGTTATGAAAAACTGTATATGATAATTAAATTATACATTTATTATTGAACATTAATTATTTTTAATTTGTTGAAAATTTTAAAAATTAATGTAGTAGATATAGAGTCAAAAATATTATATCATTTTTTGGTACACTTTCAAACATGATAGTTTTAGTTTATGTTAGTATATTGTTAATATCAATTACATAAGAAAATTTTGAAAAAATTGATTTTATAGCTTTTCTTTACTCTCTCCATTTATAATAAATGAAATTTTATACTTTAAATGATGTTTTCATGTTTCTAAACAAAATTAATTAATTAATTTAATTATTTTACTACTTAATTTCTGCATATTGTTTTTTAATAATTGCTTTTGGATTGTAATAAATAATGTTTGAATCTGAAAATTAAAAAATTAATATGTGCGTAAAAACATTAAACATCAGTGCCATCTTAAGTTTATAGTGATGCAAATGTTAAAAAGACTTTTGAACAAAATGGCTAATATCATCAGTGCCATCTTAAGTTTCCCTTTTCCACCTTTTATGTGTCCTATGTGGATGCTCTCTATTTAAAATGATGACGTTATTATATTAAGTAGAAATGTAGAAAGAAATGATATTATACATTCATAAATGATGTGTTTGGCTAAAACGATTTGAAGAGGAAGATAATCGTTTTCTTTCTTTTTGCGTTTACTTCATATCTTTCTTTCCTTTTTAGTTTCACCGAATTTCTCTGTATTCGATGTCATGAGAGATTCTCTACACTTTGTTAATATGTTCTTGAATTTGTTGCATGTTAAATACCAAAATTTATTTACTTATGCTATGAAGAAACTGTAAAACTGAAATAGATTTAGGGACATGCTGCACATTAATGATTTGAGTAGAAAGATTTGTTTTCTTCGTCATTCCTCAAGAAGAATGGATAAAGTTCTTGTCATGAATAAAATAAAACACTTATAAAACAAGTTAATATAAAATATTAGAGACAACAAATCTACTCGTCGTAAAATAGACATAGGGTTACTCAGTTGAGACAAGTGTGTAAAGAGTTTTCTGAAAACTAAAAAATGATGAAATTACACCATTGATTCTACTATTTTCTAAATTCTTAATGGAATATATAGAGTGAAAGGCAGATTGTAGTTATAAATTTGACATAGTATAAATTCAGAAAATATACTATGAATAAAACAGGGACAAAAAAACAAGATTTAAACAATAATAAAATTTGTATAGGTCTCAAATATGTAAATATGTGCAATGGGAAACTTAGAATATACTAGATCATTTAAGATCAAATTCTACATATAATTATCGACAAAAAAAAGCAAACCCAAAATTAGAAAGTATATTCTCGGATATTTTTGGTTATCCAAAATATTTTTGGATATTTTTGGTTATCTAAAATATTTTTGGTTATCTAAAATATTTTCAGATATTTTGGATATTTCGGTTATTTTGGGTTATTTTTTGGTTATTTTCGATTATTTTCGGTTATTTTTGTTTATTTTTTGGTTATTTTCGGTTATTCCGGCTATTTCGGTTATTTTTTGTTTTTAAATTTAATAACCAAACCAACCAAAACCGAGGTATAACCGAACCAAAATATAAAATAACCGAATGGATTTTTGATCTTACCAACCGAAAAAATCGAAACCAAAAATAACCAAACAAAAACGAATCTAATATCCGGATGCGCAGCCCTAATTTAGATATTCCGATATCCGTTCGGATTAGTATCAATTCTTTCAAAATTTTAGTTCGATTGTCCAGATTCATCTTCTCAAATATTAAAATTTTTTAAAAAATTAATTCATATTAAATAAAATTGATAAAAAAAATATAACACTACAAGAAAACAGCCGTTTTGCGACCACAGAAGTGGTCGCGAAGTAGTCGCAAAACTGTATTTTGCGACTACTTTGCGACTACGTGATGTGGTCGCAAAATAATAGTCGCAAAAAATATTGGTCGCAAATCAGTCGCAAATGTGCGACTGATTTGCGACCACGGGCATAGTGGTTAGTTTGCGACTAATTTGCGACCACAACCGTGGTCGCTATTTTTACGACTAATTTGCCACTGAATTTCCGTAACAAATTTTGCTACTGTTTTACGACTACGGTTTTGGTTGCTAAATTTGTAGTCGCAAAACAGTTGCAATTTTTTGTGACTGATTTGCGATTACGGTAGAACCGCAGTTGCAAATCAGTCACTGTTTTTTGTGACTGTTTTGCGACTGCAGATGAACCATAGTCGCAAATCAGTCACAAAAATTTGTGACTGTTTTGCGACTACAGGAGAAACGTAGTCGCAAAACAGTCACAAAAATTTGTGACTGTTTTGCGACTATAGGAGAACCGCAGTCGCAAATCAGTCACAAATTTTTGTGACTGATTTGCGACTGCACATAGGTCGCAGTCGCAAATCAGTCGCAATATTTTGTGACTGATTTGCGACCACATGTATGAAGGAGTCGCAAATCGGTGGCAAAAATTGCGACTGATTTAGGACTAATTTGCGACTACACCGTAAATAGATTTAAAAAAAATAATATATTTTTTTTATTATTGAAATAATTTCGTATATTAGTGAAATATAATATTAATATTTTTTAAATTATTTTTTAAAAATGTAAAATAATATTTAAAAAATTTAAATTTCAATAATAATTTTGAAAAATTAATTTCAATAATAAAATTAATTATTTGAAATTCGAAATATTAATAAAATAATTTAGATTAATTATTAATATAATTGGTTTAAAATATTATTATAATATTTATTATAATATTTATTAAATTTTATTAATGAATTAAAAATATTATAATATTAAATGAAAAATATGTAAACTAAATATTGAATAAAAAAATATACAAATTTAAAATTATAACATTTATTTCTGAAAATTTTTAAATACATAAAAAAAATCTAATTGTCAGGTGGCAGAAATTGGAAATCTGATGGCGAAAATGGGGTGGTGGGCGGAGCCGTCGATGGTTCCCCTGTGCAATCGTTATCCCGCATTAAGGAGGCGAATGCGGGATCCGTCCGTTGGATATATCCGAGGAGCATCTCCAAGCTCAAGATCTTCTTCTGGTTTTCTCTGTTCAGCTCTTCAATCTTCTCACATTTTTCCATCATCTGCGCGATTGGACGGGAGGTTCCATCGGATGTTTCTGTTGGATCGACCTCCACGATCGCCATCTTCTCTTGAATGTTTCGTTTGTATGCTTCACAGATTTGTTTTGCTTTCAAATCTACATACGAACCATCCGGTCTTGTGTGAGTCTTTATAAAGATCTCACCTATTGAGACTGGTCGTCCCAAATTATGTTCCTTCACAGATATTAAAATATTATTTAATTGCCAGAAAAAATATTAATTAAAAAAAAAATTTTTGACTTACCATTTCCTGCTGGACCTGAATGTAGGATTTTTGACCCGATAAATGTTTATGCGGGCCAAGACCGTCCCAAGCGGAGTTGTGGTTATGAGAGGATTTTGTACTCCTCTCGGTAGATGTTTCTGTTGCCCAATAGTCTGTCATAATTTTGTACAAACTTGGGGAAATCCATCTGGGACGTTTTCCGGTTGTATGAACCGTGCTCACCATCCCTTTCATCCGCCTTACGCAGACGGCCTCGAACTCTTTTCGTATCATCGGGGTGATCAGAGGATCCCAGGTGTACGATTGCTTGAAATTGAGTTAAAAAATATTAGTATATATTTTTTATATTTTATAAAATATTTACACAATTTAAAAAACAATACTTACTGCAAATTCTATAAAATATTTCTCCTGCCTCTCAGGAGGTACGACGGTCCAACTGTAGTACGGACCGTCAAATTTATTTTTCAAAATTTTAGCGATTTGACGAGTAATAGCCCCATTATCACGATCAAACCTAATATTTATTAAAAAAATTTAAAATTATATTAATATAATTTCAATTTTAATAAATATTTATTAAAAAAATTAGCTATTTATAAAAAATGCTTACCACATTGTATTAGGAGCCGCTTCTGGAGAAAGCACAGTCAAATACAGTTCGCGGCCCGGAGTTTGTAACAAACTATCAAGAGTGATAGTTTGTTCATCCGTTCCCGTTTCGCAATCGGGAATTTGTTCCTCCTCATGTTCATCCGATTCCTGAAACCGTGGAGGTGTTTGGGTTTCAGGAACGGAGTGAGGAACAAAATTGTATTGGAGAGGGAGCCGCGATGCCGCTCTATTAGCGGATGGTGAAGGGTTCGAGGAGGCCGAAGAGGTTCCTCGGCCGGAAGACGATCCGAAAGATCATCTTCCACGACCTCTCAACGACCTACCACTACTTGCCACTTTTAGAAATTGTGTTTTTTGAAAGTGTTTAGGAAGTGTTTTTGAGAGAGTTTGGTAAAGTAGTTTTGAGAGATTTGTGAAAAATGAGGGAAAACCATCGGGTAATTATAGATTTTTTTGCGACCACGGATGTGGTCGCAAATCAGTGGCAAAATACTTGTGGTCGCAAATCAGTCGCAAATTTGCGACTGATTTACGACTACCAATTAATTTGGTGGTAAACGAAAACGTTCAAACTCCCTCCAAATTAATTGGTAGTCGCAAATCAGATTTGCAACCACATGTACATTTATCGAAACTGTAAATGTGGTCGCAAATCAGTCGCAAATTTGCGACTGATTTGCGACTACCAATTAATTTGGTGGGAGTTTGAACGTTTTCGGTTTTTTCAAACTCCCTCCAAATTAATTGGTAGTCGCAAATCAGTCGCAAATTTGCGACTGATTTGCGACCACAAGTTAATTTATCGAAACTGTAAATGTGGTCGCAAATCAGTCGCAAATTTACGACTGATTTGCGACTACCAGTTAATTTGGTGGGAGTTTGAACGTTTTCGATTTTCTCAAAGTCCCACCAAATTAATTGGTGGTCGCAAATCAGTCGCAAATTTGCGACTGATTAGCGACCACATGTAATTTATTGATTGTAGTCGCAAATCAGTCGCAAATTAACGACTGATATGCGCCTACATCAAATTTATGTGACTGAAATGCAACCACATTGCCAAAGCAGTTGCAAAGTGGTGGCAAATCAGTCACAAATAATACCCTAAACCCTAAATTTTGAGATTTTGAGGAATGCATATAACTATATAAGATTGAGTAATTGATTATAAGTTATAAAAATTTCAATTGCTATGAAAACAATAACATTTACCAAATTCTCAAATAACTTACCTAAAATCCTTAACAAATTTACTTAACCTTATACTTCTTATATACATTCCAAATGTTATCTAAATATGAAATCATTAGAAATATTGTTTTCAATATATGTTATCACTTCTAATGGTTAGTAGTCTTATAGAATAGAAATACAAGTTTTAAATGTAGAAATACTTAGGGGAAATGTAAATTTACCATCTGTGGTCGCAAATCAATCGCAAAATTGCGATTGATTTGCGACCACAGCAAATTTTTGTGACTGAAATGCGACCACATTGCCAAAGTAGTTGCAAAGTGGTGGCAAATCAGTCACAAATAATACCCTAAACCCTAAATTTTGAAATTTTGAGGAATGCATATAATTATATAAGATTGATTAATTGATTATAAGTTATAAAAATTTCAATTACTATGAAAACAATAACATTTCCCAAATTTTCAAATAACTTACCTAAAATACTTAACAAATTTACTTAACCTTATATTTCTTATATACATTTCAAATGTTATCTAAATATGAAATCATTACAAATATGGTTTTCAATATATGTTATCACTTCTAATGGTTAGTAGTCTTATAGAATAGAAATACAAGTTTTAAATGTGGAAAATACTTAGGGAAAATGTGAATTTACCATATGTGGTCGCAAATCAGTCGCAAATTTGTGACTGATTTGCGACTGCACATAAAATTTTTAGAATGTAGTCGCAAATCAGTCGCAAATTAGCGACTGATATGCGACTACATCAAATTTTTATGACTGAAATGCGACCACATTGTCTATGCAGTTGCAAAGTGGTGGCAAATCAGTCTCAATTACTTAAAAAATCTATATTTATATGGATATTGGTAATACATTAAATTATATGAAAATCATATGTACAAAATACATAGCATAACTATATTTATTATATTTCTTCGTTCTCGTCATCATCTGAAGATGAAATATTACATTGAAATTCATCTTCTAGTTCCGCATCTCCGACATCGAAATCAATTTCTTCAGTATGGTTAACTGTATCGACCAACCGATCTACCTCTATCTCTTGAACATGCATTACGTCTTCATCATTTTCTTGTTGCAAAAGGCCAATCTCGTCTTTGTTTTTGTATTTTCGCAAAATGTTTTGATGATGATTTCATGTTTTGATGATGATTTCGTGTCCACGTGCAACTCTTTTCGAGAGCAAAACTTCGCAATATCCAACCTTGACTTAACTGTATGTTTTGATTTCTCTTTCACATTCATAATAGTATTAATGATGTTATCGAAGAAATTCTTCTCTATATGCATCACATCAAGATTATGTCGAAGGTTAAGATCTGTCCAGTATGGCAACTCCCAAAATATACTTTCTTTGTGCCAATTATGCCAGCTGCCATAACCTTCTTCTTTACTTTCATGACCGTTTCCGCCGCACTCAGATGTTCTTAAAGGATTGACAGTTTTTATTCGCTCGTACAAAACTTGTTCACCTGTCAATGATTGTGGAGGACAGTCATTCAAAGCGTGCTTCCCTTTTAAAAAAATTGTTTTATTTTTCCGTAACGGGTGACCATTTGGAAGAAACTTTTAATGGCAATCAAACCAACACGTCTTTCTCCCATTTGGTAGTTGAAATGCCTTCGGATCATCCATACAAATTGGACAGGCCAGCCTTCCATGCGTTGTCCATCCTGATAACATTCCATAAGCGGGAAAGTCGCTGATCGTCCAAAGTAACACAGCTTTTTGATTAAAATTTTGGTTCAGCGATACATCGTATGCATCAACTCCGATAGACCATAATTCTTTCAACTCATCAATCAAAGGTCGTAGGAATATGTCCAGACTAGCACGCGGATGATTTGGCCCCGAATTCAAAATAGTTAGAAACAAATACTCTTTCTTCATACACATCTCCGGTGGCAAATTATATGGAGTGATAATCACCGGCCATAATGAATGATTACGAGACATCCCAAATGGGTTGAACCCATTAGTACATAAGCCAAGATAAACATTTCGAGATTCAGCAGCAAATCTAGGATGTAAATATTGAAAAAATTTCCACTCTGCAGCATCAGATGGATGACTCATTTCTCCGTCTTCTGCTTCATGCTCTGCGTGCCACCTCATTGCCTCTGCGGTTTTCTCGCTTTGATACATTCTTTTAAGTCTATCACCTATAGGTAAATACCACATACGACTGAAAGGTATTCTCGTCTTGCCCTCGCTTGGCTTATACCGGGGGGAATCGCAAAATTTGCATTTTTCCCATTTCTCATCTTCTTTCCAAAATATCATACAGTTTTTAACACACACGTCAATTGTATAAAACGGGAGGCCTAAATTTCGCATTAATTTTTCGGTTTCATAATATGAACCCGTCGCCTGATTCTCGTTGGGTAAATATTCTGTAAATCGCTCCGCCCAAGAATCCATACATTTTTCTAGTAAATTAAAATCAGACTTGATGTTCATAAACCGAGCCGCTAAAGATAACTGTGAGTGCCCTTCATGACAACCATCATACAATGGATTTTTTGCAGCTTCTAACATATTGTAAAACTTTTCTGCTGCTTCATTAGGGCGTTCTTCTTCATAATTATAATTATAATTTTCTTCGTTCTGATTATAGTACTGATGATGATCACCAGTCGTTGTCTCACAAAATGCATCCGTCACCATTTCAACATATCTATTACCGGATATACCAACTGTTTCATCACTACTACAACCACGTCCTTGATTTCTTTGTACATCACCCCGACTAGTACTCGTCCCTAACTGAACATTTAGCTCTTCTCCATGTTTATACCAAATATAATAATTTGGCATAAACCCTCGACTATATAGATGACTCCATATTTTTCGTCCCGGAATAAATTTATCATTTTTGCAATTAATACAAGGACAGAAAAACTTACCTCCACTACTTTGAGCTATAGGTTGACTACTTACAAAATTCATGAACTGCTCCATGCCTTGTGCAAATTCCGCCGAGATATTTCTTGTTTCATTATCAATTCTTCTGTACATCCAATCTCTCGAATTGTTATAATTTTCCCACATGTTTTACATAAATTTTTACCTTTGATTTCACAAATGAGAGAATGGGATGGTGCATATATATACAACATTTTGCGACTACTTTGCCACTACTTTGACTACTTTGCCACTGATTTGCCACTACTTTGCGACTACAGCTATGTAGTCGCTTAAATGTCGTTATACCTAACACGCACATGTTTTTTATGTTGGCACTTTGCCACCACTTTGTGACTACAGAACCACTACATACCGTAGTCGCAAATTGGTCGCATTTTTAGCGACCAATAAGTGACTACCACCTGATTTTCCATATGTAGTCGCTAATCAGTCGCTATTTTGCGACTGATTAGCGACTACCTCGGTCAGTCTCACGGTAGTCGCATTTCAGTCGCTAATTGGTTGCATATTGCGACTGATTTGCGACCACACTTATTCGTCACATTTTTGCGACCAATTTGCGACTACTACGCCCTGGTCGCAAATTAATCGCTAAACCGTGGCAAATGTGGTCGCAAAAATTGCGACCACGTATGTAGTCGCAAATTACAGTCGCAAATAGGCAGTTTTATTGTAGTTGTCTTTGATGTAATTTAGAATTTGACGGAACCCTGGAGGATAGTAGACAAAGCTAAGAGCCTGTATAAGAAGAAAATGAAGAGAGCTTCAAATAAATGCACTTATATAGAAAGGGTAGAGTACATGGAGCTTGCATGGAGATTTACGTAAACTCGTTACGTATATTTGCATTAGGATTGATTATCTATGTTGTTCCTCTGCTGTCTTTGTATTTTCTTTTGATTAAAGGAAAAATTACATAATCTAATTGAATTATTCCTGATAAAAAAAAAATTAAAAACTTGAGTTTTACGGTATCATGTATATTTTATATGTGTAGAATACGTATAAAACACCACAATAGGTTTTGGGAGAATATATGTTCCTTAAACATAATTACTATTCAATTTATTAATTCATTAAAATCTACCTATTTAAGTATAATTCCATTAATAAGTCGCTTCTCTCATTAACTAAGCTTACATTATTAGTCTCAAATTTATATTGTTTCTTGAATGAAATTAACAAGCAACATTCTTTCCATGTGCCAACAAGTCGAATTTAACATTTTTTATCTAGAAATATTCAAAATTAAATAGTTGATTGCATCTTCTGTATTCCTCCAAATGCACAATGAAAATGAGCTACTGCTCTAATTATTTGTAAAGACTCGATACTATTTGTTGTAAAAGTCATTGACGTTTCGTGATTAGCAAGTATACATTCCATATCACCCATACAAAGCATGTAAATGGAACAAACTTCTACGTACATATCTTGCACCCATAAATGTATTTTCATTACATTCCAACCCATTAATGTACAAATGGACCAAACATGCTCATTTGTGTTGTTATTTTGTTACTTGGCCTTTGCGGTTCTTTAGTGAAGCGGTTTTTCTTGTTCTTGCAGAATGAATCCATCTTATTCACTTTCTTCTCCGCGTTTATTTTGATTTCAAAGATATCATAGAAAATTTGATTGAATCTCAGAGATTCAAACACTTTTGATTTCATGATTTTATGTTACATTGACATTCTTCACGTTAAGATTTTTTTTTCCTCTGCAACACTATTCTTTCTCTCATTACCAATTACATGGAAATCGAAACACATCCCTTGGATGATATACCAACAACAAAATTTACTAACACATGTAAATGTGAAATTTATTGGTACAAAAACTACATCAGAGAATAACAAAAGAGATTTTCTCTACAAAAATATATTACTATGTAATCTTTCAAATTCACTTACAAGTTTTACCTAAAATAATTTTTAACTAGCTCAAGACACATTTTAACTTGTTAATCTAGTCTCACACGTTCACAATATCATTACCCAATTTTTTAACCACTCAAAGAAAGCTTTAACTCTTTGTTAAAAGCTCTTTTTTTGTTAAGCGTTACAATATTCAAAACTCCTATTTATACATAATATGTCATGTTGCTAACCTCTTTGTAAATAACCACAACGCTCTAGCAAAATGTAAGTTTTTTTTATTCTTCTCCTACGAATAAGAAAGTTCCTCAAAACTGCTATATTCTTTCCAATGTACTTTTCCAGTTTAGCTATTACCTCTAAGTTCATCCAAGTTAGTTGCAAAGCCATTTCAATTCTTCACATTAAGACTTCATCACCACGCCCAATCGTGCTTCCTTGTATTACATCATGTACTATTTCTTGATTGGTAGAGAAACATTTTAAACAACTAATACAACTGTACTTTCAAAATTTGTCAAAAAAATCCAAGTGGTCAGCATAGCATACGCAGAAGCTTTAAGAGCAAGAAATCAAGACATAACATAAATATATGGTTAGTTGCTATTTCTTTTAAAATGACTATGTATCACAAATTATATACATAATATTTTACATCAGGAATTTGGGTGAGACTTGAGTGATATATAAGATATATAGACTAATCTACTCGTTGCCAATTGGTTTTAAGCTAGAAAATCATAATCTAACATGTTATCATAGCCCAATCACACGTTATGATCAATCCGAACCAAAATTGATCCGACCCATCGAAAGAGGCTCGATTAATCTAACTCGAAATTGGTCCAACATAGAATTAAATCAGCCGATTTAAACCATAATTCATTCTATAACACGATATTGTCAAGATTAATTACTAGAATAGCCGTTTTCTCGAAAGGAACATGTTAAAAAATATTTCAAATCGATAATTTAAATGAGATTTGATTAATATATAAGAGAGATGGACCAATAACCTTATTGTAAATTGGTTTTCAGTTGCTAGCCAAACATATTTCGAGAGTCATAACCACTTTTAAACCTTGTGCATTTGAAATATATATATATATATTAGGAAATTGTGGAGGTTCAAATCAATACCTATAAAATGCATAACAATCTTAACCACTACATATAAAAATTTTAATTCATTATGATGCTCCAAAAGTTTCATATATATTAAGTGCAACAAAATAAATTAAATAATTAGAGGACATTCATCGGAAATGATAATTGTAGCAGCGGTGTTTGATCCGCTTGATATGTTAGTATCATTGGTGTGTGAATATCGATATTAAAACGGGTTCGCACCAAGCCCACTAGACTCGCAAAAGTTTTATTTTCATGTAGCATTACACCGCAACTGTGATTATCTCCTTTTGCTTTGAATTTCCAGACACTATTTTTTCCCTTTTCCCTAACTCCTCAGATTAAAATTACCAGCCACACTATCTTCGGTATAAACTGCATAAAATACCATATGTGATAGTTTTCGGTTAAAATATCTTTTACCCAGATAAATATATATATGGAAATCATGCATAAAAGTGTAGTACAGTTTCAGAATTCACACATTTGTGGAAGCAACTTACCAAGAGTAGTTAATAGGGCAATTGTCTAAAATAGCACATTTTTAAGTTTTTGTTCCAAAAATAACATCATTAGTTCAAATTTCCAATAATAGCATAAATTTAAGATTAAAATGTATTAAAACTATATTTTAATAGAAAAAAATTAAACCCTAAATTGGAAAAAATGAACCTAAATATAATACTTTAAGTTTATGTATAATTTATTTACAGTAAATAAGTATTTTTACATAATTATTTGTGCTATTTTTGGAATTTTAATTTTAAGATGCTAGATTTGGAAGAAAAACTTTAAAAGATGCTATTTTAGGGTATTACTCTAGTTAATATACCAACCACATTAAATACTAAAATAATAATAACACATACTTACACCATTATACATATGCTATATATATATATATCTTTAATGCGCTATGGCTACAGACAATGTAATGCATAGTTGATATCGTGAACAGTGTCTTATAGTATCTGAAGAAAATGATGATGCTTACTGTCACAACTGGTGTTAGCGATGACGTGGTGAAAATAGAGGAGTTTTCCGCAAAATCCATTAACAACTGCTACGATAGATTTAGTTTTTTGAATCTTATGTAAAGATTGCAAACTTCCTCCTCATTTATGTATATAGAGTAAATTAAATCTAAAATATTTATGATGATATATTGCATTAATTAAAAAATATACTCACACATCATAAATTGGAAGATATCGCACGTAATATATAAGAAACAGAAGTCGTCAATTGGCTCAAACCTCATTGGTACCAAAGCCCGATCCATGTTGTCTCACTAGAGATGTATAATCAACCCAACCAATATTTTCCCATCGATCCTTGTCCGAACAATCCAGTATGAATGCCCAAAAAGTGCTTTTTATTTCGATGAAACATATTAGGGAATATTATCACATATCCTAAGTTGGAACAGATGAATATGAGCCTATTTTCTTAAAGATATATAATTGGTTTTGATTTGGGAACCAATGTAACTTAACAATATTTAATATTTATTTGCGGAGATGAAAGTTCATTAGTTTGAAACTTTAAGTGTATAAAGAAACAATAAATGTACAAATAACCATACTTCTCAAATGATTAAGCATCTGGAATTCGGTACATTAATCACAAACGTGTTTCCATTTATATCTTTTATTCATACAAATTATAATCACTATATTTTCTAATTATCACCATCATTTTTTTCTTGAACAAATGAAATCTTTCTAATCTTTTACCGCAATGAATAAGTTCAAAAGTTTGTAAAATATTTAGGAAAAAATAAACATTATTATCATTAAAATATTTAAATAAATCACACTTTGTATTTTTTTTCAAATCTAGAATTGTTGAGAATAATAAAGGCAAAATAAAATGAATTGGCCTTGGTATTGAATCAGGCATTACATCCTTGGTTTTGGTATTTTAATAAAAATGATATCGAGTAGAAGATGTAAGAGTTGTTTTCTTTGAAAGTGTATAAAACATGAATAATAAAAAATACATTAAATTTATTATTTATTTACGAATGGACCAAAAATTAATAGCTAAGTCCAATTATTAGAACAATATTAACAACATCCACACCACATAAAATTTATTAGATTTAAAGATTGACATACGGAGTTGATTTTTAGGTATATTTCCCCTTATTTTGAGATGAATCTATAGAACCATTTGCCAGAATCTTTTTCTTTTCGATCAGCAGGATTAGTGAAGTTGACCCAGTTCATACCAAACCGGAGAGTGTAACCATTTGCAAATTCGTAATTGTCCATCAGTGACCATGCAAAATATCCCGCTACATTACATCCATCCCTATAATATATTTGAAATAATGATGATGTGTTAACATTTATAATTCGAAAAAAGTGTATATATACCATTTATAACTCACTCTATGGAGCACTTGAGACACGAAAGATGGCTGCAGTGATTTTGAATTCGTCCATTATCGGCAAGAGCATTTGGCAATGTTAAGTTCCCAAAATCAGAAACTCCTAAAAATTGTATCATAAAATTGTATATTGAACCCACACAAATGTTTTATTGGTTAACATAATTATATAAGTATAAAATATAGATACCGTTTTCTGTAATGTAGGTTAGTGGGTTTTTATAGTTGTCTTTGATGTAATTTAGAATTTGACGGAACCCTGGAGGATAGTAGACAAAGCTAGGAGCCTGTATAAGAAGAAAATGAAGAGAGCTTCAAATAAATGTCTTAATCTTTGGATTATGAAGAGAATAATCCAATTTATAGTTGTTACTAGCCTGAACACCGATAGGTACTCCATTGCGATAAACTGAAACCAATTAGGCAAAAATGAGTTTAAGTAATTAATATATCTAAATATGAACAACAAAATGTTTTGCATACATCCAATAGTAACTCGTGGATCGGTTAAAGCATTAGGTTCTGTCGGAATAGAAGCTGGTGCATCGGTCGCATATTGGGTAATATAATAGTTCAAACCTAGAAAATCAAGTGATCCTTTAACTAAATCCGACTCTTGAAGTGTGAATTTTGGCAACCTATCTCCCACGATGTCTTTCATTATCTTGGGATATTCTCCATATACCAATGGATCCAAAAACCTTCAAATATGTAATGACATATTCATAAATTAACATTACATAGTATGTTTGTGAAAAAAATTTATATTATAATTAAGTGGTTTGTTATTTATAATCAAAAGTTTCTATATATATAATTGATTTGAGAGACAAATATTTGAAAACAAATACATACCATCCAACAAAAAAGTCGAATGCTCGTTTTGCAGCAGCTTTGTCGAGATTGCTAGTTTCGTTTAATGGGGTGAACCATCTTCCGATCAAAGTAGTTCCTATCTTACCACCTTGAAATTTCTGCATAAATATTTGAAAAATTATAAAGCAATCTAATTAGAAAACTAATTTCGAAGACATAGAAAATGCATAGATTTTGTATGAACCTGATATCTTTTCCGATATAAAGATACAGTTTTTGCATGGGCTAGAAGTTGGTTGTGTGCAACTATATAGGGCTCGATTCCGGAGTCTCCTCCAAATTCACAATTAGTGCACCTTCCTGGGGGATACGATCCATCTGCATAACCTTTGGTTGCAAGGGAGTAAGGTTGGTTTAAAGTTATCCAAAACTTGACTCTGTCTCCGAATCTTTGGAATAGAAGCTCTGCGTAGTTTGTGTAATCCTCCCTGTTAACGTATAATAAAAAAGATGCATGTTGTAATGCACAAAACCTAAGCCAAACAAAATAACTTTAGAATAAATTTTTGTTAATGCACTTACACTATACGTGGGCTTAAGAAACCGCCATATTCGTCTTCTAGAGCTTGGGGAACATCCCAATGAAATATAGTCACNGAGAAAAAATATTAATTAAAAAATAAAAATTTTTACTTACCATTTCCTACTGGACCTGAATGTAGGATTTCTGGCCCGATAAATATTTATGCGGGCCAAGACCGTCCCGAGCGGAGTTGCGGTTATGAGAGGATTTCGTACTCCTCTCGGTAGATGTTTCGGTTGCCCAATATGCTGTCATAATATTATACAAACTTGGGGAAATCCATCTGGGATGTTTTCCGGTTGTATGAACCGTGCTCACCATCCCTTTCATCCGTCTTACGCAGACGGCCTCGAACTCTTTTCGTACCACCGGGGTGATCAGAGGATCTCAGGTGTACGATTGCTTGAAATTGAGTAAAAAAATATTAGTATATATTTTTTATATTTTGTAAAATATTTACACAATTTAAAAAACAATACTTACCGCAAATTCTATAAAATATTTCTCCTGCCTGTCAGGAGGTACGACGGTCCAACTGTAGTACGGACCGTCAAATTTATTTTTCAAAATTTTAGCGATTTGACGAGTAATAGCCCCGTTATCGCGGTCAAACCTAATATTTATTAAAAAAATTTAAAATTATATTAATATAATTTCAATTTTAATAAATATTTATTAAAAAATTAGCTATTTATAAAAAAATGCTTACCACATTGTATTAGGAGCCGCTTCTGGAGAAAGCACAGTCAAATACTGTTCGCGGCCCGGAGTTTGTAACAAACTATCAAGAGTGATAGTTTGTTCATCCGTTCCCGTTTCCCAATCGGGAATTTGTTCCTCCTCATGTTCATCCGATTCCTGAAACCGTGGAGGTGTTTGGGTTTCAGGAACGGAGTGAGGAACAAAATTGTATTGCGGAGGGAGCCGCGATGTCGCTCTATTAGCGGATGGTGAAGGGTTCGAGGAGGCCGAAGAGGTTCCTCGGCGGGAAGACGATCCGAAAGATCGTCTTCCACGACCTCTCAACGACCTACCACTACTTGCCATTTCTAGAAATTGTGTTTTTTGAAAGTGTTTAGGAAGTGTTTTTGAGAGAGTTTGGTAAAGTAGTTTTGAGAGATTTGTGAAAAATGAGGGAAAACCATCGGGTATTTATAGATTTTATTGCGACCATGGATGTGGTCGCAAATCAGTGGCAAAATACTTCTGGTCACAAATCAGTCGCAAATTTGCGACTGATTTGCGACTACCAATTAATTTGGTGGGAAACAAAAACGTTCAAACTCCCTCCAAATTAATTGGTTTGCGACTGATTTGCGACCACAAGTACATTTATCGAAACTGTAAATGTGGTCGCAAATCAGTCGCAAATTTGCGACTGATTTGCGACTACCAATTAATTTGGTGGGAGTTTAAACGTTTTCGGTTTTTTCAAACTCCCTCCAAATTAATTGGTAATCGCAAATCAGTCGCAAATTTGCGACTGATTTGCGACTACAAGTTAATTTATCGAAACTGTAAATGTGGTCGCAAATCAGTCGCAAATTTGCGACTGATTTGCGACTACCAGTTAATTTGGTGGGAGTTTGAACGTTTTCGATTTTCTCAAAGTCCCACCAAATTAATTGGTGGTCGCAAATCAGTCGCAAATTTGCGACTGATTAGCGACCACATGTAATTTATTGATTGTAGTCGCAAATCAGTCGCAAATTAACGACTGATATGCGCCTACATCAAATTTATGTGACTGAAATGCAACCACATTGCCAAAGCAGTTGCAAAGTGGTGGCAAATCAGTCACAAATAATACCCTAAACCCTAAATTTTGAGATTTTGATGAATGCATATAATTATATAAGATTGAGTAATTGATTATAAGTTATAAAAATTTCAATTACTATGAAAACAATAACATTTCCCAAATTTTCAAATAACTTACTTAAAATCTTTAACAAATTTACTTAACCTTATACTTCTTATATACATTACAAATGTTATCTAAATATGAAATCATTACAAATATGGTTTTAAATATATGTTATCACTTCTAATGGTTAGTAGTCTTATAGAATAGAAGTACAAGTTTTAAATGTGGAAAATACTTAGGGGAAATGTGAATTTACCATATGTGGTCGCAAATCAGTCGCAAATTAGCGACTGATATGCGACTACATCAAATTTTTGTGACTGAAATGCAACCACATTGCCAAAGCAGTTGCAAAGTGGTGGCAAATCAGTCACAAATAATACTCTAAACCCTAAATTTTGAGATTTTGAGGAATGCATATAATTATATAAGATTGATTAACTGATTATAAGTTATAAAAATTTCAATTGCTATGAAAACAATAACATTTCCCAAATTTTCAAATAACTTACCTAAAATCCTTAACAAATTTACTTAATCTTATACTTCTTATATACATTCCAAATGTTATCTCAATATGAAATCATTACAAATATGGTTTTCAATATATGTTATCACTTCTAATGGTTAGTAGTCTTATAGAATAGAAATACAAGTTTTAAATGTGGAAAATACTTAGGGAAAATGTGAATTTACCATATGTGGTCGCAAATCAGTCGCAAATTTGTGACTGATTTGCGACTGCACATAAAATTTTTAGAATGTAGTCGCAAATCAGTCGCAAATTAGCGACTGATATGCGACTACATCAAATTTTTATGACTGAAATGCGACCACATTGTCTATGCAGTTGCAAAGTGGTGGCAAATCAGTCTCAATTACTTAAAAAATCTATATTTATATGGATATTGGTAATACATTAAATTATATGAAAATCATATGTACAAAATACATAGCATAACTATATTTATTATATTTCTTCGTTCTCGTCATCATCTGAAGATGAAATATTACATTGAAATTCATCTTCTAGTTCCGCATCTCCGACATCGAAATCAATTTCTTGAGTATGGTTAACTGTATCGACCAACCGATCTACCTCTATCTCTTGAACATGCATTACGTCTTCATCATTTTCTTGTTGCAAAAGGCCAATCTCGTCTTTGTTTTTATATTTCCCCAAAATGTTAGATCTTGGATTAACTTTCAAAACATTGAGCCATGTTTGTTTTGATGATGATTTTGTGTGTGGATAGGGAATATAACAAACTTGATCTGCTTGAGATGCTGATACATCGTACGTATTGAAATATAAATTAGTTATATTCGACTTCCCACTACTTTGCGACTTCCCACTGATTTGCCACTACTTTGCGACTACAGCTATGTAGTCGCTTAAATGTCGTTATACCTAACACGTACATGTTTTTTATGTTGGCACTTTGCCACCACTTTGTGACTGCAGAGCCACTACATAACGTAGTCGCAAATTGGTCGCATTTTTAGCGACCAATAAGCGACTACCACCTGATTTTCCATATGTAGTCGCTAATCAGTCGCTATTTTGCGACTGATTAGCGACTACCAGGGTCAGTCTCAAGGCAGTCGCATCTCAGTCGCTAATTGGTTGCATATTGCAACTGATTTGCGACCACACTTATTGGTCACATATTTGCGACCAATTTGCGACTACTATTCCGTAGTCACAAATTAGTCGCTAAACCATGGCAAATGTTGTCGCAATTTTTGCGACCACGTATGTAGTCGCAAAATGCAGTCGCAAATTGGTAGTTTTCTTGTAGTGTAACTAATAATTTTCAGATTTCTCAAAACATATAAGAACTTGTTTAAGAAATGGAAACCGATAGTTTTTTCATTCTTTAGCTATATACAAAATTTGAGTGATTAATCTGTGTTTATTTAAACGGTTACTCGATTACTAAGTCATTTGCGATTCACCTAGTATTACAACTTACCACATTTTCTTTATATAATTTTGTAAATTTTTGTGGAAATTCACCTAAAAGATAGAAATTTTATTTAACAACAAAAAACTATATGGATAATTTATTTAATAAATATTGCCTGAAATGAAAGCGGTGTAATTTTCATAATTTAATGATATTTAATAAAGCACATGCATGGAATTGAATTCGACTTCTTGCGACATTAATAAAACCTGCGAGCAATTCCCAATGCGAGTCATGTGCGTTCCTATCAGCCTTTTGCATGCAACCTTTGCACAACACATCTCTCTCTCTATCTATTCATATTACAATTTTGACATCATTTATTTATCGTATTATGTAATAAGTGTAAGCCATATGGTTTGGCTTCATACTTTCGAGGTACGGTTATAATTGGATAATCATATTTAATTCTATTGTCATTTTATACAGATCATGAATTGTTTCTACGTTTGTTAGTTGTTAATATAATTTATTATTTTTATAGAACGTGTTAAATTTTAGAAATTAAAAAAATATTATAGAATTTGAACCATTTTATTTATTTTCAATCAGTTTTGAATTTAAAAACTAAACGATCAAATCAAGCACTTGAAAAAGAGAATAAATCTCGTAATACCACATTATATATTATTATATCAAGATATGGAGATAAACATAAATATATTATATATTTTTGACGTCGGTATGTTGATATGCTATTACTTTATTTGAACATGTTAATGTGAGCACAGTAATGACTGGGCAAATCTGACATTAATATAGAAAAATATTTAGAATACCATAGTCATGAATCTTTAGGGTTAATTTGTTAATTAAATAGAGGTTTTTCGTATTTTCTATCATTTTAATATTGTAAAATAACATTTTTAAAAAATTATTCTAAATCTAATATTATAAAACTAAAATTCTACATATACCACAAATAATTATTTAAAAATATTTATTTATTTTAAATAAACTATAACATAAATTTAAGATATTATATTTGTGTTTATTTTTCTAATTTAAAGTTAATTTTTTTTAAATGAATTTTAATAAATTTTAAACTTAAATTTCTTTTATTACTAAAAATTAAACTAATAATAATATTTTAGAATAAAAATTTAAAAATATATTATTTTAGAGATTTTTTTTTGTATAAAACATAAATTTTATAGTTAGATTAGATGTCAAACCTATTTTTTTTACTAATTAAATTGCTTGATATGCTTTTTGAGCAGCAGATTGCGCTTTTGAAGAATTGTTTGTTTATTCTATCTCCATCAACCTGTGAAATTTAAATATATAATGAACATCAAATAATTGAAATACGTATTTCTATATTTAAACGTATGATTTAATACATTAAACATTCGTTATGTTGGTTAATGATACTATCTCGTGAGTGATCTCTGCAGGGTTTGTACGTATGTGCTGACGTTTTTTTTCCTCTCTTAAATTATGTGAAGTTGACTTTTATTTTTTAAATAATACTCTAAAATTAATTTAAATTTAAAATTTAAAAATATCAAAAATTATTTTCTGAAAATACATATTTATCATAAATAAATAAATATAATTAGAATATTATATTTAAATTTGTTTTTCTCAATTTAAAGTTTAATTTTTTTTATTAGAAATACGTTTTAAAGTATTTTAATATTAAATTTATATTATTTTAAAATTTTAAAATAATGATATTATATCTGGAAAAAAACTTAAAAAATATTATTTTATCAATTGAATTTTATTTTTTATAACGACAATTGCTTAATGGTTGCTATTAATGTTATATTCGGAGTTCATATAACACTATCTTGCGGTTTCAATTTTTCAGTAAAGTAATATTCAATTTATTAAAATATTATTCATCTTTTTCTATATTGGGAAACTAGTTTTTTTAAGGGCAAATATCTAAAATAGCACATTTCTAAGTTTTTATTACAAAAATAGCATCATTAGTTTAAATTTCCAATAATAGCACAAATTTAAGATTAAAATACATTAAAACTATATTTTAATAGAAAAAAAATTAAACACTAAATTGAAAATAATGAATCCAAATATAATATTTTAAGTTTATGTATAATTTATTTAGAATAAATAAATATTTTCACATAAGTATTTGTGCTATTTTTGGAAATTTAATTTTATGATGCTAGATTTAGAAGAAAAACTTTAAAAGGTACTATTTTAGAGTATTACACTTTTTTAATGTTTAGATGGATTTTAATATTACTTTGTGCTTACACCTCACGTTCCCAACGAACCTAATCATTAAATAAGATATATATATATATATTTTAAATATAACGTATTAAAATTAAAATTCTTAAATAATATAAATGATTATATAAAAATATTTATTTACTATAAATAAATTAAGTTTAATCATCTAATTCTCATCCTTAATTAATACATTTCAAAAAAATTACATTCGTAATAAAAAAAAATGAAAATGAAGGAAGAACATGGAGAGGACAGTGTGAGAATTTATAGAAAAGATTTCTTTTTTAACAAATTAGTGAGTTAACAAAAATGACAAACCACCATCAAAATTTTTATTTAACAATAAATCTATCGGTATAAAAACTATGATTTATTTTTTTTAAAAAAAGTTTAACATTGTGAATTATTATTTCAGCACCATATATATTCTAATAAGAAATTAAAATATTGCTACAGCTTCTTGACGTGATTTCTTTTATTCATTTGCTTGAACGTTACAAAGTAGAACGCATTAATCTTACATTTAATATGCATAATTCCCATGTGTTATATACTGAATGAAACTAAAAAAATAAAAGAAAGAGGAAATATGTGCAACACACTAATCTATTAGAGGTTATAGTTTAGTGACGACATTACAATTAAAAACTACCCACATCATCTCTTTCTTTGTCCCCAATAGCTCAGCATGTATGGTGGTTCACCTACTTCATAACTTGTTTACTTGGTTTGTTAAATTTTCAATTCCATCTATAAATTTTTAAACATCCATATCCTAAATTTCTAATATATTAATTAAAATATATTTTAACAATAAAATTTTATTTTTATATATGTGATTTACAAATATATTATATTGATGTGTCACATTAGTAAAATATATTAACATAAATATTACATAATACATAACTTCTAAACTATTTATGAAAATAATATATATTATATGTAAATTTTTAATATTTTGACATAAAAAAATATTTTGACATAAAATGCAAAATATAAAGAAATATTATAAATTTTTAAAAAATTAGTCAAATAAAATATAATTTTTTAGTGTAACTGCATATTTAGCATATCTACAATTCTTTATTTATAATAATATTCTTTATCTAAGATAAAAATAATTTAAATTTATTAGTATAATCTAATTTTATTATTTATTTCATTTGTATAATTAATATTAAAAATTTCAAAAAATAATTTAAATAAGAGATAAATTATGTATATTTACTAAACAAACAATTAATTATAATGTGAATATTTGTGTTTAGGTCTAAATCTAATTTATTATATTTCTCAAACTTATGACAGCTAACATTATTATAGATACACTAATTGAGCTTTTAAGTAACTCAACTAATCATACCATTAATCGGGAGGATTAAGTAAATTAGTGGTTGTATCAATTTTATGTTCATCTCACGGTTGTGTATTCGACTTCATCTTCTGTGAAAATATTAAATTTTCGTATAAATATGTTGGAGTATTGGGCCGGTTACCTTGTTGTTTACTGAGAAAAAAAATCATACCATTAATATCTTCATGATTCGATCATGAAATAACTAATGACGTCAAAGAAAGAAACAAAGTTTCAGGAATTTTTCCAAATGTGTGATGATTGGTAAATTTAGTGGCACACCAAAAATAAAACCAGTGGGGGACACATTGTTGTTCAGTTCACATTCTAAAATCCATAATTCTTCTACTGTATAATCCAGTAAAAATGAACTAATAATTGATTTTTACACAAACATTTTAATATGCAATTGTCGGATGGAACTATTGAACGTCTCAATAAAATATTTTGAAAAGACCATACCTCAATCAATTCTTTTTGTGTATAAATAAAAAACAAACTGATCCAATATGCTAACACATAACAATGAGAAAAATCTTCACAAATTATATAATATTATTTATTATTAAATATAAATTAAATATTTATATAATTTTAAATTTTATTTAAAATTATTTTTAATAATAATTTTTTATATATAAATTAAAGAAAAAATAATTATTCTTTTACGAATTTAATAATATTTTTGGTTTAATTTAATAAAATATATTGAATTAATAACAATGACATATATCGTAATTATTTTAGTAACTTAAATTTATTTATATATTTATTTAAAATTCACTGTGTTGATGATACGTCAATATGATATTTATGTTAATAACACGTCATATTAAAATTATTTTTTTAAAATTTTTCTCAAATAATATATTAGGAATACTCTTAAATCTCTTGTTTTTGCTTTCAGTTTTGTGGGTTTATTTTGTAATATATTTATAAATGTTTGGCTAACTTAATTACCATAACCATGAATTCGTATTGAGAATATCATAAAATAACGCATTTTTAAATTTATATTTCAAATTTAGCAATGTAAACTTAAAATTTCAAAAATAACACAATTATTTTCTGAAATATATATTTACTATAAATAAATTACAAATATAGTTAAAATATTATATTTGATTTCTTTTTTCAGTTTAGTATTTAATTTTTCTTTATTAAAAGAACTTTTAAGATATTTTAATATTAAATTTATGATATTTTTGAAAATTTAAATTAATAATAATATATTTATAATAAAAACTTAAAAGTGTTATTTTTGTCGATTGTCATTCGTATTGACCCATTGTTTGAATCTTTTGAAATATTCCTTTCTTTACTAGTATTTATCAGATTTATTGGATTATTATATCTAATATATTATTTTAGAAATATTTTAAAAAAATAATCTTATCCTCACGTGTTATTAACAGATATACATTTTGACGTGTCATCACCACATTGAGTTTTAAATAAATATATAAATGATATTAAATTATTAGAATAATTACAATATATTCCACTGTTATTAATTTGGTTATAGATTAATATATTCTTTTAAACTAACAAAAAATACTATTAAAATCATTAAAAACTATTATTTTTTTCTTAATTTACATATACAAAAATTAATATTAAAAATAATTTTAAATTAAAATTAAAATTATATAAATATTTAATTTATATTTACTAATAAACAATATTATATAATTTACGAATATTTTTCTCATGGGTATAAATCTAATTATTAGATTATTATTTGGAAGTTGAGATTGTGAGTGGAATTAGATGTTGGAAGTTAAAAGATATGTAATGTCTATATCGTGTCTTAATTGTACGAAAATCAAATTCCACTTTACATTCATTCACAAAAGTAAATCGAGCAAAACTATTTCCATAAGTCGCAAAAGGCTTATCACCAATTGTTTTTCCACTCGGCCTACTAGTGATTACCACTCATTTACAACCACCACTAACCCTCACATCATCATCATCACTATCACCATCACTATCACCATCACTATCACCATCATCACTATCACCATCATTTAATTTCAATGTGTACATATGTAATAGTGCTTACATTTTCTTTTTAGTTATTTTGAGTAATGGATTGTATACAACATGACTAATTGATTTTTTCATTAATTGTTTACAAACATTTTTAAGAGTTTATCTTATAAAATAGGCATTTTAGAGGAATGAACATTTTTTCTACTGTTTCAAATTTGATAATCGAATTTCTAATGAATTGAATATACATATTTTTTGAAAAGCAGCTAATTAATTACATGAGACAACATATGTGATGTTGGTTTATTAGTATAGAATTTTAGCCATAAGCCAAAACTTATCAAATCAAATAAAAATCACGCTTATGTATGTGAAAGTGGTGTTCCTTTTTTGCGCTTGTTTGGCTAGTGTGTCTTGTTTGGCTAGTGTGTCTTGTTTGGCTAGTGTGTCTGTTTGATAGTTCTTTGTCTTTGCTTGTAATCTGAGGGTGAAATTTGGGTATTGTTGTCTTATTGCTCTGAATTCCTCTATTTCCACCGCGAATGCTGGCCATCCTTCTGGGTTGTTGACTAATCTAATCATATCAGTTGAATCCGTGTAAAACCAATCGCAGAATCTGTGTCGCTCGATAAAACTAGTCATTGTCCATCTTAGGCTTAGGAATTCCGTGTGTAGCGGTGTTTGCTCTCTCCATATTCCTCTTATGCTTAATATGTCACTTGTTCCGTCTTTCATCTTGAGGATCCATTCCACTCCTTTTGATGCTTCTCCCTCTTTCCATGATCCGTCTACATAGCAGGCAACCGGGGGAAGTATGTGGGTTGCATGGGCAATCTCCACGACTTCCTAAGTGCCTTTTTTGCTTGTAGCTGATTGCCATAGCTAGTATTCCCTGCGGGCCTTCTCTAGGATCTCTAGGGCTGTATGGTCTATGTTGTTGTAAAATTTGTCATTTCGTGCTTTTCAAATAAACCATAGGATCCAAGGGAAGGTCTTCAAGTCAGATTCTGTTTGGTTCTTCTCCGGCAAACGCCAGAAAAGGTAATCCATGTTTCCGAATAGACTGTTGATAGGGAATTTTGTCGGTACAGAGGGGATGGATGATAGTGCCCATGTTTGACGAGCCGGTGGGCAGAAGAACAGGGCATGATTGATACATTCCGTCTCATAGCCACAGACCTCGCATGTCGGCTTGCTTCTGATATGGCGAAAATGTAAACTCCCGTGTGTAGCTGTTGCTCCCGAGAGAGATTGCCAGAGGAACAGTTGGATTTTCCTCAGAATTTTCAGTTTCCATACTTCTGTTTTTAATGGTAACAGAGATGGTTGAAGCCCCAAAAAGTTCAGGGTTGGTGAATTCCATTTCAGGAGGGTCTCGTATCCTAACTTGATTGTGTATTCCCTTTCCTTGGTGAAGTGCCAACAGAATCTACTGTCTTCCATTCTGGTCGTGGGTGTGATGGTCATGATTAGCCTTATGTCTTCAAGGCAGAATGTCTTTTTTTAGTTTTAAGATGTTCCATCGGCACTTCCTGGGTGAATGAGATCGTTTACCCTTATGTTGGGGTGACTACGTTGGTTGAGGCTATTCGGTCTTCTCGGTATGATGTCCGGGATCCAACAGTCCGTCCATATGTTATCCTGGGTGGGGTTTCGCAGGATCTTCCTTGCTCCCCTTCGCACTAGGTCGATAGTTGACCAGATGCTTCTCCATCCGTATGAAGCACGGTATGGTTTAGTAGTTTAGAAAACATGATAATCTTTATCGTATCGGCCTTTCAGTACTCCTGCCACAAGGGATATGGGGTGTTTCTCTAGTTGCCATAACTGTTTTGCTAGTAGGACTTTGTTGAAGTTTTCTAAGCTTTTGAATCTAATACCACCGTCTGCTTTGGGGAGGCATAGTGTTTCCCACAGTATCCAATGGATACCTCTTTCCGAGTTTCTGGAGGCCCACCAGAAATTGGAGATTACACTATTCAGTTTTTTGCATAGTGATTTCGGGAATAGAAAACACAACATCGCATATGTCGGGATTGCCATGGCCACCGATTTGACCATTATTTCCTTGCCTCCGCGTGATAAGAGCTTTGACGACCATCCATTTATACGTTGCTGGATTCGTTCCTTGACGTATGCGAAGATTTGAGCCTTTTATCCTTTCAAGTTTTCCAGTATCCCTAGATACTTACCAACGCCCCCGTCCCCGCGTATTCCTGTCCTATCCTTGATGATCGATTGGGTGGCGTCAAGTACATTCTTACCAAACACAATAGAGGATTTGTCATAGTTTATCTACTGTTCCGATGCCTTGCAATATGCCTCCAAGATGTTGGTAAGTGTCTCACATTGTTCGGCGGAGGTCTTACAGAAGAAGAGGCTGTCATCGGCGAATTAGTAAATGTGTGATTGGTGGGCTCGTGTGCGCCACCCGGATGCCATTTATGGAATTTGATGTTTCAGCCGCTTTTAGGTTGGATATTAATACTTCTGTACATAGGATGAATAGATATGGGGATAATGGGTCACCCTGGAGGATGCTTCTGTGTGGAATTATCCGGCCCTTGGGTTTTCCGTTGATTAGGACCCGGTATGTTATCGTTGATACACATGCCATTATCCAATCTATCCATTTTTGTGTGAAGCCAAGTCTCTCCATCAGGGCGGACAGAAATTTCCATTCTACTATGTCATAAGCTTTGCTCATATCTGTCTTGATCGCTAGATAGCCTGATTGATAGTTCGGTTTAGATCGTAGGGCATGGAAAACTTCTTGTGCAATAAGTATGTTGTCAGAAATCACTCGTCCTGCGAATAATGCTGACTGGGTTTCCAAGATTAGGTTTGGTAAAATCTCCTTCATTCTATTGCATAGAACTTTGGATATGATCTTGTAACATACGTTACATAAGCTGATGGGTCGAAATTCGGTCATTTCCCTAGGTTTGTCCTTCTTGGGAATTAAGCATATATTTGTCTGGTTGATTGCTAGGTCTAGCTTGCCATTTGTCATGAAATCTTTTGTCAGATCGACCAATTGGTCTCCTAGGGTGTCCTAGAATGTTTGATAGAATAGTGCTGTCATTCCATCTGGCCCGGGGGCTTTTTTCTGGGTGCATGGAGAAGACCGCTTCTTTCACCTCCTCCTTCGAGACCGGTCTCACCAGCCTGTCGTCCATCTCGGGGCTTATCTTTTGGGATAAGTGATCTAGGGTTGTCTCCCTATCTGATTCAAGTGATGATGTGAATAGCTCCGTGAAATAGTCAGTGACTACTTTTGACTCCTTTTGGACCCAGGTTCCTGTCTTGTCCAGTAGGCCCGATTTTCGATTTCTTGCCCGTCGCTGGTTGGTTGAGGCGTGAAAGAATTTGGTGTTATTATCTCCCTCCTTGAGCCACAATGCTTTGCTTTTTTGTTGCTAGAAGACTTTCTCCTCGTGTATGGCACCACACAACTTCTGTTTTATTTTGAGTATCTCGTCTAAGCTTGTTGTGTCGGACGATTGGGCCTTTTCTAGTTCCTCCTTAAGGTCGTTTATGACCTTGCCTGAGTCCAGGTTCTCCTTTCTTCTCCATCGGGATATTGTAGTGCGGCATCTTGAGATCCGGTCGATGATTGAGATCCTATGTGTGTCGATGTCTTGTGCCCAGCCTTGTTTCACGATTTCGTCAAAGTTTGGCTTGGTTATCCAGCGTTTATCAAATTGGAAACAAGGCCTCCGTCGTTCTGATTGCGCTATGATGTCGATCCGGATCGGTCTGTGATCGGATCCGTATAACCATAGGTATTCCACTTTCGCGTGGTGGAAGGTATTATGCCACGTTTCGTTGCCCAGTGCTCTATCAAGGCGGCACCGGACAATCGAGTCTCCTCTTCTGCCATACCAGGACAGACTATTTCTCGTGAAAGAGAAGTCAAACATTCCACAGTTTTCTTGCATGTTTTTAAAAACAAGAAAACTTGATTCCGAGCGGACTCTTCCGCCTGATTTCTCGTGATATCTATTGATTTCGTTGAAATCACCCACCATTAACCACGATGCTATCCTGTTTAGGTTGATTCTGTTGAGTCGCTTACCCATCCTATTTATAACCATTCCATATAAAACTCACCCCATTTAAATCTCAAATACTATAAAACCCATTTATTATAAAAGTCTAATATGGTTACCCATTTACACTCATTTTTAATTACACTATTCCATTTAAACCCATTTAAATCCATTCAAAGCTATTTAACCCATTTAATCTATTTTAGGTTGTATTTTTCTTGTTTATATTTATTTAAAGATATTATATTTTTTAACAAAACAATATTGTAATTTTTATTTGAAAGAAAATAGGTAATAACTTTATGTATTTGTTAAAAATATATATTAAAATATTTTAAGAAATAAAATATTTAATTTTTGTCATATGTTTCATAAAAAATTTGAGTTTTCTAATATTTTTAAATGTTAAAATGGGTAAATTTACCTCATTTAGAATTCATCCCGTTTAAATTCATTTTCTGTCAAAAAATATTCTAGAGTTTTGTTAAAAATTAAACATTTTTCATCAAAAACATGATTTTCATATTTTTCCGTTAAAAACGTACTTCAACATTTTTTTGACAAAAACATACTTCAACATTTTTCCGCCAAAAATGTAATTCAAAATTTTTTCGTCAAAAACATAATTCCATATTTTTCCACCAAAATGTAATTCAACATTTTTCCGCTAAAAACGTGATTCCGTGTTTTTCCGTTAAAAACGTGATTTCGCATTTTTCCATCTAATTTTGTATTTTCATGCCAAAAATGTAATTTTTATTTTCTTGTCAAAAATACAATTTCATATTTTCACGTTAAAAATATAATTTTGTATTTTTTACTAAAACGTAATTTTTATTTTTTATTTTCGATAAAAAGTTATTGATTAATTATTATAAAATATTTTTTTGAATAATTGGTGACTAAACAAAAATAAAATATAAATGGGTTTAATACAATACCCATTTGTTAAAAACAAAAATTCTTTTAGTAAATGAGTTTAAATAGATAACCCATTTAAACCAATTAATATTAATTCTAATAAATAAGTGTAAATAAATTTTAAATTTTATAACTACCCAATAAAAATCCATTAAATATAATCCCGGGATCTTTTCGAAGAAAAAAATAAAGTATTTAATTCACTCGACAATTTGTACACAATGGCGGGAGCTTCAAGTCTGAATCGTACGATTTGAAAGCGGCCTTCACATGAGCTGTTAGTCAGTTTTCTTTGTTCGATTCAGAATGATGTAAGAGATGTGGAAGAAGTCTTTACCTTGGCTATGGATACCACAAGAGCAGACCCGCCTCCTGCACTAGAGACTCATTTTTTCTTCCACTTTTAACCTTCTTTTTAATACTCACTTTGAGTTTAAACCAAAATTCACAATAATTAAATAAAATCCATCAAACATCCCTAATATATTATTTAATTAATATTTCAAGAAAATAATCTTGTCTTAACGTGTTATTAACATAAATACGTTGATGTATCATCATCACAATGAATTTAAAATAAATATATAAATGAGTTTAAGTTACTAAAATAATTATAATATATGTCATCGATATTAATTTGATTATATAATCAATATATTTCATAAAACTAACCAAAAGTTTTATTAAATTCATAATATTTAATTATTTTTATTTCTTTAATTTACATATACGATAATTTATAAATAATTTCAAATAAATATATAAATAGATTTGAAAATAATTATATTATATCCACTGCTATTAATTTAGTTAGAAAATCAATATATTTTAATATGAGATCAATGACATATTTAATTTATTTAAATTATACAAATATTTTTGAATTCAGTGACATAATAATATATATATAATTACTAATCTACTATATATAAATATTTAAATACATGATAACAAAATAAATTAAATTATATATTAATAGATAATTAACATATAAATTTTAAAATATATTTTATATTCAAAATATTTAAAAATATATAAATATCTAATTTAAATTTATTTATAATTAATTAATTATAATTTATGAATATATTTTTTATGTGCAAGGCCTGAATCTAAATCTAATAAATGTTATATACAAAACATAAACCAAAATTCACAATAACCTTATTAATAGTATTAGCTACGTCGGATCTTATGTGTATGAATTGTGTGTTTCAAAAAGAAACATCCAAAAAAATAATTAATACGCTCAACATACTTGGGCTTTGTATTTTGGGCTTCATCAATATGGGCTAACATTGCTGATTTCTTGCGCCTCTCGCAAATACTCGAAACGGTTTCAAAACAAAAGGAACTGTAAGATAACTATTTCAGTAGAAAGCTAAACACACGACGAAAACCATGGCGGGAATCGATACGCAGAAGCAGCTTCTCTCTCTGATCCGCGATTTCACCTCTGAAAGGTCTCGAGGAGGTAAAGATCTTCGTACCTTTTTTAGCTGTTTTCGTTTCTGGAAAAGATCTCAGAGATTTCGCAAAGAAGACGACGGTGAAGAATCGGAATGCGTTTTAGCAGAAATTCGAAAGGAAAAATTCCGACGAATGCTACAGACAGCTATCTGAACTTGTTATTGTTTTTAGTGAAATTTAGATTCTACGTGTTGTTTTTACGCGATTAGATCTTCATAGTTTCTATAATTAGAGAGATATGGTTCTAATTGTTTGTGCTTTTGTCTTCAAGAGCAAAGAGTGGTTGGATTGAAGAAGCGGATCGAGGTTCTACAATCGGAAGTTGATGCAGCGAATGCAGAAGTTGAAAATGCGAAGCGTCTCAAAGAAGTGGCAGAGGAAGAGCTTAACGGCTACAAAGTTGAACTGTCTTTGAACGATGCTACGATTCAATCTCTGGAGGTTCCTATTTTCCTTGATTCGCGTGTTTTTGGAATTGATTACAAATTTGGGTGTCTTTTTCGTGTTCAGAATGTGTCGACGGTGTCGTCTAGTTGTGTTTCTTATCGTGAATGTAATTTTTTCTCAGGCAAGGATTGCTCTTCTTCAGAATGAAATTTCCAGTGTTGGACATGAAGTGGATGCTCTTAAGGTTTTGATTACTCGCTTTCTATTTAAGTTCTAATTATTTTTTCTCTGTTTGAAATTCTGGAAGTTTCATGGATGGTGAAACAAAGAACAAGGAAGCTTTACTCAGGTAATTTCATCTTTCTAATGTCTTAATAAGTTCTACTTCTTAACATAAACTTAGGCTATGTTTTGTAATTGCTTGTTTACTTCATGATACAGAGATCAGTTTATACGTCAAATGGTTGAACTGAACAAGGAAATAAGGTTATTTTCCATTCTATACATTTTCATCTCATGCTGCTGCATTACGTCTAAGTTGCTTGTTTGGTAACAGGGAGTTCCAGAAAACAGTAGCTTCAACTTTGGGCAATGATGATGATACTAACGTAACGACAAGTGAGTAGCTAACGTTTGCAGTATATATATACTCTTTTTATCTGATTCTGATTGTTTGTTAAGAGACGATGGCTTCTGGATATTTTTAGTAATAACAGATGCCAAAGCTTTTGAGGATGGTTGTGGAGCTGATTCAAAAGCTACAACAGATATGCTATCTGATGTACATACTCAATTAGTAAAAGAGGAAGAAGGATACCTGGCAGAGCAGAACATACAAAAACAGGTAATGGAGTAAGATAAAACTATGCCGCAGCTCCAAATACTGTTTGCTAGATTATCCATTCCCTGTTTTAGATTTTCTTTTTCTTTTTAAAAGGAGAACAAATTGGGATGAAGAACTTGGCTTTTCTATTGTAGCTGCAGAAGGAGCTTGATGAGTATGAGAATAAAATGTCACTCATGGAGGCCATAACAGACAAGACAAATTCAGTGCAAATTCTGGCTAGATATCCTTAATTTGATCAGCTAGTAAAGCATGATTTATGAACTAATAAGTGAGGTCGTAGCAATCATTTACTACATATATACCATTCTAGTAATGTTCTTTTTAAGACGTTCTGCACTCTGCAGCAGCCAGTCTTTTGCTAGAACTTAAGAGCAAGCCTGTGCTTCTACTTTATTTTCATTTGACCATTCTTTCAAAGAATAGTTTCCTTGATGAAAAACAAGCAGACTTCTGAGTTGGAACAGACATTGGCTTCACTTGGGGAGAAGCTGCAAAAGAGATGCCGATGCCAACATTGCCAGGCAGAAAATTTGGAAGTCTTGAGCTTCATTCTTCAGGGAGATCAAGTATGTTGACCCTTCAAACTATTTATTTCATCTTTAAACAACTTTAAAATGCAATCAAGCTACTAGAAACTAAAAGCTTTTATATTTGTATGTTATGGGCTATGCTTATATGCAGTCTGATATATTGTTTGTTCGTTTTCTCTAGGTCTCTTAAAACGTAGATATTATCTATTATCTAACCATAAACAGAAACCAATAAACCCTAACCAGATGTTAAGAAAATTAGAAGCCTGAATCCAATTTTTTGGATGATGCTTAGCAAACCGTATAGTCAAGAAAAGAAATCATATATATATATATATATATATATATATATATATATATATATATGTATGTATGTATGTGTTCTGGCTCTTTTTAGTTGGAATTGTCATCCTGAAAGCTTGTTTGGGTAGCTACCATTTTGAGAAGCAAATCTGTGTCGAATAGAAGAGTGAAGAATGTGATTCAGAATACCAGCTCTCACTTAGCTGTGGAACCATAGTATTGTCAACATGACTGGATTGTATTGTCAAATTTCATGTTCCGATGAGTACTATATGTAGATCGATTTGTAGTTTCTTATTTATTATCCTATAATTTTCCTCAACCTTTCATGTCTACAATAGTGTTTTTTTTTTGCAGAATATGGTGGTGTCTTAGTTAAAGCCAATTCTTTGCTTGAGGGAAGATTGATTTACTTGGGTCCGAATATGGTAAGACATTTTTGTCTAAATTTTTTTTTATTAAATGTGCAATGATGCAGCAAACACTAGTGTCTCCCTAGTATTTCACAACTATAAAACCAATAACAAAGCCATGCCCATTTTCTGCCTCCCACATATATATATGTAAAAAGCCATTGAATCCAAAATTAGAGATATGCAAAGATAAAAGAAGAGACCTCATACCATGCGTTCGCATTTGAACCACAATACCATTCTGGCCTTACACTCTACTTCATGAACACTTCATCCGAATACCCCTAATCCCATTAGCACCAGATCAACCTGTCCGCTTGCACGAGAGTATCCATCGTCATCTTCTTATGAATAAGTTAGACCCACTTTGAAAAGAGACTTTTGGACTGTACTTCAATTCTTTGCTCAAAATAGAACGTCCATTCTCTTGTACACCTTATCTAATGTTAACATCCGATTCTTCATCCTCCATCTGTTGTAAGCGGACTAGAGAAGTATATTGACCATCTAAGTTCTCCATGAGCTCTCCGAGTGATCCAGTTCTACAATGCGACCATTTTCTGACTACATATAACCTTTGCATTGCGAATAGTTGGCAATAACAATAGTTGTACGGCCAACAGAAGCATTTTCTAAGGCTTCTTGAACCACTCTTTCGATTTTGAGTCCAATGCGTATCTTTCTTCATATCCAAGAAGAAATGTCAGGTGTTTTTGTATTATCGCAAGTGCAACAGCGATCTTTGCTTCTGACTCCGACATTTGCACTCCTCTTACCCCAACCTTTTTGTGTAAAATAAAAATCAAAATATATCCTTTGATTCAACTAAACGTAACACACAAACAGTTTGTTCTAAAAATGGAATTTATACCTGAGTTTTGTAACGGAAATGAGAAATGAAACTAAACCCTACAACAAACACACAAGTGCATGTCTAAGTTATATGATTTTTTTTATAAATGATTAATTCCATTGTTAAGACAGTTCATATAAAACACAGAAATAACTTGTTTTTGTTTGGTTTTGTAAGTTATTTGTTATTGGTTTGATAAGGTAATGTCTCCTAAACCTTGAATTTTCAGAATCTTTAAATTTGAGATCATAAACCATAAATGGTGGAAAATACCTTAGAAATTAGCAAATGATTTCTGAAAGGTCTTATAAAATCTTTTGGAAATCTATTAGAAATATCAAATGTCTATACGATTTACACTTAACATTTTCGTGAAATTAATTTCTAAAAACATTATTATTTTTAGAAATTTTTTGTAAATTTCCGATGGATTACATACAAACTTGTATACTTTTGATTACAGAGTGTTTACAGATCAATCAAAAAGCATGCAAAATCAATCGACGAACCAAATAATCTACGAAATTTGGAGTATTGACCGTCAAAATTTATACGGTTTATTAAATATATTTCAGACGGATTTATGAGGAATTTATTTGTTGGAAATCAATGTGTACATAACACCACTTAACATTTCTCTTCTTTTTCCTCATTTGGTTCACTCCTTATGTGTGTCTCTCTCTCTCCGTCTCTCTTATTTTCCGATCAAAACATGTAAGTTTTCTCTAAGAAGTTGGTTATCTACTTCTTTCATTTTGTTCTAAGATTCTTTATATTCGTGAGAAATCATTGGATCCCTTTCTTCGTTCGAAAAAAAATTCCTGTATTAGATCAGATTGCAATCAGTTTTATAGAAATCTGGTGAAAAGTTTATTTTTTATATTCATTCGCTGAAAATTCTCTCTTATTGGATCAGACTGCAACTAATTTTGTAGAAATTTGGCGAAATTTTTATTTTATTTTAAATATAAAAAGTAATAAAATACATAAAAATGAGTAAGATAAAAAAAAAGAATTTATTAAAATATTCTACTCTAACTTAACATGAATAATTGAGTTGTGAAAAAAAAAGAATTTATTAAAATATTCTACTCTAACTTAACATGAATAATTGAGTTCTCACAACCCATAAATTAAATCAAATAGGCCTGTCTGCCATCCACAGAAGAATAAATGGAGATTTTTAGCATTTTGGCGGTTTGGTGACAATTTTGTTACATTTGAGTTTGACCTCAAACTACAAGTTATGGAGGTTGGGATATGCTAATATTAGGGTTTTGTTTGTCGTTGAGAAGAAGCGTTTTGCTTTTGGAGTCAAAAGTGAGACAAATCGATGTTTGTTTTTCCCTAGATTGAGTTTCCTGTCACAAAACAAAAACACGTTTGTATAATTAGTCATGACATGGAGTGTTTCAATGTGTCTCTCATTTTTGAATTATCAAAGTTAGATGGTTGGTCTGCTCACTCATCTCATGGCCTTTAAAACTCTGCATTACCATAAGATTGTTTAATATTATTCAATTACTTCAAGAGATAAGTTGAGACATTTTTTTTGATGGAGTTTATGACTTGTTTTTATGTTTGAAAGGACGACCAATATTAGGAGAACAAAGATGAATTTGTTGGCATTAAAATTTGAAAACATTCAAATGAACCATAACGAAAAAATAGCAGATTTTACTGTTAATCTTAGATCTATCACAAACGAAGCACACGTATTAGGTATAAAGATGCAAAATATGTAAAAAAATTGTGTTATTTACCGGCTAAATTTGTGGATTTAAAGTTATGATAAAAATGATAATAAACATAGATGAACTCAAGTCTGAGGAAATAGTAGAAATATTACACGATGAAAAGATTGAAATAAATCTAAAGATACTAAGTTTGTAGAAGATAATGTATTTACAATTGATGAAAATAGGTATAAATATCAGAAACTTAAAAAGATTATGCATTCGATGTTTAATAAACTTTAACAAAACATGTATTGTTTGTGTCACATGTTCGCAAAAAGATGTCAAAAAAGGAAAATTTTCAAAAAGAATATGACGTTGAATAGGTGAAGTTTGAGTCTACAAAAAGAAATAGTAATTCGTGTGTGTGCCGATCGATTTGCAAATAAATGTATCACTAGAAATGAATTAGCTAAATTTTTCGATGTCTATCCATCTTTTTTACAACATTCGTATTTCTCTAACTTACATTCATGAGTGAATTAGTTACAAGACATGACGTTAAATTTTTTTAATATTCAGTTTCTTGATTCTTTATAGAGAACCAAAGATTTTGATTACAGTCTTGTGTTCTTATGACATTACATCAAAACAAAAAAAGATGCGATTCTTTTAGCTATTTAGCTCAAACCCACAAAAGAAACAAAACCAAAGAACGAACAAAACCGAATGAATCTGAAGATTGATAAAAAAAGATTGCAGAGAATCTCTTAAACAGAACAAGTAACCTCCCGACCTAAAAAGTTAATGTTAGAGTCTTTTGATCTCATCTTCAGTTCACTTTGTCTGTCTCTACCTCTTCGTGCATCAAGCACCAAATGTTTTCTAAACGTCTTTATAAATGTCTCTACTCTCTCGTTTAGCTCTTCATTCGATAACCTTCCTGGCTCGAATTCATCTTCTTCTCCACTGAAGTCCACTTCTTTCTGGGGAATTACGCAATCTTTCACAGGTTCCTCGAATGTAGGACAAACCCTTTTCTTCTCTTCCACTATACATTTCTTGATCACTTCCTTTGCGAAATCTTGTTCTGAACAATCAGGTTCCTGAACCATCCTTAGCTTCTTCTTATTATTATTCCTCTTCCCTCGTGTCACTCTCAGTCTACTTACTTGAGTAGTCTTGAAATCATGAGTCTCGCCGGAAATAGGACGAGTCGAGGTGAAGTAAACGGCTAAGAGAACGATGTTGAGTAGAAGAAAGACCAAAGAACGCCATTTCTCTATCAAATACGATACAGAAGAGAAATGTTTCAGACAAGCCATTGAGAGAACAACAAATGCAGTCAACAACGAAGTACACATGTTCTCTTCCTCTTCCTTCTTCTTCTTCTCCACTTTAATTTCTCTCTTCATCTCCATTATAGCCTCTCTTTACTTCTCTCTCTATGTGTATGTTCTGTTTGTTTCTTCTTCTTCTGATCGATGAAGTTGAGAATGATCTTATACTTCAAAAACAAGAATTTGGTGGGTCCGATTGTGGAAGACCAAATGGCGAACAGAAAGAACAAAATGAAAAGACAGAAGAAGGAGAAGAAGAAAGAAGGTGGAGGAGACAAGAACAGGCATGCCATTTTCATCTCTGTTCTTATTCCAGACATCTTATTATTACTTTCTTCTCAGGCTTTTCTGATTTCTTCTGTTTTATACTTTTCCTTTTTCCTCTTGAGGACCATTTCCATTTAAACAATCATTTTCAACTTCCACTTATGTGTAGTTTTATATAACACATCAAAAGACTAAATAAATTTGTTCTAACTCTTGATTTTTAAAGATAAAATCGATACTAATTCCTTAAAATTTTAGTAACTTCTTGTCACAAATTATTCAGGTTTAATTAACTATTAGGTTTTAGTTTATGGACTACTTTTAGTACCTTTGATCTAGTTTTCTGTAACTATGATAATTATGAAAATTGACATCATTATTTTAAAGACAATGCAGATATCTATGGGAATTTTTTTATTTCCTTGAAAAAAAGAGAGAAGTGTTAGCTACTCAAAGTAAAGTTCAATGGCACACCGCATGCTACTATATCTTAACTACTGTTATTTTGATGGCAATTGATTAAAATAATATTATTTTAATTTTTTTTATTTTAAATATATTATTATTAATTTAAATTTTCAAAAATAATATAAATTTAATAATAAAATAATTAAAAACTTATTTCTAATGAAAAAAATTTAAATACTAAATTTAAAAAAGTGAACGCAAACATTATGTTTTAATTTTCTATATAGTTTATTTGAGGTAAATAATTATTTTTACATAATAATTTATGCTATTTTAGAATTTTAGTTTTACTGTGCTAAATTTGGAAATAAATTTAAAATGATGTTATTTTAGGATATTACTCTTAAATAGCACATTTTAAACTGTTTTTCTAAATCTAACACTTTAAAATTAAAATATCAAAAATAGCACAAATAATTATGTAAAAATACTTATTTATTCTAAATAAATTGTACATAAACTTAAAACATTATATTTGGATTCATTTTGTCCAATTTAGGGTTTAATTTTTATTTATTAAAATATAGTTTTAATTTATTTTAATTTTAAATTTATGCTATTATTAGAAATTTAAACTAATGATGCTATTTTAGAACAAAAACTTAAAAAATATGTTATTTTAGACAATTGCCCTATTTTTATTAGCAAACGCAAATTCTAATTACTCTATTTAATTAGTTTCTTAAGTGAAGTTACTATTGTTCTAATTACCAAACACACTTTCATTTACACAATTTTATTTTATTTTAATTTTACATATAAACAAAATTTAAAAAATCTAAAATATAATTTGAATCTTACAATAGGTTTCATATAATTAAAATTTGATAGTTCCTTAAGCATATTATTTATCCACCAAAAAACAATATTAAACATTTATATTTCATTTACTTAGGTTGTTAATAATTAAAAATAATTTTGATATTAGGTGAAAAACACTAATGAAAAAATGTAATTTCAAAATACAAAATATAACTCGACTAATTTCAATATTATTTTCTAAAACAATAATTGAAAAAAAAATATTTCATTGAAAACATATTCATTTCATTACATTTTCTAACATTGAAGAATTCGAAATATTGACATAGCATCATGATTTCATAAAATTTATTTCGTTTGAATAAATTATTCATATAATTTAATTTAGTTTTACAAATAAAATGAGTCGTGCATACCATTGAAGCTTAGTTAGTAATAATTAAAACACATTACACGCCTGCTGATATCTGTCTTTGTTCATTCTTTCATGGCAGTGTGGCCCCCTTTATGTTCTTCTTTCTCAAACACATGCGTTTTCTGTTTTGTAAATGTTCTAATCCCAAAAACATCATTTACTTATATTTTCAGAAATTGTTTAATTCACTTTTATTCTACACTATATTACATCTATTTCTTACGGTTCTTTATAGTCAGATCCATTTTATAAGGTGAAAAAAGTATTATACTATTTACTATTAGTGTGTACTAAACTCAAGAAAACCCATTTATATCGACCAACAAAAAGTTTAGCATCTTTCAATCTATATTCAATTTATTTTAAAATTGAATATAGATTGGAATCCATTGTTTGGTTATATAAGACGATTATCATTCTTTATTTTCTTGTTTCTTTTTAACAACGATTTGGCAGTCTAACATCAGTTTTCAGACAAGGAAATAAGCTGCACATGACAAAAGACAAAGCATTAACTGAACACATTCTGATGTTGCATGTGAGTTAGCTTTCGATGTAATACTAACAAATGCATTTCATAACTAAGACTTGAATACATGTAATATACTAAGACTATATGAAGAACTTTTATTCACAAAATTGAATGGACCAACGATACGATTATAACACATTAGAATTGACTGTTTACCAATACATGAATAGGCATGAAAATGTGAAAAACTTATAAAAGATATTTACTCACCTGTGTGGCAACCTCAGCTACGCAAAGTGGACTCGATTGGGTCTTGCAGCGTTGTTTTCTTTCTCTTCCACCACTCTCTTCCCTAGAGGATTGATACTATTATTGTTTTCGTTTAACGATCTCTTCTTCCGTTTCCTTTCCTTTGGAATGTATACATCACAAGTCGACTTATCTCGGCTCTCGGAGGCTCACTCATTTGATCTAATGCTACTGCAGCAGCTTGTGAGCTAGAATGTCTTGAGTGCGGATTCTCCGATCAGAATTAGATGGCACAACTTAATTTATGATGAATATGATCTCAGTTTAAAAAGAAAGCTGATATTGATATATATCATTTCGGCGTGTACCAATTACAACGAGTTTTTTTAAGAATATCTCTTTTAATTTTCGGATCTTTGTTTAAAACCAACAAATCTTTCTTTTATACATTTCTAATATGTTAAAACTTTTAGAATTTTTGTCTTAATTAAATGCTATTTAAATGCTCATAAATACTGGTTCGAGACATCCAACACCATCTTTGTTATCCGATGAGATCGCACGTTTTTGAAAAATCTCTTTACATATTCAAAAATAACAGAAATCGTCCGTTTAATGGATTATGTGTCGGAATTATTGGGTCGATTGCGTCTTGGACCGAAATCGATGTTGGGAGTGGGTAAGCACACCTCCAGTAGAATGCATATTACCAACTCAGAACCCATTTTGGTTGATTCTTCACCTTCACATTTTACCAACACATCTTGTTTCCTTGAATTCAACTGTTTGCCTATTGATCGATATGTTGCATTAATAGTGACAACAGCAGTAGCAATTGTGGATACACATTGCTATTAATTGAAGTTAGCCCGAGATCCAAACGAGGCGGCGGGTTTATCTAAGTATTCAGGCATATCTGGCTTATTTTCACCATCCTCAACATTAATAAAGACTAAACTAGATTCTTGACAGACCTCCACTAAATGATAAGTAGCTTCATGAGACGATATAATACCTAAGTTTTCCATATTCTTTCTCCTTTTTCCTTACGGATTATACGAATATTATCCGTGTATAGGTTTCTTTTATGCTGAAAATGTTTTTCCAATCTTTTAGGAGGCACTAAGGACACCCAATTCCTCACTCTCTACCGATATGAATGCATTTTTTTTTGATAAAAACAAAGAGTATATAATATAAGATTAAAAAAATCAACAAGGTATGCTCTTTCAATTAATAAAACAATTTTCTTAACCATATAGTTGGAACTTTCACAACCTTTTTCTTGTCAAATTCCAAAATCGTTAAAAAATGCTCCTTTCACCAATAAATTAACTTTTGTTATATATTATATTGTATATATATTACAATTTAAATTAAATAAACCTACAATCATATATATACAGATATAATCTTCATATATCAATATAATAATAATTTATTATACAAAGAAAAGAAAAAGAAAATAAAATTTTTGAAGATAAATAAAATATTTCACTTTTTAGATAACAACGATTTCAACTAATCCTCTTTATATTAAAAACTAAGTGAAATTTAAATAAAATGATGACATTTTATTTTAAAAAATAACATAATTAAAAAAATTATAACATGACGTTTAGTCAAATATAACATGATAATTTAAACATAAAATTATTTTTTAAAATAAATTAATCAAATATAATGATAATTTTAAATATAAATTTATTTTTAAAAAATAAATTAATCAAATATAAAATGATAATTTTAAATATAAATTTATTTCCAAAAAATAAATTAAATCATATATGTTGAAGTAAAAGTGAATTTAGAAAAAAAATATTTACATATCATTACACAAAATGATATGACTAAAAAAATAATATGACTAAAAATTATTATCCTTTATATATTAACAGAAAAGTGAGTTCTGAAAAAATGTTTATATGTCATTAAAAAGTTAATATAGCAAAAACAATTATGATTTATTATCTCCTATGCATTAAAAGAGAAGTGAGTTGTAAAAAATACTTACATATCATTAAAAAAGATGACAAAACCAAAACAATTATGACATGAAATTTAATCAAATGTGAAATGATAATTTTAAACATAAAATTATTTCTAACAAATCAAATAAATCGGATATATTAAACTAGAAGTGAATTTAAAAAAATATTTAACAACATATATGTTTTCAATTTTATGTTTTTAATTTTAGGTTTTATACATCTTTAATTGTTTCAAGTAATTAATTTGGTTTGACAAATTACAATGAATAATTTAATTTTTCAATAATAGTTATTACTTTTACATATCTATTGAGTTATTAATATTTTAATCAATATCTAATTATATAATTGGTCATTTTAAAAATTAATATTTAAAGATGAAACTTAATTTTACAAAAAAGATAGCCAAAAATACAAAACTAATGGATAAAAAGATATATTATATAAAATTCATAATTTTAATATATAATCGTACCAAAATATAGTTTACATATAATTTAATTTTAAAATAAAAATGTAAGCATATTAAAAATTCAAAAATATATAATTTTAATAGTTTTAAATACGTAAAACACAAATAACATTCATCTTATATAATAAATATGTGATATAATAGATTTAAAAAAAGTGAGTTTTGAAAAAATATTTACATATTATTAAAAAAAGATGATATATCTAACAAAAAGTACAAAATGACGTTTAGTCAAATGTGACATGATAATTTTAAAATAAATTTATTTTCAAATATAAAATAAATTATATATATTAAACTATAAGTGAGATTAGAAGAAATATTTAATACCATGTATGTTTTCAATTTTAGAGTTTTATATAGGTTTTATGGATTTATATTTGTTTCAAGTAATTAATTTGGTTTGACAAATTACTACGAATAATTTTTATTATATTGAAATCCATATTTTATAATATACAATCGTACCAAATATAGTTTATTTTATTATTTGGTTCTAAAATAAAAGTATAAACATATTAAAAATTGAAATATATAATTTTAATAGTTTTAAATACATAAAACATAAATAAAACTTATTTTATTTGATAAATATGTAATATAATTTATATAACATATTAATCAAATATAATAATGATATAAGTTTATAATATGTAAACCTATTATTTAGTTCCATATATAAAACCTTAAAAATCCAACTATTTACATTACTGATTTAATTTTGTAATTAATTATCCAGAAGTTGAAATCCAACTATTTACATCATTATTTTATAATTAAAAAATTCTAAATCTCGTAGAAATTTTAGTCTAGTAATATATTGTTTGTTATTGAAAAAGCTTGAGTGATAGCCACAACAATTAGTTTATGAAAGTGCAGTTTGTCACTGAGTTTTACAAATACAAAAAATGTTTGAAGTGATTTGTATCAATGGAGAAATAGTACAAAAACTGGTACAAAAAGCGATATATTCGAATGATCGAAAAGGTTGTAGATGAGCTAGAGAAATATCATGAAAATAATATAATAGAGGTGAAGAATTTCCTTATTCTTTGGAGTTAATTTTGAATGGAGATTTGTGTATATTTCCAAAAAAGAAATTTTGGTTAGGATTAATTACGATCTATGGAATATAAATAAACGTATTGAGTTGGTGAACCTGGAGAAATTTTTTTAAAAATGTTTTGAGTTTTCTTGTAAAAAAACAAAACAAAAGGTTAAAAAAAATTCTAGTAATATACATATATTGAGAAAATCTTTCTATCATTCTCTAAATATTATTTGTTTCCGCATTTTCAATTTAAAGTTTGGTTCGTAAAAAAAAGCCCAGTGGGTGAGAGACAATTTTGCAAAGATTTTATGGGATGGTCCTATCATTTTCACAGAAACTGTGCTCATGAATAGATAGGTTTAGTTATAAATAAAAAAAGACCATGTAAATTCATAATTGTTAACTTTAAAAGTTATCAAACCGAACCCATACATAACTAACAGTAAAACCAATTTGCTGTCACCAAAAGGTCTATGGACGGATTTATTAAGGCCTAAAACTCTCATTCTAATGGTGTATTAATTTCCACAGTCATCATTTTTAAAGGCTTATTTTGATTCATTTAAAATAGTTTTATTTTATTTTCGTTTTTATAATAAGGCCGAAAACTCTCCTCATTATCTTAAATTTTGTTTTGTTTTAAGAATGAGCTAATCCCAATTCGAATTACAGTGATCAAATTTGTAGCTTTTTAATATTTAACGAAGTTTCGTACTTGTGTACATTTACATTTATTAATCAATGAGAAAAGTCAACGTAAAAGAATGAAATTTATAACATTTATCAATCCAACAACCATTCGAATATTTTAAAAAGAATAGTCGAAAATGATGGAATTTTCGACTTTAATTTGCTTTGAAAACATTCATAAAGAATTACTAAAATTTCCAGTGATATGATGAACAAATAATAATAGAAAAAAGACATCAAAGTCGACGACTACTCTCTATCAATCTAATCCTTGAGAGACGACCGTTCAACGCTTCTGTGTTCTCTCTGCAACTTCATTGGCAGTTACCAAAAAAAAATAAAACTTTAATCCAAACCCAGAAAAAAAAACCTCTCAAACATTTCATATGGCGATCGCTTCAAAACCCAGAAAGCTGCTTCCTTTATTGATTATTATCGTCTTCCTCTGCTATTCTCCTTCGATGGCTGCAGATGAAGATGACATAAGATGCTTACGAGGACTTAAAACCTCTCTTACCGATCCTCAAGACGCGTTGAGGTCATGGAACTTCGAAAACTCTACTGTCGGATTCCTCTGTAATTTCGTAGGCGTGTCTTGTTGGAACAGTCAAGAGAATAGGGTTATCAATATTGAGCTTCGGGACATGGGTTTATCTGGTCGGATCCCAGATTCTCTCCAGTTCTGTGGGAGCTTACAGAAACTGGATCTCTCAAGCAATCGATTATCTGGTAACATCCCTCCAAAGTTGTGTGATTGGTTGCCGTTTTTGGTATCTCTTGATTTGTCGAACAACGAATTGAGCGGTGAGATTCCTCCTGATTTAGCAAAGTGTGGCTTCGTGAACTCTTTGGTTCTATCTGATAACCGGTTATCTGGTCAAATTCCGGTTCAGTTATCTGCTTTGGGTAGATTAGGGAAGTTCTCTGTGTATAACAATGATCTAACAGGTCGCATTCCTTCTTTCTTTAATTCACCGAGTTATTCCCCTGATGATTTCAATGGGAATAAAGGTCTTTGTGGTCGTCCTTTATCTTCGAGTTGTGGAGGATTAAGCAAGAAGAATCTTGCGATTATAATTGCAGCTGGTGTCTTTGGTGCTGCTGCATCGATGTTGTTGGCTTTTGGGATATGGTGGTATTACCATTTAAAATGGACAAGAAGAAGGAGAAGTGGTTTAAACGAAGGAGGAGTTAGTAGTTTGGCCAAGAGACTTCGTAGCCATAAGCTTGTTCAGGTTTCTTTGTTTCAAAAGCCATTGGTTAAGGTTAAACTTGGGGATCTGATGGCTGCAACTAACAATTTCAGCTCGGAGAACATTCTTGTTTCCACTAGGACAGGAACAACCTATAAGGCCCTTCTTCCGGATGGCTCAGGGCTTGCGGTCAAGCATTTGAGCACGTGTAAACTCGGGGAGAGGGAGTTTCGGTATGAGATGAATCAGCTGTCAGAGCTTCGTCACCCTAACTTAGCACCACTTCTTGGATTCTGCGTTGTGGAAGAAGAGAAGCTTCTTGTTTACAAGTACATGTCTAACGGGACGCTGCAGAGGTTGCTGGATTCAAACGAGGTTGAATTGGATTGGTCTACTCGGTTTAGGATCGGTTTAGGTGCTGCAAGGGGTTTGGCTTGGCTTCACCATGGATACAGGCCTCCTATACTTCACCAAAACATTTGCTCAAGTGTGATTCTCATTGACGAGGATTTTGATGCAAGAATTGTAGATTCCGGGCTTGCAAGGCTTATGGTTCCTGCGGATAACAATGAGAGCAGTTTCATGACTGGAGATTTAGGAGAGTTTGGGTATGTAGCTCCTGAGTATTCAACCACAATGCTAGCCTCACTTAAAGGTGATGTGTATGGACTCGGTGTTGTCCTCTTGGAGTTAGCCACAGGGCTAAAAGCTCTCGGTGGCGGCCAAGGTTTCAAAGGGAATTTGGTTGATTGGGTTAAACAGCTTGAAAGCTCGGGAAAAATCACTGATGCATTCGATGAAAACATTCGAGGGAAAGGGCATGATGAAGAAATCTTGAAATTTGTTGAGATTGCTTGTAACTGTGTGACTTCAAGTCCTAAAGAAAGATGGTCAATGTTTCAGGCATACCAGTCACTGAAAGCTATTGCTCAGAGACAGTGTTACTCTTTCACTGAGCAAGACGATGACTTCCCTTTGATTTTCGACACACAAGACAACCATACCATGTGAAGTAAAAAGCTTATGGATGAGATTTACAGTGAGCATTTTCATGATTACATTATCTTGAGGAATTATTTGTGTATAATAAGTTATCAGATTTCTGTAATTTGGAAGATATAAATGACTTTTGTAGAGACTATGTTTATTGTAGTAAAACCAGAACTGTATATGCTATGTGTTATCCCTTTTGTCAAAGTCCTTAAGATATTTTGAAACATTGATTTTTGCTTTGTAGAGCAAAGTGTTTATTTCTTCTTTCTCTCTGCAAGTCATGAAAGAGTGACAAAGCAATTTTCACTACTTGTTTTCTTTTAAGAACAAAAATAAAGAGTTTATTCTTCTCTGCAGAATCTTACTTTATGGTCTGCTTCTCGACACTGTCAAAATCAAATCCCAGAAAAAAGAAGCTAAAGAATTCAAGAAAGAGAAATTTGCATCTAAGCTCACTCATTTTGTAAGATGCTATCAAACATACAGAAGAATATAAAGATTCCCAAAGTTCAGAAGAACCCAAAACTGAAAAGAGATGTGATTCTAAAGTTGTGTATGGAGTCTCTTAGTTGTTGTAGTGGTGGAGATATATTACAACTACAAGATATATAAATTATAATAAAATTTCAGTAATTTAAGGGGAAAAATGATTTTTGAAAATAGAGCAACTTTAGTTAATGGTTTGCTTTGGCAGAGAAGAACACACAAAAAGCAAACTTTAAAGTTAATAGATTTAAAAAGAAAAGACAAACAAAAAAACATGAAGAACACAGGAAAGAGAGAGTTAGATAAAGACATAAGCCTATAATAATTAATACAAATGCTATTACAAAAACCCTACAAAGCCCTTAATGTCTGCCTCAATCTACACACCTTTCACTTTCTCAATCTTCAGACACAATGTTCTTAAAAGAAAAAGAGACAAAGACTTCACCTTCCAAAATGCTAAACAGAAAGAAGAGACTTCACCTTGCAAAACAAAGCAATACTTCACAAGGTAAAGAGTTCATGCGTATGTCTGAATCTGAAGTTATCGATTGCCCCAGAAAAAAAAAGTAGCTTCTTGACGTGGAAACACAATTGAAAGGTCGCGTAATTCTTCATTTACGTGTCTGAAAATGGTAGGAAATTTGAAAATGAAGGAGGACAAGATTGCCTACCATTCTCATCAACGTAGATATCAAGAGCCATATCATACTCTTGGTGGCCGTCTCGAAGTTTCTGCTTTCCTGAAGATGCAGTTTTGAAACAAAAGCTCAGTAAAGTTGAGTTATTTCTGCAGTAGAACCTTAACTAAAGTGGTCAAGTTCTTCACAAGTGCCTTTAATTCTCTCAAGGCATAGAAAGCAGAGAAAGAAGAAGCTAATATCTTTCAAAAAAGGAGTTCTTTAATGGGGGCAAAACGTACAGTGACACTGAAAAGAAGAAAAGAAGAAAAGAAGAAGAATTCTGCATGCTAATAATCTTTTTAGAAACCAGTGATTCTCGGTATCTGTGTAAAGTTACACCCAGGAATCTTGAATTGAGCAAAACCTAATATTCGAAGATTAGTTTTCTCGTATCAACGTACTGAAAGCCAACTTCAAAACAAAATTCTCAAAAGGCTTCTTCATCTCTGATAGCAAACTCAAACCAGTGAATGTAAACGATTGAAATTTAAGAGAAGATAAGAACCTGTTATGAATCGGATCAGGTCCATTTGGAACTTTTCGCTTGCTTGCATGAAACAGATTCACTTCATTACCACTAAACTGCAAAGTCTTGACCTTTTCTGTTGATGGAACGTTTGCTAAGATGCCGACAAGAAGAAACACAATAAAACCCAAAGACACAACAGCTCCAACCAAAGCTCTAATGCCATTTCCACCCATAATGCAACCTTTGTCCCTACAACTTCCTGTTTAACATGAACAACTTACCAACCAAACCCAAGAATAGACTGAGCAGAACATCCATGATGTTGGTGAAGTGACTGTCACATAAATAGAGAGAGATCTTTGGACAGATGAAGCTAAAAAAGGGGAAAGCGAAATGGGAGGCAAAAAACAAGCATTTTAAGTTGTTTTGATATACCTTTGAAGACAAATCCGTGATTGTCCCTATTTAAAGATGAAGCACACAAAGCAACATTATACATACGTAGGTGTCCACGTATAGATAGAGAGAGAGAGAGAGAGAGAGAGAGAGAGGAAGCGAAAAGAAGAGAAAGTTATGAAAAACATATCTTTATGTAACATATGGGCCCGTTAAGCACCTTTTTCTTTGCTTTGATTTGTGAAATTTCATGCAGCAAACCATTGGGGACCTCAGAAGCTCCCCTAACTTCATATATTTTAAGCCATTTAAAAGAATAGGACAGTGTACCTTTTGTGACTGGGTATTAGCAAGCCTACTACTTTCCTCACCATTATCTTAAATCGCTTGGATGTTTCCTTCAAACAACAAAAAGAAAAACTAAATTAAGAATGTAACAGTGAAAAAGAAGAAAAAATACCAGTGAAAAGAGGTTATAGTTACAATTTCTTCCCTGTTAAGTATTCCTCCCCCATACCAAGAGAAAATTAGCACCAAAGAAACGTAACCTTCATGTAAAAGCTCTTTCTGGTGATCTTCATTGAAAACTTTTAAGGTACTTATTACATAATGCATCACAGCCAAACATATAACATGATAGAGAGGTGTATAAACTTAAAAAAAAATCTACAAAAATAGATTTATAAACATATCCAAATTGTAACGAAAAGAATCCATATCTCATTGACAGCTAGAGAAGATTGAGCTACTTTGTTTCCATGTCACAAGCAAACTTCCTTTTGGCCTTGGTGGGAAAGAGAAGCTTACCTTCTACATAGTAAAGCCAAAGTTTAAACAGATTTGGCCCCACAATTTTCTTACTATGTATCTGTTTCCCCTATATTATTTAGGGATCTTACACATGGTCAGGATAGTGTCCTTACAGTGTTGATTCTTGATTCTCATTGTGATTGTGTGAGCAAAGGCATCCCAAAATTAGAAAGAAGAGAAGAAGGATTCAACACATACCTCACTTTCGTAAAGGTTTTCTTTTAAGTTAAAAGAAATGCTTAGGATGGTTATTGATGTCTATGATACACACATATAGAATTATAGAAATCATGTGTAACAAGTTGCATTCTCAGACCTTAAGACATTAACAGATGTCATATTAAAAAGGAGAAACTCTAACTGACTTCATATCTCAAACTGTATACAACTATATCAATGCTTCGCAAACACAAATGGCAACATATACCATTACCGATTTTAGAACTATCATAAGATTGCAACTTCCATCTTAGGGGTGGCAACAAACAAGAAGACAATTGATGGACACGAGCACCTGCAAAATAATTGACATGAGGAACTAAGAATATGGGAAACTGAAATGTAAGACTAAATGAGCATTTGAAATGTAACACCCAGAAGAGTAGCAATGTATTAACTTACTCTATTCAAAGGTTGGAACAAGCTGGCTCTTCTATCGCAGCCTCTGTTCATTGCTTTTAACTGAAAAAATTGCCAGATGTGACCATTGAGATTCACCGTGCCTTTAAGATTTTCTTGGCTTTTGAGCCCATTTTGGTCCATATATGGCCAGATGTGTCCGGCCAAACCTTCGATCAGTCATCTGTATGAAAAGTGTCTCATCAACTTCATACAACTCGATGCATTACACAAGCAATCAAAGGAAATAGATACCTTGTCAAGGCATCCGCATGAATCAAGCATTGTGGTTCGTGAAGGATACTCAACCACCTAGATCAGAACATGCCCAAATGAGCATAGAAAGTACACGGTGACCCAATATTCTTATAATATGGTTTAAGAAGGGAAATACGCAGCATCTCACAATAAATGTATTTTCTCCAATTGCTAACGACTTAGAAATCTGATCCATCAGAACCTCATAATCAACCTCCATGTAAGGTGGTGTAACACTGATATAATCGAATGCTCCCTCCTTACCTGTTCGAAAAGAAAACTCTTAAAACAGATACTATTCAAAGTAGAAGTTCACTAGTAATAATGAGCGATGGAATTGAGAATTGTTTAACAACTTCAAGACTATAATGCCTGCTAATTTATCTGCACGTTCCAAGAAGTTTTCGACTCGAGCTGTGTGTATAACCGAAGCCTCAACAAACCCAGTGTGTTCCAAGTTTGGTTGTAGAACATTTGAAACAACCCAAGGATCCATTTCAACAAAATGTGCCTGTGGAGAACTAAGTCAAGTACTCAAGTCCAAGATTGAAACAAATGTTTAGTGATCACTTATTAAGAAGAGAATCAAACAAGTTCATACAAAAAAATCCTGCCACAACAGTTGTTTATTTGTTTGCTACCTCAGAACATCCTCGACTAAGTGCTTCAATTCCAACCGATCCAGTACCACTGTACAAATCCAACCACGTACCAGGACGCAGAGACGTTGGACAACCACCAGCAGCCTGTAGAATGAGGATAAGACTCGGAATCGTAATGTCAACCAGACAAAACAGTGAAACTATAATCTCAGGTGGTACACTCAGCTACTAACAAATGCATAAGATCCTAAAAATAGCTAAAAAGGTAAAAAGTCCATTTCTCCTTAACCTGGAGAATTCCAAAAGCTGCTCCTTTAACAACTTCCATCATAGGTCTCACATCCATTCCCTTAAGAGAAAGCAACTTCTTTCGCTTGGCCGTTCCTGCAAGAACCTAAACCACTCCACACATTGGGGACACTAAACACCAGAAACCCAAAAACAGAAATGCTCAAAACACCACGAATTAAGCAAACATACCTGAAGTAATCTATGAGTTGTTCTTGGCTGTACAACGACTTCTTCCTCTTTTTGGCTCTTTCTTGCATTCCTGTCATCTTCTTTTCTTCTCGTCTTCTACAATGTTGGTTCAACCAGATAACAGTTTCAAAATGAGCCAACAGTAAATTCAACAATTTATCAGAAAACAAACGGAAAACAAACATGGAAAATACAGAGACGAGAAGTCAACCTTAAACTGAGACGAAAACTCGGTAGCATCATAACCATATCGTTCCAGCAACAATTTCTTATCATCGCTTGCCAAACCAGTTCCTGAATCTGATTTCACGAAAAAAGCCACAAGACAAGAACGGAGAAACGAATCATGAAGATGGTAACAGACTGATTTGAAAAGAAACAAAATTTTCACACTTTTACGGCTGGAGATGACGGTGACGACGGATTTTCGAATACGTTGTGGATTAGAAACCCTGAAGAGATGAATTTTGGGGAAAGAAGAATACGAAACACCCATACTCTTATTCATGTCGATGTTGATTCCTAGTGGAGAGACAATGGGAGACGATAACACTACCGCCATAGCTGAAAAAGGTTTCGACTGGAGCTTCGAAGTAGCAAACCAGAAGAATGCGAAGGATAGAAAAAACAAAAAAAATAAAGGGGGAGTGAAACCCTCTTCCTTAGAAAGAGTGTCGCTTTTCCTCCGTCCAAAAAGGTGTCTTGTTTGAGCTGTGGTATGTCTAAAATCATTGAATCTCAAGAAACCTGATACTAATATAAAGATGATAAAGACAAGCGATAACTTATTGTAAAACCAGATGAAAATAGTTCTTGTAAATCACAAACTACAAGAAAAACAACAACGGACTTTAATAATCGAAATCATTCAAGAGTTGAGGAAATTGTGACAGCATCTCTTGGTCCTTATCCAATATATCATCTACAAACGAGCTCGCGGAGTGACATGTTCCCGAGGCCTTGGAAGCGATCTCCTGAGACCTAAATTCGGCTTGGCGGTTGAAGTTTTCGTTCTGCGCAAAAGTGTGGTTGCTAGTAACTGAGGATCCCATTACTTGTGTCTGAGGTAAAACCGGATCGGAGAGAAGGAAATCTGTCCAGCAGAATGCATTAACCGGGGTTTGTGGCTGCGTGATACTAGCAGAAGATGATGAGGAAGAACATGAAGATATGGTTCCATTGACCAGATGGGTTGAATGAGTAGAGATCATAGGAGAGTTGTAATAACTCTCATGGTTTGTTATGTTCCTAATCATTTCCCAGGCTGAGTTGGATTGTGTGAGTACAGAGTTGTTAGATGGTTCTGTTTTGAAGTTTCCGACGAAATTTTCTGATGAGTTTCCGTGGCTATTAATGTTTCTGAATTCTGAAAGAACCTGAGAAACAGGTTTATGAGTCACCGGATCTATCCCCATTTTCATCAGCCTCTTCTTCAGCTTCGTGTTCCAATGATTCTTCACATCGTTATCGGTTCTTCCTGGAAGCTTTCGCGCAATCGAAGACCACCTGAGAGCCTCAGAGACAAATTATTATTACTGAAAACAAGTTTGATAAATTCTTGTCATTGTCAAAAACAACAAAAAGTTAGTTAGCAATTAGGTTCCTTCTTTAAACCTGCTGCCAATGATTCTGTGACACTGAATAATAAGCTCTTCTTCTTGGGGAGAGAAGCTATCATGTTTAAGGTCAGGTCTTAAGTAATTAGTCCATCTCAATCTGCAGCTCTTTCCGCATCGATTCAGGCCTGCACCAAAGAAAGACAACCTCAGACATCAGACTAGTACTGTATACTGTATAGTGAGATTTCTTACAAAAACGATAGATTTTGTTAGGAAGAAATAAACCTGCTTTTTTGGGTATCAAACTCCAGTTTCCAACACCATGGATTGCAACATAAGCGAGGATCTTGGCGTCTTCTTCCGCGGTCCAAAGACCTTTCTTGACGTTGGATTTGTCACAACATGGAGGCCTTCCCATTTTTGGGTATTCAGACACAAGAGGGAAGATGACAATGAAGACAAAAGAAGAAGCTGAGAAATGTCTTTAAAGTACTAGAACAAAGGTTTTATGGAAATAGAGTGATGCAATGCAAAAGCCCTGAGACATGTCTAGAGAGAGAGAGAAAGAGATAGAGAGAATGTGAGGATCTCATGCCTGAAGGCTCCTAATGAACGGTAATTGCATGATTGTTACACTTCATTAGAAATATAGAGTTTCTAAGTGCATGACGTAGTTTACACAACTATCATCTCATGTACACTACAGATATTGTATATTGATACATAATTCAGTTATCAGGTGTTGCTTGCTTGAGGCTGATGATAAAAAAAAACCCCATTTTTATTATGTTTTAGTCTAATAATGAACCAACATAAGGAACATCAGAATTTATGTTTGAGTAATGTTCTAAATTTGTCCTCTATAGACGAAAGGTTTTCTAACCGGAATGGCCAAAAACCGATATTTTCGCTATACAAAAATTTATATCCTTTAATAAGAGCTTTGATTTTACTTGATGTTGTTCCTTTAAGATGAGCAAGCTTTGCAGCTTTTTCTGCAATATCCATGGTCTGTTTCTGAACCCACCATGTAAGTTGGATTCTTCTCGCATTCCCCTGACTTTGCCCATTTCGCGCAGCTCTCGTTCTCATCCACACAACCAGATGTTCTCTTAACTGATCTGTCGAAAGACCTAACATGAATCCATTTGGTTGCCGACCATTTCTCTCCTTCAATAACTGGACAACTTCCATGTAAACTGGTTGGATCAGTTGTTGCGTTGGGATGAAGATTGAAAAAAAGCAGTGCGTCTCCTTTCCTCGGTTTCACTGCAAAGATAATACATATTCAGATAATGCAATTTGAAGAGACAGAATCCTCCTAGTACAACCCTTAGATGTGTTTAGCTTTTAAATTCAAAACCAAACCTATGTTCAAGAAGACATAACATACAGTAATCTACATGTGCATAGATATCAAACTATATACAGTATTTATACCTGCATAACCTTGCTTTGCGCATTCGGTCCAGCTATCATCTTTCGGTTGAGTTGTTTCACCCTTTTCGAATGCATGACCAAATTCAATTGAAGCCACACAGTAAAGAAAATGCAAATTCTGGAATGAAAAGTGATATTTGTATTTACCTTCCACATGGGAAACACTGTTTCTCCACCCTTTACGACATTAGACAAGTACATCAATACAGTGGCGATCCGATGACCACCAAGCTCTTGATTTACCAGGTCGTGAAAATAGTCAAAATGAGGCTCATACTTTTGACCATTCTCATAGTGCAATATTTGCATGGATTCCCCATTTTCTGATCAACAACGCAGACAAAAAATGAGATGGTTACTGACATGAAAGGATAACGTAAGAAACAGAAGTAGAAAACTATATATATGTAAGCAAGCCTCCGAAATACCCTCGGGAAGAAAAGTCCAGGCCGCAAGTTTTGCCTCAACATTAGATACAATATCATCCTGCAAAGACACAAACCATTGCCATTCAAGTCTTCACGCTCAACAGTCAAGAACCAGTGAAATACATAAAATATCCAGATATGCAGCAACATTAGCTTGTTCGTGTCATCGTCTAAGTCTAACTACAGAAGCAGAATCCTATGGTGTTGCACGGAAGAACCGATTGTTTGGTCAAGCGATTACTAGTGACATAGAACTAGTCTGTCTGATTGGTGAAGTAAGATAGTCGAATACATTGCTTACAAAAGCATTCATAAGTTCTCAGCATATAAAACACGATGTTTCTTAGAAAAATACATCATAAGTTCAAATACATCACACAAACCGAAATTCACCTGTTTTTTGGACAGAAACATTCCAGAACTTGTGCGTACTTCACTTTCTACGCTTTCACCAGAATCATTATCTGCCACCATTGACTTCTCAAGCTTTCCTTTCGCCTAAAAGCAAAATGTAAAATCAAAACAAAGTTTCCAAATTCAATCATCAGAACATTCCTTGATCATAACAGAATCAGAATCAACTGAAAACACGAAAAAGATCAAGAAGATGTTTGACTCCATACCAAGTTGACAAAATGATCGCATTCTTCATCTGAGAGTAACCCCTTGTATAAAAACACCCTGGAGAAGAAACCACACAAAACAATTCCATACACTTTAAACACGAATTGAAGAACAGAACACAGATTACACCCCCAAAAAATAATCAAAATTCAAAACCTAGGGGTCCAAGAGAGCTGAGTAACACGAGTTGGATCAAAAAAAAGAGAAGAAGCACTCGTCTTCAGCTTAATCACAGACCCATCTCTGCCAAAAAGGTTTTAAACAAAATAAAATCTCAGTCAAAAATTTCGAAAGAACACAATCAAATAAATCTCCATAGCTAACCTATTACTCCATCGAGGGAGGAAACGAATAGAAGCGGATGAAATTCGAGGGAAAATCAAGATAAGACAGAGAGAAAATGCGAGAAAATTCTGAGAATCCATCCGGAAATTTTCGTGAGGAAAGACTTGGTGGCGAAGACTGAGAGGTGATGAATTGGTTCTTATTTTCTTAGTTCTCACCCACCCCCCCAAAGAATCTTCCTTTTCTCTATTTTGCCCATAATTTTACCATTAAACAATTTTGTCCATTTCAAAGTTATTAATGAATGATTAATGACAAACAATGATGGAGCGCCCATTGTATTTTCTGCCATTAATTCCCTTGACTACAAGTAGTTAAGATTTTTTCTCTTTTTACCAGGCATAAAATTTTAATTCTTATTTTGATCTTTCTAATAATTCCAACATGTTTCAATATAAAAAAAATATTAAGTTACCAAAAACATAATCCTTTTGTTTATCTTTATTATCTTAATTATTTTTAAAAAATATAACTTTTATGATAACATTTTTTGAAAATACCAATAAACTCAAATATCAGTTCGGTAAAATAGTTTTTTATAAAAAAAATTTTGTCAACTAAAATTTTATTACGAAGAAAAATCATTGTTTACATGGTTTCGTAAAAAAAGTACAAACATTGAAAAGTTACCAATCAACTTGTGATAATATTGATGATGAACGGAGAGTGTATGCATCTTGATTTCCTAATCTTGGTTGATATTTGAAAAGAATTTCATTGAATTGAGAAACCCATTGTTGAATCATCAAAATATAGTGTTGAAAATGATAATTTATTGAATTGTGATTGAGAATATTATTTAAACATAAATTATCATTTTCAAAAATAACATATCGAAATCTCAACGCCCAAATAGTTTGTAGTGCCCAAATCAAAGCTGATAATTCATATTCCACAATTGAATGACGACCATCATATTTATCCATTCCAGCAAATAGAAAAAAAAACTGGTATCATTTTGTATTATCCAGCCTAATCCCAACAATAGAGATCCATCCATGTGTGTAGCATCATAGTTACATTTAACCCACCTTTGAGGAGAAGGTGTCCACCTAATATTTATAAAATTTATAGGAATAGTAGGTGAAGATCTCATATTTAAATCCGTTGTTGTCAAACTTCCAACCCAGTCATTTACATTCTGAAATCCTTGATCCAATATAGAATAAGATGATATATCTTTATTGTTGAAAACAATATCATTTCGAGCATTCCATAATCGCCACAAAATATAAAACGGAATATATTTTTGTTGGCAATGTTGATCAAAATATTCATAACTCGTGATCAAATATCGGATATTCTCATGTATATTTGAATCAAGGCTACAAAAATACAGAGTACAAATTCCCAATCTTCTCAAACCATCTGAGCTTTGGGACAATTGAAAAAAAAAATTGTAACTAGGTTCACGCAATTTTCAAAATGAGTTTCGGCTTTCTCGTTTAGTAAATGTTCTCTTTTGCAGTATTAAGTTAATGTAAGAACTAAGAACATAGTATTATACTCAAATTAGACAATTATTCTTGAAAGTTTTGATGTTGAAATAAATGCTAAGTAAATTTCTAAAAAATGATTACATATCCATATTGGTAAAAAAATGACATAGCGTAATTAAAGATAATATAACAATTTTTAAATTTAAATTTGATTTTCAATAAATAAATTTTGATTAAAAAAGCGAATAACTGAATCGGTCATCGTGATTAATCATATCACTTATCAATTCGGTTCAATTCAGTAGATAATATTTTATATAATTTTTTTAATGAATTATATAAAATTATAGTTTGCGATATTTTTTTTTCAGTCAAATAAATTAAATTGATCTTAGGATTAAAAATTAATCAAATGAACTAAATAATTGAAACGATGGATATGATTAGAATTGAAATCGAGCGATTTGATTCGACATAATTAAGTTTTTTTAAACAATTTACCTAAACCAATTTATACCAATTATAGTTAGTAAAAAGTAAATTTTCAACAAACTAATTACATTAGTGTTGAGATTAAAAACCAAACCGACTAAAAAAATGAGTGAATTAATCAACATCATTAAAATCGGAATCAATTATAAACTCAGTTTGATTGAACATATTGATAATTGTTTATTTAATAATTTTTCTTAACCTAATTATACTAGTTTATTAGTTAAAATGTTTGAGTGTCGAGAAACAATTATTTTAGCACTAAAATTAAAATCGAACTAACCAAAGTAAATGAGTGAAAAATTATGATCGAATATATACTCAATTCGATTCGGTAGACTGGTTATTATTTTTAATATTTTTAATTCAAGTATATGTTAATATTTTATTTTCAATAAAAACTAAATTAACAACAAAATTATAAAAAATAGACTAAAATAAATGACTAAATCGCTAGAATAATTAAAATTTAAATTCGGTCATTGATTTAATTCGGTTCAATATATCGTTTATCGATTATAAACTCGATTCAGTTAGACATATTGTTTATTAAAAAGGTGATCACTTATAAATAATATTATATTTCTCTAGAACAACTCATATTAATTTATAGTAATCACTAACATGACTTTACGTATTTAAAAACATTATTTTATATTAAAAGAAATAAAAGTGCACGTAATATCTTAAAAATATTATCAAGAGTTCCTGAAAATATTAACGGATCAAATGGATAAAAGTAATTACAATATTTTATCTATTGTATGAATATCATATATTATATTTTTGGTTATTTTGATTTGTTTGAATATATTTAGTTATTTTTTGAATAAATTTAGATGAATATAATCAAATAGAACGATATGTGAATTATTTTTAGTTATTTTTAGGTTCTAAATTTAGCATTCGAATAGACCGAAACCATGATTATACCAAACCAAAATATAAAAATAATTAACTAGATTTTTTAATCTTATAATCCGTAAAAAATTAAAATCAAAACTAACCAATATAAACCAAATCGAATAAATTCATTAGAAAATACAAATATAAACAAACATCAAACAAGAAGATGGGTTTTTACATTTACGCCCATTAAATATATATACGGAAACCCCTAAACCTCCTTATTATGGACTATGGAGACATTATTCAATAAATATAAAATTTTGGGGCCAGTTTAACAAACAAACTTTTCCAATTTTGCAAAGAGGTTGACATATTCGTTTATGATCTGCAGTTTCATGTATCGCAGTTGTGAAAATTTGTGGTTTATTTACGCGATCCGCACTTAATCAAATCGGTCAAATGTTGTATTATATATTGTAATTTTTTTACCGATGATTAAAATAACGGTGTGATTAAAAATTTGCGATCAATTGCAACCACAATCATCGGTGGTAAATAAACAAATAATGTCTAACGTAGCAGTAATGTTAACCGCAATTGTAATTGTATTTTTAATCGTAGCCACAACCATCAACAACATACAAACAAACATGATTATTATATAGAGAGTAAACGATGAAGGTGGTCATAACTTTTTCTCATAAAATTTGGCGGAAATAAGAATCCAAACTCTGCAAAAAACTCAAAAATAAATCGATTTGAAAATTATCAAAATTAAACTAAAATATATATAGATAAAATTTGATTCCGTTTAAATTTAAAATATCTAAAAATATCCAAACTAGGCCTGGGTTTTCGGCACAAACCGAAAAATCCAAACCGGCCGAACCGAGAATTTCGGTTTTCGGTTTTACTTTAAATATATACAGTAAACCAATCGGCTAAATAATAAATTTTATTTGGTTTACAGTTTGGTTCGGTTCGAGAATAGAAAACCGACCGGTTTTTATGAACCGAAAATTACACTCCTATATAATTCAAAAACCCTAGTTTGCAAGTTTTTTTGGTATTGAGATCGATTTTCTTCCCCTGCAACTTTCTTCTTCTCCTACGACTTTCTTCTCCCTGCGGTTTTCTTGTCTCTTCTTCTTCTTATTCTTCTTCTTCTTCTTCTCTCCCGGTTCTTCTCTTCTCTTCTTTTCTTTTGTTTCTTTGGCGTTAATTTCTGGAATTTATTCTCTGCTTTGCGGGTTTGCAAACCCTAATTTCTTGAACACTTCTTCCTATCTTCGGTTTTCTTCTCTTCTTTTTTGCTCCCGTGACTTCTCTTTGCTTAAACTTAGATTTTCCCAAATCTAGTCCTTGTATTTGCAAACCCTAATTTCTGGATCGGCCATTATTGTCTTTGGAGAAAGCTAAGGTATAGAATATTACAAAATTAGTTGAATGATATTTTTTGTTTTTCTTGCCCTGTTTTCGTTTGTTGTTCTTTTGCCAGGGTAAACTTATCTCATGATTTCTAATATTTACTGGTTTCTCGGTTGGTATATGCAAGTATTCAGTTTGTTATTTGTATGTAAAATCAGGTTTTGTTATACGGAGTTTGTTATTTCTTTGTAAAAATAGGCTTTCTTTTATGCAGGAACTGGACAGAAATAAACCGAGCAAGATTTTTGTTTGATTACCCTAAGATAATTCTATGTACCGAATTGAACCGAATTGGACCGATTGAACCGAATTAGACCGATTGAACCGAATTAGTCTGAATTAGCCCGAAAAACCGAATTAAACCGAAAAATTAAACCGATTAAGTCTAATTTTAAGTGATTAAATCGAAATTTATTTATAATTCGGTTTAATTCGGAATGGTTTTATATGGTAAAAACCGAACCGATTAAACCGACGAAAAAACCGAACCGAACCGAAATTTTTTTTTTTTCGGTCGCTTTTCTCCTAAACCGAATTAACCGAAATCCGAAAAAACCGATCCGATTAACCCGAAAAAACCGAAAACCCAGACCTAACTCGAACTATCCAAAAATTTAACCAAAATCATATACAAAATATCATAAACGTGACTGAGAATCTGTCACAATTGCAAAGCACAAATTCAAAACAATTAAATAGGAGAATAATACATGTATTTAAAATTGCATAAATAATAAAATTGAAAAAAAACAAACATATTTGTATCGAATACATAAGTCACAAACTCATAGAAAGTGACAAACAACATTCTTCTTGTCCTTAAATTTCATTGAATTCACAATTACAATCATCCATAAAGAAAATCAAAAGGAATTAAAAGCATAAGACAAGTAACAATAAGCAAAGTATAAAACAAAAAAAATTACCGAATCCTTAGACTTAAAAGTGAGTAAGTCTATAAATGAAACCAAAAACCAGAACCTAAAACCAAAAATCGTGCATATCTCAAAAGAGAATTAGATCTAAGATTATAATTTATTTTTTAGTTTATCAATTTCTTTAAGAAATGGTACACTAAAGATAGCCTCGTAATGGATAGGGATGCTAAAAAGCCTAAGCATTTAGTATCTATCCGCCCCTCCAACCATAAATTATTGTATATAATTTTCTTGGACTAATTTAGTATGAGGTTGTACGAGTCAAAGAAGAATTGACCATGTTATATTTTGTTTCCTTTTTACTTAACTTTTAAAGAAGTATTTTTGTGTTAAAATTGAAAAATAATATATTTTTGATAAAACTGCAAAATTGCAGAATAATGTTTTCCAAAATAAAAAATAACATTTTTTCTTCAAAACTGAAAAATAATATTTTTTTTAAAAAAACTGAAAATAATATTTTCTGGCTGAAATTAGAGAATAACGTCTTTTTACCAAAACTGTAAAATAATGTTTTCTCCAAAATTCCAAAATAATATTTTCTCACTAAAACCATAAAATACTATTTTTTGCCACAACTTCAAAATAACATTTAAGTTTTGAATAATATTTTAAAATAATATATTTTTAAATGTTTGTTCCAAATTTAGTATTGTAAAATTAAAAATTTTAAAATAACATAAAATTTTTTTTTAAATATATTTTTCATAAATAATTACAAATATAATTAAAAGATAATATTTGGATTTTTTTAATTTTTCTATATTTAAAAATTAAGATACTTTACTATTAAATTTATGATATTTATATAAATTTAAATGATTAATATTATATTTAGAATTACAATTTTTAAATGTTGCTATTTTAAACAATTTTCCTTAAAAAAACTTATTGACATACCTAGTAATGAAGCGTCATAAGATTATAAGCCATAATTACTTTTGAAATACCATATAGGAGAATTGACGTCATCCAGAGAAGAAAGCATATCTAAGCATACTAAATGACATCAAGAAGACGACAATTTCACATTTCACATGTAAGTCACATTTTTATAAAGTAATTAATAAAATGTTTTATCTGATCATTTAAATGATAAGCCTACTTTTCAAAAAATTGGAACTTAATTTGATAAATCTTCATCGTTGGTGAGTAGATAACCTGACGTCACACGTAGAATATGTTGTCATCAAATAATATTTCAAAGGCTGGTTTTTGTGATTAGATTACTATTTTGGAGGATTTTTTTTCAAAATCTTAAAGCTAAACTAAGATAAATTTACTTAATTACCATTTCATGATGTGCATAGTATGCTATTACATAACTAAATAAATCGATATTTTGAAAGAAATCATTCTTATTACAATAATTCTACTATACACAATACAAATATAAAACAACTAAATTTAAACATTAAATTAGCCTGTAAATTAAAAATATTAAAAAGACAACTATATCATACTTGTGATAAACAAATATTTTTTTTAGATTTGTGCTGCTATATATATTTTTAAACTGTATCTTGTAGTTAAAAATCTTGCCTTATGGTAATTTGAACTTTCAAAGATTAAAATTCGCTGAAATTTTTTATATATCAGATAATCACATATATATATTATTATTATCACTGATATAGAAAAGGAAATATTCAATAAATAATATTGGTTACATATGATTTTCAATATATAGAACAATATGTGTGGCTCCAAGACCGAAATATTTATCATAATTTTATAACTTAAGTTTGCATTTAAATTTTATTTGGTACCAACATGAGAATCTTTTTACTTGATACCATTATTACGAGAAACGTCGCCGTTTTCTTCCGCGCCCTTCACTGTCTCATCTTTCTCCTTCTTTTCTTCTTCCTCTGCCTTCTTCTTCTTCTCTGCTTCCTCTGCTTTTTTCTTCTTCTTCTCTTCCTTCTCTTCTTTCTTCTTCTCTTCTTCCTCAGCCAATATCTTCGCCTTCTCCTTCTCTTCCTTCAAAGTCTTGACCAAACGCTCGATGCAAATATCTGCATCTTCTTCATCAGATTTCGGCATCAAAGTCTCTGCAACATCCGCAGGGGACATATCGGTTTCTCCGAGCAATATTTCGACTTCTCCATACAAATTATGTGAGTTGAGCTCCAAGTAGTTCTTTGCCAGCACCTTGAATGCTTCAAACTTGCAATAAGACATCTCAATGTGGTTATCCATTCTTCCTCTACGTATCAATGCCGGATCAAGCTTATCAACAAAATTGGTGGTAAACATAATAATTTTCTCATCACTACAAGCTGACCATAACCCATCAATGGAGTTTAACAGTCCCGACAATGTCACTTTACTCTGTTTTTCAGCTTCCTTAATCTCCTTCTTAGCTTCCTTCTTGTCTTCCTCTTCATCATCTTCCTCCTTTTTCTTCTTTCTCTGCCCGGTAAGATCAAGCGAGCAGTCAATATCTTCAATTACAATAATAGACTTACTTTTTGTTTCAAGCAACAACTTCTTCAACTCTGAGTTATCTTTCACGGTTGTTAGCTCAAGATCATAGACATCGTAGTCCAAGAAATTCGCTATTGCAGAGATCATTGTCGATTTCCCTGTCCCTGGTGGTCCATACAAGAGATAACCTCTCTTCCACGGCTTCCCAACTTTGTTGTAATAATCTTTCCCTTTGCTAAACCTTATCAAATCCTTCTTAATTTTTTCTTTCTTGTTTGGATCCATAGCCAAAGTATCGAATGTCGCTGGATGATGAAAAGGAACATTGCTCCACTTTCCTGATCTCCATGGATACCATTCTTGACTTGAGTTATTAGTGAAAAGCTTCCTCTCTCTGTTTCTCAACCCAATCTCTCTCCCTTGTCTTAAAACATGATCAACATAAGTCCTTGTGATCATATCTCTGTCCCTCCTATGGAAAGTAAGCGTAAAGTACCTTCTCTCATCCGAGCCTCTTCGACTAGAATTATCCTTAGGCGGTGTCACTTTCACATTCGAAAACCACTTCACCTTCACGCCTTCGAAAACGTCTTCAACTTCTTCGTGATCATCCATACTATACACCACCGATCTGCTGTTTTTCGTTTCATCGGCCATTAACCGCTGCGCATTAGCCACGGAATTGGTCGATAAATAGTTGCGTATCGCGTCGTAATTCTCGCTTCTCTTGAGACCTTCTTCTGTATACTCTGTGAATTTGATGTGAACGTAAAAAGACATCCATCCAAACATCTTGTAAGTGTGTTTCTGCACGTACACTTGGAGATGGTAAGGGACGTATTGCTTGTACAACGCCCAAAAGAACATAAGGCTCGTAACCGTTGTACCAGTTAAACCCCATATTGCTCCGGTTTCAAGCATCCTTTCTGTGTCGCTTGCTTGTAACGAAACTAGATGCTTGGGTTACACGGTACTATTTATGTGTGTTTGTGTCTTGAACCTATAATATTTAAGTGTGCTCTGTTCTGGTTTCATTGCTCCATTGCCTCTGTATTTATCTTATTTTCAGAGGAAGATGCCACGAAACCTCTGATTCATAAATCATATAATGTTTAATATTATTATGATGTGGAATTTCTTACGGTCAATTGAAAAGTCTTACGATTATTTTGTTTTGTAGTTAGCTTTAATAACCTTTTAGGTATATGACAATAATAAATAATGTCACTAGGCTTTGTCGTTTACGTTCTTAGAATTTAAGATTGGGTGATGTACATCAGTGTGTGGAAATTTTGTCTACATAGCAAGCGAGGAGCCACTTAAATATTTTTCAGAGTAAAAAATACTCATTCTGTCTTTATAAAGCTCTAGTAACAAAAAGTTAATTATATAAATGCCAATTACATACCTATAAAAAAAATTATTTATCATGGTTATATCTTTCAAAAAAATATTAGCTATCATGTATTCTTCGTATTTTTGACGTCATGGCAATTTTTTTTTATTTAGGTCAGGTTCGTTTGTCAGTCGCATGTTCTTGCGGTAGCGGTAATGGCATATTGTTGTTCGTTTAGTTGCCGCAGATATCTGTGGCAGACACAGAGGTGAGACGCTGCATCATGCGTCACAATTTTTTCGATCGCTGATTAAAACTGCGGTGCGACTAAAAATCTGCGATCAATCGCAACCACAACCGCAACTACCGGCGGCAGACAAACGAACAACATCCGTCGCATACGCATCCGCATGATTAACCACAGCCGCAGCCGCCTGCGGCGACCAAACGAACAACACTTTAATTCAAATTTTTATCATATTTAATATTTTTTAGAATCTCATAAAATTATTTTTATTTGTTAACTTTATCCTAATTTTATGAAATAAAAATGAAACTTCTACCGCTTCCAAAAATGCATGATGTTCTTATTGTAACATTGTGCGATGAAATCTAATTAATTTTGTCATTTTTCATTATGTATTAGTAAAAATTTCGTAAGCAAATGTTTCTCTTTTAAATTTATATGATACTTATTTACAATTAAATATTATGATATATATATATATATATATATATATATATATATATATGGTAACATGTAAACTCTGTCTTCTCTCTCAAACTTATAATCATATTTAGAATAAATCAAATTCAAATACTTGTTTGATGATCAAATTACTGTTAAAGTTTAGTAACACCTACATACATTATTTATTATATCATATAATATACGTATATTTTAAAGTATATATACAAATTCGATTTTTATGTCCAATTTTAATATGTCAAATTTAAAGGTCAATAAAGTATTTATAATATTATTTTTAACATTAATAATTTCAATATTATTTTTCACAACTAAAATTTCATTTTTTATAATATTCAAATTGCCACGTTAATAATTATTTTTCCTTAAGTAATTTTTGTGCTCTGAGAATGTTAGTTAAATTTATGTTTGAAGTGCTTGAATGAAATAAAACTTTTGAATAGACTTTAGTGAAAGGTTGTTTTCTTTTATAGAGATTGTAGATACAAATATAATATTTTGCTTGATATTTTTAATTGAACTGATACAAAAAATATAGATTTATTTAAAATTTTTGTCCTCATAATTTATATATATATATATATATTGAAGATTTTGTATCGTTATTTATTAATCTACCATAAAATAAATTTAATAATAACAATAATCGTCCTAAATTTAAAAAGCCATTTTCCAAGAAACATATACACACAATAACATAAACTACAAAACATGAGCAAATTTGTTTTCTTAGTTTACTTATGTCTGTCGTTTTCTTTACTAAGTCTTTGTAGTGGAAAAAGTTATATTTCATGTACAAAAATATAAAACTTTTAAAACTTAGATATCTGATGATGTAATGTTTTTAAAAAAATTTAAAAGCTTAAACTTATTATGAACCATGTCTTGATATTACTATAGTTTATTATTTGTTTTCTCTTGTCATAGTTCATAATGTTTAATTCTTCAATTATACTTTCTAGATTTGGAATTCAGTATCGAGTCGGATATATATTTAAGAAATAATATATTACATCGTTCAAATTTAAATTTGCTCTTTAAGAAAGTTATTATCATTCAAAATGCTTTTACTCTCACCACTACACATTCTTTTTGGCTTCTACTGTGAATTGATGTGGCGTCCATATGTTTTCTTTAGGATTCTTATGTTTTCTTTAGGATTCTTGTTTCCTAAGTCCTTTAAGAAGTTGACCAGCGTAGTCAATAATTTTCGGTGGGTCTCGGCTAATTCTGAGATGGATATTTACTGACTTTTATGGGAGACATTATGTCTTTTCAAAGGAGAGAGTGGTATCGACTTCAAAAATTTTGAATTCTTTAATAAAGCCCTTTTGTTGAAATAAATATGGCGTTTGGAGAGATTTTATGTCATTAGTAGTTCGAGCGCTGAAAGAATGCTATTTCAAGAATTTTCATGTCTTCCAGATGAATAAACCATATTAAACAGGATGGAAAATCATCTGATCTACTATATACCTAATAAGAAAAGGAACAAAAAAATTATGGAGAATTCATTTCAAAATAACATATTGACTGATCCATGTATTCTTGACATATTACCAAAAGGCTCACAAAATATTAATCAATCTCGATACCCTAACTTCAGGATAACTGATCTTATTTGCCCAAAAAACAGTCGTTGGAAAATCCAAGAACTAATGAGGTTTTATAATCTAGACGATGTAAGGCTAATAACCTCTATCACCCCAAATACTCATATGCAATAGAGCAAACTATGCTGTCATTTCACAAAAGAAGTAGAATATACAGTTAAATCGGGTTACAAGACATTGCAGAAATGGAGATCTTTAAATGTGGAGTTCATACGCCAGCGACCGTCGCTTCTTCCGCTAAAACAAGCTATTTGGAAAATACAAATTCCAAGGAAAATTCAGCATTTCCTATGGCAATCTCTTTCGGAAGTGATAGCTACCTACGAGCACTTACACTATCGTCACATTCGCAGTGAGTCCTCCTGTGAGAAGTGGTTATGATACAGAATGTATCAACCACACCCTATTGTTTTGCCCACCGGCTCGCCAAACATGGCGCTATCTCGTATCTCCTCAGCACCCTCCAACTTTCCGCTTAACAGACTATTTGGAAACATGGATTACCTCCTATGGCGGATATCGGATGGACCCCAGGAAGATTTTGATTCTAGGATCTTCCCATAGATCCTTTGGTTCATTTAGAAAGCAAGGAATGACAAGGTGTATAACAACATACACCGTACCGCCATAGATATCCTAGAAAAGGCTTACAGGAAAAGTGAACTCTGGTATTTATCCACAATCTAAAAAACAAGGACAAAGCTAAGGCAGTGGAGGCTCCAATACCCGACCACCTTAATAATGACTTTTCTCCATTTGCCTGTTTTATTGACGGCTCATAGAAGAAGCAGGAACCCACATTAGGAATTGGGTGGATTCTCAATCTCAAGGATGGACACAAGCGATCGATTAGGCATGAGGGGTATATACTTCATATGAAGTTCCTAAGCTTTCGCTGGACGATGATGAGTCTGCACAAGATGCAGAGATATTGTGGAAGATTTTATACGGATTCTACGGATTTAATCCAACTAATTCAAAATCCAAATGAATGACGAGCTTTCACAACAGAGATAGAGGAATTTAAGGTAATCCGACAACATTATCCAGACTTTTTTATTACCTACCAAACAAAGGAAAACAACATACAAGCGGACAAACTTTCAAAAGAAGCGCGAAAAAGAAACTCTATCTTCTCTTATATAAGTAATTCAATACCACACTAGTTTGAAAATACATCAAGTATCTTCTGACCGGTGGACGATTGGTAATGCTTATTCCAAAGTGACAAAAAAATACATATTAATGTAGAGAAAAATGATGGTGGAGAAAAAACACATTCCAAATTATGAGTTATATTATACAACAATAATATATTTTTAAATTTTTTCCAATCTAATATAGTAAAAATAAAATTTTAAAAATATAACAAATTATTGTTTAAAACTAATTATTTGTTTTAAATAATTACAAATAAAACTAAAAATTATGTTTTGGATTGTTTATTCAAAATTATACAAAATATATTTGGAATAAAAAACTAAAAAAATACTAATTTGGATAATTGCTCTTCCAACATTTCAATGTGTAATTTTCTTCTCTCTAATTATTTTTGTGTCCTTTTCTTATAAAGCTATTGGGTAAGTGATAAAAATAGCCTCTTAATTTTTGTTTCAAATATATAATTATTAGTTTAAATTTTTAAAAGTAATATAAATTTAATATTAAAATAATTTAAAACTTTTTTTTAATAAAATATTAAATTTTAAATTGAAAAAACTCAAATCTAATATTTTAATTTGATTTCTAATTTATTTATGATATATATATATATTCACAAAATAATTTACTAGTTTTGGTATTTTAAATTTAAAACAAAAATTTTTAAATATATTATTTTAAAATATTACTGAAAAATATCGTCATTAGAAAGATTCCAAATGATGTCACATGGACATACGTAGAGAAAAAAACTAGAGTCAATTAACTGAATATACAAGAACTTTTGAAAAATTAGCGATCAATATATGAGATTCAAACAATTGATTTTTTTTGTAGCGCAAGATAGGCAAATTTCTGAAAAACTCCTCAGCAAAATCGACAGAGTCTGACATCAACAGTGACCTACTCTAAACATAAATCACTGTTCAAGATTACGTGTATTTTCCCATATACATCCGCCGGATTAACAACTACAAGAAAACTGCCAAAATGCCACTGCATTTTGCGACCATATTTGCCACGATTTTGCGACCAATTTATTACTACGGAGATGTAGTCGCAAAGTGGTCGCAAAAGTGTGATTAAAATCTGTAGTCAAATATTAGTCGCAATATGCAACCATTAAGAGATTGAACTACAAATATTTTGCGACTAGGGTATGCAGTCGCTAATCATTCGCAAAATAGTGACTGATTAGCGACTACATGTGAAAAAACCACATGTTAGTCGCATATTGGTCGATAAATATGCGACCAATTTGCGACTACATTTGGAGTGGCTCTTCAGTCACAAAGTGGTGGCAAAGTGCCAACATAAAAAAGATGTGTGTGTTAGATATACCGACATTTAAGCGACTACAGTGTTGTAGTCGCAAAGTAGTGGCAAAACAGTGGCAAAGTAGTGGCAAAGTAATGGTAAAATGTTGTATATATATATATATATCCCATCCCATTATTTCATTTGTAGAATCGAAGGAAACAAAATTTCAAACATGTGGGAAAATTATAATAATTCGAGAGATTGGATGTACAAAATGATTGATAATCAAACAAGAAATATATCGGCGGAATTTGCACAAGGCATATAGCAGTTCATGAATTTTACAAGTAATCAACCAATATGCCAAAGTAGCGGAGGTAAGTTTTTCTGTACTTGTATTAATTACAAAAACGATAAATTTATTACAGGATGGAAAATATGGGGTAATTTATATAATCGAGGATTTATGCCAAATTATTATATTTGGTATAAAAATGGAGAAGAGCTGAATGTTCAGTTAGAGACGAGTAGTCGGGGTGATGTCCAAAGAAATCAGGGAGGTATGCGTGGTAGTACTAGTGATGAAACAGTTGGTACATCCGGTAATAGATATGTTAAAATGGTGACAGATGCATTTCGTGAGACAACGACTGACGAACAGTACTATAATCAGAACAAAAAAGAATATAATAATGAAGAAGAACCTAATGAAGAAGTACAATTTTTTTACAACATGTTAGAATTTGCGAAAAATCTATTATTTGATGGTTGTCATGAAGGACACTAACAATTATATTTAGTTGCTTCGTTCATGAACATTAAGTCTGATTTTAATCTACCAGAAAAATGCATGGATTCTTACTATGGACGATAAGCGATTTTCCCGTTTATGAAATGTTGTCAGGATGGACAACACATGGTAGACTGGCTTGTCCAATTTGTATGGATGATACGAAAGCATTTCAATTACCAAATGGTAGAAAGACGTGTTGGTTTGATTGTCACAGAAGGTTTCCTCCTAACGGTCACCCGTTACGTAAAAATAAAACAAATTTTTTAAAGGGGAATCACGGTTTGAATGACTATCCTCCACAATCATTGACATGCGAACAAGTTTTATACGAGCGAATAAAAACTGTGAATCCTTTAAGAACATCTAACTGCGGAGAAAATGGTCATGAAAGTAAAAAAAACGGTTATGACAGCTGGCATAATTGGCACAAAGAAAACATATTTTGGAATTTGCCGTACTGGACGAATCTTAACATTCGACATAATCTTGATGTGATGCATGTAGAGAAGAATTTCTTCGATAACATCATTAATAATGTTATGAATGTGAAAGAGAAATCAAAAGATACAATTAAGTCAAATTTGGATATTGCAAAATTTTGCTTTCGAAAAGAGTTGCACATGGATAGTCGGGGTAATGCTCAATTTCCTATATTTTGATTGACACAAAAACCGAAAGAACGATTATTGGAATGTATCAAAAATGATATCAAATTTTTGGATGGCTACACGGCAGATTTAACAAATGGTGTGGATATGGATGGACTGAAGTTCTCGGGCATAAAAAGCTATGACTGCCATATTTTTATGGAAATGCTTGTGCATTTTATATTTGCAGAATTTTTACCACATAACGTTCATCTACCATTATCAGATATATATACTAATAAATATATTTTATATTTAAAGTGTAAATTAATAATAATTGCATGTACTAATTAATTGTAGATGGTAATATATATAGGGATTGGAGGATTTTTCCGTGATCTATGCTCTTGATCATTACAACAAAGCCGTATCCGAATTCTGAAGGAAAACATAGTCATAATTTTGTGCAATTTGGAAAGATGTTTCCACATTCATTTTTCGACGTCATGGAACATTTTTCTGTACATCTACCATACAAAGCTGAACTGGATGGACCTGCAATATAGGTGGATGTATCCATTTGAAAGGTTTTTTAAAAAACTGAAAAGCAAGACGAAGAACAAACGATATGCTGCAGAGTCGATTGTTGAATCATATGTGAATGATGAGATATCTTACTTCTCGTAACATTACTTTGTTGCCCAAATACGCACGAAAAACAGGTACCATAAATTGTTATGTTTATTAATTTATTATTTTATGATGAATGGCAAATTTTCGTGTTGAATATAACGTGTAATAATATATATATAAAGGTGTACAAGATTCGATGATGGTGACATCCATGTATATCTAGATCCCGGAGTATCAGATATATTTACGCACATGGGTCGTCTAAGTGGTAAATGTAAAAAAATATGGCTCTCCGAAAAAAATATAAATATGCACATGTATATGTTTTGCGGAATTGTGAATATTTTCGGCCACTAGAGAGGTATCAAACAATATATATTAGTTTTTCATATTTACTTTTGTACGTAACATTCGATGTATGTTTTCATTTCGGAAGATGATATTTCATCGAAAATAGAGGAAAAGTTTCACATATAGGTTCGATATTATGTATGTTTAATTAATTGACATGTATATTATATTAAATTTATTAATTTTAAAATACCAACTTATTATATATATATGATCATATGTCAATGCATGCACTTCCACATATCCACGCGTTTTTCCGATATGGACTAAAAAATTAGTTCAAGGGCCGATGAATAAAGCGTCAACTTGGCCGATCTATTTTACAAGAGATTATATGTTCCACACGAAGAAAAATGGACATAAGAGAAAGACATGTAACTACGACATTTGTGCCAAAAGAGACAATTACTCAGATGCATCTAATGAAGTTGATTTCTACGGGATTTTAATAGATATCATTCAAATTGAGTATGTCGGCCTCCTAAATTTGAAAATCACGCTTTTTAAATGTGAGTGGTACGATACTGTGCTTACGAAAGCTACTCGGAAGTCGGAAAATGGCGCCGTTGATTTCTTATCATCGGAGAAATACTACAAATACGAACCATTTATTTTAGGTACCTACGTAAATAATTAACTATAATTGATTTTGTTAAAACTATATAACTAATTTATATTTCATTAATTATGATGTGGTGGCTGATTTGCCACTTCATTGGGAATGTGGTGGCAAATCAGTCATAATTATTACTTGTGGTCGCAAATCAGTGACAAATTTACCACTGATTTACGACCACATGATCAAAATTTGAAATGCAGTCACAAATCAATCGCAAAATAGCGATTGATTTGCGAACACATAGGGTAAATTCACATTTTCCATTAATATTTTCCATATTTCCAACTTTTATTTGCATTTTTTGGTAAGTAATAACCATTATAAATGATCACATATATATAAAATCATATTTGGGAAATTTTAAATTTTAGAGAACTTGAAATGTATATAAGAGATATAATGTTAATGAAATGTGTTAAGTGATTTATGTAAATGATTTGTAAATTTGGTAAATGTTGTTGCTTTTTTAATAATTGAAATTTGTACAACTTATAATAAAGTTATCAATCTTATATAATTCAATTTATTCACCAAAATCAAAAAATTTATGGTTTACGGTATTATTTGTGACTGATTTGCCACTAATTTGCCACTGCATTAAGAATGTGATGAAAATTCATTCACAATTATTACTTGTGATCGTAAATCAGTGTCAAATTTGCCAATGATTGCAACCACAAGATCAAAATTTGATATGCAGTCACAAATCAATCGTAAAATAGCAACTGATTTGCGATCACATATGGTAAATTTATATTTTTCCTAAGTGTTTTCCACATTTACAATTTCTATTTGTATTTTTAGGTAAGTACTAACCATTATAAGTGATCACATATATACAAAAGCATTTTTGAATTCATTTAAATTTTATATCACATTTGAAATGTATATAAGATGTATAAGATTAAAGAAATGTGTTAATTGTTTTAGGTAAATGATTTGTAAATTTGGTAAATATTATTGTTTTGTTAGTAATTGAAATTTGTACAACTTATAATCAAGTTATCAATCTTAAATAGTTCAATTTATTGACCAAAATTAAAAAATTTTAGACTTTAGGACATTATTTATAACTGATTTGCCACCACTTTGCCACTGCATTTAGAATGTGGTGACAAATGAGTTACAATTATTACTCGTGGTTGCAAATCAATGACAAATTTGCCAATGATTTACGATCACAAGTTTTTTTCGAATAAATTAACTTGTGGTCGCAAATCAGTGGCAAATTTGCTACTAATTTGCGACCACATGTTTTTTTCAAATAAATTAACCGTGGTCACAAATCAATCGCAAATTTGCCACTGATTTGCGACCACACCATTAATTTCGAATTTTACCACTGATTTGCGACCACATACGTGGTCACAAAAAAATTCTATTAATACATGAGGGTTTTTCCTCATTTTTTACATTTCAAACATTTTTACTTTCTAAAATCTCTCTAAACCTCTTCCAATCCAAAAAAACACGAACACACAAATGACAAGTAGCGATAGGTCGATGAAAGGTCGTGGAAAACGATTTATCCCATCGTCTTCGGGCTGTGGTAGCTCTTCGGCCTCCTCGAACCCCTCATCCGTCGCTAATAAAGCGGCATCCCGCCTCCCTCCACAATATACTTTTACCCCTCATTACGTTCCTGAAACTCAACCTCCCCCACGGTTTCAAGAATCGGACGAACATGACTAGGAAGATATTCCCGAATGCAAAACAGGAACGGAAACAAACTATCACTTTTGATAGTTTGTTACAAAGTGCGGGGTGGGACCGATATCTAACAGTGTTGTCTCCAGTGTCGACACCAAATACAACTTGATAAGTAAACAATTTTACTTTTTAATTTATTATTTATAACTAGTTATTACAAATTTATTAATATTAATATGAAATTTAATTTTTTTATATAATAAAAATATTAGGAGACCGCGACAAAAGTGTTATTATCCGTCAAATTTCAAAGATTTTAAAAAATAAATTTGATGGCCCCTACTATAGTTGCACGGTCGTAGCTGCTGAAAGGCAAGAAAAATATTTCATCGAATTTGCGGTAAGTAAATTTTTTTTTATTTTTTAAATTTTATTTATGAATATTATATTATTTAATTCAAAACAATTGTGCAGTTGGGATCCTATAATCACCCCTGTGGTACGAAATGAGTTCGATATCGTCTGCATAAGACGAAAGAAAGGGATGGTGATCACGGTTCATACAACCAGCAAACGTCTCCGATGGATTTCCCCGAGTCTGTTCAAAATTATGACAAACTTTTGTGGAACAGAATCGTCTAACGAGAGGAATAGCAAATCCTCTAATAACCTCAATTCTTATCGGGACGGTTTTGGCTCGCACAAGCATTTGTTGGGCCAAAAACTCTACATATTTAAATTTAATTAAAATTTTTATTACTATTTAATTAAAATTTATTTCAATATATGTTTAGCAAAATAATTTGGGACGATCTGTCTCAATAGCTGAGATCTTTATAAACACTCACACTAGATCGCATGGTTTGTATGTAGATTTGAAATCAAAACAAATCTGTGAAGTATACGAACGTAACATCCAAGAGAAGATGGCGATCGTGGAGTTCGATACAACAGAAACGTCTTACGTTACTTCCCATCCAATTGAGCTCACTCCAGAAGAGAAGAATGAGATCTTGATTCAGGTAATAATTTTTTATTGTTTTATTTTTTTATTTACATTAAATTATTTATATTTATTCTAATTATTTGATTTAATATTTTATTTTTATTTTAATTATTTTGTAGTCTTCCGTTGCGGATGACCGAGACCGTCTTTATGGACTCGGTAGTCTGAACCGCATGCACAGGTCGGGTAGGCGTAGTGGGTTGTAATCCACTATCGCCGACTATGTTGCGTTTCAGTACCAACTTCTAGACACGCAACGCAAAATCGAAAAATAAAACACAATCAATGTGCGTAACGAAAAACAAAACACGCTTATTGTACAACAAAACGCGCAGATTATGGAAGCAAATCGGAACATGCAAGAAGAGTATAAAGAAAACCAAAAGAAAATCTGGAGCTTGAAGATACTCATCGGGTATTTTCAACGGACGGATCTCGCATTCGCCTATTTTATGCGGGATAACGATTGCCCATGTGAATCGTCGAGGGCTCCAACCCCATTCTCGCCTTCAGGTTTTTAATTCCCGCCACCGGAGAATTAGTTTTATTGTTTTTTTTGTAAATTGAATTTTAATTAATAAAATTTATATTTTAAATTTTTAATGTTTAATTTCTTTTTATTTTATAGAATAATTAATTAATAATTTAATTATTATTTACTTATAATAATATTATAAATTATAAAATAATTAATTTAATTAAAATATTTAATATTTAATATTTTATTTATTATTAATTAATAAATAATATTAATAATAATTATTTTTTTAAAAATAGTAATTAATTAAAATATTTTAAAATTAAAATTAAAAATTATTATTTTTTAATAATAATTTTTAATTTTAATTTCAAAATATTTTAATTAATTATTATTTTTAAAAATCTAATTCAATCGTAGTCGTAAATGAGTACCAAATCAGTCTCAATTTTTGGGACCGATTTGGAACTATATAATTTTTTTTGAATATTTTATAATCATTACCAAATCAGTCGCAAATCACACTGCAGTGGTTTGTGTAGTCGCAAATCAGTCATAATGTTTAGTGACTGATTCGTGACTAAGTATAATATGTAGTCGCAAATCAGTCAATAAAGTTTGTGACTGATTTGCGACCACATGAACTACTGTAGTCGTAAATTAATCACTAAATTTTGTGTCTGATTTGCGATTACATGAACCACTGTAGTGACTGATTTGTGACTATGGGTTTTGCAACCACATACGTAATCGCAAAGTAGTGGCAAAATTTGTTACTGAATAGCAGTTGCAAAGTATTCACAAACGTAGTTACCGATGATTGGTCGTAAATCAGTCGCAAATTATACCATTATTACCGTGGTCGCAAATCAGTCGCAATATATTTGCGACTAAGAATTTGCGAGTAAACTGCATGGTCGCAAATTTGTTGTTTTATTGTATTGAACATTTAATGTTCAGATTTTTTACAAGATTTCGTCTGGCCATATAATGTATACATATATATATTATTTGTAAAGTTAACCACGTATATATATATATGCATTTAACGTCAGAAAAGTAAACAATAGATAAATGATCTAGAAGCACCGAAATTTACAGGGTTTGAAAGCAAAAAGAATAACTCCTCAATTGCAAAAGGGTGCACGAGATCTGACACCATCTACAATAACTCTAAATTCAAACCCGGCTACGTAAGAAATAGTAAATACATTTCGAATATTAGTGTATTTAAAATATACTATTAATGGTTTCATACTTCAATATTTGTATCATTTAAGATCGTAAAAAGAATATTTCGAAACAATGTTTTTCACATAATAAATAATCGATAACATAATTGTTATTCGTCTAATAACATTTTTATGTATTAAATACGTAAATTTTATTCAAATGAATTAGTAATAAATTGTATATCGTAGCTAAAAATTTTTGCCTTCCGAGTAATTTGAACTTTCAAAGATTAAAATTCGCTGAAATTTTTTATATATCAGATAATCACATATATATATATTATTATTATCACTGATATAGAAAAGGCAATATTCAATAAATAATATTGGTTACATATGATTTTCAATATATAGAACAATATGTGTGGCTCCAAGACCGAAATATTTATCATAATTTTATAACTTAAGTTTGCATTTAAATTTTATTTGGTACCAACATGAGAATCTTTTTACTTGATACCATTATTACGAGAAACGTCGCCGTTTTCTTCCGCGCCCTTCACTGTCTCATCTTTCTCCTTCTTTTCTTCTTCCTCTGCCTTCTTCTTCTTCTCTGCTTCCTCTGCATTTTTCTTCTTCTTCTCTTCCTTCTCTTCTTTCTTCTTCTCTTCTTCCTCAGCCAATATCTTCGCCTTCTCCTTCTCTTCCTTCAAAGTCTTGACCAAACGCTCGATGCAAATATCTGCATCTTCTTCATCAGATTTCGGCATCAAAGTCTCTGCAACATCCGCAGGGGACATATCGGTTTCTCCGAGCAATATTTCGACTTCTCCATACAAATTATGTGAGTTGAGCTCCAAGTAGTTCTTTGCCAGCACCTTGAATGCTTCAAACTTGCAATAAGACATCTCAATGTGGTTATCCATTCTTCCTCTACGTATCAATGCCGGATCAAGCTTATCAACAAAATTGGTGGTAAACATAATAATTTTCTCATCACTACAAGCTGACCATAACCCATCAATGGAGTTTAACAGTCCCGACAATGTCACTTTACTCTGTTTTTCAGCTTCCTTAATCTCCTTCTTAGCTTCCTTCTTGTCTTCCTCTTCATCATCTTCCTCCTTTTTCTTCTTTCTCTGCCCGGTAAGATCAAGCGAGCAGTCAATATCTTCAATTACAATAATAGACTTACTTTTTGTTTCAAGCAACAACTTCTTCAACTCTGAGTTATCTTTCACGGTTGTTAGCTCAAGATCGTAGACATCGTAGTCCAAGAAATTCGCTATTGCAGAGATCATTGTCGATTTCCCTGTCCCTGGTGGTCCATACAAGAGATAACCTCTCTTCCACGGCTTCCCAACTTTGTTGTAATAATCTTTCCCTTTGCTAAACCTTATCAAATCCTTCTTAATCTTTTCTTTCTTGTTTGGATCCATAGCCAAAGTATCGAATGTCGCTGGATGATGAAAAGGAACATTGCTCCACTTTCCTGATCTCCATGGATACCATTCTTGGCTTGAGTTATTAGTGAAAAGCTTCCTCTCTCTCTTTCTCAACCCAATCTCTTCCCCTTCTCTTGTAACATGATCAACATAAGTACTTGTGATCATATCTCTGTCCCTCGAATGGCAAGTAAGCGTAAAGTACCTTCTCTCATCCGAGCCTCTTCGACTAGAATTATCCATAGGCGGTGTCACTTTCACATTCAAAAACCACTTCACCTTCACGCCTTCGAAAACGTCTTCAACTTCTTCGTGATCGTCCATACTATACACCACCGATTTGCTGTTTTTCGTTTCATCGGCCACTAACCGCTGTGCATTAGCCAGGGACTTGGTCGATAGATAGTGGCGTATCGCGTCGAATTTCTCGCTTCTCTTGAGACCTTCTTCTGTATACTCTGCGAATTTGATGTGAACGTAAAAAGACATCCATCCAAAGATCTTGTAAGTGTGGTTCTGCAAGGACGCTTGGAGATGGTAAGGGACGAATTGCTTGTACAACGCCCAAAAGAACATAAGGGTCGTCACCGTTGTACCAGTTAAATTCCATATTGCTTCAAGCATCCTTTTTGTGTCGCTTGCTTATCACGAAACTAGATGCTTGGATTACACGGTACTGTTTATGTGTGTTAATAAGATAGATACACCAAAACTTTTCAAAAATTAGCGAAATGATCAACATTTTCAAAAAACTTAAATCACTATAGCGCGCAAGAGTAATTAACGTAAAAGTCCTTCGTAGTCGCCACCTCATCTCGACAACCGTTGACAAAAATAGTGCAAAAGCTGACGAAAGTAGGTTACTGTTCACCGTATGCGATATCTGAGAAGATTTCGCTGACAGTCGCATTTAATGAAGGATTTTTGATAGATTCGGAAATATATATCGGTGGTGTATGTATACGTTATGTGAGAAGTTACCGGAGTATATAAGGGTCTAACTACAGAAAAAAGCCATTGTTATCAGAGCTAAAGACGTTTAAAAGTTTCTAGGTTAGGAAGCAGGAAGAATATCGAGATCTACAATATTTTGCAAATCGGTAAGTGGTTGAAGGTAATATTTATGATCGGGTGATGGTTATTCTGAAGTTTCAGTTTCTCATAAATGTTGTTAATAAAGCATTTATGTCTCGATTGAATATTCCCTGCTCTATATTCCTAACAAGTTTTTTTGGCAGTTTGATTCCGTTTTGTATATTGAAAGTGACTATTTTTGCATGTTTGCAGAGAAATGTTGATGGTTTCAGGGGTAAGGTTAGACGGTTAATATTGTAATGTAGCGGCAAACTAATTTTTTGTTTGTTAATGAACTTGAATACAGTAATGGTTCGGCTTGTTAATCTCGTTCGCGGTATTTGGGAGAGGGGTGATGATGGTTGTTGGTGTTTTACTAGTGATACCGGATCCATAAACTACGGTCTAAAGCTACAAGAAAATGAGACGTACACTTCTCTGGTGGTTATGGTGAGACGACGTTATGAGGTAGTCAACCATACCCCAATAGTTTTGACATATAAAACTCCAGAGTGGTTACTAGTGTCTAGTGATGTCCAAAGTCCTCCAGTTGATATATCGAATGACGAAGATGTCAAGATTTTCATATCGGAAAGACTTCAGGCCGAAAAAATGACATTGTATCAAGTAGAGAACTACAAGTTCTTCAAACGAGGTAAAACTTTCGGTGTAGCGAAATCATTCGTGAATACAACCGCTTTACAGTGGTTGGAAAAAAATTTGGACGAGCAAACAATAGACTATCGAGGTAAGTAATCGTTTATTCGTTACCAAATATATTACCGGCTATGTATATAATTTCATGAAATGGTTGTTTTGTGGTTAGATTTGCTGTTAGGAGGAGTTATACATGCAAGGCAAAAGGTTTTGGAAGAGTTATACACACCAAATCAGATGGTCGTGATAACTAAGATCCATAATCTTTTAAGTGGAAAAGTCTCAGGGAATGATATCATACATCATGTGGCGGATAACAAATCCTCCTCTAGCTCATCAAGTGAATTTGAAAACATGGATGATATCCAAGCAGGGGGAAATGATGAAATCATTCGTTTGGATGAAGATGATAGTAACACATCAGAGGATATGGATATGGTAGTTCCCAGTATTGGCAATGAGTGTCAAATCGCTGAAAATCTGCATCCTTCTGGTAATTAATTTCATTAACTTGTACATTACTTCAAAATCGTAATCTGAAAAAACTTGTATACATTGAATTGAATATATATTTTTCTTGTAGATGAAGCTATTGGTATGATAAATAGTTCAAACATTGAACCCCATGCACTAATACCAATAACTACAATCGATAAGGGCAAAGAGAAAGTCTTTGCAGAATACTTCAATTTGGAAATAGTACAATCAAGCGAGCAAAACAACTTACCGATAGAAGACATCGAACCGGTGGATGATTCCACTTCTGAAGGTGTGTATCACGGAATAAATTATTTACGGTAACAAAATCGATATTTGGTACCTCACATAAAGTATGCTAAAACATATCTTAGCCGTTTATATTGAATGTTAACAGTTAAACAATTTATTTTATAAATGTAGAGAACATTGTTTAATAAGAGATTAAATCAACTAGATTTATTAAGTATATTATCTTTGTTGTACATTTCAGGTGATTATTTTCAAAACAATGAGGGTGATATCTATGTTGGAATGATATTCCACGATCAAGAAACATTCAAAGTGCATATAGCTTTATATGCACTCACCAAGAAATTCCATTACCGTACAACAAGATCTAACCCACACAGAATAACACTGAAATGTAATGGCCGAGGATGTCCATGGCATGTGTATGCCGCAAAAGTAGCTAGTTGTGGTTGGTTTCAAGTTAGAAAAGCAAGACTTGACCACGTGTGTACGATGGATGAACGAGGGAGATACCAACGACTAGCAATCACCTCAGTAATTGGCAGAATGCTGCGATCAAGGTTCAATGGCCGTAATGCAGGACCACGGCCAAACGAAGCCCAAGAAATTATGCGGAATGAACATGAATTACCTATATCATACTGGAAAGCATGGAGATATAGGGAATTTGCCTCGGAGCTCTCTAAAGGATCAAACCTGGAGTCTTATCGCCTACTACCATGTTATCTACAGAAGTTGGTGAATTCAAATCCAGGATCAATTGTCGGATTGGAAACGTCTTATGACGAGGGGTTTGGGCAGAGGTTTAAGTATCTCTTCTTTGAATTTGGAGCAAGCGTGGTTGGGTTCGCATACATGAGAAAAATAATAATAATTGACGGAACACATCTGAAGGATAATATGCTGGTTGTTTACTCACTACAAGTGCACAAGATGGCAGTTACCAAATCTACTCATTAGCTTTCAGAATATCGATGGAGAGAATGATAAGTCCTGGGAGTGGTTTTTCCAGAAGTTGTTGTTAGTGGTACCCGACGAGGAAGAAACAATGCTTGTATCAGATCGCCACAACTCAATCTACTCTGGTCTGAATAAGGTTAAAAATTATTAACTGCAATTTATTTTCTTATCATTACTATGTGTTGGTATCTACTATATATATAGTTTACATGCAATATGGCAACATATCGGAAACAACTGCCTATTTATTCGTATTATAGCTGAAAAATATATGTGTGCAGTTGTTATTAGAATATTAGTGTAATTTGCAAATTGTACTGCATTGCTGAATTGTTGGTAATTTTGTAGGTATATCGGAAAATCAAGCACTGCGCTTGTGTATTGCATCGGCAACGCAACATTCAGACAATATTTAAGAAGAAACATCTAGGATACCTTGTATCAAGGGCAGCACGGGCTTATAGTTTACCCGAATTTTACTCACACTTCAATGAAATCAAGGAAACCGATATTACATGTGCATGATACCTGATGGATATTGGACTAGAGCACTGGGTTAGGTCTCACTTCAATGGAATGCAATACAACATTATGATAAGCAATATCGCAGAATCTTTGAATGCACTTCTGAGTGAAGCACGTGGTTTCCCCATAATACCTCTAATTGAGTATATAAGGTCAACTCTTACAGGATGGTTCAGTAAGCGACAAGAAAAGTCATCATCCATAACCAGTCTGGTAACACTAAATTTTGAGGAAATACTTGGCAAGAATTTTGAGATATCAACGGGTTTCGAGATACATTGTGTCAACAAAAATGAATTTGAGATATGTACTAAACTCGGTGGTTCGTACCACGTGGACCTTTTGCAAAAAACTTGTTCTTGCTGTGAGTTTCAGATTCTGAAGATTCTATATCCTCATGCCGTTGCTGCTACTGTGCACGCAAAGATAAAGGTTGATACACTTGTGTGCAACGAGTTAACTTCTGGTTTTCTGAAAATGGACTATACCAATAGCGTGTATCCGGTGCCTGGTTTGGTTCACACACCAGGGGTGAATGACCCTCTGATGGAGATCAATTTGCTTCCCCTAGCAACAAGGAGACCACCTAGCAGACCCCGTAAGCAAAGGATATTCTCAAGAGGGGAATTTAAAGTAACTTTTATCCGATATTTTTAATATTAGCAGATACTATACTACATTGCATATATTGTTTGTGTTACCCATGAATCATTATACTTATTTGATACCTTAACTTTGAATTTTCAGGTAGGAGTAAGGAGGCGTCTAACAGTATGTAGTAGGTGCGGTGGTTTCGGTAATAACCGAGCCACATGTAAAATGCCTATCTGAAGTCTATATGCATTTAGAAAAGCAATCGGGCATCTAATGTGATAAATATTTTGGTTTTGGCTGTTATTGCGTTCTTTTGCACTTGTTTTATATTAAGTAAAAATCCTACTTGAAAGTTGTAGTATCTTTTGTAATGCCCTTGTCAAATAGATAATCAATGCACTTCCATATCAAAAATATAACTTGTCCAACCCTCTGATAATATCACATTTCATTTGAATTTCTAAAAATTGATAAAAATTTTACATATTAAAACGAAAAGGTACCATAAATAACAACAACTACACGATAAGTCTGGGATAACAGTTATTAGTCTAAATACCCAGATTTACATGTAAATATCCAAAATACAAAATGTGACTGAGATCTAAAAAGATTTATCTCAAATGTAAAACACACATTTGAAGGAATCCAGAAATGTAAAGTAGAGTACAGAACAAGTTCAAGTTATGGGATTTCAATGCTATCGACAAACTCCTCAAAGAACATGACAACAATTTTTTGGGATTCAGATGAAATCGACTCCGGTTTGATGTTTTTACAACCTTCAAGTCCGATTACAAAATGAGCATGCATCAAAAGTAATGAAGTGATTGCTGATATTCCATTCTGAGGAATGCCTTTGGGTTTGACAATAGCATATGCCTTAGTCTGTGAAAGCATATTTTTGAAAGCAGTTCTCTTTAATAGATGAGGCATCATCTGAGCTATCGGGCTAAGATCTTTTTTAACGGAACTATCTGAGCAGAGCGAGATATTGCAGTCAAGCACATAAATAGTATTGACGGTCGAGTCAACACAAACGCCGACCCATTGTTGTTTATCAAGGTTGGAGGGGAAATATAGCCTTGGTGGAGCATTGGGATTGCTCTCCAACCTAAAATATCATCCTCAAACCAAAACCGTGCCTTATCCTTGGCAGCAAGACGTGAAAACTTAGAGTGATGTTTCATGAGCAGCGACACGAAGTTGGTGTCCAGAAATAACACAGTCTGGCCTGGGCTTTGCTCTCTATTATACATGAGCTGAGTCAAATGTATTAAAACATCAAACATCTGGATAAAAATCAAGAAATGCATGAGATAACATAGATAGGCAAAAGGGAATATGCGTTGCAACGTTTCAAATACTTACTTTATGAGACATCAATTTCATTCTATCCGCTATATCAGCGACATCTCTATTGGTAAATGTAATGCCTTTGGGCAGGTAAATCGACCTACAACAAAACAAAAACAGTAACAAATGACCGAATCCACAGAATACTGAAACTTAACAGTAACATTCAAAAATGAAGAACTAAATTTATTAACTGGAATTGAATAGATTGGCATCTATCTTAGAAAATATTAAATAAACTTACAGTTTCTTCTTGAGTAAACTATGAATCTTGACAAATTTGGTTGTATAATCGAGATCATGATCGTAGCCGTGCAGGATTGGCTGGGGATCTTGGGGAACAGCGATCAACCTTTTCGTCGCATTGAAAATCCTTAAGCACATTAGATGATGTCCTCTGCCTTTTGCTTTTACGAACTTCCTGTTCTTCATCATTAGTGGTATCATCCTCGTTACCATCTCCGTTGTCATCCTCCGGCTCATCTTCATTCACATCACCACCATCTGCATCAATAACCTCCTGTTGATATGGTAGGGTATCAGTGCCATCACCCTGGTTCATATCCTCCTGCGAAAGTCCGAGCGAGAATGAGAGCATGGAAAACGAAATGCTTCATCGTCAATGTGAGTGGATTCAGAATGTTGTTTCACATTATCAGTTAAAACCACAAAACATTTTAGATTTTAATAAAGAACTGAAAAAAATATTTGCAGTACCTATCAAAACATTTTCATCTCCATGACCATGAATTTCATGGGCTGGAAGATTATCTGTTACATCATGCAGGTCTTTTTCAGGTGTCAAGGCATTCGCATCAGAAACATCAACACGATCGTTGTTTTCTTCATCATTACCATCACAGTGATACAAAAAAATATAAGACCAATGTTTGAAATCTATATTGCTAACAAATATAAAATTGGATGATATTAACAATAACAGGACAAAAATTTTGATAGGGGATAATAAAGAGCAATATCACAATATTACAAGGGTTGAAATTAGAAATAACATACCTCATCCATTTCAGCCTCATTGAGGGAACCGAGAACAACATTAATTGCATCAGATGGATCAGATGCATCAGATTCGTCCCCCGTTATGTCAACAATTGGGTCGTGAGCAGCCAATCCTTCAACCACAATGCGAACCTTAGATGTTCCAGGGATATCATCAACATTAGCAGTGAATGGTTGCTGGGCTGAGTGAGAACTGGGTGACACAGATTTCCCAATAACCTGATGGATAAAATTGAGTATGGCATCCTGCATCTCAGAAACTTTTTGATCAATAAAAATCTCAACCGATTCTTTAAGCTTTGTAATAGACGCATCTAACTTCTTGAAGTTGGACACAGATTTGTTGAGTTTTGAATCACTAGTAGATAAATGGTCTTTGATTTTTGAAGTAACATATTCAATAACCATACGCGGATCATTGGTAGAACGTAAAGGCGCATTAGCTGAAGAATGCGGATGAGAAGGTTTGGAAACAGTAAATTTCTCCTTCCGCTTATCCTTCTTCTCTTTCTTTTCCATCTCCTTTTTTTCCACATCTTCACTCCGCAACTTGTTAAGCCCTTCCTCCGTGGTCCCTCCCAAAAACATGGTTTTCTGGAATTGAAAATTTTCCGAAATCAACTTCACCATGTTGCCCACCTTCTCATCGTCTTCATCATCCGACCAAACAAAATCATTGTCATTGAGTGTAATGCCATCTTCCTCCGTTATAATATTCGTAACTTCAACCTATTTAAAAACATATATCAAAAAAGGGGAGTTAGTAATCAGAAACTATAAAAAAAAATATATGAACAAAGGTAATGAATATCAGTAAAAATAGAACTTTTCTTTTGTTAGCATATATTGTAACTGTAAAAACAACTGATATCAGTTACGACATACATGTTAACGTCGATAAAATGTGAGTTAGCATACACAACCGCTATCTTAACAGCCTATAATATATAGCCGTAACAGATAACCAATTAAATAACAACCATTTGTAGTATTTTCTTATACCAAAGAAGTAAATTACCATGAAATTATGTCTATTTAAAAGGTTGTTGTTAAGTAAAAATAGTGTGAAAGAATTACCTGACATTCTTCATCCAGCAATCTTGCATGACCAGGGCTAAGACCAATTTTCTTCTTTTTCGATGATGATGACTCATCACACGTTTTTCCTCTTGTTCATCGTTATCATCTTCGGTATCAGACGATGACGATGAATCGTTGACATGCTCAATGTGCAGTATGGATGGAATTGCTTGAACCATTAGTAATTGGATAGAATGAACAAATCCCTGCACAGCAATAGATGTATGGGATAAAGCCAAGACATCCATTTTTTTGACACTAGAAACCACCAAATCAAATGCAGCCCTCCGCCAAAGGTAAAAAAAGGTATTCAGATCACGAATTAGTTCAACATGGGTTTGGTTAATTTTGGGGTTGTGAGATGTCGGAACCAACACAGATGCCGCGAAAGCAAGAGCGGCAAATTTGATCCTTTCCTCCTTGTCTGAAACGGTTTTCCGTTTCAACATATTGATAGCAAGATCAACTGAGCAAGATTGGAGGTTACCAAATAGGGTTGGCCAGTAGGGCTTCTCTTTGATGGGATTCTTCTTTTTACCCTTGTTACGATTTGGGAATTTCCCACATGGAAGACCGGTAATAATGGCAAATTCTCTTAACGAGAATCTGATAGGCTTACCCGCAAACAAAAACCATAACTCATGGGGTTTTGAAGTTTTTAACTGTCGAGTGATCATAAAATGACCAAAACTCCCAGAATAGGATGGTTTGTCATTCGAGGCAATGATTTTTCCAAAAACAGATTTCCTAAAAAACTCAACTTCACCGTCGTCGAGAGCATTCAAAATGGATGAAATCCGTTTTGTTTTGTGGTAGGATTTCACACGCACGCCAGAAAGTTCTTCTCCGGCGGCAAATATTCTCTCTGGTAGCGGAGGGATTGAATCCTGAATATGCAAGATGAATAAGTGCAGTTCATGAAAAAAAACAGGGTAAATTGAAAACAAAATAGCAAGACGAACCAAAATATTATCATTTCGAAATCATCCATCTTTGAGGACACTTTACGAAACAAGAAAAAACACTGTAGAAGTGAATAGTGATAGAGTGGAGAAAAAGAGGTTTTTATCCTGTACAATAGACGGTTATAGATTTATGAAGTGCGATATCCACGGAATCGTCGCATCAATTCAGCAAACGTTTCGAAATAAGAAAACTTACCGAGTTGTATGAGTGTGATACTATTCATGTGAATAGTAAAAGTTGCAAAGAAACGAGAAATGTATCAGAAAAATCGCCGATAACGAAACTCGGCGTACGAGTAGCCAGAAATCGTGGGTTGAAAGAAGAAAGATTGAGATTTTTGGGGAAGAACAGGATCGTAAAAAAAATAGGGAAAAACAATTTGAAAAAATATTTTGACGATACGATTGGTTTCCTTATGTCTTATAATTAAAGGAAGCAAATTTGTTGTGACACAAATCTGCATCCGTCTGCAAACGTTATTCGGTGTATCAGCTTTAGGATGATAGGGTAATAAATGCATTATGTGTACAGTGTAACACACAATATTTGGCTATATCGCCAATTAGTATATTGTTTTGGCTCATGTGATGCAAATACTCAAGTATATATACAAATTCGATTTTTTATGTCTAGTTTTAATATGTCCAGTCTGAAGGTCAATAAAATACTATATTTAATATTAATAATTTCAATTATTATTTTTTACAATTAAAAATTCAAATTTTAAAATATTCAAATTGTGTTAATATTTATTTTTTCTTAAGTAATTTTTGTGCTTTGAGAATGTTAGTTAAATTTATGTTAGAAGTGCTTGAATGAAATAAAACTTTTGAATAGATTTTGAAAGGTTGTTTTCTTTTATAGAGATTGTAGATAAAAATATAATATTTTGCTTGATAATTTTAATTGAACTGATACAAAAAATATAGATTTATTTAAAAATTTTGTCCTCATATTTTTTAAATATATATACATATATTGAAAATTTACATCATTATAAATTAATTTACTATTAAATAAATTTAATAATAATAATCGTCCTAAATTTGAAAAGCCATTTTCCAAGAAACATATACACACAATAACATAAACTACAAAAGATGAGCAAATTTGTTTTCTTAGTTTACTTATGTCTGTCGTTTTCTTTACTAAGTCTTTGTAGTGGAAAAAGTTATATTTCATGTACAAAAATATAAAACTTTTAAAACTTAGATATCTGATGATGTAATGCTTTTTAAAAAATTAATAGCTTAAACTTATTATGAACCATGTCTTGATATTACTATAGTTTATTATTTGTTTTCTCTTATCATAGTTCACTAGTAACTATATGTACTATGCACAGATTAAAATTAAAATTTTAAATTTTTTATTATTTGAATGAAAAAATTATAAATATATTTTAATTTAAAATATTATATATATTATAAAAGAATGATATTACTATTATTATATATTATTCAAATAATATTGCATTATTTTATCATTATTTTGGCGATACGTTAATCAAAAATATATTTATAAATTTTTTATTAAAATATTTGAAACATGTTTTAAATTAAATTAATAAAATTAGTAGTTTTAGTTAATTTTATTATGTTATAGAATCTATTTATATATAAAGTAGTCATACTAAAAAATAATTATTAGTTATTCAAATTTAATATTACAAACAAATGATATAATATAAAATTTTATTTGTAAATATATTGATTGTTTGGAAACAAAAAAAATTGATTGATATAATTTTTATATGATTTGTGATTTAGATATGCTGATTATATTATTACACAATATATATATATATATATTTATTTCTATAAAAAAATTATTACTACAATATATTAAATTTAATTATTGAGTTAAAAAGTAAAGTTGCATATAATATAAAAATGGAATTAAATAGTGTTAATAAAGTTTTTATATCTATAAAAATTTGACATATTTACTTTTCTTATATATGTATACAATAATTAATTATTTATGTAAAAAATAATCTTCTATTTTTAAAATTGACGAGTAATTAAATGTGTAATTTACTAACTCAAACTTTCCTAATTTTTGAATCTTTGTATATTTGAAAATTAAATAGTATTTGGAAACTCATTAAATTCTGTAATTAAATTATCTAATTAAGATGTTTAGATAATAAAATAAATAATTTATATTTAAAATTAAATTAATTAGTAAAATTGTTGAGAGTGAATATGGTGATGACACCTAAGCAATTTTCACTCTTAATGCTTCTCCTTTAATATATAGTAGATAATGTTTAATTCGTCAACTATACTTTCTAGATTTAGAATTCAATATCGAGTCGGATATATATTTAAGAAAATAAATAGATTTATATCTATGTTTTATGTGAGAAAAAATATTTACCAATTATATAATATTATTTATTAATAAATATAAATTAAATATTTATATAATTTTAAATTTGATTTAAAATTATTTTTAATATTAATTTATATATATATAAATTAAAAAAAGAAAAATAATTGTTTTATACAAATTTAATAATATTTTTTGCCAGTTTAATCAAATATATTAATTATCTAACCAAATTAATAACAATGATATATATTGTAATTATTCTAATAACTTAAATTCATTTATATATTTATTTGAAACTCACTTTTATAATTACACGTTAACATGACATATCTGTTAATAACATGTTGTGGTATGGTTATTTTTTTAAAATATTTCTCAAATAATATATTAGAAATATATTATACTGTCCAATTTTAAATTTGCTCTTTAAGGAAGTTAAATATCATTCAAAATGCTTTTACTCTCACCATTACAAATTCTTTTGGCCGCTCTGGTCGAATAGAACTTTCGGTCATTTTATACATGAATTTTGTATCGTGGTTGCGATTCGTTAACAAATTTTGTAGCTGTGTTTTTTCATTCATGTACTCGTTGTCGTAAGCCGTAATATGCATTGATCTAATATTGTTACTCAAACTGTTAAGCGTTGTTTAATCATATATTAGAGATTTAATTAATTTTAAATCAAAACCATTTAATTAGCTAAACGACCTCATACATAAACTTTGGAATTTTAGAAACCATTAAACGACGTTGTTTTGTACAAATATTTAACGTGAAGAAAACGACGTTGTTTATTTAGAATTCACAAAATTAAAGTCATTTCGATTTTTTCTAGCCAAAGTCTGCGATTTCTTCCAGCCGAACAAAGAAATTCCAATTATCGAAAAATCGGTGTAGTTTTGTTAATTTCAAGCAATCTGAGGTCGATGGAGTTGTTAATCATCGAAACTGAGGTATGAGATGTGTTAGGTTTTTAGGGATTCTTAGTAAATATGGTTAGGGATTTAATTAGTGTATTTTTTTTAGGTTCTTTGTAAGTATTTGATTCCGAGTATTGTTAGGGTTTTTTGGGAGTTCATATTTGATTTCGAGTATTGTTAGGGTTTTTTGGGGGATGAAATTTGATTCTGAGTTCGTTCCGATTTTATTTCGAGTATTGTCGAATTGATTCCGAGTATTGTCGAATTGATTGTTTTTGGGAGTCGACTGTTTTGTGGAATGACGTCTTGGTGTAGGTTTTTTATGTAAGTTGTTTTTGAACAACATTATGTTTTTGGATTTAGACATATCTCAGATTTTTTATGTTATTAAGTTGATGCCCAATCTGTTTTTGTACAATTAAATCAATGAACAAACTGATAGAAATCTGTTTTCCACTCATTTAATTAAATCACGTCATATCTGACGTGGTATCTTTATCAACTAATCGTATTTGACGTGGCGTCTTCGTCAACAACGATTAACGGTGATTTAAACGACATCTATCAATTATGTATGTTTATTACTGATTATGTAAGTTAACACATATTACGGCTTATGACAACAAGCTAATGAATGAAAGAGCACATATATAAAGTTCGTTAACGAATCGTAAGCACAGAGCAAAGTTTATGTATGAATTGACCGAAAACTCTTCTGAAATAATGTGGCGTCCATATATTTTCTTTTTGAGGATTTTTTTTAATTTTAGATACTTATTATTGTAGAGATAAAGTAATGATGGTCAAGAAAAAAACACATGAACAATTATCTAAAATAGCATATTTTTAAGTTTTTATTTCAAAAATAACATCATTAGTTAAATTTCTAATAATAATACAAATTTTTGATTAAAATACATTTAAACTATATTTTATTAGAAAACTTAAATATTAAATTAGAGAAATAAACCCAATTAAGTGGATATATAATTTATTTAGAGTAAATAGATGTTTTTACATAATTATTTATACTATTTTTTAGAATTTTAATTTTTAAGTGTTAGATTTAGAACAAAAACTTTAAAAGTATTATTTTAGGTTATTACTCAAAACACATTTTAGTAAAAAAAATTATTAGTAATACTATAAATAACATATTTTTTTAAAAAAAGTTTCAAATCTAATTAAAATTAAAAATTTAAAGACTTCACAAATTCTTATATAAAAATAATTATTTACTTTAAATATATAAATAAAACTAAAAATTATGTTTGAATTGTTTTTTTTTCTGATTTAAAATTTAGATTTATTGATTAAAATTATTCTAATATTAAATTAATAATATTATTTAAAATTTACACAAAATATATTTAGAATAAAAAGTAAAAGCATGAGAAGGCCCTTCGAGTATTCCAATCCATGCAATTTCTTTCTCTTTTAATTTAATACTAGAATACTACCGGTGTTATTCACAGATTAAAATTAATATTTTAAATTTTTTATTATTTGAATAAAAAATTATAAATATATTTTAATTTAAAATATTATATATATTATAAAAGAATGATATTACTATTATTATATATTATTCAAATAATATTGCATTATTTTATCGTTGTTTTTGCGATACGTTAATCAAAAATACATTTATAAATTTTTTAGTAAAATATTTGAAACATGTTTTAAATTAAATTAATAAAATTAGTAGTTTTAATTAATTTTGTTATGTTATAGAATCTACTTATATATAGAGTAGTCATACTAAAAAATAATTATTAGTTATTCAAATTTAATATTACAAACAAATGATATAATATAAAATTTTATTTGTAAATATATTGATTGTTTGGAAACAAAAAAAATTGAGTGATATAATTTCTATATGATTTGTGATTTAGATATGCCGACTATATTATTACACAATATATATAATATATATATATATTATATTTCTATAAAGCAATTATTAGTACAATATATTGAATTTAATTATTGAGTTAAAAAGTAAAGTTGTATATAATATAAAAATAGAATTAAATAGTGTTAATGAAGTTTCTATATATATAAATATTCGACATATTTACTTTCCTTACATATGTGTACAATAATTAATTATTTATGTAAAAAACAATCTTCTATTTTTAAAATTGGCGAGTAATTAAATATGTAATTTACTAACTCAAACTTTCCTAATTTTTGAATTTTCGTATATTTAAAAATTAAATAGTGTTTGGAAACTCATTAAATTCTATAATTAAGTTATCTAATTAAAATATTTAGATAATAAAATAAATAATTTATATTTAAAATTAAATGAATTAGTAAAATTGTTGAAAGTAAATATGGTGATGACATCTAAGCAATTTTCACTTTCAATACTTCTCTTTTAATATACAGTAGATTTCTTTTGTGCCTTTTTTTTATAAAAAATGTTGTAATTAGAAAGTTTCCAAGTGATGTCACATGCCCATAGGCAAAGAAAAAACGTAATTATATAAAGTTGTCTGATACTTCGCCAGTATATTTATCAAAATATATTAATATATACTTGTAGATATAAAAATATCAGTCGGCTTTTGTGTATCTTAACCAACGATCAGCCTTCTTCTCTCATCTAAATTTCAACTTATAATTCATCTTATAAACGGTTAGAACCGTAATTTACAAATTACGATAAAACTAAAAAAATTGTCAAGAAATATAAATAATAAACAATAATATATTAAATTATAACCGTGCCAAGAACAGGAAGGGGTGAGGGATTTGTAGAGTCGAGATATTATCTATTTCTTTAACTCAAAAATTACTCCGTAGTATGACGGTTCTATAGCAATTAGAATCTCAGAATAAAACTACACGATCTTTTGATTTGCAACACTCAATTAAAAACCTAGCGAACTTAAGATTGTGTTGTACTCTCAAACAAAAAGGAAAAAAAGAATTGTGAGATTATATATTGTTTTTGATGTGTTGAAATGAGAATACAAATACTTGTATTTATAGTCTCATGCTCACCATATGAGCCATAAAGAGGAGGAATTGTGTTTAATGGCCAACTTATGAGAATTGATTCTCATAATGTATATGATTTTGTAAGTTACAAAATTCAAACATTAATATTTTATTTTAAAATCAATAAAAGATTTTGAATTCACCATTTGAATTTAAAGACAACTTTAAGAATATAATCTCCATATAATGCCATCGATTTTCTTATCGAAAGAAATATTCTCACTTAATGACATTAATTGAGTCTTTAAAAAAATATAAGAGATATTTGTTGACTTAATAATAAAATTCAACAATATTTTACCAAAAAAATATATATATATATCTTATGGACCGATGGTCAAAATACCAAGTCTCATAAGCAGAATTTAAATCGACCCGGATATCTCTTATCTCTTATACACCTTAAGTGTATTTAATGGTTTAGCCTTATTATAAATTTTTCACTTTATATATAAGAGAAATTTCACCTCATGTTTCTAATGTGAAACATTTCACAAATGTAAGATTTTAAGCTTTGCAATCAACCCACTTTTTAACTCCATTTCTCATTCAACCGAACTCCGGTTTTGATATTTGAGTACATTACAATATAGTGCTCATAGCGATGATCACATCATTCACTAAAACTAGTTATTCCGATGAACGTCTTCACCGGAAAATTCACCGGAAAGTGATCAATAACCATTTTTGTAAAACCGAGTTCCAACAATCCCCCACATGAATAGAAATGACTCTAGACACATGATAACTCGACAGATTTGACAGAACTAACTATCGACAAGACTCTACTCAACTGACAGAAAGGATTTTCTGAGAGTACAAACGAAAAATCTACTGTATGTGATTTGGTAGCATTTTCCAGCCTTGAACCATTCATTGTTAATAGTTATCAGATTTACTCGACGAGGAAGTGAACATGATGTTTTGAACCCTCCGGACTTTAATGTGAACCGAGACAACAACTATAACACAACATAATTCTCTCACAGAACTAAATTCTATATTGTGTTCATTTTGGCCGTGAACATGCCTAGTTTGCATGAGTGAATTTGGAGAATATAGTCTTTCCTTCATTCTCCTAGAAACGATCCCATTTCACACTTACAAGGTGATTTGCATTAGCTTGTATTTTAAGGAATATCCTGCAATATTCCACATATCTTACAAAGCTACGTTCTCAAATAATTAAAAGCAACACTTATCCTCTATACATACACGAAGCATTGTATATCATCTTAGGAATTGGGTAGAGACTAGTGTCTCACAGTGCTTTTAGCAGATTTATTTTGACTTAGTTTTCTCTTTGAACCTACATCTTGGGATCTCCAATCACATAGGTGGGGTTCCCATCAAACTTGCTCTTAAGTCATACGCTTTAAACACATTCTTCTTGATGATTTTATAACTTGATCTCTTGACAAACCTTTAGTAAATGGATATGCTAAGTTGTCATTCGACTTAATGTAATCTATTGTGATTACACCAGTTGATATCAAATTTCTAATAGTTTTGTGACGCCTTCTTATGTGGCGAGATTTACCATTATATAGATTACTCAATGCCCGGGCTATAGCTGATTGGCTATCACAATGTATACGTAATGCCGGCACTGGCTTATCCCACATAGGAATATCTTCCAAAAAAGAAGCCATTCAGCTTCTTCTGCAGCTTTGTCTAAAGCTATAAACTCAGATTCCATGGTCGATCTGCCCAACAAATTTTGCTTGGAAGATTTCCAAGACACTGCTGCACCACTCAGTGTAAAGATATATCCGCTAGTGGATTTCGAGTTTTTGGAATCGGAAATCCAGTTAGCATCATTGTATCCTTCCAAAACTCCTGGTTCTTTACCATAATGTAGTACATAATCTTTTGTATGACGTACATAATCCAACACTCAGGTTATGGTTTTCCAATGTTTATATCCTGGATTACTGGTATAGCGACTCAATACATTTACTGTATGCGATAAATCAGGTCTAGTGCAATTGGTTAAGTACATTAAACTTCCAATTATTCGTGCATATTCCAATTGCGACAGTGCTTCACCCAAATGTTTTGTTAAGTGAATACTAGTATCTATGGGAGTTTTTGCGTTCCCTCTTGAGTATTTTTAAATATCTCAAGTATCTTTTCAGCATGATGAGCTTAAGATAAGATAATTCCGTCAGAGTTTCTAGTGATCTTAATCCCTAAAATAACATCTACTACTCCCATGTCCTTCATGTCAAACTTCCCACTAAGCATATTCTTAGTTTTTTTTATCATTTCATTATTGCTACCAATAATAAGCATGTCATCAACGTATAAACAGAGCAAAACGTATCCATGTGGAGTACTTTTGATGTATATGCACTTATCACATTCATTAATGCTAAAACCATTTAACGTTGTCGAATTTTTCATGCCATTGTTTTGGAGCTTGTTTAAGTCAACATAACGACTTCACAAGTCTACATACTTTGTGTTCTTGTCCTGGGACCACAAACCCTTCAGCTTGTTTCATATATATCTTTTCTTCTAAATCACCATTTAGAAAAGCATTTTTCACGTCTATTTGATGGATTTCTAGATTTCGAAGTGCTGCAATACTTATCAACATTCTGATCGAAGTTATTCTCGTTACCGGAGAATATGTGTCAAAGAAATCCAAACCTTCTTTTTATCGGAATCCTTGCACCACAAGTCTAGTCTTGTACTTATCGATTGAGTCATCGGTTTTCAATTTTCTTTTGAAAATCCATTTACACCCGAGGGGTTTAATTTAAACCCTTGTGGTAAATCGGTTATCTCCCATGTATGATTTTGCAAAATGGAGTCGATTTTACTATTGACGGCTTCCTTCCACGAATGTGCGTCTGGTGTAAACATGGCTTCAGTGAACGTTCTTGGTTCTTTTTCTGAGAGAAAAGCCATTAAGAAGTCTTCACCAAAAGATTTTTCTCTACGAGCTCTTTTGCTACGTCTAGGTTCATCTTCAGCTTCATCATCTATTGATGTGCCTGAAGGGCTCACCTCACTATTTGAGGTGATTCCATCTCTTTTTTCACGAGTTCGTTTCAGATTTTTATCTTTGCACGGAAACACGTTTTCAAATAAAAATGCATTTCTTGATTCCATTATCGTATCGACATGAATATTTGGTATATCTGAATTATGTACCAAAAATCGATAAGCACTACTATTGTGTGCATATCCAATAAAAATACAATCTACCGTTTTAGGTCCGATTGTGACTTTCTTGGGAGGTGGCACTACAACTTTTGCTAGGCACCCCCACACTTTCAGCTATTTGTAAGAAGGTACAATACCTTTCCAAAGTTCATATGGCGTTTTGCCAATAACTTTGTGTGGTATTTTGTTGAGGATATAGTTTGTGGTAAGTAACGTTTCCCCCCCCCCACAAGTTCTGGGGTAATCCAGATTCCTACAACATTGCATTCATCATCTATTTAAGAGTTCGGTTTTTTTGTTCCGCAACCCCATTAGATTCATGTGAATAAGGAGTAGTTGTCTGATGGATAATGTCATGTTCTGTACAAAACGCATTGAATGGACCATCATACTCGCCACCTCTATCGCTTCTAACTATCTTTATAGTTTTATCGAGTTGATTTTCAACCTCGAGTTTGTATTCCTTGAATTTTTCCAAGGCTTCATCTTTACTATGTAATAAATATACATAGCAATATTTTGTACAATCATCTATGAAAGTCACAAAATATTTTTTTCCACCTCTGGTTTGAACAAATTTTAAATCACATAAATCGGTGTGAATTAAATCTACAGGTTTGCTTGTTCTTTCAACACGAGGTGATGGTGTTTTTGTGAGTTTCGCTTGGACGCATACTTAACATCTTTCTTTACTTGGTTTGCATTTTGGAATTAGGTTCAAATTAATCAATCTTTACATAGATTTATAGTTCACATGTCCTAATCGTTCATGTCAAGTATTGAAAGACTCGACCAAGTAAGCAATTGGGTTTTTCTCATTCATTGAAACATTAGTAACAACTTTTTTCGGAAGAACTGTCATTACATTCATCTTGACCAGTCCACCCTTAACGTACCCCTTGCCCAAATACACCCCATGTTTCTTAAGAATAAGTTTTTCTGACTCAAAAGTAACAGCAAATCTGGCCTTGCTAATAAGCGTTCCGAAAATTAGGTTCTTTCTCATTTCTGGTACATGTTTGACATTTTGAAGAGTGATCTCATGTCCTGAGTTCATCTTCAACACCACTTTGCCACGACCCTTGATCTTGGAGGAGCCGGTGTTACCCATTAGTAGTCATTCCTCACTCTTGCATTTCTGATAGGTACTAAACATGTCCTTATCAATGCATATGTGAGTAGTAGCACATGTGTCGTACCACCATTCCTTTGGGTTTTCCTCAACTGTATTGACTTTTGGGACCACATCGCACAAGTCATTTTCAGTTAAATTGGCTTGAGACTTCCCTTTGTATTTGCTTGGACCTTCTTTGCTACGACAAACATCAGCTTTATGGCCCAATTTGCCGACTTTGCGGTTTCAAGATTCTACCCGCAACTTGACAATCAAGTCTTCGAGAGAAATTGCCTTACGCTTGTGAGTGAGATAGTTTTTGAAGTCCAACCAACTAGCAGGGAGCTTCTCAATAAAGCAGTTGACCGTGAAGATTTCACAAATTGACATCCCCTCAGCCGCTATCTCATGCGTAATCAATTGCAATGCTTCCACTTGTTCCATGATAGGTTTTGAATCCATGTTTTTGAAGTTTAGAAATTTTGCCGTAGCATATTTCTGACAGCCTGCGTCCTCGGACTAATACTTTTCTCCAACACAGCCCATAGGTCCTTGGAGTTTTTGACCTTACTATACACTTCATATAGCGGGTCTATCAAGCGGCTTAGAATCGAGCCTTTGCACAGAAAGTCTGAATGGTTCCACGAATGCACACTAGCTAAAACTAGTGGATCCGTGTTCCCGGGTGGTAGGAACGGTGCATCTTCTTTCAGATGCTTATCAAGGTTGAACGTGGTCAAATAAAAGAGCATCTTTTGTTGTCACGTTTTAAACCCATTCCCACCAAACTTTTCTGGCATAAGTGCTACGCTTACAACGCTAGGCGCTAGCGGGTTGGCATGTGGCAGACCAGTCCTAAATTGTATTTGGGACGTCGACTCACTTGACCCGTTACCATGATAGCTACCTCCACCGACTCCAACATTAATCGGTTCGAACTCATTGTTTTGACCGTCGATCAACATTTGGTTGTTGTTAGCCATATTAAAATTCAAATATGCTAATAGAAAAAAAACTATTATATTAGTCAAAAAAACCAAAGATGATTCAAATAATTAACAATTTAAACAAATATGAATAAATTATAATAAATAATTAAATTCAAAATTTTAAAATAAACCAATTCTAAAAAATAATAGTTTAAATTGAATAAATATAAAAACAATCAATGTAATTAACAAGAAAGATTTCGATTTTAATCCTGAACTAAATGCAAATCAAAGATGTTAGACTTCAAATTTCATAACCAAATTGAAAGATAATAATTTCTTCTTTTTTTATAAAAAAAACGAAATTCAAATCATCAATAAAAATTGGAATACTTCTGAATTTTTCCAGTAACTGATCAGAAAGACTAATCGGAAAATTATTTTCAGATGAGTACAACAAAAACTTAATTGAAACTGATCGGAAAAGACAATCCGATTTTTTTTAATACTTTAAGAAATTCTATTTACCCTGTTGTAACCAATTCTGAAATATTAATAAAATAACCAGATTTGATTAAGGTTTAAAAATCACATTTTAAAATATATATATATATATTAAAAAAAATTTGAAATAATAAAATAGGGTAAATATACTTTAAAAATGAGCAATTATAAAAATTTAACCAATTTTTTTTCTTTAGATCGAAGCCGATCTAAGGATGAAACGAGTAATAATAGAAGAAACCTGTTCTTAAAAAAAATTTCACAATTATCAGATTCGTTAGTCCAACAAAGTAATAGACGAATATTTTTGAGTTAAAATTGTTAGAACCGTAATTTACAAACTACGATAAAACTGAAAAAAATTGTAAAGAAATATAAACAATAAACAATAATATATTAAAGTATAACCGTACCAAGAACATGAAAGGGTGAGGGATTTGTAGAGTCGAGATATTATATCTTTCCTTAACTCAAAAATTGCCCCGTAGTGTGATGGTTCTATAGCAATTAGAGTCCGAAGATAAAACTACACGGTCTTTTGATTTGCAACACCCAGTCAAAAGACTAGCGAATTTATGATTGTGTTGTACTCTCAAATAAAGAGGAAAGAAAGAAGTGTGATATTGTATATTGTTTTTGATGTGTTGAAATGAGAATACAAATACTTGTATTTATAGTCTCATGTTCACCATATGAGCCATAAAGAGGAGGATTTGTGTTTAATGGCCAACTTATGAGAATTGATTCTCATAATGTGTATGATTTTGTAAGTTACAAAATTCAAACATTAATCTTTTATTTTAAAATCAATAAAAGATTTTGAATGCACCATTTGAATTTAAAGACAACTTTGAGAATTTAATCTTCATATATCAAAAGAAATATTCTCATTTAATGACATTAATTTAGTCTTTAAAATATAAGAGATATTTGTTGACTTAATAATAAAAATCAATAATATTTTACCAAAAATATATGCATATCTTATGGACCGATAGTCAAAATACCAATTCTCATAAGCTGTGTTTAAACCAACCCGGATATCTCTTATCTCTTATAAACCTTAGGTGTATTTAATGGTTTAGACTTATTATAATTTTTCCACTTTATATACAAGATAAATTTTACCTCATGTTTCTAATGTGGGACATTTCACAAATGTTAGATTTTAAGCTTTGCAAACAACCCACAGTTTACCTCCATATCTCATTCAACCGAACTCCAGTTTTGATATTTGAGTACATTACAATATAGTGATCATAGCGATGATCACATCATTCAGTAAAACTACTTATTCCAATGAACGTCTTCACGGGAAAATTCATCGGAAAGTGATCAATAACCACTTTCGTAAAACCGAGTTCCAACAGAAACCTTCCTTTTAACACAAGAAACCTATTCCAAAACCTATTCCAAAACCCTAAACCAAATCTTCAAGATAAAAGAAAAGCCACGATGGGTCAAATGTGGACTGACACATAGGATCTGCTTTAACAACTCTAATGTTTATATACAATATTTTCTTCAAACCAATTGGAACCAATTTCTTCAAAGCTAATACCACCAAAGGAAGCAACACTCTTGTTCTTACCATGAAAGACATAAAGAAGAGAGTAGTGATGATTTCGAGGACGTTAGGGTTTGTTGCAATCGTTTTCGTTTTACCCTGAAACAGATGAGAAGAGATATTACATGTTGAGGTTCCATAGACGTGACCGAGAAGTAATCATAGAGCAAGTAATGAAGGATGGGTAACCGATAGAGCAAAAGAAGAGAGAGAGAGAGGAAACTTTACTAGAATACTCCATAAAACGAATGGGAAATTCGAAGAAGAAACTGAGGTAGAAGAAGGAAGAGAAAGCAGAGACAGAAGGAAAGAACGAAGAGAAGAAGAAAATTGGTGAAAACAAAACTTTGATAAAAATCTATGTTGCTTGACACAGAAGAAAATCCATAGGACTTTATCATATTTATTCAATATTAGATATGTTGGTTTGTCATTCGTAACTTTCTTCGGCCGTGATTACAAAAAATTGTTATTCGTTTATTTATTGTAGTTATTTGTGCTCAATTGCATCAGTCACATGTTACATCATGCATCGTAATTTGTTTGATCGTTGAATAAAATATATAGTTAATTGTGAGGTATTAAAATTTGGCAAAGACACAATTTACCCCGAGTTCCCTTATAGGTACCTCTCGGAAACACAACTTTATTAAAGTAATATTTTACACAGAAAAGATGAACACACACTCTCTCAAAGATACAAAAAAATCAATTCTCTCTCTTGATCTCTCTGTCAACTTCTCTCTCTCACAGGCTCTCTGTCGACTTTTTCTTTCAGGTTGCAGGATTCAGATGGCTTAGGAGAAGTCTTTTATACTTGAAAGCCAAGTTTCTTAGGGTTTTTTTTTAAGAATCCGTTTGGGCCTCATGGGCCAATAAATTGGAGAAACTATTTGGGCTCACAAACTCCACCTTTTCTCATATTTTGGAACTGGGCCTCCAAATTTGAGAAACAAGCCCAAAATAGAACTGGGCCTCCAAATTAGGACAGCAGTTTCCGTTTTTCTCCAACCCAAGTTTCCTTTTTCTTTCCTCCAAACATGCGGCTCCTGTTTTTCTCCCCCTGAAATGCGATTGCCTTGTCTTCCATTTCCGAAGACAGTTTTTTTTTCTTTTCGGTTTGTTTTTCCTCTTCCGAAATAACTACTTCTTGGCTCCATTTCTTCACTTGCGTTTCTTTCTTTTCTGGTTGGGCGGCTCCGGTTTCGCGAAGCCTTCTCTGTCTCAAGCGGCTTCCTTCTCCGGCGCACCTTTTCTTCACGAGTGCGCCTTCTCCCCTTTCGCCGCCATTGAAGCTTCGGTTCGAAACTTCTATCGAAGCTTTCTGCTTCGATTCTCATCCCATGGTCGTTCTTCCTGAGTCCGCCTTCTCCTTTTCCATGCGCCGCCATTGGAGCTCCTTCGACTTTGCGGTGCCATTTCCGATGAGACAGCGAGCCAGATTCGGCCCAGATCTAAGATCTGGCCGCAGATCTACTTCTTGCGATGCTCCTCCTAGCCGAGATCTACCCGTTTCCTTCCTCCAGAGCAACTCAGGAGATATTCCGCCGGCTGCATGAGAGCAACGCGAGTGTGCGCATAAGAGAGGTGCATGGGCGCGTAGGAGGCGCGTGGGCATCGCGGGTGAAATGGGTGGAACACGCGCCCAACGCGTGTGATGCACGCGTCCTGCGCGTGGGCTACATGCACCGTTTACTCGCCGACGATCTTCCGGCCACACGCCGGTGACCACTTCCACGCGCTGGCGTCACACGCTGGTGCCGTCCGTCAAGCGCCACCAACACGTGCCACCGTGATGTTCGCCGCCGGCAAATTTTGTTTTTTTTCTCAGAAACTGATTTTTGAACTGATTTTCTTCTGTTTCCTGTTTTTCAGGTGCTTTTGACGTTTGGAACTCCACCTTGAGACAGATTCTGAGGTGCTTTCTCTCTGTCCATCCTGGTCACCTTCTTCCCCTCGTCGCTAGCTTCATAGGTAACCCTATAAATGTTTTCTTTTTCATTTATGTCTTCCATTGCCAAACTGGATTACTAACTAGTTTTGTTTCCTTGTCTCTGCGAGGATGAGACCCTGACAATGGAGTTACCTGTAGCTATTCCCTTAGCCTTAGCTGAGGTTCACCAGCTCGTAGCAGATATCAAAATTTTGGCGAGGTAAGCATTTAGTTAGGAAATTGGCTGCATTTCTGCTGGTATGAATTTTAGATAGGCGAACATTACCTTCGTTTAGGATATCCCAGATGAAATGGTACTTAGTGTCGATGTGTTTGGTCTTTTCATGATGAAGTGCATTCTTTGCTAGCGATAGGGCACTTTATGAATCACAATGAATTGTAACGCTTTGATGTGTAAAACAGAGTTCATCACATAAACCTTTCAACCATATGGCTTCCTTGACAGATGAGGCGAGTGCCATGTACTCAGCCTCAGTTGTTGACAATGTCACAACTGATTGTAAGCTAGATTTCCAACAAACTGGGTTCCCTCAAACTTTGAATACGAAACCTGTTACTGATCTTCTCATGTCTAGATCAGCAGCATAGTATGAGTCACATAATCGTTCAATGTTAAAATATGAATTCCTTTTCAACACTAAACATCTCCGAGTAGCTCCTCTTAGGTACTTCAATACCCATTTCACACCTGACCAGTGTTCTCTTTCTAGTTGGCTTATGAATATACTAATAAGTCCTACTGCAAAAGCTAGATCAGGCTTGAATCCTACCATAGCATACATTAGTCTTCCAACTGCATTTGCGTATGGAACCTTTTCCATATAACAGTCTTCCTCTTTCCTTTCTTTAGCAGTTATGATTCTTAGCCTGAATTGAGTAGACGTTGGAGTGACTACTGCTTTTTATTCTGCCATTCCAAACATTCCCAGTACCTTTTCTAGATAAGCTTCTTGAGATAAAATCAGAGTTCTCTTTTGCATGTCCCTGATTATATCCATTCCTAGAATCCTTGAAGCTTTCCTTAGGTCTTTTATCTCGAATTCCTGATTCAAGCTGTATTTTACCTTCTTTATCTCTTTCAATCCTCTGAAGCTATCAACATATCATCCACGTATAGCAAGAGATAAACTGTCTGTTTGGTTTGTACATTCCTCATGTACACACACGGGTCCAGCTTGATTCGTATAAAGTTCTGAGTTTTCATGAAGTTGTCGAACTTCATATTCCACTATCTTGGAGACTGTTTAAGATCATACATGGATTTCTTCAGTAAAAAAACCTTGTTCTCGTTTTCCATCTTGACAAAACCCTCTAGTTGTTGCATAAGAATCCTTTCTTCCAATTCTCCATGCAAGAATGTTGTTTTGACATCCATCTGTTCCAGCTCATAGTCCTTTTTTGCCATTAAGGATAGAAAAAGCCGAGTCGATACATACTTGACAACAAGTGAAAACACCTCGTTGTAATCGATTCCTTCCTTTAGAGAGAATCCCTTTGCTACCAACCTTGCCTTTTACCTCTGTTTTTCAACACCTGGAATACCTGGTTTTAACTTGAAAACCCATTTGTAGCTAATCGGTTTCGCTCCTTCTGGTTTATCAATCAGAATCCATGTTTGATTTTTCATCAATGAATCCATCTCTTCTTGGGCAGCGGCTTCTGAGAATTTCTTGTGCTTGCTGAATTTTATCTCTACAAATGACTTGGGTTCTTCCAAGTTTATCTCTTCAGCTACAGCTAGAGCATATGCAACGAAATCAGAATCTTCAAACCTGGAAGGAGGGCGAATGTTCCTCCTTACTCTGTCTCTAGCCAGCAAGTAGTCAGACACTTCTTGCCCTAGTTCTGAGACATATTCCTGTTCACCTTCTTCTGAACTCTCAGATTCCTCAGAAAAACTATCTCCACCTTGGACTGATATGTCTCTCTGGCTTGTTCCACTTGGGGTTGGCCCTTGAATCAAGTCATCGCTGAATGATACCTTCTTTTTCTTCTTTCCTTTGATTTCGTTTTTGTCCTTTTCTGAAGAAAGAGTATCCTTGAATACTTCTTCTTCATTGAATATGACATTCCTACTTGTTGCGCATCTACATTCTTCTGGTATCCAGACCCTGTATCATTTAACTCTGAAAAGATACCCCATAAAGACGCCCTAACTACTCTTGGGCTTGTCTTTTCTTGGACTATGTGGACAAAAGCTGAACATCCAAATCGGCTGAGGTGTGTCAGCTCGGGTTTTACACCTGTCCACGTTTCTTCAGGCAGCTTGAAGTTTAGGGATGTGTTTGGGGATTGATTGATGATGTAGACGGCACTAGATGCAGCTTCTACCCAAAACTCTTGCCCTAAACCTGTCTCAACCAACATACATCGAACCTTATCCATGATAGTCATGTTCATCATCTCTGATACTCTATTTTGCTGTGGAGTATATGTGCAGGTTCTATGTCTCTTGATTCCTGATTCCCGACATAGATTATCCATCTATTGGTTGTAGAATTACAACCCATTGTCTATCCGTAAGCATTTGATCTTCTTCCTTGTCTGATTCTCTACTGATATTTTCCAATCTTTGAAAGTTTGAAATGCTTCCTCCTTGGATTTCAAGAAGTATATCCAAATTTTCCTGGAAAAATCATCAATGTAGGTGACGAAATACTTACAGCCTCCCAGACTTTCTGGTGTAGAAGGAGATCCCCATAAATCTGAATGAACATATTCCAACAGAGCTTTGGGAGTATGCTTTCCTATAGGAAAACTTTGTTTATGAGATTTTCCAAGAACGCAGCTCTCACAAAACCCTAATTCTTCAACCTGATTCTTTGACAGATAACCTTCCTGCATGAGAATGTTCATGTTTTTCAAACTCATATGATCCAAACTTGAATGCCATATTCTTGTCATATCTGGTCCATCTCTTGAAATGTTGACCTCCCCTTTCACAACTGTTCCCTGAAGGTAGTACAAACCATTGTGATACTTTCAAAGTACTTTCTGATCTTCTTTGTAGAAGTTTATCATAAAATCTTCTCCTTGGTACTTGTAGCCTGCCTTCTCGAGCATTCCATAAGAAATCAAATTTCGTCCCATTTCTGGCATATATCTGACACCTATTATGATTACCACATATCCATCTAGATTTTGAATTTTGAATTTTGATCTTACCTACTCCTTTGACAATGCAGTGAGTGTTGTTTGCCATAAGAACCTTGCCACCATCGAATTCTTCTAAGTCAAACAACACTTCCTTGTTGGGAGTTATGTGGAATGAACAGCCTGAATCCATGACACATTCTTCCTTTGAGTCTTGAGTACTCATTGTTAGTACCATAGACTGTTTGGGCTCGGCTGCCATGTTTGCCGATTCTTGAGCTCGATTCTTTCTCTCTGGACAATTTCTCTTCCAATGTCCATTTTTCCCACAAACAAAACAAGTCTTTGATTTGTTTGAGTTTCTCTGCCTGGATTTTGATATGTCTCTGCTTTTGGATCTTCCTCTACAATTGCTGCTGTTGCCTTTCTCAAATTGGATGTTTGGCCTTCCCCTGAATTCCACAAACAGCCCCTCATTCTGAGGTTTAGAAAGTTTTCCACTTTCTATCAGCTCCCTTTCCTTGGATTTTGCAGCAGTTGTGACTTTGTTCAGCTTCAGGGTGTCTCTCCCGTACTTGAGAGTGTACTTAAGTTGATCGTAGCTGTTAGACAAAGAACTTAGCAAAAAGATTACATGTACCTCTTCTGAAACCTCGACCCCTATGTTGTTCAGGTCTGTAACCAGCTTTAAGAAGTCATCCACGTTCGTGTCGATGTTCTTGGAGTCATCTATCTTGAACGTATAGAATTTCAGCTGTAGGTAGATCCTGTTTGGTAGTGAAGTCTCCATGTAAAGCTTGTTCAGAGTTGCCCACATCGTTGCTGCAGTCTCGCAGTTTGATATCTTCCTTAGAACTTGATTATCAACGTTGATCACGATCAAATCTTTGGCTCTTTCTGATTTTTCAAACTTCACTGGATCTATACCTGTTGTGTATGTATCATAATCCAACTCTTTCTTTGTGTTAGGCTCTATCCTAAGTATTTCATCAGTTAAGATATTCTTTAGACCAAGGACACCCCAGTTGTGCCAGTATTCTGACCTTCCATTAGGGAAAAATCCTCATAGCCATTGAATTTGTCCACCTCAACCCTTGAGCTTGCCATTGGGATACTTCAAAACTTCTGTTCAGATAACCTAGATTGTTCCGATACCAATTGTGAGGTATTAAAACTTGACAAACACAATTTACCCCGAGTTCCTTTATAGGTACCTCTCGGAAACACAACTTTATTAAATTATGTTTTACACATAAAAGATGAACACACACTCTCTGAAAGATACAAAGAAAATAAATTCTCTCTATGTTGATCTCTCTGTCGACTTCTCTCTCTCTCACAGACTATCTGTCGACTTTTTCTTTCAGGTTGCAGGATTCGGATGGCTTAGAGGAAGTCTTTTATACTTGAAAGCCAAGTTTGCTAGGGTTTTGTTTAAGAACCCGTTTGGGCCTCATGGCCCAATAAATTGGAGAAACTATTTCGGCTCACATTAATTTATGAAAATTAAAATTAAAACTATCATTACCTATTTTTAAAAAAATTAATAATCTTTTATAAAACATCTGTATTAAATAGTAATCAATTTTTGTAACTAAGAAAGCTTTGCATTATTTAGATTAAAATATTAGTTCGTTGTTATAAGTTTACTTTTAATTAAAATTAAAAATTTTGAATTATTTTAAATTATTTTTATGCTTTAACAATTTTTATGTTTTAACAAGTAGACACTACTGGAAAAACTAAAATTTCAAACAGTTTTAAAGTTTGAAGTTTACTATATCAAATTTATGTTTTTTGATATTTTTAAAGTTTTAATATCTTATTTTCCAATAGTTAATTTTGTTTATATTTAATAATTAACCATATTTTTGATAAAAGACTTCACCAATGTTTAATTACATACTACACATACCTATCTAATAAGTATACATTATTTTCTCATACAAATTTACTGTAAATAATCGGTTGAAAACTAATTTTATGAGTATTTATATTCTCTAAATAACTACAACTTTAAATAGATATTTATGTTTTTTACATCAAATATTCACTTACTTTTTACCGTAAATAAAAGTTTCTTGTAAATCAAAAAGCTATAAATACAACAACAAATTTACTGTAAATAAAAGTTTTACGTTTTTATTGTTTTTTTTAAAACTATTCACTTACGTTGTTGAAAATTAATACGGTAAATACACTTACGTTGAAAATTAATACGGTAAATAGACATTTATGTTTTCACATTATATATAATAGTGCTGTTCGTTTGTCTGCCGCAGCGTCTGCGGCAGCGACCTGCGGTCAGACGCTGCGGTTAGACGCAGCAATATTGTTGTTCGTTTGATCGCCGCAGGTTGTCGCCGCAGGTTGTATCGCAATTGTTTGATCGCAAACGCTATAATTTCGCAGCGATTAAAAATTTTGATCGCAGCTTTCTGCGGTCGACCGCAGCGTTTGACCGCAGGAACCTGCGGCGGTCAAACGAACAACGTTTGGCCGCATGACGCAGCCGCAGGTTCCTGCGGCTACGAAACGAACAGGCCTAATATTTATAAGTATTTATACTCTCTATATAACTACAACTTTAATGTTGTATGACTCTACAGTTAATTAACTACCAACTATAGGTAAGAAAACAATTGTAATAATACTTATTCACAAGATTTGAGAACTTTCATTTCAATATATATATTATATATAATGTTTATTTGTATATTATATATTACAAAAAAAATATTTAGTAACTTTTAAAACATAATAATAGAACACCAACATAATTTACAAAAAGAAAAGAGTTTAGTTATAATTCTTTATAATATTTAAATATTTTTAACATACGTAAAACTATCTCACTTTTTTGACGATACTAGATGGAAAAAATCTGAATATATCCGTTTTGGATATTATTAAAGCAAAATAGGAAACATATATAGTTACAAAATGCAAATCGACTGTGTTTAACTTTTCTAATAATTAAAATCAGTAAAATTGGAATATATATAACATATTAAAAAAGATATAATATTATTTTTAAATTTTTATAAAGCATGTTATAAAACATTATACGATGTATAGATATCTAAAAGGCTAATAGCTAATAAAATAAAATAAATATAAATGTTTCATATATCCTATGGACAAAATTTTTTTAATAATTTAAATTTTATTATTTAAATGAAATTTTTATATACATATTCTGCAACGTTTGGTGTAAAAATTATGTTCGAAATTTATGGTTTAATTAACAGTCACTACATATTTAAAGGTATTTTTGTTTAATTAATTTAAATGTGTCTTTGTTAAATGATTATAAATATTTATTATGTAATTATATAATTTAAGTACTACTTCTTACTTAAATGAGTTATATTTTTTGTGTTTTTGAAATTTATTTACGATTTATGTATTTTTTTTATTTAAAATATTTTTTCGTAATTAATATGTTATAGTTAGAACAAAGATTTCCGTGTTAAAGTAAAATTTTATGTATATTACAAATATAAATATTTTCGTAAAACTAAAGAAAATATAAATTTCAGAACACTTATCTGATGTATTACAACCGTTTTTTTTCACTATGAATCTTTCAGATCTAAAATCAAAAGAAAAAAAAATCGAAATAAGAAATCTTGTGGTAAAACGATTATACATAATACTCACCACACATTATATGGCAGATCTACACTTATGAGCAATATTACGAATATATTTAAAAATTATGGATCTAAGATTTTTAAAAACTTAGTTTGATTAAACTCTTACCGCATATATCTAAGCATGCTATAGTTGATTTCCAACCGTATGATGGAATCGTTTACAACCATGTGAAAAAATAATTAAGATGAAGGATATAAAAAACATGAAAGAAGATAAACCATAGAGAAAAAAATGAGTGATAAAATAGAAAGAGAATAAGAAAATAAGAGAGTAAGAGAGAAATAGTAAATGAGAAAAACGTTAATGAGTAAATGAGATAGGAGTAAAAACGTACAATGGAAAATAACTTTTCATTTATCACAATTAAATGTTGCGTGTGACACATCAGTATCGATTTCTGCATGGTATATACGTGTTCTCAACAAAAAAGAATCTTTGAATTTTTTTTGTTAATTCTCACGAAAAATAAAAATATATTTGCAAAAACAGCGTATAACACTGAAAAAACACAATTGTCCCGTCCTAATTTCAACTTCCATTTTGCTTACTTTTTATTTTTACATAGGTGATTCAACTAAAATATCTACTCATTATAATTTTTTTGCATCCAAATAATCATATGATGAGCACTTTTTTTTGCCTTCCCATATGATAGCATCTATAATGACCCATTTATGTGCAATCATAAGAATTAATTTGCTAAATTTCACAATTAGAGAATAAATTGATCATCAAAAAAATATATAATTTTAATGTGTGACCTCTTCTGAACCTTTTCTAAAAGTACTTATTATAAGTATAATTATATGGATAAATCAGTGAATTTTTACATTTTAAAATTTTTTAATAGTACAATTGTAGCTTCACTTATTTATCCATATAGTCATTTAGAAAAAGTTTACACACTTATTACATGAATTTAAATTATAATTATCACAATGGTTAAAAAGATACTTATTAATTTCTATTTTTGTATTATATTTCATTTAAATATAAATATGCCAAAAAATTTAATATAATATTAACATTCAAATTAATAATATAAAATAAATAAATAATTGTCACGTGTACCGTACGGGTATACAATATAAATCTCATACAAAAGAGATAAATCAATTGATCAACCTAATTCACTTTTAATTTGATCTTCTACATCTGGGCCCAAGGCCCAATGACTACCTCAATTTTAAATCGACCACGCCCAGAAGAAGTCTAACGTATTCAGTCAACGGTTAGACAAGAACTGCTAGAGGAGAGCCGAGTGACCGTAACGTTCTGTATTTTTTTAGGGTTTCAGTTCCGATTATCTTCGTTAAGGATTCCATTTCGTTTATGGGTTTCACAGATTTCAGGTTTTATTTTGAAAAACAAAAATTTTGGTTGGTCAATCGATTTTGATTTGGGATTATGTGATTTCGAGGAAATCTTCCGTTGCTAGATTTCTTTCAATCATACACCTTTAAGCATCATTTTTTCATTGATTTTTTTTTCTTGTTTGCAGATAATTCATCGCTCTTTAACAATGGTGAAAGCAGTGGTTGGAGAAGATACTAGGCTCACTTCTGCTGAAGATCGTCTCTCTCAGTCAGCTATTCCTGCTGAAGTAGTCACTTTTCCAATGTTATATATCTCTCAGCCTTGAAAAGAATGATTTCTGAGATGTGCTTTCATTTTATTGATTGGATCACAGGTGGGTCTTGTTATAGGGAAGCTTAGCTCTGTTCTTGATCGCGGATTTGTGTTTGATTTGCTCCCCACACCGAGTAACGATGCTGGAGAACCAGCGTGCTCGATTTTGGAGACCAGAGATGATAGAAGGAAGCCATCCAAGTCGAAATCTCAGTCATCGGAGTCATCTTCTTTATCGATTGATTCCGATTGGGTTGCGGAACATGCTAGACAGGTTTGGTACTATCGTTTTATGCATTCTGTGAATGTGATGTATCACTCTTGTTGCTCTAGTGAATTGTAGATGAATGTGTATGTCTCATGATGATTGGCATTGTAATGCTGTTTTCTTCTTCAGGTATCGAGAATGCTTTTGGGTGGGGTGAAGGTTGTTGGTATCTATGTATGGGCCAGTGAGAGTGCTTTTAAGAATTCAACTATGATCCTTTGTCAGGTAACTTTGTGTAAGATTTGGTTTTCCAGCTTTAATTTCAATGGATATTGCTTGATTCAGATCATTATGATAGGTCTTCCTACGGTTGTATTGGAATTAGGAGATTTGATCTCCTTCTACAATGTCTTTGTTTTTTTAAAATTTGAATGGAGAGTTCTAGGGGGAAATAAAACAATACATTTTGTTAGCTGATTTGGGTTCTTTTCGATGCTATAGCAAATCTATTGCACGTTGATGGATCTAAGTTATGAGACTTGTATCAGGCTATTAAGGGAGTCTCAGATGCAATACGACATTTGGATCCTAGCTTAGATGAAGCTCTTCTTATTCACATATGTTACAGTCCAAGGAGGTACACCGTCTTAAGGTTCAGCTCTTAAAATTATGAGAACTACCAGGTATTTAAAAATGAGCAATGGTTGCAGATGGAATTGCCGAACTTGTTTGTTGAACTCAAGTATTACGTCAAGTAGCCTCCGACCTTGTGATTTTAAACTGGGAAGGGTATTGAGTTCTCTACAGAGGTTTAAGTGCAGCTACAACTTTAATTTCAGGTATGTTGCTGCATTTAGAATTTGGATTTTGAAGTTCGATATTTCTCTTCTTTTGTTGGTAAATGTAATGTGTATGTATAAAATTTAGTATGGAAAAGGATTTTTCTTTTAGAATTGGGTTGAAAGTTGATTTGGTCTTCCAAGCTTCCAATGTGTTTACATTTAACATTTAACAAGCACTCAGGCACATTCCTATTGTTTCTCTGAATGTAGTATCTATGACATATATAAACACTGGAACTGTTTATTCCGGACATTTTTCTCTTTTTTCTCACTTTCTTGCGTGTAGATTACCGATCTACTGTAGGGGTGAGTCAACTACCCAAACGTTTACTGAGATTCTCCGTCAAGAACTTGCAGTTCATGCAAAAGAGCTGAAGAGTGCAAATGCAATGATTGATGGGGATTTGGTGAGGATAAAGCAAAGCCTATACTTTTCTGTTTCTGTGATGATTGTTAAATAGAATTCTTGAATCATGTTGGAGCTCTCAAAGCTTGTATGGGAAAACTCTCTAGTGATTGAAACGAAAGTATAACATATCGAAGGGTATGGGCACTGGGCAGAAGTCTATATGCAATTAAGTTATTTTGTGAATGAAGTCTGTCTGAAATATAGCTCCTTTTCATGCATCTGTCGTTGCAATAGACCGTTGGAAATTTAGTTTCTTGGATGCGTTGATCATTGCCATATCCGTTTAGTTATGTAAGCTACAAAAGGATGATATCTGGGCTGGAAAATAACCTTTCCTGTTTGTTGGACCTGAAGGTGCATAACGATGAGCCTTGCAACACGGATGGCGAGCATGAAATTGAATTGTTGTTCCCATTCATGAAAGATACTCGTGCTGAGGGTAAGTTTTTATCTAGGTCTAATTTAGGCACATGAATTTGGTTTGCTATTGGACATGGTTTTGGATGGTTGTATCTAAAATCACGGTGTAATGTTGAGAAGCATTAACTGCGAAGAATGTTACTGGAATTCTACTTTTCGGTGGTTCTATATTCTCGTATGCGTACTTAAACATGAAAGAACCAGTTTCACAGGCTGTTTCTGATATTAAGGTATTGCAATTGCGTTTCTTCCAGGTTTTGTTATGTATTTGTTTACTGGAATATGAGCTTGTACAAGTTCTATTAGACCTACTGAAATTTTAAGAAGATTGTTGATGGCTGCATGTTTTCTTTTCAGGCTGACATTATTAGAAGTCTGCAAAGTAGATTAGACATTATCTGTGACGAGGCCGAACAGGATCTCAATCCAACTGATGTTGGCAACAATGAAGAAGCTGAGATTTCGAACATTCCCATTTCCAAACTCAAATTCAATTCATCTACGTGAGTAAAGCTCTAATCATAAACTTTACTTGTTGATTCTCTGTATATGTTTACTGACTAGCACGAAAAACTTAAAGTAACAATGTTTTTAAACAGAAAAGCATGTCATATTCGTCTTCCCAGGAGAGTTCTCGTTCCATGGTTGGTGGGTACATACATCTGCGATTATCTACAGCCATTTGAATCACTCGAGGTAGATGAGCAACATGCAATATCTCAAATTCATTACGCTTTGTAAACTCTTTTTCCAAATGTTGATAAATGCTTGTTTCCCATGTTCAATGACTTTCTGAATAGGTGGTAAAAGAACGTTGTATCGAGTTAATGTCCATGGAACATTCTTCTCTTGACGTAACCAAGATTTCAGAAGTGGAAAACGAAACATCTTTAGTGGTGGCGGAATCAATGTGGGAGGTGATATTTCTTGAGGCTTCTGCTTCCAGCCTTCGCGTAGAAGGGAATGTGGAAAGGACAAAGCATGAAGATAGTAGCAATAGAACTGGCACCGGCGGTAATGTGTCCAATGTCCCGATTCTGGTAGCGATTTTCGTGGTTTTAATCTCGATTGTATTAGGGTTCTTGCTTTACCAGAGGGATTAGCAAAAGTACAGAAGTCACTGTTTTGATCAATCCACAAACATTGAGTTGTTTTGTTTCCCGGATTAAAGAAACTTACTATTTAACAGCTTTCTTCTTATTGGATAGAAAAACATGAGGTTCATTGAGGAAACTTTTAAGGGTAAGTTTTTATCTTTTAGAAAATTTATACGAATTTGATTGTAAAACAATAAGTTTTGAAGATTGAAGTTAATAAGTATGCAAAATGGGACGAACTTGAAATAAAAGATTGACGTTATATGCCAAAAAAACGCTCAACTACGCTGTTTCGTTCAACACAAAACTCAATTTCTTCATAAATCGAATAGTATTTACAAATAAAATTATTTAATGAGTAAAAATAGTATTTGAAATATCACAAATTTAATATTAAAATATTTTAAAACTTCTTTTAATAAAAAAATTAAACAAAGAATTTGAATATAATATTTTAATTATATTGATAATTTATTTATGGTAAATATTTATTTTCAAAAAATAATTTGTGTTAGTTTTGAAATTTTAAGTTTAAAATACTAAATTTGAAACAAAAATTTAAAAAGTGCTATTTATGGGTATTATTCTAAAATTTTGTTGATATATAACTAGATTTATATTCACGCTATATGTGGGGAAAATATTCGTAAATTATATAATATTATTTATTATTAAATATAAATTAAATCTTTAAATAATTTTAACTTTTATTTAAAATTATTTTTAATAATAATTTTTGTATATGTAAATTAAGGAAAAAAATAATTGTTTTTTACGAATTTAATATTATTTTTTTGTTAGTTTAATAAAATATATTGATTCTGTAACCAAATTAATAATAATGGTATATATCGTAATTATTTTAATAATTTAAATTCATTTATATATTTATTTGTAATTCACTATGATAATGATACGTTATAATGACATTTCTGCTAATAACACGTAAGGTAAATTTATTTTATTAAAATGTTTCTCAAATAATATATTAAAAAATTTTGTTAACCAAATTTTTTAATTTTTTTGTTAGTCAATTATAACCGATAATTAATGTCCGAACTAAAATGGTTTGATTATCAATAGTTGTAAAAAGTTTGTTCTTTTTTGAAACTAAAAAAACACATGAATTTTGAATATTTTAAAATAATTTTACTCTTTTACATTTGATTATAATATTAGATAAGATTCTGATATATACAACAAGACTATAAATAAGAAAGAATGGAAGAAAATAAGAGAAAGAAAATATTAAAATAACATTTTAAATTTTTGTTCCAAATTAAATATATTAAAACTAAAATTTTAAAATAACACATTTTTATATGAAACTATTTATTTATTATTAGTTATAAATAAAATTAAAACATTATTTTGTATTTTTTTTTAATTTATGGTTTATTTTTTTTTATTAAAAATATATTTTAAAATATTTTAATACTAAAATTTATGATATTATTGGAAAAATAAACTAATAATACTAAATATGCAATAAAAATTTAAAATAATGATATTTTAAAGAATTGTCCATGAGAAAACTAAAATGTAAATATCAAAAGAGTAGATCATCTCTCATTTTTTTAATTATTTATTTTTAATATTTTATAAAAATTTCTTTTAAAATATTATCTGGAAAATAGAGTTTAACCTAACAGGAATATAAATTCGAAAAAGATTAATAAGAATCAAAATTAAAATGACTATAAAAGAGTTAGTCAAATAATAAAATTATTGTTATAAAGAGTTAACAATGCATATTTGTTTAACTTTGCATCATTTTTATTATTAATGTTAACTTTGCATCATTTTATTTAATTAATCTTAACAACTTAATTAAATATATCTCCCATTTAAGTATTGTAAAATCTCTAATATATTATTTGAGAAACTTTTTAACAAAATAATTTTACCCTGATGTGTTAATAACAAAATATCATGCTGACATGTCAGGTTAAATATATAAAAGGATTTAACTTACTAGAATAATTACAATACATACCACTGATATTAATTTGGTTTGAGAATAAATATAATTTATTCAACTAACCAAAAAAAACTATTACATTTGCAAAAACAATACTTTTATTTCTTTAAATTTTTTATACATTAATTTATAAAAAATTTCAAATAAATATAAATATATTTAAGTTACTACTGTAATCTCTAATACATTATTTGAGAAATATTTTAATAAAAAAACTTTACTCTAACGTGTTATTAACAGAAATAGCATGCTCACGTGTCATCACTAAAGTAAATTTCAAATAAATATATAAATGAGTTTAACTTATTAGAATAATTACAAGTATATCATTATTATTAATTTGGTTATATAATTAATATATTTTATTAAATTAACAAAAAAATACTATTAAATTCGTAGAAAATAATTATTTTTCTTTTTTTAATTTGAATATACAAAAATTAATGTTAAAAGTAATTTTAAATAAAAATAAAAATTATATAAATATTTAATTTATATTTACTAATAAAATATAATTTGCGAATATTTTTTCCCATGCATGGCGTGAGTATGAATCTAGTAACTCGATTATTTTTCGTGAAGTTGGATTCCATGTAGAATAATCAAAATTAGATGTAAATGACATATTCTTTAATAATTAAATGCAATAAGTAAAATTATTTAACACACTTTTGGGGGAGTATAAAAGATCATATTATTTGAAAAATCACATGTTCCTAACAATCAAATGTAAGAATACAATATGTCAATTATTTTTAGTGAAATTGGATTCAATGTAGAAAAAAAAAATACATGGAAGTTAGTAATAATCAAATGTAATAAGTAAAATTATTTAAAATAAAGTATTTATTTTTGGAACAAGAATGTATTATGAATCGAAAATGGTTGAAGTTGGCCATCCATTTTCTCTAAATTACCATCGCAATTTGGATAATTCAAAACTGGTAAAATTGAAAATGTATACATTTCTTTTCTTATAAATTTAAATATTAAATAAATTTCATCATTTGTATATTTCAATAGTTCTATAAGATTTGATTATGGAAACATTATAAGATAGTCTACTACTGGAAAATGCGGCAATTTTCAAAGCCGAGTGCAATCACTACTTACGCTTTATAGCTAAATGGTAACGGCTTAAAAAAGTTGGAGATGCGGGGTATCGATCCCCGTACCTCTCGCATGCTAAGCGAGCGCTCTACCATCTGAGCTACATCCCCAATTCATGTCCGAGTTTTATTTTAATCAGAAAAATCCTTACGTTAACCTTTCTTTACTCGACCGAGCCCTGACATGTGTATGTCGAAGTACAGATTTTGAATTGCGAAGATGCTGAGAAATTTTGTCTCAATCACCTTCTCGCCGCCGTCTTTTATCTTCTCGTATTCCATTTTTCTCCAATTCCTCTCTTTCACCGTTCTCCACATTGTCTTCTTCTCCAGAGCCACCGTGCTTTAAGAGTTACTCCGTTGAACATGTCGAAAAGGCAGGTCCTATCGCCGGCATAACCATCTCCGTCGACCGTTCTACTCTTTTCGATCGTCCTGGTACATGTAAATTAATTTCGATGTGAGATTATATATTTTAGCAACCAGATGTGATTGATATCTCGCAAGGCTACCATATGCATAAAATTTCAGTGTGAGAACCTATTTACAACCCACTGGTTTCTTCCCTTTTGGTAAACTTATCATTTCTCAAGTTTCAGTCCATTTCCTAGCATTAATTTCTTTATCAATAGCTTCACCACATTCATTGGAATTCAATGTTCCTGCATATAAAGACTGCATTACTTTCCAAATCCATTACATATATCCTTGTATTTAGAAGGATATCTTAGGAACAAATTTGTCTTTGATCTAGGCAAATCGAAGAACCAAATAATTATAAATGATTTTTTTAATATACATTGATTATGACAAAAAAAAATCTATTGTCGTGGTAATGACAAGATGTTTCAAGTAGTTAGTTATGTTATGTGTGGAATAAAATGGAAACAAAAACAAATAGAAGTGAATAATATTTTTGCATGCAACAAATCAATTGATGAAAATGGAGAATTATGAACTGCAATAAAAGGAAATTTATTGAAAATGTATGCAAAAGTGATATTAACCAATTACTCATAGAAAGAATTCATATAAGCAAAAATTAAAATGTCTTGGAACTATAGAAATATTTGTACTAGCCGTCACCTAAAGGCGTAAAATGAATGAAACATAAATGTGTCTTCATGCGAAAAAGAGTGAATATAATAAGTGATTATGAACACATATTCTCTTCGGATAGATGCCAACTACTTTCAAATTTCGTATCATTCTCGTATTAAAAGAATGACTTGAATTATATGACCTCATGAATAATGCTATTTTTAGAAAATTTCTCAATGCTTAATGATGTCAAAAATTATGTTCCCAACAACATTAACTACTCTAAAGTGGATACTATAAGTTTAAACAATACTTTTACATATCAAAAGATTATCCATTAATGAGATCTTTAATTTAAACCTAATAAAAAACTCCTCAAAAGTTATTGCAAATTATGATTTGGAAGAAAAGAAAATGGATAAAACCTATGCACCATATGTAAATGTTATTTACGCAATTTACCCGTTTCTTTTATAATTAAAATATATGTTATACAAAGAAAAAAATCTAAAACCGTAAAGAATAAGTATTGATAACTTATATGTATAAAAATATGTCTAACACAAATATTTATAACATTATATATGTAAAAGGAGATATGAACATAAAATACAAATAGATTAACAAATAATTTTTTTTGTATAAAAGATGTGATGAATTGGAAATCAAACGAAGATTATATGATATATAATATAACTATATGTGCTTATTCACTAATATTATGCTTATAATAATTCCTTTAAATATGAGACATGATTTAAATGTATCTCATGAAAAAAATATTCCAAAAGGGAAAAATATAATGATATGTACTCTTTTTATTTATTATGCTTTTTATCCTAATAAGTCTTTTTATGATAGACTTTCAACAAAATAATAAAGAGCACATAAATAATAGTAGACCGCTAAGCGAAATGTAAAAATAAATTTTTATCACTATTTTATAGTTTTTGTTATAAATTAATTAGAACATTAGAAATATGGAAAACGATGATTCATCTAAAACACATTTTAACTGCAGATAAATGACGATGTGATGTTCGGTTTTACAGATTTGTTCAATTGATAACTAGATAATTTTCTGCGTACGTATAAAATATTATAAATTTGGATTAAAATTACATTTGATTAAGATAGTATACGTATTATATTAAATATTTCTTATATAAAAGATATATATTTAAAACTATTAAAATTATATTTTTTTTAATTTGTAATATGGTTATGTTTTTAATCTATATTTAAACTATATTTTGGTACGATTGTATATTAAAAATATGGACTTATATAATTAAGTTTTATTTTTAAATACTAATTTCTTAAATTATCAATTATATAATTAGATGTTGACTAAAATATGAACAACTCAATAGACATATAAAAATAATAACCATGATTGAAAAAATAGAAATTTTTCATCATAATTTGTCAAACTAAAGTTATTTAAAACAATTATAAATGCATAAAACCTAAATAAGAAATTAAAACTGAAAACATACATAGTATTAAACATTTTTTCTAAACTCACTTCTAATTTAAATATGTATACGATTAAATATATTTTTTGGAAATAAATTTATATTTAAAGTTACCATGTTACATTTAATTCAACGTCATGTCATAATTTATTTTATCCATGTCATCTTTTTAGTTATATGTAAATATTTTTTCTAAACTTAATTCTAATTTAATATATATGATTTAATTATTTTTTGGAAATAATTTATGTTTAAAAATATCATATCATATTTGATTAATTTATTTTTTAAAAATAAATTTATATTTAAAACTGTCATGTCACATTTGGCTAAGCGTTATATCATAATTTTTTTTAACCATATCATATTTTCTAATGTATATTATCATTTTTCTTTAAAAATTCACTCCTCTTTTAATGTTAACAACATGATTTACTTTATTTAAAAAATAAATTTATCTTTAAAATTACCATATCACATTCGATTAAACTTTATATCATAGTTTTGCTTTTAGTCATATATTATTTTTAATTATATTATTTTTTGTAATGATATGTAAATCTTTTTTAAAACTCATTTCTAGAAGTGGTCATAGCCATAATTATATGATTTTATTTTAAAAAAATAAATTTATGTTTAAAATTATCATTTTATATTTAATTAATCTAATTTTGAAAATAAATTTATGTTTAAATTTATTATACCACATTTGATTAATTTACTTTTTGAAAATAAATTTCAATTGATAATTTGACATATTTATTTACAAAAACGCTTTCAGTGGTTACTTCAAGAAGATAGTCTATTATATTGCATTGAGCTCACAATCCATTTTCTCCCCCAAAACTATCATATAGCACGACATGTACCTAAAACTATGGACTCAACCATAATAGCATCCAGAAAATAGTTAAAAACTAGAAACTCCTAAACCGGAACTTCGAAACAATTTTCTTCCTAAAATAAAAGTTACAAACTAATTAACAAATAACAACGGTTTTAATCGGTTTACTATTTCGTAAATAATATTTAACCAATTTTTAACCTAAATTAAACTAATTAACCCAATCCAGACCCAAAATATAACTCAAATAACCCGATCCAGACCCGATTTTCAATCCAAAAAACCCGACCCACACCCAAATAACCGGATTTTCAACCCAATATATTTCCCCCAATTTCATAAACCCTAATCCCAAATTCGGCAGCCCTAATTCTGAAATCGAAAACCCAACAATCTCCAAATCGCAAAATGAAACACTTCTCCATTGTTTTTTGGTGAAATCGAACCTTAAACTCACCAAAATCGTGAAAAAATCAAAACCCCGTGGTCTCGCAAAATCGAAGCCGAGCACCAAAATCGCGAAATCAAAATTGAGCACCAAATCGCCGATGTCTATTGTTCTTGGAGAAGACCGCAGTGATGAAGAACTTGATTTCCATCTGGAAATCGATGAAGAAGCCATGGAACGAGTCGAGTTTATGATTTATGCACCTAAGGTGTTCGAGAAAATACCTGAGAGAAACTTGGTTACTTGGTGGACCATGGTTTCAGCTTGTAACCATCATGAGGATTCTTTGGAGGTTTTTTTAGAATTCTAAAGAACTAGAAAAAATAGTCCAAACTCATCTCAATTGTACATTATGGGTATGAAAATTACTAAATTGATTTATGAAATCGATTTTATGGTTCTACAAATTTGGGGGTTTTTAAGTTAGGGATTTTCGTTTTTGGTTGTGCAAAAATCGTGGGTTTGGATTACCCATATTTGGATAGAATGATATATATAATTCGGTTTTTATGGGTTGGTATTGAGTTTATCACTTTAATCGAGAAAACCAATATGTAAGGAAAAAATTATTTCGAAGTTTTGGTTAAGGGATTTATAGTTTTTAACTATTTTCTAGAAGATATTACGGTTAAATCTATAGTTTTAGGTGCATATCGTGCTATACAATAATTTTGAGAGGGAAATAGATCCGCAACCCTATTGCATTATCTCGTTTTAAAAATTTCGATGGATGTTTTACGAGGGAAATGTAAATACGTGTTGCACTTTTTTTTCATTAACTATGGTTTTCTCCCCTTTATATTTTGATGGCAAAGTTTTTAATAAGTCAACATCTTATATACATTACAATAATATAGAATATTGTATGAAATATCATTATAATAGTTACGTATTTAATAATTTATAACACTACTTATTGGATGTCCATTATAATAAAATAGTTTTAAGTTAACTTTATTCATAAATTTAATATTTATATAAAGTTATGTATATAAGTATGTAATTTTCATATGTCAATGCAATAAAAAAATTAATTTATTCACAATAATTTATCTATTTATTTTAATTTTAAAATTGCAATTTAAAAAAAATATTGTAAGTTTTATAAATATTTATCTTGGATTGTAAAGAGTGGTTTAAGGATAGAATCGTAATTCAACGTGCCAAGGACGAGTCGCCAAACAAAATAATTCAAGGCTATCTTCTTCGTGTCGTCGATCTCTGCTTCGATTTCTTCTTCAGATTTCCTCCCGGCGATCTTTGAGATCTGCATATCCAATATTTCTCCGAAAGGGAAAGGAGAAAAATATGTACGGGTTCGAGGCGCTTACGTTCAACATCCACGGTGGATACTTGGAGGCGATCGTGAGGGGCCACCGTGCTGGGCTTCTCACCACTGCCGATTACAACAATCTGTGCCAGTGTGAAAACCTTGACGACATCAAGATGCACCTCTCTGCCACCAAATACGGCTCTTACCTCCAAAACGGTACGCGTCTTTCACAAATGATTGTTTTGCGAATCCGTGGTTTTGTCTAAATTTGATTATTTGACTTTGGATTTTGTTACTCTTAATATTTTCTGGGTTTTAGGAATTTGAAATTTCTTTAATCCTCAAATTGATATGGGAATTAGTGAAACTTCCCCATGATCGATGTGAAACACTAGTCTCACGTTGTTCATCTTCTTAAATGGATCTGAGATCTGATGTTTAGACGACATAGTATTTCTTGAGTCTCAATATCTGAATTTCATGTAAATACTGTGTTTGAAACATGCCCAATTGTTAGTTCGTATATTATCTGAATCTCTATTTATTTAATCGTAAAAAATGTTCTTTACTCTTAGATCTTCTGATCCTTGGCTGCAGAACCGTCACCTCTGCATACCACCACAATCGTGGAGAAATGCACTCTCAAGCTTGTTGATGATTATAAGCATATGCTTTGCCAAGCAACTGAGCCTATGTCAACCTTCTTAGAGTACATAAGGTTAGTGAGATATTGCTGCTCTCTTTGTAATTTTAGATCAACGAAAAATGGTGCTACAGTATTGTTCGCGGACTTTCTTTGTTTCCAGTATTAAAGATAGGAATTTTGTTGGTATTTGCGTGTGTAAAAATCCTTTTCACTGTCTTTTTTTGCTTTCCAAACCTTTACCATTAATGATATCGCACTGAAATGGAACAGTACTTCGTTTCAGCATGTTGATGGCAAAGACCTGGACATTCTGTTTTATTTTAGATGCTAGCTTATATTGTTACTTTTATTTCCTGGATTTGGTTTATTATGTGATCTATCAATAAAACACGCTGTCCTTTGAGTTATTGGGTTTGTTCTTGTATAATGCAGATACGGCCATATGATTGACAATGTCGTGCTGATTGTTACTGGAACCCTGCATGAGAGAGATGTTCAAGAGTTGCTCGAGAAATGTCACCCTTTAGGCATGTTTGACAGGTACTGCATTGATTTTTACATATACTTACACGTAGCTGCTTTAGGCCCTTTTCCTTTTCTTTTTTATGTTTTTCTCATGCTTTCTTTTTCCAGTATTGCTACGCTAGCAGTTGCTCAAAACATGCGGGAGCTGTATAGGTTGGTGCTTGTTGACACTCCTCTGGCTCCATACTTTTCAGAATGCTTAACATCAGAGGTACAAAGCTAAATGATTTATTATTCTAGTTTTTGTTTTCAGTCTTGTGCCATTTGTTTTTCTAGTTTCTGTTCGTATATTATTAGTGTAATATCACGTGCAAATCATATCATGCTTATTATTTGTAGGATTTGGATGACATGAACATTGAGATTATGAGGAATACCTTGTACAAAGCATACCTTGAGGATTTTTACAAGTTCTGTCAGGTGCTAGTCGATTTCTAATCTTTTTACAATGTTTCAGAATCTACCTTCACTAGCTAACCTGTTTTCTATTGTGTATCTGAAATAGAAACTCGGTGGCGCAACATCAGAGATAATGTCTGACCTTCTGGCCTTTGAAGCTGACAGAAGAGCCGTGAATATCACCATCAATAGGTAACTAATCACTGCTGTATGTCTTAGTGCATGAACTCACAAGTTGTCATCGTCATGGTGTATGTTTGACTCTTTGTACTTATAGGTAACTATATTCTCCAAGATGTCATGGTGTATTCCTACTGAAACTGGTTTTCTTCTTTTGTGCAGCATTGGCACTGAACTTACAAGAGAAGACAGGAAGAAACTGTACTCTAACTTTGGTCTCCTGTAAGCATTCTATAAATCAATGATGATTCATTGCACAATGCTCCAAACCCGTTTTTCTCACCATTGTTTTGATTTTTTTGATACTGCAGCTATCCATATGGTCACGAGGAGCTTGCTATCTGCGAGGATATAGATCAGGTAAATCCGTAAACTAATGTAATAAGTTTACGAGTATGGCTAAGTGAAATCCATTCACTGCTAGGTTCGTGGTGTTATGGAGAAATACCCTCCGTACCAGGCTATATTCTCCAAGATGTCTTATGGTGAGAGCCAGATGCTTGACAAGGCGTTTTATGAAGAAGAAGTCAGAAGGCTTTGCTTAGCCTTTGAGCAGCAGGTTTGTTTCCGTTTGTCCTATTTGTACCGAAGAACTTTCCTTTATCCACAAAATCTCGGCTTTTATTGATTACCTTGTGGTTTCCTTGTGAACTTAGTGTTAGTTTTCTTCTTCTACACAAAACCTCAGGTCGAATACATTAGAGACCATAGAGTCCGATTGCATAATAATGTGATGTGTTACAGCTATCTCGAAGTTAATGTCTAAAAACTAACAAATTGTTGTTTGAATCCGAGCTTTGCAGTTCCATTACGCTGTATTTTTTGCGTATATGAGATTGAGGGAGCAGGAGATCAGGAACCTGATGTGGATATCTGAATGTGTTGCACAGAACCAGAAGTCGAGGATCCACGACAGTGTCGTGTACATGTTCTGAGTCTGGTAAGAAGTGAAAACAAAACACTTTACAGTTAATTGGAGAATAAGAGGAAAGAAGGCAATTTGGTTGTTTTCGGTTAATGATTTTCTTCATTGCTCCTGAGAAATCTGCTGTTTTATATATTTATTTACTGCTTCTGTCACTGAGTTGGGTGCATGTATTAAAATTTACCCAAAATAAGAATCTCTCCTATTTGTTTGTTTGTTTTTGCCATATTCTGTTGCTACTAATTTATCAATCGCTTTTATAACATTTTATTGCAGTATTTGGAGGTTAGTTGAAGTCCAATGCTGAAAATTTTAAATCTTTGTTACTGAAAACTCTAAACTAATTAGGACAGTTTTTTTTCAAATGCTATATGCTTAAGTTTTTTTTTAAAATATTATCTTTAGTGTTTTTCTTTCAAAGCACTATAGATTTAAACAAAATTAACTAATTTTTTTTTTAATAGAAAAAAATTCGAAATTAGAATGAGGAAATTTAAACAATATCGTTAATTTTGTTTGTAATTTATGATATATAATTTTGTTGTGTTAATTTTTATCCTTTTTCTCACCAACTTTTAGTAATACTTTTGAAATAAATACTTAAAATATAGTAATTTAAAATATCAAAAATCCTACTTTACAGTTATTTAATTCAATTTGTATACGTAAAAGAAAATTAAATTGCCATAACACTATTTAATTTGTTTTTCCCTTTTAATTTGAACTTTTATCATTTCATAAGAAACATATACATACAGACATAAAATAACATGCGACTTTCATAGTGAAATCAAATACCTAATGCTATCCCCAATTTGATTACTTTCCTAGATCATCGAGTCTTCTCTCTCTCTTTTCCCCCGAGGAGCTCCGTTTTCGCATGTCGAGCCATCACATCACCACCACCTACTTCAATGGCGGATCAGCCGGAGTCTTCCTCCTCTTACTCCTTCTTACCACCACTTGCTCTGCTGTGGTTCCAGGATTGGACACCTTCTTGAGCAACCAGTTCCGTCTCGACCCAAAAGCTTCCAATGACTCTTTCGGATCTCTCTCATCCTCCCTCAAGCGTTCCCTCTCTTCATCTTCCTCTTCTCTCCATTTCCCTTCTCTCTCCCAGTCTTTACTCTCTCTTTCTGTCTCCGTCTCCCTCCACGTCCGCTTCGTCGGCGATTCCTTTCCTTCCTCCGCCGCATCCACGTTCTCCTCCTTTATCTCAGCCGCTGTGACTGGAGACAATTTTCATCTCATCTCTCCTCCTCCTGATTCCTCCACCAATCACCGCCTCGTTATATCTCACTCTCTCCACCTCGACGCTTCACTCTCTCCTCCTTCCCTCTCCTCACGCCTCGACAAAACGTTGAAATCCTTAATCGCCGGTACAACCTCTTCCCTCCGATCTCAGCTCCTCTCTGTCCCCTACGGCTCCATCGATGAGATCGTAAAGCAAGAATATGAGAAAGAGAAGCATGGAGACGGCGGAGTCTACATTTACTTGATCTCGCTTGGTCCTCAATCCAAATCCTACGGATATAGTTATTCCCATGGCGATTCGTCTGCTGGATTCACGAAATGCTTGGGAAGTATCTGGACAGGGAAAGAACGTTATCTCTGGATTGATCTCTCCGCCGGACCTGTGGATTATGGTCCTGCTTTATCCGGTGATGGTGTTTTGCCAAGAGGCGAGTTCCACCCACTTGCAGCTTTTCATGGCCGTCCCAAGTCAGAGAAAGCTTTGCTTGCGGATTTAGCATCGCTTGTGTACAATGCGTATCAGGTACTGATTGTCCCTCCTCTAAGAGTCCCTGTCTACTTTGAGGATTCGTTGGTAGTTCAGTTTATTCACATTTATGGATCGGATCACAAGGACCCGAGTGGGTTAGATTGGGAATTTGTAAAGAAAACATTCATGGAGGAAGCTGAGAATGGTGGATTGTTGTTAGGAGAACAGAAACTGAGCTTTAAAAGGTTCAGTGTGAATTATAGAGAATGCCCGATTTGTTCGTTTGCCGTATCTCGAGGCATGAACTCATACACGTCTAGGTTCTTGTTTGATAACTATACCTTGATTGTGAGTGAGTATTTGGATTCCAAGCATATGCATCAGACATTGACAGAATCAGCAGTGGAGTTGAGAAGGGTTGCAGGGATCCATGAAGAAGAGGAGTTTGCTAGGGTTTTACCTGTTTATGTGTTTGATCTAGACAGCAATAAGCCTTTGTTGCTTGATCGATATCACCAGTCTGTTGCTTTCAGAGACATGGTCATTGCTGTTAGAACTAGAGGAACCCAAACTGTGAGTGACTATACCTGCAATGGGCGTCATGTGTTTGTCCATACTAGAGACCTAGAGCGACCTCTTGTTGGTTCCATTCTCCAGAGCATGTGGGGTGTATCTTCGACCCATTTGACTTGGAGCCCTAGACATAACTCGACTCTAGTGGATTACACCTGGAGTGTTGGGCAGACACCGTTTGGACCTTTCTCTGATATCTCTTCTCTATCGTTTGTCCAGAAAGACGCTGCTAAGAGAAACCTTATTTTGACATCGCTGAACATTACTATCACAAGCGCAATAGATATCATCGATTCTGCGGTTTCTTATGGAGGGGACGTGAACCTTCTGAAACAGAACAGGCTCTCTGAGTTTATGCAAAGGTGGAATCTTTTGAAGTACAAAATGGAGAAATCGGTTTCTGCATTGTCACACAATGATTTTGAGATGGCTTTGTTCTACCTGAGATCAGCATCTCACGACTTGTACTCATTGCATTCAGTTGTGTACCTCGCGTCACAAGAAGTGGAAGCAAGTCTCAACTGTTTCAAAGATCCTCCGTTTCCATGGGGAAGTGTTTTAGTGTCGGGCTTAGGATTAATGGCTTTGGTTCACGTATACTTGAAAAGAGACAGACTCTTCAGGAGCAAAAGAAAACAGTTCTGAAGAATCTAAGCTTGCAGGTGACTTATAGCCATTACATCTGATAAAAGACTTTGATAGTTTGGTTTTTGGAGTTAATACATGTATGATGCGTTTGTTTCCATTTAGTACTATTGAACATAAGAGAAAATGTTGAATCTTTTTTCTTTTTCGGTAAGTTTTATTGGTTTCCAATTTAATTTTCCAATTAATAACCAATGAACAAAAACTAAATTTGATCCAAACTACTTGTATTGTTTAAGATTAAACTAAAAAGTTGGATGTGAATATAATATGTAGGATAATTATAATTCACTTGATTATAATCTGTATTATTATTAGTTTAGATTTTAACATGTCAATATCATGATAAAAAGGAAAATAAATATTATTTTTTTGTTGCAAAATAGAAAAAGAAAAAAGGGAAAAATGTGAAATTTTTAACAAAATATATATAGAAACAAATTGAAATCTATAAATATTAATCTAAAAAAGAAAACATAACACCATTATATAGTTGAATTGGACTGCAAAAAGTACTAAAATTTTCAGTTTAATAAAATTTTGTTTCACTAATAGTCTAGATCCAAAAATAAAAAAAGTATTAGATTTCAATATACTTTTAAAAATTTAAGATACTTAGAATAGTGGAAAAAGGAAGCTATACCATTTATTGAAAGAAAACTATATCATTGGACAAGAAAAGAAAAAGAACATTTTTTATCAAAAAAGAAAGAAGGATAAAGTAAATCTTAAGAAGATGATTATAATTAAAATTAAGAAATGAGAGTGTAAAGAGATTGAGAACAACAAACACAATAAGAAGTCTCATCCCATTTCATGCAGCATTAGAAGCTCACATTGGGTCATGGCGTAGATCGTCTAATACGAGAGACTTGACAACTCATTTCTGATGTAATCTTCGTTAACTATGTTTCTCCGGTTTGGATTTCCGAATCAATTTAGTTGAATACCATACTGTTAACAAAAATATCCACTTCTTTATAAAAATTTCTTACTTTCTTCCAATATAAAATTATACCAATTCCACATTTAGTTTTTTTTTTCATATGTAATTTGATTTTGTATTTCACTATTTTGTTGTAGAACTAGTTATCCAATTGGTTTGCTTTACAACATCACATGACCAATCTATTCATACAAGCAAATCATCACAAGAAACAATTCTAAATTTCCTAAATTGATACTTATTATGAACGTCCAACTTGAACATAATGTTCTCAAATTGAATTCGTCCTATTGCCTTGGTAAGAACATCTACCAATTGATCAGTGGTTTATACATGTTGTGTGACTATTATACCTTCTCGTACAATATTCCTAACCGTATGAAAATATGTTTCAATATGCTTAGTTCGTTTATGAAAAACTGGATTAGCGGTAATATAAATGGCAGCTTTACTATCACAAAACATCCGAGTTGGCGCAGTTTGGTTGATTTCCAATTCTTGCAACAAGCTACCGTAAAGCTGTTGTCATTGATCGATACGTTGTTACGAAGTCGTTTAGTGTTACTGTAAAAAACAATCCTCATTTCTTCTCCTTATTGTCGGTAAACCTGAAGCAATCTTCCCTACCTTCAACTAAATTTTTCTAAGACAGGTGAGTATTACATTTCCGTGTTAAATCTTTACTCTTATTATTTTTTCTCAATTGTTTCCAATTTTTGAAGTGATTGTGGTTAAAATAAAAACTATTCAGAGAATTTGTATAACAGCTGAATAAAGTGCAAATTCGGTTCTAACAGATAGGCCAAAAACGGAAAGAGATGCGAGAGAAACGATTCCTTTCGAGTGATGTTTGCTTATAACCAATCTTCCGACCAACTCACAATTTTAAACCCGACCCTAAATTAATCTTATAAATTTTATATACAATAATTTAGAATTAAGATTTGCACATATTTTAATAGATCAGATTAACCCTAACACTACAAGAAAACTGCCAATTTGCGACTGCAATTTGCGACTACATACGTGGTTTAGCGACTAATTTGCGACTACGGAATAGTAGTCACAAATTGGTCGCAGATATGTGACCAATAAGTGTGGTCGCAAATCAGTCGCAATATGCAACCAATTAGCGACTGAGATGCGACTGCCTTGAGACTGACCCTGGTAGTCGCTAATCAGTCGCAAAATAGCGACTGATTAGCGACTACATATGGAAAATCAGGTGGTAGTCTCTTATTGGTCGCTAAAATTGCGACCAATTTGCGACTACGGTATGTAGTGGCTCTATAGTCACAAAATGGTGGCAAAGTGCCACCATAAAAAATATGTGCGAGTTAGGTATAACGACATTTAAGCGACTACATAGCTATAGTCGCAAAGTAGTGGCAAGTCGGTGGCAAAGTAGTCACAAAGTAGTCGCAAAATATTGTATATATATGCACCATCCCATTCTCTCATTTGCGAAATCAAAAGTAAAAAGTTTTGTAAAACATGTGGGGAAATTATAACAATTCGAGAGATTGGATGTACAGAAGAATTGATAATGAAACAAAAAATATCTCGGCGGAATTTGCACAAGGCATGGAACAGTTCATGAATTTTGCAAGTAGTCAACCTATAGCTCAAAGTAGTGGAGGTAAGTTTTTCTGTCCTTGTATTAATTGCAAAAATGATAAATTTATTCCGGGACGAAAAATATGGAGTCATCTATATAGTCGAGGGTTTATGCCAAATTATTATATTTGGTATAAACATGGAGAAGAGCTGAATGTTCAGTTAGGGACGAGTAGTACTAGTCGGGGTGATGTACCAAGAAATCAGGGACGTGATTGTAGTAGTGATGAAACAGTTGGTATATCCGGTAATAGATATGTTGAAATGGTGACGGATGCATTTCGTGAGACAACGACTAATGATCATCATCAGTACTATAATCAGAACGAAGAAAATTATAATTATAATTATGAAGAAGAACGGCCTAATGAAGAAGCAGAAAAGTTTTACAACATGTTAGAAGCTGCAAAAAATCCATTGTATGATGGTTGTCATGAAGGGCACTCACAATTATCTTTAGCTGCTCGGTTTATGAACATCAAATCTGATTTTAATTTACCAGAAAAATGTATGGATTCTTGGACGGAGCTATTTACAGAATATTTACCTGACGAGAATCAGGCAACGGGCTCATATTATGAAACCGAAAAATTGATGCGAAATTTAGGCCTGCCGTTTTATACAATTGACGTGTATGTTAAAAATTGTATGATATTCTGGAAAGAAGATGAGAAATGGGAAAAATGCAAATTTTGTGATTCCCCCCGGTATAAGCCAAGCGAGGGCAGGACGAGAATACCTTTCAGTCGTATGTGGTATCTACCTATAGGTGATAGACTTAAAAAAATGTATCAAAGCGAGAAAACCGCAGAGGCAATGAGGTGGCACGCAGAGCATGAAGCAGAAGACGGAGAAATGAGTCATCCATCTGATGCTGCAGAGTGGAAAATTTTTCAATATTTACATCCTAGATTTGCTGCTGAATCTCGAAATGTTTATCTTGGCTTATGTACTGATGGGTTCAACCCATTTGGGATGTCTCGTAATCATTCATTATGGCCGGTGATTATCACTCCATATAATTTGCCACCGGAGATGTGTATGAAGAAAGAGTATTTGTTTCTAACTATTTTGAATTCGGGGCCAAATCATCCGCGTGCTAGTCTGGACATATTCCTATGACCTTTGATTGATGAGTTGAAAGAATTATGGTCTATCGGAGTTGATGCATACGATGTATCGCTGAACCAAAATTTCAATCTAAAAGCTTTGTTACTTTGGACGATAAGCGACTTTCCCGCTTATGGAATGTTATCAGGATGGACAACGCATGGAAGGCTGGCCTGTCCAATTTGTATGGATGATACGAAGGCATTTCAATTACCAAATGGGAGAAAGACGTGTTGGTTTGATTGTCATCGAAGGTTTCTTCCTAATGGTCACCCGTTACGGAAAAATAAAACAAATTTTTTAAAAGGGAAGCACGCTTTGAATGACTGTCCTCCACAATCATTGACAGGTGAACAAGTTTTGTACGAGCGAATAAAAACTGTCAATCCTTTAAGAACATCTGAGTGCGGCGGAAACGGTCATGAAAGTAAAGAAGAAGGTTATGGCAGCTGGCATAATTGGCACAAAGAAAGTATATTTTGGGAGTTGCCATACTGGACAGATCTTAACCTTCGACATAATCTTGATGTGATGCATATAGAGAAGAATTTCTTCGATAACATCATTAATACTATTATGAATGTGAAAGAGAAATCAAAAGATACAGTGAAGTCAAGGTTGGATATTGCGAAGTTTTGCTCTCGAAAAGAGTTGCACGTGGATGGTCGGGGTAATGCTCCATTCCCTATATTTCGATTGACCCAAAAAGCGAAAGAACGGTTATTGGAATGTATAAAAAATGATGTCAAATTTCCGGACGGCTATGCGGCAGATTTAGCAAATTGTGTGGATATGGATGGACTAAAGTTTTCGGGCATGAAAAGCCATGACTGCCATGTTTTTATGGAAAGACTTCTCCCTTTCATATTTGCAGAACTTTTACCACGGAACGTTCATCTAGCATTATCAGGTAAATATAGTAATAACTATATTTTTAATTGGAAATACGTAAATTAATAATAATTGCCTGAACTAATTAATTGTCGATGGTAATTAATATATATATATATAGGGATTGGAGGATTTTTCCGTGATTTATGCTCCAGATCATTACAACAAAACCGTGTCCAAATTCTGAAGGAAAATATAGTCATAATTTTGTGCAATTTGGAAAAGATCTTTCCGCCTTCATTTTTCGACGTCATGGAGCATCTTCCTGTACATCTACCATACGAAGCTGAACTTGGTGGACCTGTGCAATATAGGTGGATGTATCCATTTGAAAGGTTTTTTAAAAAACTTAAAAGCAAGGCGAAGAACAAACGATATGCTGCAGGGTCGATTGTTGAATCATATGTGAATGATGAGATATCTTACTTCTCAGAACATTACTTTGCTGAACACATTCGCACGAAAAACAGGTAACCATGTTATGACGTTTATGAATTAATTATTTTATTATATAATATATAAGTAATATATATAATATATATAAACCATATATGTACAGGTCTACAAGATTCGATGAAGGTGACGTGCCTGTATATCCAGATCCCGGAGTACCGGATATATTTACGTACATGGATCGTCCAAGTGGTAAATGTAAAGAAATATAGCTCTCCGAAAAAGAATATAAATATGCACATGCATATGTATTACGGAATTGTGAATATTTTCGGCCACTAGAGAGGTATATGAAAACAATTAATTGTATTTATTACATTTCAGTTCATTGTATTAAGAAATATATATTAATTTTCAATATTTACTATTGTAGCATGTTTGAAGATCATATTCGATGTACGTATCCATATCTTTCGGAAGATGACATTTCATCTAAAAGAGAGGAAGAATTCCACATATGGGTTAGGGATTATGTATGTTTAATTAATTATTTGACATATATATATTATATTTTATTTATTAATTTGGAAATACTAATTAAGTTTAATTTTTGATATATGATCAAAGGTCAATTCATGCAGTTCCACAGATTCACGTGTCTTTCCTATATGGGCTCAAGAATTAGTTCAAGGTCCGATGAATAAAGCATCCACTTGGCCGATGTATTTTACAAGAGGTTATATGTTCCACACGAAGAAACATGGACATAGAAGAAAGACATGTAACTACGGTATTTGTGTGTGGGACAATTACTCAGATGCATCTGATGAAGCTGATTTCTACGGTATTTTAACAGATATCATTCAACTTGAGTATGTCGGACTCCTAAATTTGAAGATCACGCTTTTAAAATGTGAATGGTACGATCCTACACCCTCGAGAGGTACTCGGAAGTCGGAAAATGGTGTCGTTGATGTCTTATCATCGGGGAAATACTACAAATACGAACCATTTATTCTCGGCACGTACGTATTTGGTAATAATTTACTATATATTTTTCTTACAAATTTATAACTAATTTATATTTCAATACGTATGATGTATCAACATCTCAAGCAGATCAAGTTTGTTATATTCCCTATCCACACACAAAATCATCATCAAAACAAACATGGCTCAATGTTTTGAAAGTTAATCCAAGATCTAACATTTTGGGGAAATACAAAAACAAAGACGAGATTGGCCTTTTGCAACAAGAAAATGATGAAGACGTAATGCATGTTCAAGAGATAGAGGTAGATCGGTTGGTCGATACAGTTAACCATACTGAAGAAATTGATTTCGATGTCGGAGATGCGGAACTAGAAGATGAATTTCAATGTAATATTTCATCTTCAGATGATGACGAGAACGAAGAAATGTAATAAATATAGTTATGCTATGTATTTTGTACATATGATTTTCATATAATTTAATGTATTACCAATATCCATATAAATATAGATTTTTTAAGTAATTGAGACTGATTTGCCACCACTTTGCAACTGCTTTGGCAATGTGGTTGCATTTCAGTCACAAAAATTTGATGTAGTCGCATATCAGTCGCTAATTTGCGACTGATTTGCGACTACATTCTAAAAATTTTATGTGCAGTCGCAAATCAGTCGCAATTTGCGACTGATTTGCGACCACATATGGTAAATTCACATTTCCCCTAAGTATTTTCCACATTTAAAACTTGTACTTCTATTCTATAAGACTACTAACCATTAGAAGTGATAACATATATTGAAAACCATATTTGTAATGATTTCATATTTAGATAACATTTGGAATGTATATAAGAAGTATAAGGTTAAGTAAATTTGTTAAGGATTTTAGGTAAGTTATTTGAAAATTTGGGAAATGTTATTGTTTTCATAGCAATTGAAATTTTTATAACTTATAATCAATTAATCAATCTTATATAATTATATGCATTCCTCAAAATCTCAAAATTTAGGGTTTAGGGTATTATTTGTGACTGATTTGCCACCACTTTGCAACTGCTTTGGCAATGTGGTTGCATTTCAGTCACAAAAATTTGATGTAGTCGCATATCAGTCGCTAATTTGCGACTGATTTGCGACTACATTCTAAAAATTTTATGTGCAGTCGCAAATCAGTCGCAAATAAGCGACTGATTTGCGACCACATATGGTAAATTCACATTTCCCCTAAGTATTTTCCACATTTAAAACTTGTACTTCTATTCTATAAGACTACTAACCATTAGAAGTGATAACATATATTGAAAACCATATTTGTAATGATTTCATATTTAGATAACATTTGGAATGTATATAAGAAGTATAAGGTTAAGTAAATTTGTTAAGGATTTTAGGTAAGTTATTTGAAAATTTGGGAAATGTTATTGTTTTCATAGTAATTGAAATTTTTATAACTTATAATCAATTACTCAATCTTATATAATTATATGCATTCCTCAAAATCTCAAAATTTAGGGTTTAGGGTATTATTTGTGACTGATTTACCACCACTTTGCAACTGCTTTGGCAACGTGGTTGCATTTCAGTCACAAAAATTTGATGTAGTCGCATATCAGTCGCTAATTTGCGACTGATTTGCGACTATATTCTAAAAATTTTATGTGCAGTCGCAAATCACTCGCTTATTTGCAACTGATTTGCGATCACATATGGTAAATTCATATTTCCCCTAAGTATTTTCCATATTTAAAACTTGTACTTCTATTCTATAAGACTATTAACCATTAGAAGTGATACATATATTGAAAACCATATTTGTAATGATTTCATATTTAGTTAACATTTGGAATGTATATAAGAAGTATAAGGTTAAGTAAATTTGTTAAGGATTTTAGGTAAGTTATTTGAAAATTTGGGAAATGTTATTGTTTTCATAGCAATTGAAATTTTTATAACTTATAATCAGTGACTCAATCTTATATAATTATATCCATTCCTCAAAATCTCAAAATTTAGGGTTTAGGGTATTATTTGTGACTGATTTGCACCACTTTGCAACTGCTTTGGCAATGTGGTCGCATTTTAGTGACAAAAAGTTTCATGTAGTCGCAAATCAGTCGCTAATTTGCGACTGATTTGCGACTACATTCTAAAAATTTATGTGCAGTCGCAAATCAGTCGGAAATGCTGATGTAGTCGCAAATCAGTCGCTAATTAGCGACTGATTTGCGACCACCAATTAATTTGGTGGGACTTTGACAAAATCGAAAACGTTCAAACTCCCACTAAATTAACTGGTAGTCGCAAATCAGTCGCACATTTGCGACTGATTTGCGACCACATTTACAGTTTCGATAAATGTAATTGTGGTCGCAAATCAGTCGCAAATATGCGACTGATTTGCGACTACCAGTTAATTTGGAGGGAGGTTGAAAAAACCGAAAACGTTCAAACTCCCTCCAAATTAATTGGTAGTCGCAAATCAGTCGCAAATGTGCGACTGATTTGCGACCACAATTACAGTTTCGATAAATGTACCTGTGGTCGCAAATCAGTCGCAAATTTGCGACTGATTTGCGACTACCAATTAATTTGGAGGGAGTTTGAACATTTTCGGTTCCCACCAAATTAATTGGTAGTCGCAAATCAGTCGCAAATTTGTGACTGATTTATGACCACAGGTATTTTGCCACTGATTTGTGACCACATCCGTGGTCGCAAAAAAATCTATAAATACCCGATGGTTTTCCCTCATTTTTCACAAATCTCTCAAAACTACTTTACAAAACTCTCTCAAAAACACTTCCTAAACACTTTAAAAAAACACTATTTCTATAAATGGCAAGTAGTGGTAGGTCGTTGAGAGGTCGTGGAAGACGATCTTTCGGATCGTCTTCCGGCCGAGGAACCTCTTCGGCCTCCTCGAACCCTTCACCATCCGCTAATAGAGCGGCATCGCGGCTCCCTCACTCCGTTCCTGAAACCCAAACACCTCCACGGTTTCAGGAATCGGATGAACATGAGGACGAACAAATTCCCGATTGCGAAACGGGAACGGATGAACAAACTATCACTCTTGATAGTTTGTTACAAACTCCGGGCCGCGAACAGTATTTGACTGTGCTTTCTCCAGATGCGGCTCCGAATACAACGTGGTAAGCATGTTTATTAATAGCTAATTTTTTTAATAAATATTTATTAAAATTTAAATTATATTAATATAATTTTACATTTTTGTAATAAATATTAGGTTTGACCGCGATAACGGGTCTATTACTCGTCAAATCGCAAAAATTTTGAAAAATAAGTTTGACGGTCCGTACTACAGTTGGACCGTCGTACCTCCTGAGAGGCAGGAGAAATATTTTATAGAATTTGCGGTAAGTATTTTTTTTTAAATTGTGTAAATATTTAATAAAATATAAAAAATATATACTAATATTTTTTAACTCAATTTCAAGCAATCGTACACCTGGGATCCTCTGATCACCTCGGTGGTACGAAAAGAGTTCGAGGCCGTCTGCGTAAGGCGGATGAAAGGGATGGTGAGCACGGTTCATACAACCGGAAAACGTCCCAGATGGATTTCCCCAAGTTTATACAATATTATGACAGCACATTGGGCAACCGAAACATCTACCGAGAGGAGTACGAAATCCTCTCATAACCGCAACTCCGCTCGGGACGGTCTTGGCCCGCATAAACATTTATCGGGCCAAAAATCCTACATTCAGGTCCAGCAGGAAATGGTAAGTAAAATTTTTTTTCTTCATATTATTATGTTTTCTCATAATTAAATAATATTTTAATATCTGTGAATGAACATAATTTGGGACGACCAGTCTCAATAGGTGAGGTCTTTATAAAGACTCACACAAGACCGGATGGTTCGTATGTAGATTTGAAAGCAAAACAAATCTGTGAAGCATACGAACGAAACATCCAAGAGAAGATGGCGATCGTGGAGGTCGATCCAACAGAAACATCCGATGGAACCTCCCGTCCAATTGAGCTGACTCAAGCACAGAAAAATGAGATCTTCTTACAGGTAAAAAAAAATTTTCAAACTTTTTTCTTTTAACATATTTTCCTAATTAAAAAATAATTACATTTATTATATAATTTACGTTTTCGTAATTTTATAGTCATCTGTTCCTGATGAACGAGGCCGTCTTTATGGACTCGGTAGCCTCAACCGCGTACAGTCTACGGGTAGAAGTAGTGGGGTACAAACCCATTCACCCGAGTACGTTATGCTTCAAGAACAAAACGCGTTGATTAAAGCACAAAACGCGCAGATGATGGAAAAATGTGAGAAGATTGAAGAGCTGAACAGACAAAACAAGACGAAGATCTCGAGCTTGGAGATGCTCCTCGGATATATCCAACGGACGCATCCCGCATTCGCCTCCTTATTGCAGGATAACGATTGCACAGGGGAACCATCGACGGCTCCGCCAACCACCCCATTTTCGCCATGAGATTTCCAATTTCCGCCACCGGACAATTAGAATTTGTTTTTATGTATTTAAAAATTTTCAATAATAAATGTTAAATTTTAAATTTGTATATTTTTTAATTCAATATTTAGTTTACATATTTTTCATTTAATATTATAAAATTTTTAATTGATTAATAAAAATTAATAAATATTCTAATAAATAGTATAATAATATTTTAAACCAATTGTATTAATAGTTAATCTAAATTATTTTATTAATATTTCTAATTTCAAATAATTATTTTTCTTATTGAAATTAATTTTCAAAATTATTATTGAAATTTTAATTTTTAAATATTATTTTACATTTTTTAAAAATAATTTAAAAAATATTAATATTATATTTCACTAATATACGAAATTATTTCAACAATAAAAATATATATATTTTTTAAATTATTAATTATATTATTTCAATAATAAAAAAAAATATATTAATATTATTTTTTTAAAAATCTAATTAGTGTAGTCGCAAATTAGTGTTAAATCAGTCGCAATTTTTGCCACCGATTTGTGACTCCTTCATACATGTGGTCGCAAATCAGTCGCAAAAAATTGCGACTGCTTTGCAACTGCGAGCTATGTGCAGTCGCAAATCAGTCACAAATTTTTGTGACTGATTTGCGACTGCAGTTCACCTGTAGTCGCAAAACAGTCACAAATTTTTGTGACTGATTTGCGACTGCGGTTCACCTGTAGTCTGTTTTGCGACTGCGTTTCTCCTGTAGTCGCAAAACAGTCACTGTTTTTTGTGACTGATTTGCGACTACGGTTCTCCTGCAGTCGCAAAACAGTCACAAAAAACAGTGACTGATTTGCAACTGCGGTTCTACCGTAGTCGCAAATCAGTCACAAAAATTTGTAACTCTTTTGCGACTACAAATTTAGCAACCACAACCGTAGTCGCAAAACAGTAGCAAAATTTGTTACGGAAATTCAGTGGCAAATTAGTCACAAAAAAAGCGACCACGGTTGTGGTCGCAAATTAGTCACAAAATAACCACTATGCCCGTGGTCGCAAATCAGTCGCAAAATTGCGACTGATTTGCGACTAATTTTTTTTGCGACTATTATTTTGCGACCACATCACGTAGTCGCAAAGTAGTCGCAAAATACAGTTTTGCGACTACTTTACGACCACTTCCGTGGTCGCGAAACGGCTGTTTTCTTGTAGTGATTAGTGCTGCTATGATCGTACCCGGTAGTATATGTCATACAATAGTAAATATCCTTTTCATCCACTTTTCAATGTTTCTTTATGAGCTCCATGTGATAAAGAAGAATCCACACGATGTGTTTGCCTCGCCTAGATGGTTGAAACATTTTGGATCTTCGATGCGATGAGTTTCAAAAAGCCGATGCAACGGTTTCGAGGTCGTGATTGCTTCTGCTCGAGAAAAACGTTCCAAAGAGTATCCAAACATCAAAATTTGGTGTTGAAAACATTTCCAACCGGTCTACATCTTATTGCCGCATCAAAGACTTTGAGAGAGCTTTCCGAAATGGTATTGTCCCGGTGTGAAACTTATGGTATTTCGAAAATACATTGTTTTGCGATAGACAAATAAAGAGCGAGTGAATAAAAAAAGGGGTGCAACAGGAGTACTTCCTAGGAGGTCATTCATTCCAGTACTACTCTTTCCCAAGCACGCTTAACTGTGGAGTTTTTATGGGATCCGGTGCATTAGTTCTGGTGTGATCGCACCCACTAGTTCTGGTGTCATGTATTCGTAAATATCCTCTCCATGCACTTTTGCAATGTTTCTTCTTGAGCTCCACGTGATAAAGAAGAATCCAAACAATGTATGGGCCTCTTCTAGATGGTTGAAACGTTTTGGATCGTCAATGCAATGGGTTTGAGATAGCCGATAAAATGGTTTTGAGGTCGTGATTGCTTCTGCCCGAGAAAAAATTCCGAAAGAGTATCTAAACATCAAAATTTGGGGTCAAAAACATTTTGAATCGGTCTTTGACGAATTGGTGCGTCAAAGATCTTTGAGAGAGCTTTCTGAAATGATATTTTTGGCTGTGTAGTTCATCGCGGTGTGAATCCTATGGCATTTTGAAAATACAATGTTTTGCGATAGATAAATAAAAAGCGAGTTAATAAAAAAGGGGTGCAACACAAGGAATTCCCAGGAGGTCACCCATCCAAGTACGACTCTAGTCCAAGCACGCTTAACTACGGAGTTCTGATGGAATCCGGTGCATTAGTGCTGGTATGATCGCACCCGATAGTATATGTCATGCAATAGAAAATATCCTCTTCATCCAATTTTTCAATGTTTCTTTTTGAGCTCCATGCGATAAAGAAGAATCCACACGATGTGTGGGCCTCATCTAGATGGTTGAAACGTTTTGGATCTTCGATGCGATGAGTTTGAGATTGCCCATAAAACGGTTTTGAGGTCGTGATTTCTCTAACCCTAGAAAAACGTCCAAAAGAGTATCCAAACATCAAAATTTGGGGTCGAAAACATTTCCAACCGGAATTCGACCAATTGGCGGGTCAAATACATTGATAGAGATTTCCCAAATGGTATTGTCGGCTGTGTAGTTCATTGCGGTGTAAAACTTATGGCTCTTCGAATATACAATGTTTTGCGATAGACAAATAAAAAGCTAGTGAATAAAAAAAAGGGGTGCATCATGAGAACTTGAGTAAATGCTAGTGAATAAAAAAATGATTATTCTAAACTGATCATTGGTGCTCCTTGAGTAAATGCTAATATATGAAGCATAATGCATGTCATCACGCAGTTTAAGATACATTGGATTACTTTGAAGATTTTTGTAGCTCTTTATGTCTAAAATTTTGTCACAATATGGGAAATTGAAATAGCCTAACGTGGGTGTTGGATTCGTGTAATTCTGAACTCTAAATCAAAATTACGCACAATTTAGTGCGGACATGTCAAGTTGATCGGCCAATTAAAATGATCATTCTAAGCTGATCATTGGTGCTCCTTAAGTAAAGGCATATAAATGAAGCATAATGCATGGCATCACGCAGTTTGGAATAGATTGGATTACTTGGAGGTTTTTTTCGTAACTCTTTCAGTATGAAATGTTGTCACAATATTTAAAATTAAGCTAGCTTAACGTAGGCGTTGGACTCATGTCATTTTGAGTTCAAAATCAAAAGTTTAAAACGATTTAGTGCGGACATGTCAAGTTAATCAGCTAGTTAAAATGATCCCTCTAAGCTTATCATTGGTGCTCCTTTATTAAAGGCTTATAAAAGAAGCGTAATGCATGGCATCACGCAGTTTGAAATTTTATGGATTACTTAGAGGTTTTGTCGTAAGCTATTTCGGTCTTAAATTTGTCACAATATAGAAAATATAGCTATCTTAAAGTAGGCATTGGATTCATGTCATTTAAAACTCTAAATAAAATTTATGTACGATTTAGTGCAACATATCAAGTTGATCGGCTAGTTAAAATGATCATTTTAAACTGATCATTGATGCTCTTTGAGTTATGTCTTATAAATGAAGCATAATGTATGGCATCACGCAGTTTGAGATACCTTGGATTACTTGGAGGCTTTTTCATAGCTCTTTCAGTCTCAAATATTATCCCAATATAGAAAATTAAGCTAGCTTAACATGGGCACTGGATTCGTATCATTTTAAACTCTAAATAAAAAGTTAAATACGATTTAGTGCAGAAAAGTCAAGTTGATCAGCTAGTTAAAATTATCATTCTAAACTGATCATTGGTGCTGCTTGAGTAAAGGCTTATAAATGAAGCATAATGCATGGCATCACGAAGTTTCAGATACAAAGAATTACTTGGAGGCTTTGTCATGACGCTTCCAGTCTCAAATGTTGTCCCAATATAGAAAATTGAGCTAGCTTAATGTTGGGGTAAGATTTGTGTCATTCTGAACTCTAAATAAAAAATTATGGATAATTTAGTGCAAACATGTCGATTTGATCGGCCAGTTAAATGATCATTCTAAACTGATCATTGTTGTTCCTTGATTAAAGTCATATAAATGAAGCATAATGCATGACATCATGCTGTTTCGGATACATTGGATTACTTGGAGGCTTTGTTGTAGCTCTTTTTGTCTCAAATGTTGTCACAATATAGAAAGTTGAGCTAGCTTAACGTGGACATTGGATTTGTCAAACGTGGGCATTGGATTTGTGTCATTCTGAACTGTAAATCAAAATTTAAGGATGATTTAGTGCGGACATGTCAATTTTATCGGCCAGTTAAAATGATCATTCTAAACTGATCATTGGTTCTCCTTGAGTAAATGCTTATAAATAAAGCATAATGCATGACATAACGCAGTTCGGGATACATGTGACTACTTGGGGGCTTTATCGTAGCTCTTTCAGTCTCAAATGTTTTACAATATAGAAAATTGAGCTAGCTTAACGCGGACATTGGATTCGTGTCGTTTGGAACTTTAAATCAAAAGTTACAGACGATTTAGTGCGGATATGTCAAGGTTATCCACTAGTTAAAATTATCATTTTAACCTAATCATTGGTGCTCCATGAGTAAAGGCTTATAAATGACGTGTAATGCATGGCATCACACAGTTTGGGATACATTGGATTACTTGGATTCTTTATCATAACTCTTTCGGTCTCAAATGTTGTCATAATATAGAAAATTGAGCTAGCTTAACGTGGTTGTTGGATTCGTGTCATTTTGAACTCTAAATCAAAAGTTAAAGAAAATTTAGTACAGACATGTTAAGTTGATCGGCCAGTTAAAATTATCATTCTAAATTGATCATTGGTGCTCCTTATGTAAAGGCATATAAATGAAGCATAATGCATGGCACCACGCAATTTGGGATGCATTGGATTATTTGGAGGATTTTTCGTAACTCTTTCAGTCTCAAATGATGTCACAATATGGAAAATTAAGACAGGTTAACGTGAGCATTTGACTCATGTCATTTTGAGCTCTAAATCAATAGTTAAAGATGATTTAGTGCGGACATGTCAAGTTGATAAGCTAGTTAAAATGATCATTCTAAACTGATCATTGATGCTCCTTAAATAAAGGCATATAAATGAAGTATAATGTATGGCATCACGCAGATTTGGATACATTGGATTAGTTGGAGGCTTTTTCGTAACTTTTTCAGTCTCAAATGTTGTCACAATATGGAAAATTGAGCCAGCTTAACTTGGGCGTTGGAATCATGTCATTTTGAACTCTAAATCAAAAGTTAAAAACGATTTAGTGCGGAAATGTCAAGTCCATCAGCTAGTTAAAATAATCATTCTAAACTTATCATTGCTGCTTCTTGAGTAAAGTCTTATTAAAGAAATATAATGCATGGAATCACGCAGTTTGGAATACTTTGGATTATGTTGAGGATTTTTCGTAGCTATTTCCGTCATAAATTTTGTCAAAATGTAGAAAATTGAGCTAGCTTATCATGGGCATTGGATTCCTGTCATTTCCAACTCTAAATCAAAAGTTATGGATGATTTAGTGCGGACATGTCAAGTTGATTGGCCAGCTAAAATGATCATTCTAAACAGATCATTGCTGCTCCTTGAGTAAAGGCTTATTAATGAAGCTGAATGCATTGCGTGACGCAATTTACGATACATTATATTACTTGAATTCTTTGTTGTAGCTCTTTAACTCTCAAACATTGTCACAATATACAACATTGAGCTACCTTAACGCGGGCGTTGGACTCGTGTCATTCTGAACTCTGAATCAAAATTTACAAACAATTTAGTACGGACATGTGAAGTTGATCGGCCAGTTAAAATGATCATTCTAAACTGATCCGTGCTCCTTGAGGAAAAGCTTATAAATGAATCATAATGCATGGCATCACGCATTTTAGGATACATTGGATTTCTTGGATGCTTTTTCGTATCTATTTCAGTCTCAAATGTTGTCACGATATGGAAAATTGAGCTATCTTAACGTGGGTGCTGGATTCATGTCATTCCGAACTCTAAATCAAAAGTTACCAACGATTTAGTGCGGACATGTCAAATTTATCGGCCAGTTAAAATAATCATTCTGAACTGTCATTGTTGTTTCTTAAGTAAAAGCTTATAATGCATGGCATCACACACTTTGGGTGAGATTGGATTACTTAGAGGCTTTTTCGTAGCAATTTTGGTCTTAAAGTTTGTCACATTATAGAAAATTGAGATAGCTTTACTTGGCCGTTGGATTCGTGTCATTCTAAACTATGAATCAAAAGTTAAAGACGATTTAGTGGGACATGTCAAGGTTATCCGCCAGTTAAAGCGATCATTCTAAATTGATCATTGGTGCTCCTTGAGTAAAGGCTTATAAATAAAGCATAATGCATGGCATCAAGCAGTTTAGGATAGATTGGGTTACTTTGAGGTTTTTTCTAGCTTTTTCTGTCTCAAATGTTGTCACAACATGGAAAATTGAGCTTCTTTAACATGGGCGTTGTATTCATGTCATTTTAAACTCTAATTCAAAATTTAAAGATGATTTAGTGCAAACATATCAAGTTGATCAGCTAGTTAAAATGATCATTCTAAACTGATCATTGGTGCACTTTGAATAAAAGTTTACAAATGAAGCATAATGCATGGCATCACGTACTTTCGGATATACTGGATTACTTGGAGGCATTATCATAACTATTTCAGTCTTAAATTTTGTCAAAATATAATAAATTGAGCTAGCTTTACTTGGGCGTTGGATTCGTGTCATTCTGAACTTTAAATAAAAAGATACAGACGATTTAGTGCAGACATGTCAAGTTGATCGGTCAGTTAAGTTCATCATTCTAAACTGATCATTGGTGCTCATTAAACAAAGATTTACAAATGAAGCATAATGCTTGGCATCACGTAGTTTGGGATATATTGGATTACTTGGAGGTTTTGTAGTAGCTTTATCAGTCTCAAATGTTGTCACAAAATGGAAAATTGAGCTAGCTTAACATGGGCATTGGATTCATGTCACTTTGAACTTTAAATCAGAAGTTAAAGACGATTTAGTGCGGATATGACAAGTTGATCAATTAATTAAAATGGTCGTTCTAAACTGACCATTGGTGCTCATTGAGCAAAGTTTTACAAATGAAGCATAATGCACTGCATCACGCAGTTTGGGATAGATTGGATTACTTGGAGGTTTTTTCATAGCTATTTCGGTCTTAAATTTTGTCACAATATAGAAGATTGAGTTAGCTTCAAGTGGGCGTTGGAGTCGTGTCATTCTGAACTCTTAATCAAGAGTTAATGACGATTTAGTGCGGATATGTCAAGTTGATCGGCCTGTGAAATTGAACATTATTAATTGATCACTGGTGCTCATTCAGCAAAGGTTTACAAATGAGGCATAATGCATGGCATCACGTTGTTTGGGATAGATTGGATTATCGGCTAGTTAAAATAGTCATTCTAAACATATCAGTGGTTCTTCTTGAGTAAATGCTTATAAATGTAGTGTAATGCATCACATCACGCAGTCTAGGATAGATTGGATTACTTTGAGGCTTTTTCTAGCTCTTTCAGTCTCAAATGTAGTAACAACATGGAAAATTTAGCTAGCTTAACGTGGATGTTGGATTCATGTCATTTTGAGCTCTAAATCAAAAGTTAAAGACGATTTAGGGCGGACATGACAAGTTGATCAGTTAGTTAAAATGATCGTTCTAAAGTGATCATTTTTGCTCATTGAGCAAAGGTTTTCAAATGAAGCATAATGCATGGCAACACGCTGCTTGGGATAGATTGGATTACTTGGATGCTTTGTCGTAGCTATTTCGATCTTAAATTTGGTTGACCCACTTCATTCGCTTGGCGAATGATCTTCGCTTCACGGGAACAACTAAAACCACCATCTCGCTCTTTCCATTCTTCGGTGCTACCTTTTACTTTCTAAGAGATGGGGTTGGGGTGTATAATAACCTTGATGCCCGGGAACAACTACTCAATCAATTAAGGTCAAATGTTGGAACCTCATCGGTAAGGGTAAAGGTAGAGCAATCATAGGCCCTTACCTAGCTAGTGACCTGGATCTCTTCTTCATACTTATTGCACGCTGGATAAGATCTACTTGTCCTTTTGCTACTCAAACAGCTTTCTTTAGGAAATGCCGACATCTACTACTAATGGCTTGACATTCCAGAATAGGAAGTCATTTGAATGCCCGAAGTCTGCATCTTCTATTATATCGCCGAAAGAGTGAAAAGTTGTGCTACCTTAACGTTGGCGTATGATTCGTGTCATACTGAACTCTGAATCAAAACTTAAACACAATTTAGTGCGGATATGTCAAGTTGATCGGCCTGTTAAATTGATCATATAAACTGATCACTGGTGCTCATTCAGCAGAGGTTTACAAATGAAGAATAATGCATGTCATCATGCAGTTTGGGATAGTTTCGATTACTTGGAGGCTTTTCGTAGCTATTTTGGTCTTAAATTTTGTCATAATACAGAAAATTGAGCTAGCATAACGTGTGCGTTGGATTCGTGTCATTCTGAAATATAAAAAAAAGTTACGAATGATTTTTACGCACATGTCAAGTTGATTGGCCAATTAAAATGATCATTCTGAACTGATCATTGGTGCTCCTTGAGTAAAGGCTTATAAATGAAGCATAATGCATGGCATCACGAAGTTTAGGATAGATTGGATTACTTTGAGATTTTATCTAGCTCTTTCAGTCTCAAATGTTTTCACAATATGGAATGGAAAATTTAGCTAGTTTAACATGAGCGTTGGATTCATGTCTTTTGAGCTCTAAATCAAAAGTTAAAAACAATTTAGTGCAGAAATGTCAAGTTGATTGGCCAATTAAATTGTTCATTTAAACTGATCACTGGTGCTCATTCTACAAAGGTTTACAAATGAAGAATAATGCATGGCATCACGTAGTTTGGGGTAGATTGGATTACTTGGAGGCTTTTTTATAGCTATTTCGTTCTTAAATTTTGTTACGATACAGAAAATAGGGCTAGCTTAACATGGGCATTGGATTCGTGTCATTCTAAACTATAAATCAAAAGTTATGGATGATTTAGTGCGGACATATCAAGTTGGTTGGCCATTTAAAATGATCAGTTCAAAATGATCATTTTAACTGGCCAAATGCATATAAATGAAGTAAACTGCATGGCATCAGGCAGTTTAGGATAGATTGGATTACTTTGAGGCTTTGTCTAGCTCTTTTACTCTCAAAGTTTGTCACAATATTGAATGGAAAATTTAGATAGTTTAACTTGGGCGTTGGATTCATGTCATTTTGAGCAGTAAATCAAAAGTTAAAGACCATTTAGTGCAGACATGTCAAGTTGATTAGCTAGTTAAAATTATTATTCTAAACTGATCGTTGGTGCTGATTGAGCAAAGGTTAACAAATAAAGCATAATGAGTGGCATCACGTATTTTGGGATAGATTGGATAGTTGGAGGCTTTGTCGTTGCTATTTTGGTCTTATGTTTTGCCACACTATAGAAAATTGAGCTAATTTATCGTGTGCATTGAATTCGTGTCATTCTGAACTCTAAATCAAAAGTTAGAAACGATTTAGTGCGGAATATCAAGTTGATCGGCCAGTTAAAATAATCATTATGATATGATCATTTGTGCTCCTTGAGTAATGGCTTATAAATGAAGCATAATGCATGGCATCATGCAGTTTAGGATAGATTGGATTACTTTGAGGCTTTTCTAGCTCTTTTTGTCTCAAATTTTGTAAATGAAGCATATTGGATGACATCACACAGTTTGGGATACATTGGATTATTTGGAGGCTTTTTCGTAGCTCTTTTAGTCTCAAATATTGTTACAATATAGAAAACTGAGCTAGCTTATATGGGTTTTGGATTTGTGCCATTCTGAACTCTAAATCAAAATTTACGGACGATTTAGTGTGGACATGTCAAGTTGATCGGCCAGTTAAAATGATCATTCTAAACTGATTATTGGTGCTCCGTGAGTAAAGGCTGATAAATGAAGCATAATGAATGGCATCACGCAATTTAGCATAGATTGGATTACTTTGAGGCTTTGTATGGCTTTTTCCATCTCAACTATTGTCACGCTATGTAAAATTGAGCTAGATTAACGTGGGCGCTGGATTCATGTTATTTTGAGCTCTAAATCAAAAGTTAAAGACAATTTAGTGCGGACATGTCAAATTATCAGCTAATTGAAATGATTATTCTTAAGTGATCATTGGGGCTCATATAGCAAAAGTTTACAAATGAAGCATTATGCATGGCATCATGGAGTTTGGGATAGATTGCATTACTATGAGGCTTCTTAGCTATTTCGGTTTTAAATTTTGTCATAATATAAAACATTGAGGTAGCTTAACGTGGCGTTGGATTCGTATCATTCTGAACTCTGAATCAAAAGTTAAAAATGATTTAGTGCGGATATTTCAAGTTGATCGGCTAGTTAAAATGATCATTATAAACTGATCATTGGTGCTCATTAAGCAATGGTTTACAAATGAAGCATAATGCATGACATCACATAGTTTGGGATAGATTGGATCACTTGGAGGGTTTTTCGTAGCTATTTCGGTCATAAATTATATCACAATATAGAAAATTAAGCCAATTTAACGTGGGCGTTGGATTCCTGTCATTCCGAACTTGAAATCAAAAGTTACGAACGACTTAGTGCGGATATGTCAAGTTGATCGGCCAGTTAAAATGATAATTCTAAACAGATCATTGGTGCCCCTTGAGTAAAAGATTTTAAATGAAGCATAATGCATGGCATCACACAGTTTGGGATAGATTGGATTACTTGAAGGCTTTGTCGTACCTCTTTCAGTCACAAATGTTGTCACAATGTTGCAAATTGAGCTAGATAAATGTGGGTGTTGGATTCATGTCATTTAAGCTTAAAATCAAATGTAAGAGATGATTTAGTGCGGACATGTAAACGGTATCAGCTAGTTAAAATCATCATTCTAAGCTGATCATTGGTGCTGACTGAGAAATGGTTTACTAATAAAGCATAATGCATGGCTTCACGCTGTTTGGATTGATTGGATTACTTGGAGGCTTTGTCGTAGCTATTTCGATCTTAAATTTTGTCATAATATAGAATATTCAGCTAGCTTAATGTGTGAGTAGGATTCCTGTAATTCTGAACTCTAAATCAATAGTTTCGGATGATTAACTGCGGACATGTCAAGTTGGTCGGCCAGTTAAAGTGATCATTCTAAATTGATCATTGGTGCTTCTTGAGTAAAGGCTTATATATTAATCATAATACATGGCTTCACGCAGTTTTGGATACATTGGATGAAAAGTTATAGACGATTTAGTGTGAACATGTCAAGTTGATTGGCCCATTAAAGTGATCATTCTAAACTGCTCATTGGTTCTCATTGAGAAAAGATTTACAAATGAAGCATAATGCATGGCATCACGCAGTTTAGGATAGATTGGATTTCTTAGAGGCTTTTTCATAGCTATTGCGGTCTTAAGCTATATCACAATATAGAAAATTAAGATAGCTTAACGTGGGGGTTTGATTCGTGTCATTCTGAATTTGAAATAAAAAAATTACAGATGATTAGTGTGGACATGTCAAGTTGATCGGCCAGTTAAAATGATAATTCTAAATTGATCATTGGTGCTCCTTGAGTAAAGGCTTATATATTAAGCATAATGCATAGCTTCACGTAGTTTTGGATACATTGGACGAAAAGTTATGAACGATTTAGTGCGGACATGTCAAGTTGATTTGCCAATTAAAGTGATCATTATAAACTGCTCATTGGTTCTCATTGAGCAAAAGTTTACAAATGAAGCATAATGCATGGCCTCGCGCCGTTTAGGATATATTGGATTACTTGGAGGAGTTTTTGTAGCTATTGCAGATTTAAATTATATCACAATATAGAAATTTAAGCTAGCTTAACGTAGGCGTTGGATTCATGTCATTCTGAATTTGAAATCAAAAGTTACCAACTATTTAGTGCGGATATGTCAATTTGATCGGCTAGTTAAAATGAACATTCTAAGCTGATCATTTGTGCTCCTTGAGAAAAGGCTTATAAATAAAGCGTAATACATGGCATCACACAGTTTGGGATACATTCGATTACTTGGAGGCTTTGTCGTTGCACTTTCTATCTCAAATGTTGTCACAACATTGAAAATTGAGCTAGATCAATGTGGGTGTTGGATTCATGTCATTTTGAGCTCTAAGTAAAATGTTGAAGACAATGTAGTGCAGACATGTGAAGTTGATCAGCCAGTTAAAATGATTATTTTAAACTGATCATTGGTGCTCATTGAGCAAAAGTTTACCAATGAAGCATAACGCATGGCATCACGTGGTTTGAGATATATTGGATTACTTGGAAGCTTTTTTGTAGCTATTTCCGTTTTTTATTTTGTCACAATATTGAATATTTTGCTAGCTTAACGTGGATGTTGGATTCATGTCATTCTGAACTTCAAATCAAAAGTTACGGACGATTTAGTGCGCACATGTCAAGTTGATCGGCCATTTCAAATGATCATTCTGAACTGATCAATGGTGCTCCTTGAGTAAAATATTATAAATGAAGCATAACGCATGGCATCACGTAGTTTGGGATAGTTTGGATTATTTAGAGGCTTTGTCGTAGCTCTTTCAGTCTCAAATGTTGTCACAAAATTGAAAATTGAGTTAGATTAACATGGGCATTGGATTGATGTCATTTTGAGCTCTAAATTAAATGTTCAAGACAATTTAGTGCGGAAATATAAAGGTTATCAGCTAGTTAAAATCATCGTGCTCATTGAGAAATTGTTTACAAATGAAGCATAATACATGGCTTCACGCTGTCTGGATAGATTAGATTACTTGGAGGCTTTGTCATAGCTATTTCTGACTTAAATTTTGTCACAATATAGAATATTCAGCTAGCTTAACGTGGGTGTAGGGTTCGTGTAATTCTGAACTAAAAATCAAAAGTTTTGGATGATTTAGTGCGGACACGTCAAGTTGATCGGCCAATTAAAGTGAATAAACTGATCATTAGTGCTCCTTGAGTAAAAGCTTATAAATTAAACATAATGCATTTTAGGATAAATTTGATTATTTGAAGGCTTTGTGGTATACTACAAGAAAACATCAAATTTCGGACTACGAAATTTGTCGGCATTCCGTTGGAAAAAGCAATTTCCATCGACTTTCCGACCAGCATCATCCGTCGAGACTATTTCGTCGGAAAACAATTTCCGTCTGGAAATGGTTGGGAATTACCGACGGATTTACGATTTCAAAGCCGTCGGTAAATACCGATGGATATTCGATGGGTCACTTCCGTCGGAAATTACCTATAGGTTTTCGATAAGTGTAACCATCGGATATTGCCGACGGATATTCGATGGCTTCTGTCCGTCAGCAAGTACCAATGGGTTTACGCTAAACTATTCCATCGGAAACTACCGACAACTATGCGATACTGAGGTCCGTCGGAAATTACCGACGTATTTAGGATGGATTTAGTCAGTCGGGCCGTCGAGGATTTCTGATGATAGCTACCGTAGAAAATCACAACCGATGGTATATCCCAACGGTTTTCACCCATCGGGAGCGAACCAACGACATCGTGATGAAATAAGCTTCCAGACGGAATGGAATCCATCGTCGGAAATAACCAAACAATTGAAAATAAATTTGAATAATTAATTTTAAAAATTAGTCATTAAATATTAAAAAATATATTTATTAAAAATATTAAAATAATTAATATTTATATTTAATTTAATTAATATTTTTAAATATAAATATAACAATTGTTTAATTGTTTTGAAATATTCAAATTACATCGTAGGAGCAGGAGGAGAAGCAGGAAAAAAGAAGTCATCGGGAAATTTGGTTTTCATCATATATACAATATTTTTAAGTTTCGTCATTTCTATTTTCATAATCACCATTTATTCTTTGAGTTGCGCATTCTCCTCATTTCCAGCCGCAGATGTTGCACCACCGGTATCTGCAACTCCCGAGTCTTGGATGACGATCCTTAGAAAATAGTACTTCCTGTAAAACAAAAAAATATTATTAAAAAATATTATAATATTAAATATAAAAATAAATAAAAAAATCAAACTTACATCAAGAACCAGACGGTTAATATCAGAACGAGGCAATTCGGCATTCGAAGATGAAGAACCAACTTGATACTGCTGAGTTAAAATATCACTTTTTTCTTTTTTACTTTTTCGATGATCTCACTAACGAGATCATCTTGGATGCGACCAGTCTTTTGGTTCGTGTGGACGGTCTCGAGAAATTGCAAGTGATCAGGAGGCGCTCCAAGTTTTTGTGCCTAAAAGTAAAAAATACTAAATTAATAATTTAAAATTTTTTAAATAAAATTAATATAATAATTAATTTACCAATTGATTGGCTCGTCTCAGAAAACTAGTCGATCCGGCATTGTGAATGTAACCTTTGCATACTCGGTCGCTCTTCCAATTTTCTAAATTATTCCTCGAGATGATCTTAGCGATGGAAGATTCCCAATAACAAATAAAGTCGTTACAAACCGACTCATTCAACCCTGTTGGTTTGTCTTTCTCTTTTTTATTTTTGTTTCCACTCGTTCATGTGGAGGGAAAATTGTAGTGAAGCCTCTTTTTGAAAAGCTTCTTCCACCAATTTTGTGTTCATGGCATCCCATGTAAATTTTTGCTGCAAAATTTATTTGTATATTACGAAAAAATATTTTAAACAATTACATATTTAAAAATAAATTAACGTACCACAAACGTGCTGAACCAAATCTTACGTTCTTCGTATAGAATATTTTTAAAGTTTGTATACGGTTTTTTTTAAAGAGAATGAAGCATCTTTAATATAGATTTGCATATTTCGTTGTTTGAAATAGCAAACCTACAAATTTTTATTAGAATAACATTGAAATAATAATTTTAAATCTAATTGTAGAAATTTTAATATATCATATCGGACCGAAAAATGTAAAAAGTTCACGACCAGGCTGCTAAACTAATTTTTCAATTGTCATTGGTCGAAAATAATCATTTTCAGATTCTAGAACTTGACTTGGTATAAAACGTGAAGTAGACGACTCCCCACGTATTTGGTGTTCTTGATACGACATTAAAACATTATGATTGTGACATTTTATTAGTTTATTTACATTTAATATTTGCCATTTTCTTTTTGAAACCCAATTTTAAAATATCGAAAAAACCCAATTTTAAAAATATCATAAAATAAGTTTCTGAAAATAGTATCAATAGTTTAATTATTTTAAAAATAATTTTATCATACCACTTGTAATTCATATTGTGAGTTTCTGTATCAAAATATTTTTTATTTAATATATTTGGAATATTAATTAATTTTTATGATAGAATGATTTCTTATATTACAGTAAATTATTTAAAATGCGCCTATAATAATGACTCCACTAAGCTCATAAACACAAGTATCGTTAATTATAATGACCCTTATTATATTAAATTAATGCAAAGCCTTTGTCTACCAAAAGATCAATCAATTATAGATGTTGTTAAAGCATTCTCAGAGTATATGTTTTGAGTGGGTACTGCACGACACTATCACCATTTAATGTAGTGTTTCGATGAATAACAAATGACTCCTTAGTTTTGGTGTGTGCATGTATACCAATTTATGATTGAAGTAAAAAATTTCGTTTTATGAATAACAAAAGATCTGTTCTCAGTATAATAATTTCGTTTTTATTAGGTTGATAGACATATATTTTAATGTTGCAATGACATTTTCAGCTGAAAATCATTTATGGTGATTCAGTTTCTTTTACCTACAACACTGAAATATACATCATTGTAATGTATGATTTCGTATTTTCAGTACTTGAATTTCATAGTTTCAGTAGTTGGATTTCTTACAGCAATAAGTTCTCAGAGGTGGTTTGTTATAAAACATCAACATAATGCGAACATAGGAATCGTTTTGCTCATGGTTTTAGTGATGTGCATGCATATAACCACTTCATCACTTTATGTAGATGACAAATAATGTCTAGAAGATTCAAATGGCACAAACTTTAAAAGATTATAGAATTTTATTGAAGAAAACAAAGCCAAAATCAGTTTTACTAATTATGGTTAAACATCTGATAAAAACATATCAGTGTGAAAATCAATTTTAACATATCTCGGACATTGTATGAAAGCATTCTTCAATGAAAACGAGAATCACAACTATAATCATACAAATTTTCTAGAAATCTACAAATCTACAAATCTAACCGAAATAGAAATGGTAGAGGGAGAAAACTTACATTTCTGGCGACTAAACTTATAGAAATCACCGGTTTCCGGCGACGACTGCGACAGGATGCGAAGAGGCTGAAAGAGAGACGAAACACGAGAGAAAAAGAGGAGAAGTGGAGTCGTAGGTTATATTTTGATATTTCCGACAGAAATATCCATCGGGCTACTAATAAATATTTTCGCAAAAGCCCGCGTTGGTAATTATGTTTTCCGTGTATAATTAAAGACCGTCGGAAATCAGTCGGTATTTACCGATGGATTTATGACGGACTTCTGAAAAACCGTGAATATTCGTCAAATAGTCTGGACACGTTGCAAATACGTTTTCTGGCAGAATAGCGATAAATTCCGATGGATATAACAATTACGTCAGAACTCTGTCGGATAAAGAAACCGATATTTCGAAAAAAGTTCCAACAAGATAGGGTATAGCATCAATACCCTAAGTCGTCGGGAATCCAACTTTACTTACTGACGGAATAGCGACGGAATTTTCAGTTCCATCGCAAAGCCGTCGGAATTGTCTGGATACCATCGGAAATTCCTCGGATGAACATTCAAAATTTTTAAAAAGATAATTTGTATATAATTAAAGTATGGAAAAAAATAAAAAATTATTATCAGAAATTTAATCTGAATCTGACGAACATTCTGGATTAGCTGAATTTTCATCATCAAACTCGCCAATCTCTTCTTATGAATCCTGAAACACGTTGTAATCTCCGTTCGTGGTGTCATCAACAACAAGGTTAACTTCAAGAGAAGTGTATGTTGAACCTAAGTTACCAATTATGCTTTGTTGCATAGGGTTTTGTAATACCACATACCATTGCTTTAGGATGTATTGAGGTCACTGTAATACAAGGATCTTGCTTGTTTCTCACACGAGGATATCGAATGTACAAACCTGGTCCGCTTGTGATACAAGTATAAAAGGATCATATTTTCGATGTCGCTTATGAGAGTGGACAGATGTAACACCGAATTAGTCTTGACATTGACTCATGACAAGATCATACCAGTTACAGTAGAACACAATACAGCTCAAATCAATCATTACTGAATAGTGAACTTCTGATATTTCACGAAGAACATTGTTGTATACAATTTTCTCTAGATTGATATGATATACCATAATTACAAGTTGTTTGTGAGTTTCCTTCACGATGAATCTTAAAAGCATATCCACGAGTGCAGTACATTTGATAAGATTTTGCAATAAATAGAGGACCACTCACCAACTCAACTAACCACGTGAGAAACGTTATCCCCCTAGAAGAACCTGTAGTAACCTAAAAAATAATTGAATGCAGTCAATTATATATATATATATAAATAGGAAACTATTATTAAAAATTACATAATTGTGGTAACACTGACATAAAAGTTTAACTATCTTGCAAATTCGCTCTTTTTAAGTTCGACCAACTCATTTTCTGTGTAATTTGAATAATGAACACGTATTTGTTCCATGCATATCGTGTTAATTATGAACAAAATAATTAAAAATATTTTATAATAACAATTAAAAACAAAATTTAATTAAATGTACCTTTTTTATTCCAAAGCGTCATCGCAATTTGTCAAAATATATAGATGCAAGTGATTGTGTTCCTCCTTTGATAGGTGTCGCGTCTTCTATTTTCCACTTAAAAGTACAATTTCTGAAAATACTTCTGGCACATACAATGGATGGCTTGGTTTTTCTCCTCCATCATCATATCGTGCAGGTTATCTATTTTTTGTTTGGACTTGCGATGGAAAATAGTAGTTGGCGAATTTAGATGTTTCTTCATTAATACTTTGAGCGACAATTGAACCTTCAATCCTGGCAAGATTTTTACCTTTTTTCTTTAGGTGAAACATATATTTGTCAAAAGGATACATCCATCGGTACTGAACAGGTCCTTCAAGCGCTACTTCTCTAGGGAGGTGCATAGGAAGATGTTCCATAACATCAAAAAACGCTGGTGGAAATATTTTCTCCAAGTTACAAATGAGAACCGGTATTGTTTCCTCAAATTTTCGGATATCGTCTCCAGTAAGTGATATTGTACATAAATCTCGGAAAAAACACCAATCACTGCATAAAAAAGTTAATATCATATAATATATAAAATTATGATTATTTATATATAAAATAATGTAAACGTACCTGCAATTGCTCCGTGGATGTTTTTAGGCAGAAGATCGCTAAAGGCAAATGGAAATAGTCTTTGCATGAAAACATGACAATCATGACTATTCATCTCTGAAAATTTGCCTTCAGTAGTATCGACACAATTACGAAGATTAGATGCGTATCTATCTGGAAATTTGACACTATGTTTAATCCAGTCAAAGAACTCGTCTTTTGCATGCGCATCCAACCGGAATGCGGGAGACAATAATTTTCCATTTGACATTACATGTATTTCCTTCCGGGAACAAATATCCAGCAAATCCAATCTAGATTTCAAATTATCTTTCGTTTTTCCTTGCACATTTAGAACGGTATGCATTATGTTGTCGAAAAAATTCTTCTCAGTGTGCAGAACATCTAGATTATGGTGCAACAAATGGTCCTTCCAATATGGTAAATCCCAAAAAATGCTTTTCTTGTGCCAATTATGGTATTCGCCACAACCATCAACAGGGTAATGTCCGTTACTTCCACATGAAGCCGTTCTCTCAGCACCAAAATCTCTAAGTTGAGTCATCATACAATTCCCGTCAAGCATAGGAGGTGTACCATCAAACTTTTTTTTGTTTTTCCTAAAAAATGTCGTGCTCTGGCGATATGGATGATCTTGTGGTAGAAATCGACGATGACAATCAAACCAACTAGTCTTTCGTCCGTGTTTCAGTTGGAACACATCAGTATTATCTTGAGAATATAGGCATGCAAATCTTCCATGCGTCGACCATGCTGATGATATACCATCTGCTGGAAAATCACTTATGGTCAACATAAGTACTGCTCGCATCAAAAAGTTCTGTTAGTTGGAAACATTGAATGCTTCGACACCATTTTCCCACAACATTTTTAACTCCTGAATTAGTGGCTGCAAGAAAATATCAAGCGACCGCTTAGGATGCTCCGGACCGGGGACGAGAATTGTTAGAAACAAAAACTCTCGTTTCATGCACAACGAAGGAGGCAAATTATAAGGTGTCACGATAACTGGTCACAACGAGTATTGCCTCCCATGCTTTCCAAAAGGGTTGAATCCATCTGTAGATAACCTGAGGTATACGTTCCTAGGCTCATATGCAAAACTAGGATAAACCTCTTTAAAATGTTTCCATGCTTCTGCATTCGAGGGATGCACAATTTCTCCATTCGAAGTATGTTCTCCATGCCATCTCATAGGCTTTGCCGTGTGTTCAAATTGATATAACCTCTTTAACCTCTCTGTTAATGGCAAATACCACATCCGTTTATACAGAATAGGTACTCTACCGCTTGTCTATTGAAATCATGGTTTGTGACAAAATTGGCACTTCATGTGGTTTTCATCATTTCTCCAATAGATCATGCAGTTGTCTATACATACATCGATCATCTGATACGGCAATCCAAGACCAGCTACAAGTTTTTGAACCTCGTAATATGAAGCAGGTACAATGTTATCTTCAGGTAATATATCTCTAACAAAATCAGCTATAGCATTCACACAATCTTCAGCCAAGTTGAAATCCATCTTTGTCGTCATTAACCACCTTGTAGCAGATAAAGGCGATAATCCATCTCTACATCCTTTATACAAAGGCTGCTTGGATGCATCTAACATATCAAAAAATTTCCGGGCTTCCAAATTAGGTTCCTCTATTCTACTCCTATATTCAATGTACGATGCTCTTTGTTCATGAAACACATCATTCACCATTTGAACAGTACCTCTGTTTATATCAACTTGTGATGCCGGTTCCTCTACCCTAACATTAGTACTATCTAACCTCTTTTCAATTACTACCATCATATTGCATCATTGCATTAGTTTCTCCATGTGAATACTAAATTTTGTAACCCGGCATAAATCCAGTCCTATACAAATGATTATGTACTTCTGTAACAAAATCTATGATTTCGACATTTAATACATGGACGATACATTTTACCATATTCCGATGTCATGCTATTTTTTATGAAAATTTCATGAACTCTTCAACACATTCCGCAAATTCATCCGACAATTCCCATGTTGTTGAATCATACCGATGTTTATCCATCCATGATCGAAAATAATCATAAAAACCCGAAGAAAACATTTTGTTAAGGTTTTGGTGAAATTGTGAAGTACCAGAACGTATTTATATTGAAAATTAGAATATTATCACGAATTTTAATATATAATTACAAAATTTTAACAGATTATTACGAATTTTTAAATGATAATAACAAATTTTTAATAGATTATTCTTAAGAATATTCCATTCTCCAAAGGAATTCTAACGGTTGCCGACCACTTTCGGATATTTCCGACGACCAACCGATGACCCTCGGCGTTTACATATTGGCCAAACAAACAATTGCCAAAAACTAGGAATTTGTCAGAAAGTCATCGGAACTACCGACGGATTTCCAACGACATTTAGATTAATTTATGATTAAACATACTTAAGTGGAATCAGCCCACCGATATATTCCCGATAGATTCCAGACGGATAGTAAAAACCACATTCTGTTGGGAAATAGTCGGTAAAACCAGACGGATTAGGTTTCATCGGTAATGTGCGATGGTTTTGAGAGGATATCCCGATGCCTATGTTTTTGTTGGGAACCAGACGGAAGTCAATCAGGTTTTACCATCGATTTCCCGACGATAGTGCAAATGGCGGGATTTACCAATGGAACACTGACGAAATTACTTTCCTCGGTAGTCTGTCGGAAAACCGTCGCATAGGCGTTGGAAAATTCTGATGGTTTTATTTGCATCTGAAATGCCATCGGAAATATTAATGTTTTCTTGTAGTTGTAGTTCTTTGAGTCTTTAATGTTTTCACAATATAGAAAATTGAGATAGATTAATGTGGGCGTGGAATTCGTGTCATTCTGAACTCTATATCAAATGTTAAAGACGATGTACTGTTGACATGTGAAGTTGATCAGCTAGTTAAAATGATCATTTTAAACTAATCTTTGGTGATCATGAGCAGTGGTTTTCAAATGAAACATAATGCATGGCATCACACAATTCGGAGTAGATTGGATTATTTGGAGGCTTTGTAGTAGCTCTTTAAGCCTCAAATGTTGTCACAATGTTGCAAATTGAGCTTTAAATCCACGTGGGTGTTGGATTCATGTCATTTAAGCTTTAAATCCAATGTAAAAGACGATTTAGTGCGGACATGTCAAGGTTATCAGCTAGTTAAATTCATCATTCTAAACTGATCATTGGTGCTGTTTGAGAAATGGTTTACAAATGAAACATAATGCATGGCTTCACGCTGTTGTGATAGATTGGATTACTTGGAGGTTTTGTCATAGCTATTTTGGTTTTAAATTTTTTCACAATATAGAATATTCCGATAGCGTAATTTAGGAGTAGGATTCCTATAATTCTGAACTCTAAATCAATAGTTTTGGATGATTTAGTGCGGAAATGTCAAGTTGATCGGCCAGTTAAAGTGATCATTCTAAATTGATCATTGGTGCTACTTGAGTAATGGCTTATATATTAAGCATAAAACATGGCTTCATGTAGTTTTGGATACATTGGATGAAATGTTATGGCTGATTTAGTGTGGACATGTCAAGTTGAATTGCCAATTAAAGTGATCATTCTATACTGCTCATTGGTTCTCATTGAGTAGTGGTTTACAAATGTAGCATAATTCATCACATCACGCCATTTAGGATAGATTGGATTACTTGGAGGCTTTTTCGTAGCTATTGTGGTCTTAAATTATATCAAAATATAGAAAATTAAGCTAGCTTAACATGGGCATTGGATTCGTGTCATTCTGAATTTGAAATCAAATGTTACGGACGATTTAGTGCGGACATGTCAAGTTGATCGGCCTGTTAAAATGATCATTCTAAACGATCATTGGTGCTCTTTGAGCAAAGGTTTACAAATGAAGCACAATACATGGCATCACGCAGTTTGAGATACATTCGATTACTTGAAGGCTTTGTCATTACACTTTCTGTCTCAAAAGTTGTCACAACATTGAAAATTGAGCTAGATGAACGTGGGTGTTGGATTCATGTCATTTTGAGCTCTAAATCAAATGTTAAAGAGGATGTAGTGCGGACATGTGAAGTTGATCAGATAGTTAAAATAATCATTGGTGCTCATTGGGAAATGGTCTACAAATGAAACATAACGCATGGCATCACACAGTTTTGGATAGATTGGATTAATTGTAGGCTTTCTCGTAGCTATTTCTGTCTTAATTTTTTTTCACAATATAGAAAATTGAGTAAGCTTAACGTAGGTGTTGGATTTATGTCATTTTGAACTCTAAATCATATGTAACGACGTTTAGTGCAGACATACCAAGTTGATCGGCTAGTTAAAGTGATCATTCTAAACTGCTCATTGGTGCTCACTCAACAAGGGTTTACAAATGAAGCATAATGCATGGCATCACACAATTTAGGGTATATTGGATTACTTGAAGGCTTTTTCATAGCTAATGCAGCTTTAAATTTGATCAAAATATAGAAAATTGAGATAGCTTAACGTGAGAATTGGATTCGTGTCAATCTGATCTCTAAATCAAAAGTTACAGACGATTTAGTTCAGACATGTCAAGTTCCTCGGCCAGTTAAAATGATCATCTTAAACTGATCATTGGGGCTCCTTGAGTAAGGTCTTACAAATGAAGCATAATGTATGGCATCACGTAGTTTAGGATACATTGGATTACTTGGAGGCTTTGTTGTAGCTCTTTCAGTGTCAAATGTTGTCAAAATATTGAAAATGGAGCTAGATTAACGTGGTCATTTCATTGTGAACTCTAAATCAAAAGTTACAGACGACTTAGTGAGTAAATGTCAAGTTAATCGGCCAATTAAAACGATCATTCTAACTGATCATTAGTGCTCCTTGCGTAAAGGCTTATAAATGAAGCATTAGAAAAAGCCTCGCGCAGTTTGGGATACATTGGATTACTTGGAGGATTCGTTGTAGCTATTTCTCTATTAAATTTGGTCACAATATAGAAAAGTGAGCTACCTTAACGTGGATGTTGGATTCGTGTCATTCTGAACTATAAATCAAAAGTTACAGACGATTTAGTGCAGACATGTCAAATTGATCGGGCTGTTAAAATGATTATTCTAAACTGATCATTGTTGCTCCTTGAGTAAAGGCTAATAAATGAAGCATAATGCATGGCATCACACAATTTGGGATACATTGGATTACCTGGAGGCTTTGCCATAGCCCTTTCGATCTCAAATGTTGTCATAATATTGAAAATTGAGCTAGATTAACGTGTGCATTGGATTCATGTCATTTTGAGTTCTAAATCAAATGTTAAAGACAATTTAGTCTGGGAATGTTAATTTGATCAGCTAGTTAAAATGAACATTCTAAACTGGTCATTGGTGCTCATTGGGCAAAGGTTTACAAATGAAGCATAATGCATGGCATCACGCAGTTTGGGATAGATTGGATTACTTGGACGCTTTGTCATAACTGTTTTAGTCTTAAATTTTGTCAGAATGAGCTAGCTTAACGTGGGTGTTGGATCCGTGTCATTCTGATCTCTAAATCAAAAGTTACGGAAGATTTAGTGCGGACATGTCGAGCTGATCGGCCAATTAAAATGACCATTCTAAACTGATATGGGGTGCTCATTGAGGAAAGGTTTACAAATGAAGCATAATGCATGACATCATGCAGTTTGGGATACATTAGGTTACTTGGAGGCTTTGTTGTACCTATTTCAGTCTTAAATTTTGTCAAAATATATGAAAACTGAGCTAGGTGATCGTTGGTGTTGGATTCGTGTCATTCTGAACTCTAAATCAAAAGTTATGGACAATTTAGTGCGGACATGTTTAGTTGATTGGGCAGTTAAAATGATCATTCTGAACAGATCATTGGCGCTCCTTGAGTAAAGGCTTATAAATGAAGCATAATGCATGACATCACACAGTGGGGATACATTGGATTATTTAGAGCCTTTGTTTTAGGCCTTTCAGTCTCAAATGTTTTCACAATATTGAAAATAGAGCGAGATTAACGTGGGCGTTGGATTTGTGTCATTCTGAACTCTAAATCAAATGAAAGATTTAGTGCATACATGTCAAGTTGATCGGCCAATTAAAATGATCATTCTTATCTGATCATTGGTGCTCATTGAGTGAAGGCTTATAAATGAAGCATAATGCATGGCATCACACATTTTGGGATACATTGGATTACTTGGAGGCTCTGTCGTAGCTATTTTAGTCTCAAATGTTTTCACAATATTGAAAATTGAGCTAGATTAACGTGGGCATTGGATTCGTGTCATTTTGAACTCTAAATCAAAAGTTACAGAAGATTTATTGCGGCCATGTCAAGTTGATCGGCCTGCGAAAATGATCATTCTTAACTGATCATTGGTGCTCCTTGAGTAAAGACTTATAAATGAAGTATAATCCATGGCATCCGGTAGTTTTGGAAACATTGGATTACTTGGAGGTTTCGTCGTATCTCTTTCAAGCTCAAATGTTGCCACAATACTGAAAATTGATTTAGATTAACATGGGCGTTAGATTCATGTCATTTTGAGCTTAAATAGAATGTTAAAGATGATCTTGTGCTGACATGTCAAGTGGATCAACTAGTTAAAATAATCATTCTAAACTTATCATTGGTGCGCATTGAGCATATGGTTTACAAATGAAGCATAATGCATGGCATTGCATAGATTGGGATTGATTGGATTATTTGAAGGCTTTGTCGTAGCTGTTTCAGTCTTAAATTTAATCACAATATAGAAAACTGAGCTGGGTTAACGTGGGCGTTGCATTCGTGTCATTCTAAACTCTAAATCAAATGTTACAGACGATTTTCTGTGGACATGTCAAGTTGATCGGTCAGTTAAAATGATCATTCTAAACTGATTATCGATGCTCCTTGAGTAAAGGTTTGTAAATGAAGCATTCGCAGTTCGGAATACATTGGGTTAGATGGAGGCTTTGTAGTAGGTGTTTTAGTATCAAATGTTGTCACAATATTGAAAATTGATCTAGATTAATGTGGGCGTGGAGTTCATGTCATTTTGACTCTAAATCAAAACTGAAAGTCGATTTATTGCGGAAATGTCAAGTTGATCAGCTAGCTAAAATCATCAACTAGTATTTGATGCTCATTTAGCAAAGGTTTACAAATGAAACATAATGCATGGCATCATGCAATTTGAAATACATTGGATCACTTGGATGCTTTGACGTAACTATTTCAATTAAAATCTGTCAAAATAATAAAAATTGAGCTAGCTTAATGTTGGTGTTGGATTTTTGTCATTCCTAATTCTAAATCAAAAGTTACGGCCAATTAACTGCGGAAATGTCAATCTAAACTGATCACTGGTGCTCTTTGAGAAAAGGCTTATAAATGAAGCATATTGCATGGCATCACGCAGTTTGTGATACATTGGATTATATTGAGTACTTTTTGTAGGTATTTCAGTCTCAAATGTTTTCACAATATTGAAAATTGAGCTAGATTAACATGGTCATTAGATTCGTGTCATTCTTAACTCTAAATCAAAAGTTATGAAAGATTTACTACGTACATGTCAAGTTGATCGGCAAAATAAAATGATCATTCTTAACTGATCATTGGTGCTCCTTGAGTAAAGGCTTATTAATGAAGTATAATGCATGATATCACGCAGTTTGGTATACATTGGATTACTTGGAGGCTTTGTCGTAGCTCTTTTAGTCGCAAATATTGTCACGATATTGAAAATTTAGCTAGATTAACGTGGACGATTGATTCATGTCATTCTGAGCTCTAAATCAAACGTTAAAGATGATTTATTGTGCACATGTCACGGTTATCAACTAGTTAAAATGATCATTATAAACTGATCATTGGTGCTCATTGAGCAAAGGTTTACGAATGAAGCATAATGCATGGCATCACGCAGTTTGGGATAGATCAGATTACTTGGAGGCTTTGTTGTAGCTATCTCGGTCTTAAACTTTTGCAGAATATAGAATATTGAGCTACTTTAATGTGGACGTTGGATTCATGAAATTCTGAACTCTAAATAAAAAATTACGGACGATTTAGTGCGGACATGTCAAGTTTATTGGCTAGTTAAATTGATCATTCTAAAGTTATCATTGGTGCTCATTGAGCAAAGGTTTACCAATGAAGCATAATGCATGGCATGTTGCAGTTTGGGATAATTGGATAACTTGGAGGCTTCTCCGTAGCTATTTCTGTCTTAAATTTTGTCACCATATAGAATATTGAGCTAGCTTAACGTGAACTTTGTATTCTTGTCATTCTGAACTATAAATCAAAAGTAACAGACGATTTAGTGCATGCATGTCAAGTTGATCGGCAGGTTAAAATGATCGTTCTAAACTGATCATTGTTGATCATTCAGCAAAGGTTACAAATGAAGCATAATGCATGGCATTACGCAGTTTTGAACAGATTGGATTACTTGGAGGCTTTGTTGTACCTATTTTGGTCTTAAGTTTTGTCAAAATATAGAATATTGAACTAGCTTAACGTGAGTTGGATACGTGTCATTCTGAACTATAAATCAAAAGTTAAACACGATTTAGTGCGTACATGTCAAGTTGATCGGCCAGTAAAATGATCATTCTAAAAACTGATCATTGGTTCTCCTTGAGAAAAGGCTTATAAATGAAGCACAATGCATGGCACCATGCATTTTGGCATACATTGGATTACTTGGAGGCTTTGTCGTAGCTATTACATTCTTAAATTTTGTCATAATATAGAAAACTGAGCTAGCTTAACGTGGGTGTTGGATTCATGTCATTCTGAATTTTAAATCAAAAGTTATGGACGATTTAGTGCGGATATACCAAGTTTATCGGCTAGTTAAATTGATCATTTTAAACTGATCATTGGTACTCATTGAGGAAAGGTTAACAAATGAAGCATAATGCATGGCATCACGCAGTTTGGGATAGATTGGATTACTTGGAGGTTTTGTCGTAGCTATTTTGGTCTTAAATTTTGTTATAATATAGAGTATTGAGTTAGCTTAACGTGGGCACTGGATACGTGTCATTCTCAACTCTAAATAAAAAATTACGAATGATTTAGTACAGACATGTAAAGTTGGTCAGCCAGTTAAAGTTATCATTATAAACTTATCATTCTAAATTGATCATTAGTGTTGCTTGAGTAAAGTCTTATAAATAAAGCATAATGCATGGCATCACGTAATTTAGGATGATTGGATTACTTGAAGGCTTTGTGGTAGCTCATTCAGTCTCAAATGTTGCCACAATATAGAAAATTGAGCTAGCTTAACATGGGTGTTCGATTCGTGTAATTCTGAACTTTAAATCAAAATTTACAGATATCTTAGTGCGTATATGTCAAGTTGATTGTCCAGGTAAAATGATCATTCTAAATTGTTCATTGGTTGATGCAAACCTCCCAAGAAATGCACTTCTGGATGCGGTTGAGATGGGCTTTGCAACAGAATGAATCAAAAATCAATCTGTTCAGAGGTTGTGGATTGAAGGGTCACACAGTAGCTGCGAAAAGACTACTAATTTACCTAAGATAGTAGCTTAGATATGACACACTAAGGCTACTAAATATTGGCTGAAGGATATCACACACCAACAAACTTAAGAAAAGAAACTGTGTTTATTTGAAAAGTTGAATGATCAAGTTTACAACTGAAAACCCCTATTTATACTGTAACGCAGCATAATATGAGGAGCCTACAACATTAAATTGGTTACATTACAAGGGAAACCTTGACCAAAGATCTTGACCAAAAATATTGACTTCATTAACTTTTATTTTGACTATGAATGTAGACGCTTCCCCTTCATTAACTAAATTGTGTTTAAATTTTCATTCAGAATTCTGAATGACACGAATCCAACGCCCACATTAAGGTAGCTTAATTTTCTATTTCTGGAAAAAATTTAAGACCGAAATAGCTATGAGAGAACCTCCAAGTCATCCAAACTATCGCAAACTGCATGATGCCATGCATTACGATTCATTAATAAGCTTTTACTCAATTAGCATCACTGATTAGTTTAGAATGATCAGTTTAATTGGCAGTTCAACATGACATGTCCACACCAAATCGTCCATAACTTTTGATTCAAACCTTAGAATGACACGAATCCAATGCTCACCTTAAACTAACTCAATTTTCTATATTGTGAGAAAGTTTAAGAATTGAATTGATATTATAAAGCCTCCAAGTAATCCAATCTATAACAATTTGCTTGATGCCATGCATTATGCTTCATTAATAAGCCTTTACTCGATGAGCACCAATGATCAGTTTAGAATGATCATTTGAACTAGCCGGTCAATTTGACATATCCGCACCAAATCGTCTGTGACTTTTAATTCAGACCGCAGAATGACACGAATCGAATTCCCACGTTAAGACAGCTCATTTTTCTATAGTCTGACAAAATTTTAAAATGCAATAGCTACGAAAAAGCTTCCAAGTAATCTAATATATCGCAAAAAGGGTGATGCCATGCATTATGCTTAATTAGTAAGCCTTTACTCAATGAACACCAATGATCAAATTAGAATGATTTTTTTAACTGGCCGATCAACTTAACATGTGCACACTAAATCGTCTTTAACTTTCGATTCAGAGATCAGAATGACACGAATCCAACGAAGAGGTTAAGGTAGCTCAATTTCGAGTTTGTGAAAACATTTAAGACTGAAATAGTTACGACAAAGCCTCCAATTAATCCAATCTATAGCCAAACTGATTGATGACATGCATTATGCTTCATTTATAAGCCTTTACTCAATGAGCACCAATGATTAGTCTAGAATCATCAATTTAACTAATCCGTCAACGTGACATATGCGCACGAAACAAGGTGATGCCATGCATTATGCTTGATTAATAGGCCTTTTCTCAATGAGCACCAATGATCAGTTTAGAATGATCATTTTAACTGGCTGATAAGCTAGACATATCCGCACTAAATCGTCTATAACTTTTTATTCAGAATTCTGAATGACAAGAATCCAACGCCCACATTACGGTAGCTCAATTTTCTATATTGTGAACAAATTTAATACTAAAATAGCTACGACAAAGCCTCCAAGTAATCCAATCTTTCGCAAACTGCTTGATGCCATGCATTAAGCTTCATTAACAAGCCTTTAATCAAAGAGCACCAGTTATTAGTTTAGAATGATCATTTTAACTAGTCGGTCAACTTGACATGTCCGCATTAAATAGTTTATAACTTTTGATTCAGAGTTAAGAATAACACGAATCCAGCGCCCGCATTAAGGTAGCTCAATTTTTTATATTGTTAAAAAATTAAATACTGAAATAGCTACGACAAAGCCTCGAACTAATCCAATCTATCACAAACTGCTTAATGCCATGCATTATGCTTCATTAATAAGCTTTTACTCAATGAGCACCAATGATTAGTTTAGAATGCTCATTTTAACTGGTCGGTCAACTTCACATGTCCGCAAGAAATCACGCATAACTATTGATTCAGAGCTTAGAATGACAATCAAATGCCCACGTTAAGCTCGCTCAATTTTCTATCGTGTGAAAAAATTTGAGCCAGAAATAGCTATGGAAAAGCTTCCAAGTAATCGAATATATCGCAAACAGGGTGATCCCATGCATTATGCTTGATTAATAAGCCTTTACGCAATGAGCACCAATGATCACTTTAGAATGATCATTTTAACTAGCCGATCATCTTGACATGTCCACACTAAATCGTCTATAACTTTTGATTCAAAACACAGAATGATACAAATCCAACGCCCACATTAAACAACCTCAATTTTCTATATTGTGTGAAAATTTAAGACGGAAATAGCTTCACCAAAGCCTCCAAGTAGTTGAATCTATCACAAACTGTGTGATGCCACGCATTATAATTCATTAATAAGCCTTTACTCAATAAGCACCAATTTTCAATTTAAATTGATCATTTTAATTGGCAGATCAACTTGACATCTCCGCACTAAATATACTATAACTTTTGATTCATAGCCTAGAATGACATGAATCCAATGCTCACGTTAAGCTAGCTCAATTTTCTTTATTGTGAAAAAATTTAACTCTAAAAGAGCTAATTCAAAGCCCCCAAATAATCTAATTTATCACAATCTGCTTGATGACATGCCTTGTGCTTGATTGATAAGCTTTTACTCAGTGAGCACCAATGATAAGTTTAGAATGATCATTTTAACTAGCCAATCAGCTTGACATGTCCGCCCTAAATCGTCTATAAATTTTGATTAATACTTAAGAATGACACGAATCCAAATCCCACATTAAGGTCGCTCAATTTTCTATATTGTACAAAAATTTAAGACTGAAATAGCTACGAAAAAGGTTCCAAGTAATCGAATCTAACGCAAACAGCGTGACACCATGCATTATACTTGATTAATAAGCCTTTAGTCAATGAGCAGTAATGATCAGTTTAGAATGATTATTTAACTGGCTGATCAGCTTGACATGTCCGCAATAAATAGTCTATAACTTTTGTTTCAGAGTTCAGAATGAAATGAATCCAATGCCCACATTAAGGTAGCTCATTTTTTAAATGGTGAAAAATTTTAAGACTGAAATAGGTACGACAAAGCTTCCAAATAATCCAATCAATCGCAAATTGCATGATGCCATGCATTATGCTTCAGTAATAAGCCTTTATTTAATGAGCACCAATGATTAATTTATAATGATCATGTTAACTAGTCGGTCAAATTAAGATGTCCGCACGAAATTGCCCGTAAATATTGATTTAGAGCACAGAATAACATGAATCCAATGCCCGTGTTAAGCTCGCTCAATTTTCTATAATGTGATTAAATTTAAGACTGAAATAGCTATAACAAAGCTTCCAAGTAATCTAATCTATCACAAACAGTGTGATGCCATGCATTATGCTTGATTAATAAGCCTTTACGCAATGAGCACCAATGATCAGTTTAGAATGATCATTTTAGCTGGCCGATCATATTGACATATCCGTACTAAATCGTCTATAACTTTTAATTCATATCTCAAAAATGACACCCATCCAATATCCACGTTAAACTATCTCAAATATCTATATTTTGTGAAAATTTAAGACTGAAATAGCTACAACAAAGCCTCCAAGTAGTTGAATCTATCACAAAATTTGGGATGCCACGCATTATGATTCATTAATAAGCCTTTACTCAATGAGCACCAATGATCAGTTTAGAATAATCATTTTAATTGGTAGTTCAACTTGACATGTCTGCACTCAATTGTCTATAACTTTTGATTCAAAGCTCAAAATGACATGAATCCCAATGGTCACCCTATGCTAGCTCAATTTTCTATATTGTGAAAAAATTTAAGATTAAAATAGCTATTACAAAGCCCCCAATTAATCCAATATAACCCAATCTACTTGATGCCATGCATTATGCTTCATTAATAAGCATTTACTCAATGAGCACCAATGATTAGTTTAGAATTATCATTTTAACTAATCAGTCAACTTGACATGTCCGCACTAAATAGTTTATAACTTTTGATTTAGAGTTCGGAATAACAAGAATCCAGCACCCACATTAAGGTAGCTCAATTTGTTATATTATTAAAAAATTAAAGACTGAAATAGCTACGACAAAGCCTCGAAGTAGTCCAATCTATCACAAAGTGCTTGATGCCATGCATTATGCTTCATTAATAAGCATGTACTCAATGAGCCCAATGATCAGTTTAGAATTATCATTTTAATTGGCAGATCAACTTCACATCTCCGCACTAAATATTCTATAACTTTTGATTCATAGGTCACAATGACACGAATCCAATGCTCACGTTAAGTTAGCTCAATTTTATTTGTAGTGAAAAAATTTAAGACTAAAATAGCTAATTCAAAGCCCCCAAGTAATCCAATTTAGCACTATCTTGTTGATGACATTCCTTATACTTGATTAATAAGCTTTTACTCAATGAGCATCAATGATCAGTTTAGAATGATCATTTTAACTGGCCGATCAGCTTGACATGTCCGCACTAAATCGTCTATAACTTTTGATTAATACTTCAGAATGACACGAATCAAAATCCCACATTAAGGTAGCTCAATTTTCTATATTGTAAAAATGTTTAAGACTGAAATAGCTACGATAAAGAACCCAAGTAATCGAATCTAACGCAAAATGCGTGACGCCATGCATTATACTTGATGAATAAGCATTTAGTCAATGAGCAACAATGATCAGTTTAGAATGATTATTTAACTGGCTGATCAGCTTGACATGTCCGTAATAAATAGTGTATAACTTTTGATTCAGAGTTCGGAATGAAACGAATCCAACTCCCACATTAAGGTAGCCCATTTTTTTATATGGTGAAAAATGTTATAAGACTGAAATAGCTACGGCAAAGCTTCCAAATAATCCAATCAATCGCAAACGGCTTGATGACACGAATCCAATGGTCACCTTACGCTAGCTCAATTTTCTGTATTGTGAAAACATTTAAGACTAAATAGCTATTACAAAGCCCCCAAGTAATCCAATCTATCACAATCTGGTTGATGCCATGCATTATGCTTCATTAATAAGCCTTTACTCATTGAGCACCAATGATTAGTTTAGAATGATAATTTTAACTAGTTGGTCAACATGACATGTCCGCACAAAATCGCCCGTAACTATTGATTCAGAGCTCAGAATGAAACGAATCGAATGCACATGTAAAGCTAGCTCATTTTTTTATAGTGTGAAAAAATTTAATACTGAAATAGCTACGACAAAGCTTCATTAATTGAATCTATCTCAAACAGCGTGATGCCATGCGTTATCATGGGTTAATAAGCCTTTACTCAATTAGCACTAATGACCAGTTGAGAATCATCATTTTAACTTGCCGATTAAGTTGACATATCCGCACAAAATCGTTCGTAACTTCTGATTTAGAGCTCCGAATGACACGAATCCAACGCCCACGTTAAGCTAGCACAATTTTCGATATTGTGACAAAATTTAAGATTGAATTTGCTACTACAAATCTTCATAGTAATCGAATCTATTGCAAACAGTGTGATGCCATATATTATGCTTGATTAATAAGCCTTTACTCAGTGAGCACCAATGATCAGTTTGGAATGATCGTTTTAACAGGCCGATCTGCTTGACATATCTGCACTAAATCGTCTATAACTTTTGATTCATACTTTAGAATGACACGAATCCAAAGCTCACATTAAGGTAGCTCAATTTTCTATATGGTGAAAAAATATAAGAGTGAAATAGCTACAAAAATGCTTCCAAGTAATCGAATCTAACGCAAACAGTGTGACGCCATGCATTATACTTGATTAGTAAGCGTTTAGTCAATAAGCACCAATGATCAGTTTAGAATGATTTTTTAACTGGCCGATCATCTTGATATGTCCGCACTAAATAGTCTATAACTTTTGATTCAGAGTTCTGAATGAAACGGATCCGACGCTCACATTAAGGTAGCTCAATATTTTATATGGTGAAAAAATTTAAGAATGAAATAGCTACGACAAATCCTCCAAGTAATCCAATCAATCGCAAACTGCTTGATGCCATGCATTATGCTTCATTAATAAGCCTTTACTCAATGAGCACCAATGATTAGTTTAGAATGATCATTTTAACTAGTCGGTCAACTTAAGATGTCCGCACGTGATAGCCCGAAACTATTGATTCAGAGTTCAGAATGACACGAATCTAATGTCCACGTTAAGCTCACTTAATTTTCTATAGTGTGAAAAAATTAAGACGGAAATAGCTATAACAAAGCTTCCAAGTAATCGAATGTATTGCAAACAGGGTGATGCCATGCATTATGCTTGATTAATAAGCCTTTACTCAATAGGCACCAATGATCAGTTTAGAACGATCATTATAGCTGGCTGATCATCTTAATATTTCCGTACTAAATCATCTATAACATTTGATTCATATCTCAAAAAGACACAAATACAACGTCCACGTTAAACTAATTCAATTTTCTATATTTTGTGAAAATTTAAGACTGAAATAGCTACAACAAAGCCTCCAAGTAGTTGAATCTATCGCAAACTTTGGGAAGCCACGCATTATGATTCATTAATAAGCATTTACTCAATGAGAACCAATTATCAGTTTAGAATGATGATTTTAATTGGCAGTTCAACTTGACATGTCCGCACTAAATCGTCTCTAACTTTTGATTCAAAGCTCCGAATGACACGAATCCAATACTCACCTCAAACTAGCTCAATTTTCTATATTGTGAAAAAATTTAAGACTAAAATAGTTATTTCAAAGCCTACAAGTAATCCAATCAATCGCAAACTGCTTGATGCATTGCATTATGCTTAATTAATAAGCTTTTACCCAATGAGCACCAATGATTAGTTTAAAATGATCATTTTAACTAGTCGGTCAACTTGACATGTCCGCACAAAATTGCCCGTCACTATTGATTCAGAGCTCAGAATGACACGATTCGAATGCCTACGTTAAGCTAGCTCATTTTTCTATGGTGTGACAAAATTTAGTACTGAAATAGCTACGACAAAGCTTCCATGTAATCGAGAATCTATTGCAAACAGCATAATGCCATGGATTATGCTGGATTAATAAGCCTTTACTCAATGAGCACAAATGATCAGTGTAGAATGATCATTTTAACTCGCCGATTAACTTGTTATGTCCGCACAAAATCATCCGTAACTTCTGATTCCGAGCTCAGAATGACACGATTTCAACGCCCACGTTAAGCTAGCTCAATTTTCTATATTGTGGAAATATTTAAGATTGTATTTGCTATGACAAAGCTTCGAAGTAATCGAACCTATCGCAAACAGTGTGATGCCATGCATTATGCTTAATTAATAAGCATTTACACAATAAGCGCCAATGATTAGTTTAGAATAATCATTTTAACAGGCTGATCAGATTGACAAGTCCGCAATAAATCGTCTGTAACTTATGATTCAGACTTCAGAATGACACGAATCCAAAGCCCACGTTAAGGTAACTCAATTTTCTATATTTTGAAAAAGTTTAAATATGAAATAGCTATGACAAAGCTTCCAAGTAATCGAATATATCACAAACAGCGTGATGCCATGCATTATGCTTGATTAATAAGCCTTCACTCAATGAACAGCAATGATTAGTTTAGAATGATCATTTTCACTGGCCCATCAGCTTGACATATCCGCACTAAATTGTTTATAACTTTTGATTCAGAGTTCAGAATAACACGAATCCAATGCCCACATTAAAGTAGCTCAATTTATTATATTGTGAAAAATTAAAATCTGAAATAGCTATTACAAGGCATCCAAGTAATCCAGTCTATGGCGAACTGTTTGATGCCATGCATTATGATTCATTAATAAGCCTTTACTCAATGAGCAACAATGATTAGTTTAGAATGCCCATTTTAACTAGTCGGTACACTTGACATGTTTGTAGGAAATCACCTGTAATTATTGATTCAGAGCTTAGAATGACACGAATCCAATGCCCACGTTAAGCTCGCTCAATTTGATATAGTGTGATAAAATTTAATACTGAAATAGCTATTAAAAAGCTTCCAAGTAATAGAATATATCGGAAACAGGGTGATGCCATGCTTATGCTTGATTAATAAGCCATTACTCAATGAGCACCAATGATCAGTTTAGAGCGATCATTTTAACTGGCCGATCATCTTAACATGTCTACACTAAATCGTCTATAACTATTGATTCCGAGCACTAAATGACACGAATACAACACTCACGTTAAACTACCTCAATTTTGCAATATTGTGTGAAAATTTAAAACTGAAATAGCTACACCAAAGCCTCCAAGTTGTTGAATCTATCGCAAACTGTGTGATGCCATGCATTATGATTCATTAATAAGCCTTTACTCAATAAGCACCAGTGATCAGTTTAGAATCATCAATCTAATTGGCAGATCAACTTGACCTCTGCGCACTAAATATTCTATAACTTTTGATTCAAATCTTAGAATGACACGAATCCAATGCTCACCATAATCTAGCTCAATTTTCTTCATTGTGAAAAAATTTATGACTAAAATAGCTAATTCAAAGCCCCCAAGTACTCCAATCTATCACAATCTGCTTGATGTCATGCATTATGTTTCATTAATAAGCCTTTACTCAATGAGCACGAATGATTAGTTTAGAATGATCATTTTAACTAGTCGGTCAACTTGACATGTCCGCACGAAATCGCCTGTAACTATTGATTCGGAGCTCAGGATGACACAAATTGAATGTCCACGTTTAGCTAGCTCATTTTTCTATAGCGTGACAAAATTTAAAACCAAAATAGCTATGACAAAGTTTCCAAGTAATCGAATCTATCGCAAACAGCATGATGCCATGCGTTATGCTAGATTAATAAGCCTTTACTCAATGAGCACTAATGACTAGTTGAGAATGATCATTCTAACTTGCCAATTAACTTGACATATCTGCACAAAATCGTTCGTAACTTCTGATTTAGAACTCATAATGACACGAATCCAACGGTCACGTTAAGCTAGCTCAATATTCGATGTTGTGACAAAATTTAAGATTCATTTTGCTACAACAAATCTTCGTAGTAATCGAATCTATTGCAAACAGCATGAAGCCATGCATTATGCTTGATTAATAAGCCTTTACTCAGTAAGCACCAATGATCAGTTTAGAATGATCATTTTAACAGGCCGATCAGCTTGACATGTCCGCTCTAAATCGTCTATAACTTTTGATTCGCACTTCAGAATGACACGAATCCAAAGCCCACATTAAGGTAGCTCAATTTTCTATATTGTGAGAAAATATAAGAGTGAAATAGCTACAACAATGCTTCTAAGTAATCGAATCTAACACAAATAACGTCATGCCATGCATTATATTTGATGAATAAGACTTTAGTCAATGAGCACCAATGATCATTTTAGAATGATTATTTAACTGGCCGATCAGCGACATGTCCGCACTAAATAGTCTATAACTTTTGATTCAGAGTTCCGAATGAAACAAATCCAACGCCCACATTAAAGTAGCTCAAGTTTTTATATGGTGAAAAAATTTAAGACTGAAATAGCTACGACAAAGCCTCCAAATAATCCAATCAATTGCAAACTGCTTGATGCCATGCATTATGCTTCATTAATAATCCTTTACTCAATGTGCACCAATGATTAGTTTAGAATGACCATTTTAACTAGTAGGTGAACTTAAGATGTCCGCATGAGATCGCCCGTAACTATTGATTCAGAGTTCAGAATTACACGAATCCAATGCCCATGTTAAGCTCACTTAATTTTCTATAGTGTGACAAAATTTAAGACTGAAATAGCTATAACAAAGCTTCCAAGTAATCGAATGTATAGCAAACAGGGTGATGCCATGCACTATGCTTGATTAATAAGCCTTTACTCAATAAGAACCAATGATCAGTTTTGAATGATCATTATAGCTGACTGATCATCTTAATATGTCCGTACTAAATCATCTATAACTTTTGATTCAGATCTCAAAATAACACGAATCTAACGCCCACGTTAAAATATTTCAATATTCTATATTTTGTGAAAATTTAAGACTGAAATAGCTACGACAAAGCCTCCAAGTAGTTGAATTTATCGCAAACATTGGGATGCCACGCATTATGAATAATTAATAAGCATTTACTCAATAGCACCAATTACCAGTTTAGAATGATCATTTTAATTTGCAGTTCAACTTGACATGTCCGCACTAATCGTCTATAACTTTTGATTCAAAGCCTAGAATGACATGAATCCAATACTCACCTTAAACTTGCTCAATTTTCTATATTTTGAAAACATTTAATGCTAAAATAGCTATTACAAAGCCTACTTGTAATCCAATCAATCGCAAACTGCTTGATGCATTGCATTATTCTTCATTAATAAGCCTTTACTCAATAAGTACCAATGATTAGTTTAAAATGATCATTTTAACTACTCGGTCAACTTGACATGTCCGCACAAAATCACCCGTAACTATTGATTTGGAGCTCCGAATGACACGAATCGAATGCCTACGTTAAGCTATCTCATTTTTCTATAGTGTGACAAATTTTAATACTGAAATAGCTACAACAATGCTTCCATGTAATTGAGAATCTATCGCAAACAGAGTGATGCCATGCATTATGCTGGATTAATAAGCCTTTACTCAATGAGCACAAATGATCAGTTGAGAATAATCATTTTAACTCGCCGATTAATTTGACATGTCCGCACAAAATCATCCGTAACTTCTGATTCAGAGCTTAGAATGACACGAATTCAACGCCCACATTAAACTAGCTCAATTTTCTATATTGTGAAAAAATTTAAGATCGTATTCGCTACAACAAAGATTCGAAGTAATCAAACCTATCGCAAACAGCGTGATGCCATGCATTATGCTTGATTAATAAGCCTTTACTCAATAAGCACCAATGTTCAGTTTAGAATAATCATTTTAACAGACTGATCAGATTGACATGTCCGCACTAAATCGTCTGTTATGATTCAGACTTCAGAATGACACGAATCCAAAGCCCACATTAATGTAGCTCAATTTTCTATATTGTGAAAAACTTTAAATCTGAAATAGCTATGACAAAGCTTCCAAGTAATCGAATCTATCGCAAACAGCGTGATGCCATGCATTATGCATGATTAATAAGCCTTCACTCAATGAACACAAATGATCAGTTTAGAATGATCATTTTAACTTGCCCATCAGCTTGACATGTCCGTACTAAATGGTTTATAACTTTTGATTCAGAGTTCAAAATAACACGAATCCATCTCCCACATTAAGGTAGCCTAATTTTTTATATTGTGAAACAATTAAAAACTGAAATAGCTACGAGAAAGTCTCCAAGTAATCCAATCTATAGCAAACTGTTTGATGCCATACATTATGCTTCATTAATATGCCTTTACTCAATGAGCAACGATGGTTAGTTTAGAATGATAATTTTAACAAGTCCGTCAACTTGACATGTCCGCAGGAAATCACCTGTACTTATTGATTTAGAGCTTATAATGACACGATTCCAATGCCCACCTTAAGCTCGCTCAATTTGCTATAGTGTGATAAAATTTAAGACTGAAATAGCTATGAAAAAGCTTCCAAGTAATTGAATACATCACAAACACGGTGATGCCATGCATTATGCTTGATTAATAAGCCTTTACTCAATGAGCACCAATGATCAGTTTAGAATGATCAGTTTAACTGACCGATCATCTTGACATGTCCACACTAAATCGTCTATAACTATTGATTCAAAGCCCAAAATGATACGAATGCAACGCTCATGTTAAACTACCTCAATTTTCTATATTGTGTGAAAATTTAAAACTGAAATAGCTACACCAAAGCCTCCAAGTTGTTGAATCTATCGCAAACTGTGTGATGCCATGCATTATGATTCATTAATAAGCCTTTACTCAATAAGCACCAGTGATCAGTTTAGAATCATCAATTTAATTGGCAGATCAACTTGACCTCTGCGCAATAAATATTCTATAACTTTTGATTCAAAGCTCAGAAAGACATGAATCCAATGCTCACGTTAATCTAGCTCAATTTTCTTCATTGTGAAAACTTTTATGACTAAAATAGCTAATTTAAAGTCCCCAAGTACACCAATCTATCACAATCTGCTTGATGTCATGCATTATGTTTCATTAATAAGCCTTTACTCAATGAGCACGAATGATTAGTTTAGAATGATCATTTTAACTAGTCGGTCAACTTGACATGTCTGCACGAAATCGCCTGTAACTATTGATTCGGAGCTCAGGATGACACGAATCGAATGTCCACGTTAAGCTAGCTCATTTTTCTATAGCGTGACAAATTTAAAACCGAAATAGCTATGAAAAAGTTTCCAAGTAATCGAATCTATCGCAAACAGCATGATGCCATGCGTTATGCTAGATTAATAAGCCTTTACTCAATGAGCACTAATGACTAGTTGAGAATGATCATTCTAACTTGCCAATTAACTTGACATATCTCCACAAAATCGTTCGTAACTTCTGATTTAGAGCTCATAATGACACGAATCCAACAGCCACGTTAAGCTAGCTCAATTTTCGATGTTGTGACAAAATTTAAGATTCATTTTGCTACAACATATCTTCGTAGTAATCGAATCTATTGCAAACAGCGTGATGGCATGCATTATGCTTGATTAATAAGCCTTTACTTAGTAAGCACCAATGATCAGTTTAGAATGATCATTTTAACAGGCCGATCAGCTTGACATGTCCGCTCTAAATCGTCTATAACTTTTGATTCGCACTTCAGAATGACACGAATCCAAAGCCCACATTAAGGTAGCTCAATTTTCTATATTGTGAGAAAATATAGGAGTGAAATAGCTACAACAATGCTTCTAAGTAATCGAATCTAACGCAAACAACGTCACGCCATGCATTATACTTGATGAATAAGCCTTTAGTCAATGAGCACCAATCATCATTTTAGAATGTTTATTTAACTGGGCGATCAGCGACATGTCCGCACTAAATAGTCTATAACTTTTGATTCAGAGTTCCGAATGAAACGAATCCAACGCCCACATTAAAGTAGCTCAAGTTTTTACATGGTGAAAAAATTTAAGACAGAAATAGCTACGACAAAGCCTCCAAGTAATCCAATCAATTGCAAACTGCTTGATGCCATGCATTATGCTTCATTAATAATCCTTTACTCAATGTGCACCAATGATTAGATTAGAATGACCATTTTAACTAGTAGGTGAACTTAAGATGTCTGCATGAGATCGCCGTAACTATTGATTCAGAGTTCAGAATTACACGAATCCAATGCCCATGTTAAGCTCAGTTAATTTTCTATAGTGTGACAAAATTTAAGACTAAAATAGCTATAACAAAGCTTCCAAGTAATTGAATGTATAGCAAACAGGGTGATGCCATGCATTATGCTTGATTAATAAGCCTTTACTCAATAAGCACCAATGATCAGTTTTGAATGATCATTATAGCTGACTGATCATCTTAATATGTCCGTACTAAATCATCTATAACGTTTGATTCAGATCTCAAAATGACACGAATCTAACGCCCACGTCAAACTATTTCAATTTTCTATATTTTGTGAAAATTTAAGACTGAAATAGCTACGACAAAGCCTCCAAGTAGTTGAATTTATCGCAAACATTGGGATGCCACGCATTATGAATCATTAATAAGCATTTACTCAATAGCACCGATTACCAGTTTAGAATGATCATTTTAATTTGCAGTTCAACTTGACATGTCCGCACTAATCGTCTATAATTTTTGATTCAAAGCCCAGAATGACACGAATCCAATACTCACCTTAAACTTGCTCAATTTTCTATATTTTGAAAACATTTAATGCTAAAATAGCTATTACAAAGCCTACTTGTAATCCGATCAATCGCAAACTGCTTGATGCATTGCATTATTCTTCATTAATAAGCCTTTACTCAATAAGTACCAATGATTAGTTTAAAATGATCATTTTAACTAGTCGGTCAACTTGACATGTCCGCACAAAATCACCCGTAACTATTGATTTAGAGCTCCGAATGACACGAATCAAATGCCTACGTTAAGCTATCTCATTTTTCTATAGTGTGACCAAATTTAATACTGAAATAGCTACAACAAAGCTTCCATGTAATCAAGAATCTATCGCAAACAGCGTGATGGCATGCATTATGCTGGATTAATAAGGCTTTACTCAATGAGCACAAATGACCAGTTGAGAATGATCATTTTAACTCGCCGATTAACTTGACATGTCCGCACAAAATCATCCGTAACTTCTGATTCAGAGATTAGAATGACACGAATTCAACGTCCACATTAAACTAGCTCAATTTTCTATATTGTGAAAAAATTAAAGATCGTATTTGCTACAACAAAGATTCGAAGTAATCGAACCTATCGCAAACAGCGTGATGCCATGCATTATGCTTGATTAATAAGCCTTTACTCAATAAGCACCAATGTTCAGTTTAGAATAATCATTTTAACAGACTGATCAGATTGACATGTCCGCACTAAATCGTCTGTAACTTATGATTCAGACTTCAGAATGACACTAATCCAAAGCCCACATTAATGTAGCTCAATTTTCTATATTGTGAAAAACTTTAAATCTGAAATAGCTATGACAAAGCTTCCAAGTAATCGAATCTATCAAAAACAGCGTGATGCCATGCATTATGCTTGATTAATAAGCCTTCACTCAATGAACACAAATGATCAGTTTAGAATGATCATTTTAACTTGCCCATCAGCTTGACATGTCCGTACTAAATGGTTTATAACTTTTGATTCAGAGTTCAGAATAACACGAATCCATCTCCCACATTAAGGTAGCCTAATTTTTTATATTGAGAAAAAATTAAAAACTGAAATAGCTACGACAAAGTCTCCAAGTAATCCAATCTATGGCAAACTGTTTGATGCCATACATTATGCTTCATTAATATGCCTTTACTCAATGAGCAACGATGGTTAGTTTAGAATGATAATTTTAACAAGTCCGTCAACTTGACATGTCCGCAGGAAATCACCTGTAATTATTGATTTAGAGCTTATAATGACACGATTCCAATGTCCACGTTAAGCTCGCTCAATTTGCTATAGTGTGATAAAATTTAAGACTGAAATAGCTATGAAAAAGCTTCCAAGTAATTGAATACAACGCAAACACGGTGATGCCATGCATTATGCTTGATTAATAAGCCTTTACTCAATGAGCACCAATGATCTGTTTAGAATGATCAGTTTAACTGACCGATCATCTTGACATGTCCACACTAAATCGTCTATAACTATTGATTCAAAGCCCAAAATGATACGAATGCAACGCTCATGTTAAACTACCTCAATTTTCTATATTGTGTGAAAATTTAAAACTGAAATAGCTACACCAAAGCCTCCAAGTTGTTGAATCTATCGCAAACTGTGTGATGCCATGCATTATGATTCATTAATAAGCCTTTACTCAATAAGCACCAGTGATCAGTTTAGAATCATCAATTTAATTGGCAGATCAACTTGACCTCTGCGCAATAAATATTCTATAACTTTTGATTCAAAGCTCAGAAAGACATGAATCCAATGCTCACGTTAATCTAGCTAAATTTTCTTCATTGTGAAAACTTTTATGACTAAAATAGCTAATTTAAAGCCCCCAAGTACTCCAATCAATCACAATCTGCTTGATGTCATGCATTATGTTTCATTAATTAGCCTTTACTCAATGAGCACGAATGATTAGTTTAGAATGATCATTTTAACTAGTCGGTCAACTTGACATGTCCGCACGAAATCGCCTGTAACTATTGATTCGGAGCTCAGGATGACACGAATCGAATGTCCACGTTAAGCTAGCTCATTTTTCTATAGCGTGACAAAATTTAAAACCGAAATAGCTATGACAAAGTTTCCAAGTAATCGAATCTATCGCAAACAGCTTGATGCCATGCGTTATGCTAGATTAATAAGCCTTTACTCAATGAGCACTAATGACTAGTTGAGAATGATCATTCTAACTTGACATATCTGCACAAATCGTTTGTAACTTCTGATTTGGAGTTCATAATGACACGAATCCAACAGCCAAGTTAAGCTAGCTCAATTTTCGATGTTGTGACAAAATTTAAGATTCATTTTGCTACAACAAATCTTCGTAGTAATCGAATGTATTGCAAACAGCGTGATGGCATGCATTATGCTTGATTAATAAGCCTTTACTAAGTAAGCACCAATGATCAGTTTAGAAAGATCATTTTAACAGGCCGATCAGCTTGACATGTCCGCTCTAAATCGTCTATAACTTTTGATTCGCACTTCAGAATGACAAGAATCCAAAGCCCACATTAAGGTAGCTCAATTTTCTATATTGTGAGAAAATATAAGAGTGAAATAGCTACAACAATGCTTCTAAGTAATCGAATCTAACGCAAACAACGTCACACCATGCATTATACTTGATGATTAAGCCTTTAGTCAATGAGCACCAATGATCATTTTAGAATGTTTATTTAACTGGCCGATCAGCGACATGTCCGCACTAAATAGTCTTTAACTTTTGATTCAGAGTTCCGAATGAAACGAATCCAACGCCTACATGAAAGTAGCTCAAGTTTTTATATGGTGAAAAAACTTAAGACTGAAATAGCTACGACAAAGCCTCCAAGTAATCCAATCAATTGCAAACTGCTTGATGCCATGCATTATGCTTCATTAATAATCCTTTACTCAATGTGCACCAATGATTAGTTTAGAATGACCATTTTAACTAGTAGGTGAACTTAAGATGTCCGCATGAGATCGTCCGTAACTATTGATTCAGAGTTCAGAATTACACGAATCCAATGCCCATGTTAAGCTCACTTAATTTTCTATAGTGTGACAAAATTAAAGACTGAAATAGCTATAACAAAGCTTCCAAGTAATCGAATGTATAGCAAACAGGGTGATGCCATGCATTATGCTTGATTAATAAGCCTTTACTCAATAAGCACCAATGATCAGTTTTGAATGATCATTATAGCTGACTGATCATCTTAATATGTCCGTACTAAACCATCTATAACTTTTGATTCAGATCTCAAAATGACACGAATCTAACGCCCACGCTAAACTATTTCAATTTTCTATATTTTGTGAAAATTTAAGAGTGAAATAGCTACGACAAAGCCTCCAAGTAGTTGAATTTATCGCAAACATTGGGATGCCACGCATTATGAATCATTAATAAGCATTTACTCAATAGCACCAATTACCAGTTTAGAATGATCATTTTAATTTGCAGTTCAACTTGACATGTCCGTACTAATCGTCTATAACTTTTGACTCAAAGCCAGAATGACACGAATCCAATACTCACCTTAAACTTGCTCAATTTTCTATATTTTGAAAACATTTAATGCTAAAATAGCTATTACAAAGCCTACTTGTAATCCAATCAATCGCAAACTGCTTGATGCATTGCATTATTCTTCATTAATAAGCCTTTACTCAATAAGTACCAATGATTAGTTTAAAATGATCATTTTAACTAGTCGGTCAACTTGACATGTCTGCACAAAATCACCCGAAACTATTGATTTAGAGCTCCGAATGACACGAATCGAATGCCTACGTTAAGCTATCTCATTTTTCTATAGTGTGACAAAATTTAATACTGAAATAGCTACAACAAAGCTTCCATGTAATCGAGAATCTATCGCAAACAGCGTGATGCCATGCATTATGCTGGATTATTAAGCCTTTGCTCAATGAGCATAAATGATCAGTTGAGAATGATCATTTTAACTCGCCGATTAACTTGACATGTCAGCACAAAATCATCCGTAACTTCTGATTCAGAGCTTAGAATGACACGAATTTAACGCCCACATTAAACTAGCTCAATTTTCTATATTGTGAAAAAATTTAAGATCGTATTTGCTACAACAAAGATTTGAAGTAATCGAACCTATCGCAAACAGCGTGATGCCATGCATTATGCTTGATTAATAAGCCTTTACTCAATAAGCACCAATGTTCAGTTTAGAATAATCATTTTAACAGACTGATCAGATTGACATGTCCGCACTAAATCGTCTGTAACTTATGATTCAGACTTCAGAATGACACGAATCCAAAGCCCACATTAATGTAGCTCAATTTCCTATATTGTGAAAAACTTTAAATCTGAAATAGCTATGACAAAGCTTCCAAGTAATCGAATCTATCGCAGACAGCGTGATGCCATGCATTATGCTTGATTAATAAGCCTTCACTCAATGAACACAAATGATCAGTTTAGAATGATCATTTTAACTTGCCCATCAGCTTGACATGTCCGTACTAAATGGTTTATAACTTTTGATTCAGAGTTCAGAATAACACGAATCCATCTCCCACATTAAGGTAGCCTAATTTTTTATATTGTGAAAAAATTAAAAACTGAAATAGCTACGACAAAGTCTCCAAGTAATCCAATCTATGGCAAACTGTTTGATGCCATACATTATGCTTCATTAATATGCCTTTACTCAATGAGCAACGATGGTTAGTTTAGAATGATAATTTTAACAAGTCCGTCAACTTGACATGTCCGCAGGAAATCACCTGTAATTATTGATTTAGAGCTTATAATGACACGATTCCAATGCCCACGTGAAGCTTGCTCAATTTGCTATAGTGTGATAAAATTTAAAACTGAAATAGCTATGAAAAAGCTTCCAAGTAATTGAATACATCGCAAACACGGTGATGCCATGCATTATGCTTGATTAATAAGCCTTTACTCAATGAGCAACAATGATCAGTTTAGAATGATCAGTTTAACTGACCAATCATCTTGACATGTCCACACTAAATCGTCTATAATTATTGATTCAAAGCCCAAAATGATACGAATGCAACGCTCATGTTAAACTAAATCAATTTTCTATATTGTGTGAAAATTTAAAACTGAAATAGCTACACCAAAGCCTCCAAGTTGTTGAATCTATCGCAAACTGTGTGGTGCCGTGCATTATGATTCATTAATAAGCCTTTACTCAATAAGCACCAGTGATCAGTTTAGAATCATCAATTTAATTGGCAGATCAACTTGACCTCTGTGCAATAAATATTCTATAACTTTTGATTCAAAGCTCAGAAAGACATGAATCCAATGCTCACGTTAATCTAGCTCAATTTTCTTCATTGTGAAAACTTTTATGACTAAAATAGCTAATTCAAAGCCCCCAAGTACTCCAATTTATCACAATCTGCTTGATGTCATGCATTGTGTTTGATCAATAAGCCTTTACTCAATGAGCACGAATGATTAGTTTAGAATGATCATTTTAACTAGTCGGTGACCTTGACATGTCCGCACGATATCGCATGTAACTATTGATTCGGAGCTCAGGATGACACGAATCAAATGCCTACGTTAAGCTAGCTCATTTTTCTATAGCGTGACAAAATTTAATACTGAAATAGCTACGAAAACGCATCCATGTAATCGAGAATCTATCGCAAACAGCATGATGTCATGCGTTATGCTAGATTAATATGCCTTTACTCAATGAGCACAAATGATCAGTTCAGAATGATCATTTTAACTCGCCTATTAACTCTATATGTCCGCACAAAATCATTCGTAACTTCTGATTTAGAGCTCATAATGACACGAATTCAACACCCACATTAAGCTAGCTCAATTTTCTATATTGTGAAAAAATTTAAGATCGTATTTGCTACAGCAAGGCATCAAAGTAATCGAACCTATCGCAAACAGCGTGATGCCATGCATTATGCTTGATTAATAAGCCTTTACTCAATAAGCACCAATGATCAGTTTAGAATAATCATTTTAACAGGCTGATCAGATTGACATGTCCGCATTAAATCTTCAGTAACTTATGATTCAGACTTCAGAATGACACGAATCCAAAGCCCACGTTATTGTAGCTCAATTTTCTATAGTGTGAAAAACTTTAAATCTGAAATAGCTATGACAAAGCTTCCAAGTAATCGAATCTATCGCAAACAACGTGATGCCATGCATTATGCTTGATTAATAAGCCTTTACGCAATGAGCACCAATGATCAGTTTAGAATAATCATTTTAGCTGGCCGATCATATTGACATATCCGCACTAAATCTTCTATAACTTTTGATTCACCCTTCATAATGACATGAGTCCAAAGCCCACATTAAGTTAGCTCAATTTTCTATATTGTGAAAAAAAATTAAGATTGAATTAGCTACGACAAAGCTTCCAAGTAATCGAATCTAATGCAAACAGCATCACGCCATGCATTATGCATGATTAATAATCCTTTAGTCAATGAGCACCAATGATCAGTTTGGAATGATCATTTAACAGGTCGATCAGCTTGATATTTCCACACTAAATAGTTTATAACTTTTGATTCAGAGTACATAATGAAACGAATTCAACACCCACATTTAGTTATCTCAAATTTTAATATTGTGAAAAAATTTAAGACTGAAATAGCTACGACAAACCCCCAAGTAATCCAATTAATCGCAAACTGCTTGATGCCCTGCATTACGCTTCATTAATAAGCCTTTATTCAATGAGCACCAATGATTAGTTTATAATGATCATCTTAACTAGTCGGTCAACTTAACATGTTCGCACGAAATCGCTCGTAAGTATTGATTCAGAGCTCAGAATGACACGAATCCAATGCCCACGTTAAGCTCGCTTAATTTTCTATATTGTGACAAAATTTAAGACTGAAATAGCCTTAACAAAGCTTCCAAGTAATCTAATCTATCGCAAACAGGGTGATGCCATGCATTATTTCTGATTAATAAGCCTTTACTCAATGAGCAACAATGATTAGTTTAAAATGATCATTTTAGCTGGACGATCATCTTGACATGTCCGTACTAAATCATCTATAACTTTTGATTCAGATCTCAAAATGACATGAATCCAACGTCCATGTTAAACTATCTCAATTTTGTAAATTTTGTGAAAATTTAAGACTGAAATAGCTACAACAAAGCTTCCAAGTAGTTGAATTTATTCCAAACTTTGGGATGCCATGCATTATGATTCATTAATAAGCCTTTACTGAATGAGCACCAATGATCAGTATAGAATGATCATTTTAATTAGTAGTTCAACTTGACATGTCTCCACTAAATCATTTATAACTTTTGATTCAACCCTCAGAATGACACGAATCAAATGCTCACCTTAAGCTAACTCAATTTTCTATATTGTGAAAAAATTTAAATTAAAATACCTATTACAAAGCCCCCAAGTAATCCAATCTATCACAATCTGATTGATGCCATGCATTATGCTTCATTAATAAGCCTTTACTCAATGAGCACCAATGATTAGTTTAGAATGATCATTTTAACTAGTCGGTAAACTTGACACACAAAATCGCCCATAACTATTGATTCAGAGCTCAGAATGACACGAATCCAATGCCCATGTTAAGCTCGCTCAATTTTCTACAGTATGACAAAATATAAGACTGAAATAGCTATAACAAAGATTCGAAGTAAGCGAATGTATTGCAAACAGGGTGATACCATGCATTACGCTTGATTAATAAGCCATTTACTCAATGAGTACCAATTATCAGTTTAGAATGATCATTTTACCTGGCTGATCATCTTAATATATCCGTACTAAATCATCTATAACTTTTGATTCAGATCTCAAAATGACATGAATCCAACACAAACGTTAAACTATTTCAATTTTCTATATTTTGGGAAAATTTAAGACAGAAATAGCTACAACAAAGCCACCAAATAGTTGAATCAATCGCAAACTTTGGGATGCCACGCATTATGATTCATTATTAAGCCTTTAGCCAATGAGCACCAATTATCAATTGAGAATGATCATTTTAATTGGCAGTTCAAATTGACATGTCCGCACTAAATCGTCAATAACTTTTGATTCAAAGCTTAGAATGACACGAATCCAATGCTCACCTTAGGCTAGCTCAATTTTCTATATTGTGAAAAAATTTTAAGACTAAGATAGCTATTACAAAGCCCCCAAGTAATCCAATCTATCAAAATCTGCTTGATGCCATGCATTATGCTTCATTAATAAGCCTTTACTCAATGAGCACCAATGATCAGTTTAAAATGATCATTTAACTGGCTGATCAGCTTGACATGTCCGCGCTAAATAGTCTATAACTTTTGATTTAGAGTTCAGAATGAAGCCAATCCAACGCCCACATTAAGTTAGCTCAATTTTTTATATTGTGAAAAAATTTAAGACTGAAATAGCTACGACAAAGCCTCCAAGTAATCCAATCAATCGCAAAATGCTTGATGCCATGCATTAAGCTTGATTAATAACCCTTTACTCAATGAGCACGAATGATTAGTTTAGAATGATATTTTTAACTAGTCGGTCAACTTAACATGTCCTCACGAAATTGCTCGTAACTATTGATTCAGAGCTCCGAATGATACGAATCTAATGCCCATGTTAAACTCGCTCCATTCTCTATAGTGTCACAAAATTTAAGACTGAAATAGCTATAACAAAGCTTTCAAGTAATCAAATATATCGCAAACAGGATGATGCCATGCATAATGCTTGATTAATAAGCCTTTACTCAATGAGCACCAATGATCACTTTGGAATGATCATTTTAACAGGCCGATCATCTTCACATGTCTGCACTAAACCGTCTATAACTTTTGATTAAGAGCTCACCACGAATCCAACACCCACGTTAAAACTACCTCCATTTTCTACATTTTGTGAAAATTTAACACTGAAATAGCTACAATAAAGCCTCCAAGTAGTTTAATCTATCGCAAACTTTGTGATGCCATGCATTATGCTTCAGTAATAAGCCTTTACTCAATGAGCACCGATGATCAATTTAGAATGATCATTTTAATTAGCAGTTCAACTGGACATGTCCGCACTAAATTGTCTATAATTTTTTTATTCAGAGCTCAGAATGACACGAATCCCATGCTCACCTTATGCTAGCTCAATTTTCTATATTGTGAAAAAATTTAAGACTAAACTAGCTATTACAAAGCCCCCAAGTAATCCAATCTATCACAATCTGCTTGATGCCTTGCATTATGCTTCATTAATTAGGCTTTACTCAATGGGCACTAATGATTAGTTTAGAATGATCATTTTAACTAGTCGGTCAACTTGACATGTACGCACAAAATCACCCGTAACTATTTATTCGGAACTCAGAATGACACGAATCGAATGCCCACGTTAAGCTAGCTCGTTTTTCAATAGTGTGACAAAATTTAAGACTGAAATAGCTACGACAAAGCTTCCAAGTAATCGAATCTATCACAAACAGCGTGATGCCATGCATTATGCTGGATTAATAAGCCTTTACTCAATGAGCATAAATGATCAGTTGAGAATGATCATTTTAACTCGCTGATTAACTTGACATGTCCGCACAAAATCATCCGTAACTTCTGATTCAGAGTTCAGAATGACACGAATCCAACACCCACGTTAAGCTAGCTAAATTTTCTATATTGTGATAAAATTTAAGACTGAATTTGCTATGACAAAGCTTCGAAGTAATCGAATCTATCGCAAACAGCGTGATGCCATGCATTATGCTTGATTAATAAGCCTTTTCTTGATGAGCACTAATCATCAGTTTAGAATAATCATTTTAGCTGGCCGATCATCTTGACATGTCCACACTAAATCGTCTATAACTTTTGATTCAGACTTCAGAATGACACGAATCCAAAGCCCACATTTATGTAGCTCAATTTTCTATATTGTGAAAAAATTTAAAACTGAAATAGCTATGACAAAGCATGCAAGTAATCGAATCTATCGCAAACATTTAGGACCCAAATAGCTACAACAAAGCCTCCAAGTAATCCACTTTATCCCTAACTGCGAGATGCCATGCATTATGCTTCATTTGTAACCCTTTTCTCAATGAGCACCTATGATCAGTTTAGAATGATAATTGTTTTACTTGATATGTCCGCACTAAATTGTTCGTAACTTATGATTTAGAGTTCAGAATGCACGAATTCAATGCCCACATTAAGCTAGCTCAATTTTCTATATTGTGCCAAAATTTAAGTCCGAAATAGCTATAACAAAGCCTCCAAGCAATCCATTCTATCCCCAACTGCGTGATGCCATGCATTATGCTTCATTTGTAAACCTTTGCCCTATGAGCACCAATGATCAGTTTAGAATGATCATTTAACTGGCCAATCAACTTGACATGTCCGCACTAAATTGTTTGTAACCTTTGATTTAGAGTTCAGAATGACACGAATTCAACACCCACATTAAACAAGCTCAATTTTCTATATTGTGACAAAATTTAAGACCGAAAAGCAATGAGAAAGCCTCCAAGTAATCGAATATATCCTTGACTACGTGATGCCATGCATTATGCTTCATTTAGAAGCCTTTACTCTAGGAGCACCAATTATTAGTTTAGAATTATCATTTTAACTGGCCGATCAAAATTACATGTCCGCACGAAATCGTCTTTAACTTTTGATTAAGAGTTCATAATAACATGAAACCAACGCTCACATTAACCAAGCTCAATTTTCTATATTGTCGTAAACTTTCTGACCGAAATAGCTACGAAAAGGTCTCCAAGTAATCCAATCTATCCCAAACTCTGTGATGCCACGCATTATGCTTCATTTGTATACCATTGTTCAATGAGCACAAATTTTCATTTTATAATGATCATTTTAACTAGTTGATCAACTTGACGTATCCGCAATAAATCTTCTTTAACTTTTAATTTAGAGTTTAAAATGACATGAATCCAACGCCCATATTAAGCTATCTCAATTTTCCATATGGTGACAACATTTGATACTAAAAGATCCTCAAAGTAATCCAATCGATCCTGAACTGCATGATGCCATGCATTATGATTCATTTATAAGCCTTTACGCAAGGAGCACCAATGATCAGTTTAGAATAATCATTTTAACTGGCCGATGAACTTGTCATGTCGCACTATATCATTCATAACTTTTGATTAAAAGTAGAGAATGACACAAATCCAACACCCACGTTAAGATAGCTCAATTTTCTATATTGTGACAAAATTTAGGATCGAAATAGCTACAGGAAAAGTCTCCAACTAATCCAGTATATCCCAAACAGCATGATGCCATGCATGATGCTTCATTTGTAAAGCTTTGCTCAATGAGCACCAACGATATGTTTAGAATGATCAATTTAACTGGCCGATCAACTTGACATGTCCGCACCAAATTGTCTCTAACTTTTGATTCATAGCTCAATTTTCTACATTGTGACGAAATTTAATACAAAAATAGCTAAAACAATGTCTCCAAATAATCCAATCTATGCCAAACTGCGGGTTGCCATGCATTATGCTTCATTTGTAAACCTTTGCTCAATGAGCACCAATTATCAGTTTAGAATGATCACTTTAACTAGAAGATCAACTTGACATGTCCGCACTAAATCGTCTTTAACTTTTGATTCAGTGTTCAGAATGACATAAATCCAACGCCCACGTTAACCTAACTCAATTTTCTACATTGTGACGAAAATTGAGACAAAAAAAGTTACGACAAAGTCTCCAAGTAATCCAACCTATCCACATTTAGAAAGATCACTTTAACTAACTGATCAACTTGACATGTCCGCACTAAATCGTCTTTAACTTTTGACTTAGAGCTCAAAATAACATGAATCCAACGCCCACATTAAGCTATCTAAATTTTCCATATTGTAACAACATTTGAGACAGAAAGAGCTACACAAAGCTTCAATGTAATCCAATATATCCTAAACAGCGTGATGCCATGCATTATGCTTCATTTATAAGATTCTAATCATGAGCACCAACGATCGGTTTAGAATAATCATTCTATCTGCCTGATGAACTTGAACTTTCGCACTAAATCATTCGTAACTTTTGATTAAGAGTTCAGAAAGACAAAAATCCAAACCTCACGTTAACCTAGCTCAATTTTCTATATTGTGACAAAATTTAGGACCGAGATAGCTATGAAAAAGTCTATACGTAATCCAATCTATCTCAAACTTTATGATGTCATGCATTATGTTTGATTTGTAAACCATTGCTCAGTGAGCACCAATGAGCAATTAGAATGATCAATTTAACTGCCCGATCAACTTGACATGTACACATTAAATCGTCTTTAACTTTTGATTTAGAACTCAAAATGACATGAATCCAACACCCACGTTAAGCTAGCTCAATTTTCCATATCGTAACAACGTTTGAGACTGAAAGAGCTAGGCAATGCCTCAATGTAATCCAATATATCCTAAACTGCGTAATGCCATACATTATGTTTCATTTATAAGCCTTTACTTAAGGAGCACCATTGATCTGTTTAGAATAAATATTTTAACTGGCCGATGAACTTGACATGTTGCACTAAATCGTTCGTAACTTTTGATTTAGAGTTTCGAATGACACAAATCCAAAACCCATGTTAAGCTAGTTCAATTTTCTATATTGTGACAAAATTTAGGACGAAAATAGCAATGAGAAAGTCTCCAAGTAATCCAACCTAAGCCAAATTGCGTGATGCCATGCATTATGCTACATTTCTAAACCTTTGCTCAATGAGCACCAATTATCAGTTTAGAATGATCACTTTAATTAGCTGACCAACTTGACATGTTCGCACTAAATTGTCTTTAACTTTTGATTCAGTTTTCAGAATGACACAAATCCAACACCCACGTTAAGCTAGCTCCATTTTCTATATTGTGACAAAATTTAAGACCAAAATAGCTACGACAAAGTCTCCAAGTAATCCAACCTATCCTTGTTTAGAATGATGACTTTAACTAGCTGATCAACTTGACATGTCCGCACTAAATCGTCTTTAACTTTTGACTTAGAGCTCAAAATGACATGAATTCAATGCCTACATTAAGCTAGCTCAATTTTCCATATTGTAACAAGATTTGAGACTGAAAGACTAAAAATGCTAAGCGAACCCTCAATGCAATTCAATATATCCTAAACTGCGTGATGTCGTGCATTATGCTTCATTTATAAGCTTTTACTATAGAAGCACCAATGATCAGTTGGAATAATCATTTTAAATGGCCGATGAACTTGTCATGTCGCACTAAATCGTTCGTAACTTTTGATTTAGAGTTCAGAATGACACAAATCCAACACACACATTAAGCTAGCTCAATTTTCTATATCGTGAGAAAATTTAGGAACGAAGTAGCTACGGAAAGGTCTCTAAGTAATCCAATATATTCCAAACTGGGTGATGCCATGCATAACCCTTTATTTGTAAAACTTTGCTCAATGAGCACCAACGATATGTTTAGAATGATCAATTTAACTGGCCTATCAACTTGACATGTCCGCACTAAATCGTCTTTAACTTTTGATTCATAGTTCATAATGACATGAATCCAATGCCGACGTTAATCTAGCTCAATTTTCTACATTGTGACAATATTTAATACCAAAATAGCTATGACAAAGTCTCCAAGTAATCCAACCTATGCCAAATTGCGTGATGCCATGCATTATGCTTCATTTGTAAACCATTGCCAATGAGCACCAATTATCCGTTTAGAATGATCACTTTAAATAGCTGATCCACTTGACATGTCCGCACTAAATCATCTTTACCTTTTGATTCAGAGTTTAGAATGACACAAATCCAACACCCAGGTTAAGCTAGCGCCATTTTCTATACTGTGACAAAGTAGCAATGATCAATTTAGAAAGATCATTTTAACTGGTCGATCAACTTGACATGTCCGAACTAAATCGCCTGTAACTTTTGATTTAGAGTTCAGAATGACACGAATTAAACGCCCACGTTAAGGTAGTTCAATTTTTTATATTGTGACAATATTTGAGACTGAAAGAGCTACAAAAAGCATTTAAGTAATCCAATGTCTCCCAAACTGCGTTATGCCATGCATTATACTTCATTTATAAGTCTTTATTCAAGAAGCACCAATGATCAGTTTAGAATGATCATTTTAATTGGCCGGTCAACTTAAGATGTTCGCACTAAATGGTCTGTAACTTTTGATTTAGAGTTCAGAATGACACGAATCCAACCCCCACGTCAAGCTAGCTCGAATTTCTACATTGTGAAAAAATTAAGACCAAAATAAAAGCCTCCAAGTAATCATTTCTATTCCAAACTGTGTGATGGCATGCATTATGCTCCATTTATAAGCATTTACTCGAGGAGCACCAATGATAAGTTTAGAATGATCATTTTATCTAGCTGATCAACTAATCGTCTTTAACTTTTGATTTAGAGCTCAAAATTACATGAGTCCAATGCCCATGTTAAACTACCTCAATTTTCCATATTGGGACAATATTTAAGACTGAAAATGCTACTAGAAAGCCTCCAAGTAATCCGATGTATCCCAAACTGTGTGATGTCATGCATTATGCTTCATTTATATGCCTTTACTCAAGGTGCAACAATGATTAGTTTAGAATGATCATTTTAACTAGCTAATGAACTTGATCCCAAACTGTGTGATGTCATGCATTATGCTTCATTTATATGCCTTTACTCAAGGTGCAACAATGATTAGTTTAGAATGATCATTTTAACTAGCTAATGAACTTGATCCCAAACTGTGTGATGTCATGCATTATGCTTCATTTATATGCCTTTACTCAAGGTGCAACAATGATTAGTTTAGAATGATCATTTTAACTAGCTGATGAACTTGAAATGTCCGCACTAAATTGTCTTTAACTTTTGATTTAGAGCTCAAAATGACATGAGTCCAGTGCCCACGTTAAGCTAGCTAAATTTTCCATATTGTGACAACATTTGAGACTTAAAGAGTTACAAAAAAGCCTCTAAGTAATCCAATGTATCCCAAACTGCATGATGCCATGCATTATGCTTCATTTATAAGCCTTTATTTAAGGAGCACAAATGACCAATTTAGAATTATCATTTTAACTGGCCGATCAACTTGACATGTCCACACTAAATTGTCCGTAGCATTTGATTTAGAGTTTAGAATGACATGTATCCAATGCGCATGTTAAGCTAGCTAAATTTCCCATATTACAACATTTGAGACTGAAATAACTACAAAAAAGCCAATGTATTCCAAACTGCGTGATGCCATGCATTATGCTTCATTTTTAAGGCTTTACTCCAAGAGCACCAATGATAAGTTTAGAATGACTTTTTAACTAGCTGATATACTTGACATGTCCGCTCTAAATCACCTTTAGCTTTTGATTTAGAGTTAAAAATGACATGAGCGCAATGCCCACGTTAAGGTAGCTCAATTTTCCATATTGTGACAGCATTTGAGACAAAAAGAGCTACGAAAAAGTGTCCAAGTAATCCAATGTATCCCAAACTGTGTGATGCCATGCATTATGCTGCAATTATAAGACTTGACTTAAGAAACACCAATGATTAGTTTAAAATGATCATTTTAACTGGCCAATCAATTTGACAAGTCTGCACTAAATCGTAAATAACATTTGATTTAGAATTCAGAATAACACTAATGAAACGCCCACGTTAAGGGAGCTCAATATTCCATATATATTGTGAGAACATTTGAGACTGAAAGAGCTATGGAAAAGCCTCCAAGTAATCTAAAGTATCCCAATCTGCGTGATGCCATGCATTATGCCTCATTTATAAGCCTTTACTTAAGGAGGACCACTTATCAGTTTAGAATGATCATTTTAACTTGCCAATAAATTTGATATGTCCGTACTAAATCATCTGTAACTTTTTACTAGAATTCAGAATTACACGAATCCAACGCCCACGTTAAGTTATATCAATTTCCATATATATTGTGACAAAATTTAAGACTTAAAGAGTTACGAAAAAGCCTCGAAGTAATGTAATGTATCCCAAACTGCGTGATGCCATGCATTATGCTTCATTTATAACCCTTTACTCAGGGAGAACCAATGATCAGTTTAGAAGGATCATTTTAATAAGCCGATCAACTCGTCATGTCCTCGCTAAATCGTCCATAACTTTTGATTTAAAATTTAGAATTACATGAATTCAACGCCCACGTTTAGCTATCTCAATTTTCCATATTGTTACAACATTTGAGACTAAAAAAGCTACGAAAAAGTCTTGAAGTAATGTAATGTATCCCAAACTGCGTTATGCCATGCATTATGCTTCATTTATAAGCATTTACTCAAGGAGCACCAATGATAAGTTTAGAATGATCATTTTAACTGGTCGATCAACTTAACATGTATGCACTAAATCGTCCGTAACTTTTGATTTAGAGTTTAGAATGACACGAATCCATCGCCGAGGTTAAACTAGCTCAATTTTCTATACTGTAAAAATATTTGAGACTGAAAGAGATCCAACAAAGCCTCCAAATAATCCAATGTATCCCAAACTTGATGATGCTATGCATTATGCTTTATTTTATAAACCTTTAATCAAGGAGTACCAATGATCAATTTATAATGATCATTTTAACTGGCCAATCAACTTTACATGCCTGCACTAAATCGTCCGTACGTTTGATTTAAAGTTTAGAATAAATACGAATCCAACGCCCACGTTGAGCTAGCTAAATTTTCCATATTGTCACAACATTTGAGACTGAAATAACTACGAAAAAGCCAATGTATCCAAACTGTGTGATGCCATGCATTATGCTTCATTTTTAAGCCATTACTCCAAGAGCACGAATGATAAGTTTAGAAAAACTTCTTAACTAGCTGATAAACTTGACATGTCCGCTCTAAATCGTCTTTAACTTTTGATTTAGAGCTTAAAATGACATGAGCCCAATGCCCACGCTAAGCTAGCTCAACTTTCCATATTGTGACAGCATTTGAGACACAAAAAGCTATGAAAAAGTGTCCAAGTAATCCAATGTATCCCAAACTGTGTGCTGCCATGCATTATGCTTCATTTATAAGCATTTACTCAAGGAGCACCAATGATAAGTTTAGAATGATCATTTTAACTGGTCGATCAACTTGACATGTATGCACTAAATCGTCCGTAACTTTTGATTTAAAGTTTAGAATGACACGAATCCATCGCCGAGGTTAAACTAGCTCAATTTTCTATACTGTAACAATATTTGAGACTGAAAGAGATCCGACAAAGCCTCCAAATAATCCAATGTAGCCCAAACTGCATGATGCTATGCATTATGCTTTATTTTATAAACCTTTAATTAAGGAGTACCAATGATCAATTTATAATGATCATTTTAACTGGCCAATCAACTTTACATGCCTGCACTAAATCGTCCGTACCTTTGATTTGTAGTTCAGAATAAATACGAATCCAACGCCCACGTTGAGCTAGCAAAATTTTCCATATTGTCACAACATTTGAGACTGAAATAACTACGAAAAAGCCAATGTATCCAAACTGTGTGATGCCATGCATTATGCTTCATTTTTAAGCCATTACTCCAAGAACACCAATGATAAGTTTAGAATAACTTTTTAACTAGCTGATAAACTTGACATGTCCGCTCTAAATCGTCTTTAACTTTTGATTTAGAGCTTAAAATGACATGAGCCCAATGCCCACGCTAAGCTAGCTCAATTTTCCATATTGTGACAGCATTTGAGACACAAAAAGCTATGAAAAAGTGTCCAAGTAATCCAATGTATCCCAAACTGTGTGCTGCCATGCATTATGCTTCATTTATAAGCCTTTACTCAAGGAGCACCAATGATCAGTTTAAAATGACCATTTTAACTAGCCGATAAACATGACATGTCCGCACTAAATGGTCTCTAACTTTTTATTTAGAGCTCAAAATGACATGAGTCCAACGCCCATTGTAAGCTAGCTAAATTTTCCATCTTGTGGCAACATTTGAGACTACAAGAGGTACAAAAAAGCCTCCAAGTAATACAATGTATCCCAAACTGCATAATGCCATGCATTATGCTTCATTTATAAGCCTTTACTTAAGGAGCACCACTGACCAATTTAGAATTATCATTTTAACTGACCGATCAACTTGACATGTCCGCACTGAATTCTTCATAACATTTGATTTAGAGTTTAGAATGACACGAATCCAACGCCCATGTTAAGCTAGCTAAAGTTCCCATATTGTGACAACATTTGAGACTGAAAAAACTACGAAAAAGCCTCCTAGTAATCCAATGTATCCCAAACTGCGTGATGACATACATTATGTTTCATTTATAATCCTTTACTCAAGGAGCACCAATGATAAGTTTAGAATGAATTTTTTAACTACCTGAGCAACTTGACATATCCACTCTAAATCATCTTTAACTTTTCATTTAGAGCTCAAAATGACAAGAGCCTAATGCCAACTTTATGCTAGATCAATTTTCTATATTGTGACAACATTTTAGACAGAAAGAGCTATGAAAAAGTGTCCAAGAAATCCAATGTATCCCAAACTGTGTGATGCCATGCATTATGCTTCATTTATAAGCCTTGACTTAAGAAACACCAATGATTAGGTTAAAATGATCATTTTAACTGGCCGATCAATTTGACATGTCCGCAATAAATCGTCCATAACATTTGATTAAATGTTCAGAATAACATGAATTAAATGCCCACGTTAAGCTAGCTCAATATTCCATATATATTGTGACAACATTTGAGAGTGAAAGAGCTACGGAAAAGCCTCCAAGTAATCCATCGTATCCTAAACTGCGTGATGCCATGCATTATACCTCATTTATAAGCCTTTACTTAAGGAGGACCACTGATCAGTTTAGAATGATCATTTTAACTGGCCAATAAATTTGACATGTCCGTATTAAATCGTTTGTAACTTTTGACTAGAATTCAGAATTATACGAATCCAATGCCCACGTTAAGCTAGATCAATTTCCATATATATTGTGACAACATTTGAGACTGAAAGATATACGAAAAAGCCTTGAAGTAATGTAATGTATCCCCAAACTGCATGATGGCATGCATTATGCTTCATTTATAAGGCTTTACTCTGGGAGCACCAATGATCAGTTTAGAATGATCATTTTAATTAGCTGATCAACTCGACATGTCCTCACGAAATCGTCCTTAACTTTTTATTTAGAGTTCCGAATGACACGAATCCAACGCCCACGTTTAGCTATCTCAATATTCCATATTGTGACTGCATTTCAGACCGAAAGAACTACGAAAAAGCGTCCAAGTAATCCAATGTATCCCAAAGGGTGTGATGACATGCATTATGCTTCATTTATAAGCCTTTACCTAAGAAGCACCAATGATTAGTTTAAAATGATCAGTTCAACTGACCGATCAATTTGGCATTTTCGCACTGAATCGTCCGTAACTTTAGATTTAGAGTTTTTAATGACACGAGTCCAACACGCACACGTTAAGCTAGCTCAATTGTATTTATTGTGACAAAAATTAAGTCTGAAATACCTACGAAAAAGTCTCCAAGTAATCCAATTTATCCCAAAATGCGTGATGCCATATATTATGCTTCATTTATATGCCTTTACTCAAAGAGCACTATTGATCAGTTTAAAATGACCATTTTAACTGGCCGATAAACTTGACATGTCCGTACTAAATCGTACATTACTTTTGATTTAGAGTTCTGAATGACACGAATCAAACCTCCATGTTAAGCTAGGTCAATTTTCAATATTGTGACAATATTTGAGACTGAATGAGCTATAACAAAGCCTCCAAGTAGTCCAATGTATCCTAAACTGTGTGATGACATTCATTATGCTTCATTTATAAGCCTTTACTCAAGGAGCACAAACGATCAATTTAGAATGATCAATGAAACAGGCCGATCAACTTGACTTGTCCGCACTAAATAATCCTTAACTATTGATTTAAAGTTCAAAATGACACGAATCCAACAACAACGTTAAGCTAGCCCAATTTTCTATATTGTGGCAAAATTTAAGACCGAAATGCTACGAGAAAGCTTTCAAATAATCCAATATGTTCCAAACTGCGTAATGCCATGCATTATGCTTCATTTATAAGCCTTTACTCAAGGAGCACCAATGATCACTTTTAAATGATCATTTTAACTAACTGATCAACTTGAGATGTCCGCACTAAATCATCTTTAAATTTTGATTCAGAGCTCAAAATAACATGAGTCCAACTCCCACGTTAAACTAGCTCAATTTTCGATATTTTGACACTATTTGAGAATGAAAGAGCTACGAAAAAGCCTCCAAGTAATCCAATATATCCTAAAATGTGTGATACCATGCATTATGTTTCATTTATAACCCTTTACACAAGGAGCACCAATGATCAATTTAGAATGATCATTTTAACTGACTGATTAACTTGACATATCCGCACTAAATAGTCCGTAATTTTTGATTTAGAGTTAAAAATGACACAAATCCAACATCCACATTAAGCTAGCTCAATTATTAATATTTTGACAAAATTTAAATCCGAAATAGCTATGATAAAGCCTACAAGAAATCCGATCTATAATAAACTACGTGATGCCATGCATTATGCTTGATTTATAAATAATTACTTAAGGAGCACCAATGATCAGTTTAGAATGATCACTTTAACTGGCCGATCAACTTGAAATATTTGCACTAAATCGTCCATAACGTTTGATTTAGAGTTCAGAATGACATGAGTCCAATGTCCACGTTAAGCTTGCTCAATTTTCCATTTAATTTAAGCATTTAGGACTGGAAGAGCTATGAAAAAGCCTCCAGGTATTCCACTATGTCCCAAAATACGTGATTCCATGCATTATGCCATGTTTATAAGCCTTTACTTAAGGAGCACCAGTGATCAATTTAGATAGATCAATGTAACTGGCCGATCAACTTGACATGTCCACACTAAATCGTTCCTAACTATTGATTTAGAGTTCAAAATGACACGAATCCAAAGCCAACGTTAAGCTAGCTCAATTTTCTATATTGCGACTTTAAAACCGAAATAGCTACCATAAAGCCTCCAAGTAATCCAATCTATTCCAAACTCCGTGATGCCATGCATTATTCTTCATTTATAAGCCTTTACTCAAGGAGCAGCAATGATCAGTTTAAAATCATCATATTAACTAGCTGATCAACTGGATATGTCCGCACTAAATCATCTTAAACTTTTGATTTAGAGCTCAAAATAACATGAGTCCGACTACCACGTTAAGATAGCTCAATTTTCCATATTGTGACACCTTTTGAGATTAAAAGAGCTATGAAAAAGCCTCCATGTAATCCAATGTATCCTAAACTTCGTGATGCCATCCATTATGCTTCATTTATAACCCTTTACTCAAGGAGCACCAATGATCAAATTAGAATGATCATTTTAACTGGATGATCAACTTGAAATGTCCGCACCAAATCGTCTGCAATTTTTGATTTAGAATTCAAAATGACACAAATCCAACGCCCACATTAAGCTAGCTCAATTTTAAATATTGTGAAAAAATTGAAATCCGAAATAGCTATGACAAAGCCTCCAAGTAATCCAATCTATCCCAAACTACGTGATGCCATGCATTATGCTTCATTTTTAATCTTTTACTTAAGGAGCGTCAATGATCTGTTTAGAATGACCATTTTAACTGGCGATCAACGTGAAATGTCCGCACTAAATCGTCCATAACTTTTGATTTAGAGTACAAAATGACATGAATTCAATGCCCACGTTAAGCTAGCTCAATTTTCTATATTGTAACAAAATTTAAGACCAAAATAGCTACGAGAAAGCCTCCAAGTAATCCAAGCTATTCCACACTGCGTGATGCCATGCATTATGCTTCATTTATAAGCCTTTACTCAAGGAGCACAAATGATCTGTTTAAAATGATCATTTTAACTAGCTGATCAACTTGACATGTGGGAACTAAATTATCTTTAACTTTTGATTTAGAGCTCAAAATAACATGAGTCCAACTCTCACGGGAATCTAGCTTAATTTTCTATATTGTGACACCATTTGAGACCAAAAGAGCTACAAAAAAGTGTACAAGTAATTTAATGTATCTTGAACTGCATGATGCCATCCATTATGCTTCATTTATAACCCTTTACTCAAGGAGCACGAATGAACAATTTAGAATGATCATTTTCTTTACATGATCAACTTGACATGTACGCACTAAATCGTACGTAATTTTGGATTTAGAGTTCAAAATGAAACAAATCCAACGTCCACATTAACCTAGGTCAATGTTTAATATTGTGAGAAAATTGAAATCCGAAAGAGCGACGACAAAGCATCCAAGAAATCTAATCTATCCCAAACTGCGTGATGCCATTTATTATGCTTCATTTATTAGCCTTTACTTAAATAAGCACCAATGATCAGTTTTGAATGATCATTTTAACTGGCCGAACAACTTGAAATGTCCATAACTTTTGATTTATAGTTCAGAATGATACAAAACACCCACGTTAAGCTAGCTCAATTTTCTATATTGTGACAAAATTTAAAACTGAAATAGGTACGACAAAGCCTCCAAGTAATCCAATCTATTCCAAACAGCGTGATGCCCATGGATTATGTTTCATTTATAAGCTTTTGCTCAAGGAGCACAAATGATAAGTTTAGAATGATCATTTTAACTATCTGATCAACTTGACATGTCCACTCTAAATCGTCTTTAACTTTGATTTAGAGCTCAAAATTACATAAATACAACGCCCACGTTAAACTAACTCAATTTACCATATCGTGACAACATTTGAGATTGAAAACGCTAGTACAAAGCCTCCAAGTAAACCGATGTATCCCAAACTACGAGATGTCATGCATTATGCTTCGTTTATAAGCCTTTACTTATGGAGCAGCAATGATCAATTTAGCATGATTATTTTTACTGTCGGATCAACTTGAGATGTCCGCTGTAAATTGTCCGTAACTTTTGATTTAGTGTTCAGAATGACACTAATACAACGCCCACGCTAATCTAGCACAATTTTCTATATTGTGAAAGCATTTGGAACCGAAAGAGCTACAAAAAAGCCTCCATGTAATCCAATGTATCCCAAATTGCGTGATGCCAAGCATTATGCTTCATTTATAAGCCTTTAGTTAAGGAGCACCAATGATCATTTCAGACTAGCTCAATTTACCATATTGTGACAATATTAGAGACTGAGAGAGCTACTACAAACCTTCCAAGTAATCCGATGTATCCCAAACCGAATGATGCATACATTATGTTTTATTTATAAGGCTTTACTCAAGGAGCACCAATGATCAGTTTAGAATGATCATTTTAACTAGCCGAACATGACATGTCCGCACTAAATCATCCGTAACTTTTGATTTAGACCTTCAGAATGACACGAATTCAACACCAGTTAATCTAGCTCAATTTTCAATATTGTGACAAAATTTAAGACCAAAATAGCTATGATAAAGCATCGAAGTAATCCAATCTATCCCAAACTACGTGATGTCATGCATTATGTTTCATTTATAAGCCTTTACTCTGGAAGCACCATTAATCAGTTTAGAATTATGATTTTAGCTAACCGACCAACTTGACCTGTTCACACTAAATCATCCGTAACTTTTTATTCAGAGTTTAAAATGACACGAATCTAACCCCCACGTTAAGCTACCTCAATTTTCTATATTGGAACAAAATTTAAGACCGACATAGCTACGACAAAACCTCCAAGTAATCCAATCAATTCCAAACTGCGTGATGCCATGGATTATGTTTCATTTATAATCCTTTACTCAAGGAGCACCAATGATCACTTTAGAATGATCATTTTAACAAGTTGATCAACTTGACATGTCTGCACTAAATCGTCCGTAACTTTTTATTTAAAGTTCAGAATGACACGAATCCAACACCCATTATATGCTATATCAATTTTCTATATTGTTTCAAAATTTATCACAGAAATAGCTACGACAAGGTTTCCAAGTAATCCAATCTATTCCAAATTGTGTGATGCCATGTATTATGGTTAATTGATAAGCCTTTACTCAAGGAGCACCAATGATAAGTTTAGAATGATCATTTTAACTAGTTTTTCAACTTGACGACATGTCCACACTAATTCGTCTTTAACTTTGATTTATAGCTCAAAATGACATGAGTCAAACGCCCACGTTAAACTAGATAAATTTTCCATATTTTGACAACATTTTAGACTAAAAGAGTTACGAAAAAGTCTCCAAGTAATCCAATATATCCCAAACTGCGCAATGACAAGCTTTATGGTTCATTTATAAGCCTTTACATAAGGAGCAGCAATGACCAGTTTAGAATGATCATTTTAACAGCTCGATCAACTTGACATGTGCGTACTAAGTCATCTTTAACTTTTGATTTAGAGTTCAAAATGACCCGAGTCCAATGCCCACATTAAGCTAGCTCAGCTTTCCATATTGTAAAAACATTTGATACTGAAAGAGCTACGAAAAAGCTTCCAACTAATCTAATCTATCCCAAACTGCGTGATTCCATGATTTATGGTTCATTTATAAGCCTTTTCTTAATGAGCAACAATAATCAGATTAGAATGATCATTTTAACTGGCTGATCAACTTGACATGTCCACACTAAATTACCTTTAACTTTTGATTTAGATTTCAAAATGACTCGAAGGCAACGCCCACGTTAAGCTAGCTCAGTTTCCATATTGTGTCAACATTTAAGACTTAAAGAGCTACGAAAATGACTCCGACTAATCCAATCTATCCCAAACTGTGCGATGCTATGCATTATACTTCATTTATAAGCCTTTCATAAAGGAACACCAAATGATCAGTTTAGAATGATCATTTTCACTCGCTGATACTCTTCACATGTCCGAAAAAAGTTGTCCGTAACTTTTGATTCATAGTTCAAAATGACACGAATCCAACGCCCATGTTAAGCTAGATAAGTTTTCTATATTGTGACAGAATTAATGACCGAAATAGCTAGACAAATCCTCCAAGTAATCCAATATATTATAAACTACGTGATGCCAGGCATGATGCTTCATTTATAAGCCTTTACTGAAGGAACACCAATCATCAATTTAGAATGATCATTTTAATTGGGCGATCAACTTGAGATGTCCGCACTAAACTGTCTGTAACTTTTGATTTAGAGTTCAAAATTACACAAATCAAATGCCCACGTTAAGCTAGCTCAGTTTTCCATATTGTGATAATATTTGACTCTGAAAGAGCTTCGCAAAACCCTCCAACTAATCCAAACTAAGTGATGCCATGCATTATGCTTCATTTATAAGCCTTTACTCAAAGAGCACCAATGATCAGTTTAGAATGATGATTTTAATTGGCCGGTCAACCGGAAATGTCCATGCTAAATCGCTTTAACTTTTGATTTAGAGCTCAAAATGACATGAGACAAACGCCCACATTAAGCTAGCTCAATATTCCTTATTGTGACACCATTTTAGACTGAAAGAGTTATGAAAAAGCCTCCAAGTAATCCAATGTATCCCAAACTGGGTCATACCATGCTTTATGCTTCATTTATTAGCATTTACTTAAAGAGCACCAATGGTCAGTTTAGAATAATCATTTTAACTAGCCGATCATATTGACATGTCCGCACTAAATCTCCCTTAACTTTTGATTTAGAGTTCACAATGACATGAATCTAACGCCCACGATAAGCTAGCTCAATTTTCTATATTGTGACAAAATTTAAGACCGAAATAGCTTTTACAGCTTCCAAGTAATCCAATTTATCCCAAACTATGTGATGTCATGCATTATGCTTCATCTATAAACCTTTGCTCAAGGAGCACCAATGATCAGTTTAAAATGATCATTTTAACTAGTCGATCACTTGACATGTCCGCACTAAATCGTACGTAACTTTTGATTTAGAGTTCAGAATGACACAAATCCAACCCCCGCGTTAAGCTAGCTCAATTTTCTATATTGTTACAACATTTGAGTCTGAAAGACCTACGAAAAAGCCTCCAATTAACCCAACGTATCCCAGACTATGTGATGCCACGAATTATGCTTCATTTATAAGCCTTTACTCAAGGAGCACCAATGATCAGTTTAGAATGATCATTTATAAGCCTTTACTCAAGGAGCACCAATGATCAGTTTAGAATGATCAGTTTATAATGATCATTTTAACTAGCTGATCAACTTGATATGACCGGACTAAATTATCTTTAATATTTGATTTAGAGCTCAAAATGACATGAATCCAAAGCCCACCTCAATCTAGCTCAATTTTCAATATTGTGAAATCATTTCAGACTAGTCAAAATAGGTACAATAAAGCCTCCAAGTAATCCAAAGTATCCCAAATTGCGTGATGCCATGCATTATGCTTCATTTATAAGCCTTTACTAAAGGAGCACCCATGATCAATTTAGAATTATCATTTTAAGTGGCCGATCAACTTGACATGTCCACACTAAATCGTCTGAAACTTTTCATTTAGAGTTCAGAATGACACATATCCAATGCCCACGTTAAGCTAGCTCAATTTTCATTACAGTGATTAAATTTAACACTGAAATAGCTACGACAAAGCCTCCAAGTATTCCAGTCTATCCCAAATTGCTGGAGGCCATGCATTATGCTTCATTTGAAACCTTTGCTCAATGAGCACCAATGATCACTTTTGAATGACCATTTTAACTTGCTGATCAACTTGACATGTCCGCACTAAATCGCCTTTAACATTTGAGTTAGACCTAAAAATCACATGAATCCAACGCCCACATTAATCTAGCTCAATTTTCAATATTGTGACAACATTTGAGGCTGAAAGAGCTACGGCGAAGCCTCCGAGTAATCCAATATATCCCAAACTATGTGATGTTATGTATCATGTTTCATTAATAAGCCTTTAATCAAGGAGAACCAATGATCATTTTACAATGATAATTTAAACTGGCCGATCAACTTGTCATGTCGGAACTAAATTGTCCGTAACTTTTGATTTAAAGTTCCGAATGACACGAATCCCACGCCCATGTTAAGCTAACTCAATTTTCTATATTGTGATTAGATTTAAGACCAAAATAGCTACGATAAAGCATCCAAGTAGTCCAATCTATCCCAAACTGCTAGATCCTAAACTGCCTGATGCCATGCATTATGCTTCATTGGTCAACCTTTGCTCAATGAGCACCAATGATCAGTTTAGAATGATCATTTTAACTAGCTGATCAACTTGAAATGTCCGGAATAAATTGTCTTTAACATTTCAGTTAGACCTAAATGAATCCAACGCCAACATTAATCTAGCTCAATTTTCAATATTGTGACAACATTTCTGAATAGTCTAAAAAAGCTACGACCAAACTTCCAAGTAATGCAATGTATCCCAAACTAAGTGATGCCATGCATTATTCTTCATTTATAAGCCTTTAGTCAAGGAGCACCAATGATCAGTTAGAGTTATCATTTCAACTGGGCGATAAACTTGACATGTCTGCACTAAATCGTTTAAATCTTTTGATTTATAGTTCACAATGACAAGAATCCAATGTCAACATTAAGCTAGCTCAACTTTCTATATTGTTGTTAAATTTAAGACCGAAATAGCTACGACAAAGCCTTCCATGTAATCCAATGTATCCCAAACTGCTAGATGTCATGCATTATGATTCATTTGTAAACCTTTTTTCAACGAGCATCAATGATCAGTTTACAATGATCATTTTAACTAGCCAATCAACTTGACATGTCCGGCCTAAATTATCTTTAACATTTGAATTAGACTTAAAAATGATACGAATCCAACGCCCACGCTAATCTATCTCAATTTTCAATATTGTGACAACTTCTGAGACCAAAAGAGATACGACAAAAACTCCAAGTAATCCAATTTATCCCAAACTGCATGATGGCATGCATTACGCTTCATTTATAAGCCTTTACTCAAGGAGAACTAGTGATCAGTTTCGAATGTTCATTTTAACTGGTCAATCAACTTGACATGTCCGCACTAAATTATCCGTAACTTTTGATTTAGAATTCAGAATTACACGAATCCAACACCCACTTTAAACTAGCTCAGTATTCTTTATTGTAACAAAATTTATATCTACGATAAAGCCTCGAAGTAATAAAATCTATCACAGACTACGTGATGCCATGCATTATGCTTAATTTATAAGCCTTTAGTCAAGGAGCACCAATGATCAGTTTAGAATTATCATTTTAACTGGCCAATCAACTTGACATGTCCGCACAAAATCATTTGAAACTTTTGATTTAGAGTTCAGAATGACTAGAATCCAACGCCCACATTAACCTAGCTCAATTTTCTATATTGTAGTTAAATTTAAGACCGAAATAGCTATGAAAAACCCTCCAAGTAATCCAATGTATCCAAAACTGCTGGATGTCGTGCATAATGCCCAATTTGTAAACTTTTACTCAATGAGCACCAATGGTCAGTTTAGAATGATCATTTTAACAAGTTGATCAATTTGATATGTCCGGAATAAATTTTAGTTAGAGCTCAGAATGACATGAATCCAACGCCCACCTTAGTCTAGCTCAATTTTCAATATTGTGACATCCTTTCAGAATAGTCTCAAGAAGCTACGAAAAAACCTCTACATAATCTAATGTACTAAACGAGCACCCATGATCAGATTAGAAATATAATTGTAATGGGCCGATCAACTGGACATGTCCGCACTAAATCGTCTTAAACTTTTCATTTAGAGTTCAGAATGACACGAATCCAAATCCCACGTTAAGCTAGCTCAATTTTCTATATTGTGATTAAATTTAAGGCCGAATTAGCTACAACAAAGCCTCCAAGTAATCCAATGTATCCCGAACTGCTGGATGCCATGCATTATGATTCATTTGTAAACCTTTTCTCATTGAGAACCAATTGATTAGTTTACAGTGATCATTTTAACTAGCTGATCTACATGACATGTCCAGACTAAATCGTATTTAACATTTGAGTTAGTCCTAAAAATGATATGAATCCAACGCCCCCGTTAATCTAGCTGAATTTTCAATATTGTGACAACATTTGAGACTGAAACAGCTACAACAATTCCTCCAAGTAATCCAATATTTCCCAAACTAAGTGATGCTATGTATTATGATTCATTTATAAGCCTTTACTCAAGGAGCACTTATGATCAGTTTAGAGCTCAAAATAACATGAATCCAACACCCACCTTAATCTAGCTCAATTTTCAATATTGTGAAAACATCCCAGAATAGTCTCAAAAAGCTACGACAAAGCCTACAAGTAATAAAATGTATTCCAAACTGTGTGATGCCATGTTGTGTACTTCATTTATAAGCTTTTACTCAAGGAGCACTAATGATCAGTTTAGAATGATCATTTTAACTGGCAGATCAACATTACATGTCCGCACTAAATTGTCCGTAACTTTTAATTTAGAGTTCAGAATGATATGAATCCAATGTCCACTTCAAGCTAGCTCAGTATTCTATATTATTACAAAATTTAAGATGAAATAGCTGCAACGAAGCCTCCAAGTAATTCAATCTATCATAGACTGCATCATGACATGCATTATGCTTCATTTGTAAACCTTTGCTCAATGACCACCAATAATCAGTTTAGAATGATCATTTTAACTAGCTGATCAACTTGACATGGCTGGACTAAATCGTCTTTAAAATTTGATTTCGAGCTAAAAATGACATGAATCGAATGCCCACCTTAATCTAGCTCAATTTTCAATATTGTGACATCATTTATGAATGGTCTCAAAACGCTACGACAAAATCTCCAAGTAATCCAATGTATCCCAAACTTCATGATGCCTTGCATTATGCTTCATTTATAAGCCTTTACTCAAGGAGCACCAATGATAATTTTAACTAGCAGATCAACTTGACATGTCCGAACTAAATCGTCTGAACTTTTGATTTAGAGTTCAGAATGACACGAATCTATTGCCCACGTTAACCTAGCTCAATTTTCTATATTTTGAGTAAATTTAAGACCAAAATAGCTACGACAAAGCATCCAAGTAATCCAATCTATCCCAAACTACTGGATGCCATGCATTATGCTTCATTTGTAAACCTTTTCTCAATGAGCCCCAATGATAAGTTTATAATGATCATTTTAACTAGCTGATCAACTTGACATGTCCGGACTAAATCATCTTTAACATTTGAGTTATACCAAAAAATGACATGAATCCAATGCCCACGTTAATCTAGCTCAATTTTCAATATTGTGACAACATTTGAGTTTGAAAGAGCTACGTCAAAGCTTCATTTGTAAACCTTTGCTCAATGACAACTTAACATGCAGTATGCTTCATTTGTAAACCTTTGCTCAATGAGCACCAATGATCTGTTTGGAATGAATATTTTAACTAGGTGTTCAACTTAACATGTCCGTACTAAATCCTCTTTCACATTTTATTCAGAGCTCGAAATGACATGAATCCAATTCCCACATTAATCCAGCTAAATTTTTAATATTGTGACAACATTTGAGACTGAAAAAGCTACGCCAAAGCCTCCAAGTAATCCAATCTATTCCAAACTGCGTGATGCCATGCATTTTGCTTCATTTACAATCCTTTACTCAAGGATCACCAATGATCAGTTTAGAATGATCATTTTAACTCGCCGATCAACTTGAGATGTCCGCACTAAATTGTCCGTAACTTTTGATTTAGAGTTCAGAGCGACACGAATCAAATGCCCACGTTAAGCTAGATCAATTTTCTATATTGCGACTAAATTTAAGACTGAAATAGCTACGACAAAGCCTCCATATAATCCAATCTATCACAAACTGCATGATGCAATGCATTATGCTTCATTAATAAAAATATTCTCAATGAGCACCAATGATCAGTTTAAAATGATCATTTTAACTACCTGACCAACTGGAGATTTCCGGACTAAATCGCCTTTAATAATTGAATTACAGCTCAAAATGACATGAATCCAACGCCCACCTTATTCTAGATCAATTTTCAATATTGTGACAACATTTGAGAGTGAGAGAGCTATGACAAAGCCTCCAAGTAATCCAATGTATCCCAAACTGCGTGTTGTCATGCATTATGCTTCATTTATATGTCTTTACTCAAGGAGCACCAATGATCAGTTTAGAATTATCATTTTAACTGGCCGATCAACTTGACATGTCCGCATTAAATCGTCAATAACTTTTGACTTAGAGTTCAGAACGACACGAATCCAACGCCCACTTCAAACTAGTTCAATATTCTATATTGTGACATAATTTAAGACCGATATACCTACAACAAAGCCTTCAAGTAATCCAATCTATCACAAACTGTGTGATGCCATGCGTTATGCTTCATTTGTAAACCTTTGCTCAATGAGCACCAATAATCAGTTTAGAATGATCATTTTAACTAGCTGATCAACCTGACATGTCCAGACTAAATCGTCTTTCATATTTGAATTAGAGCTCAAAATGACATGAATCCAAAACCCACCTCAATCTAGCTCAATTTTCAATAATGTGACAACATTTGAGACTGAAAGAGCTACGACAAAGCCTCCAAGTTATCCAAAATATCCCAAACTGCGTGATGCCATGCATTAAGCTTCATTCATAAGACTTTACTCAAGGAGTACCAATGATTAGTTTAGAATGATCATTTTAACGGGCTGATAAACTATACATGTCCGCACTAAATTGTCTGTAAGTTTTGATTTACAGTTCAGAATGACAAGAATCCAATGCATGCGTTAAGCTAGATAAAGTTTCTATATTGTGAGTATATTTAAGACCAAAATAGCTACGACAAAGGCTCCAAGTAATCCAATCTCTCACAAACAGCGTAATGCAATGGAATATGCTTCATTTGTAAACCTTTGCTCAATGAGCACCAATGATCAGTTTAGAATGATCATTTTAAATAGCTAATCAACTTGAAATGTCTGGACTAAAATGTCTTTAATATTTGAATTAGAGTTCAAAATGACATAAATCCAACGCCCACCTTAATCTAGCTCAATTCTCAATATTGTGACAACATTTGAAACTGAGAGAGCTACGACAAGGCCTCTTGGCCTTCTCAGCCTAAAGTCCATCTATAGACAATCCAAAAGAGAAGAAGGATGAGGCAACAAGAAAAGATGAAGCTAGGTGGTTCCAAGAAGATCAATCTGTCCTTGGATTCCTCCAAAATTCATTGGACCCATCCATTCTTGAAGCTTATTCACATTGTGAAACCGCCAAGTCTCTTTGGGAGACTCTCAACAGGGTGTATGAGGATGTTTCAAACCTCAGTCGTGTGTATGAGGTTAAGAAGGCTCTCAATGATCTAAACCAAGAGGATATGGAGTTCATAAAGTTACTAGGCAAGTTCCAATCAACATGGTCCGAGTTTGACATGTTGATACCAAGTTCTATGGGCTCCTTCTCAGCCTAAATTCTGCCTTTAAGGATGTGATTAAGTCCATCAATTTTCTATATTACAACTAAATTTAAAACCAAAATAGCTACGACAAAGCATCTAAGTAATCCAATCTATCACAAACTGCGTGATGCCATGCATTATGCTTCATTTGTAAACCTCTGCTCAATGAGCATGTTGCCATGCATTATGCTTCATTTATTAACCTTAGGTCAATGAGCATAAATGATCAGTTTAGAATGATCATTTTATCTAGCTGATCAACTTGTCATGTCCAGACGAAATCGTCCTTAATATTTGAATTAGAGCACAAAATGACATGAGTCCAACGCCCACCTTAATCTAGCTTAATTTTCAATATTGTGACAACATTTGAGACTGAGAGAGCTACGACAAAGCCTCCTAGTAATACAATATATCCCAAACTGCGTGATGCCATAAATTATGCTTCATTTATAAGCCTTTACTCAATAAGCACCAAAGATCAGTTAGAATGATCATTTTCATTGCCCGATCAACTTGACATGTTTGCACTAAATCGTACGTAACTTTTGACTTAAAGTTCAGAATGACACGAATCCAACACGCACATTAAGCTAGCTCAATATTCTATCATCTAAAAAAATTAAGACCGAAATCGCTATTACAAAGCCACCAAGTAATCCAATCTATCCCAGACAGCGTGATGCCATACATTATGCTTCATTTGTAAACCTTTGCTCAATGAGCACCAATGATCAGTTTAGAATGATCATTTTACCTAGCTGATCAACTTGACATGTCTGCACTAAATTGTGTTTAACATTTGATTTAGAGCTCAAAATGACATAAATCCAACGCCCACGTGTTAATCTAGCTCAATTTTCAATATTGTGACAACATTTGAGACTGAAAGAGCTACGACAAAGCCTCCAAATAATCCAATCTATCCCAAAATGCGTGATGCCATGCATTATGCTTCATTCATAAACCTTTTCTCAGTGAGCACCAATGATCAGTTTAGAATGATCATTTTAACTTGCTGATCAACTTGACATGTTCGGACTAAATCTTCTTTAGTATTTGATTTAGAGCTCAAAATGACATGAAACACCCACGTTAATCTAGGTCAATTTTCAATATTGTGATAACATTTGAGACCAAAATAGTTATGACAAAGGCTCCAAGTAATCCAATGTATCCCAAACTGTGTGATGCCACACCTTACGTTTCATTTATAAGCCTTTACTCAAGGAGCACAAATGATAAATTTAGAATTATCATTTTAACAGGCCATATACCACCGGGCAGAGAATGAATATTGTCTTTTGGAATTTTCGGGGTCTGGGAGGGTCTCTGACAGTTCGACGCCTAAAGGTAATAATGAAGGATTATTCCGTGGACATACTCTTCCTAGTTGAAACCAAGAATAATAGTGATGTAATTCAAGATTTAGCAGCTATTTCAGATCTTAAGTACACTGGAAATAATATGACTTGGATTGGTAAAAGGTATAACCATCTGGTGCAGTGTTGGCTTAATAGGGCAATGGGTAATGAAGAATGGAAAGCATCTTATCCGGCTTCTTTTGTCCAGTATTTAGAGTTGATAGATTCTGATCACTGCCCGAGGATAATTCGGATCAGACGAGAATCAGAATTTGGAAAAAGGACATTCCAATATGATCCCAGGTGGATATGACATGAGGATTTCGTAAATATTGTTAATTTTTCTTGGAATGATATCCCCCAGCAATCAGATTCTGCCTTATCATTGAGAATGAAAATATGTCGACTTAAAATGTCCCCATGGAGGAAAGATTATTACAGAGAATTCAAGAGATTTCTTCAGCTATATATTCAGCTCAAATAGAGGCTCAGTTGGATTTTGCTGAAATTGCTACTCTAAAGAATCAATTGGTTGAAGCATATGCTAATGAGGAAAAAAATTGGAAATTAAAGAGCCAAAATCAATGGCTAAAAGAGGTCTACAAAAATACCAAATTCTTCCATTCTACAACAAAAAAATAGATGATCAAGAGATAATATTACTTCTATCAAGAATTTCTCTGGTATGGATGTATTTGGGAACGACGCTATTGCTGATGAAGCACAGCAATACTTCACGGACTTATTTCAGAAAACTCAAGAGGGTAATACGGAACATGCTTTAAGTATGGCACTCTGATGTCTCTGACGATATGAATAAAGAGTTAACAAAAGGAATTTGGAAAGCTGAAGCCTATGAAGCTATTCTTTCAATAAGGGCCAATAAAGCTCCAAGACCATATGGATTTTCAGCTGCTTTTTGCATCAGCATTGGAATACCGTTGGTAATGCAGTTTATAAGGAAGTAGAACAATTTTTTCAAACTGGGAATATGAATCCAGAGTTCAACCATACAAACATCTGTCTTATACCTAAGCTGGTTTGCCCTATAGATATGAAAGAGTTCAGACCAATATCTCTTGGTTTTCCGTCTCAAAAAGATATTGAATAATATCATTTCCGAAAATCAGGAAGCTTTTATACAATGTTCTTATTGCTCATGATGCCTTACATTCACTTCGGGCTCAACAAATGTGTGCAAAATCCTACATGGATGTTAAAACCGATTTCAGTAAACCTTATGACTGTGTGGAATGGAATTTTATTGAGGCTGTTCTGACTAAGAAAGGTTTTCCGAGTCAATGGATTCATTGGATAATGGAATGTGTCACCACGGTATCCTTTTCCGTACTTATTAATGGAAGCCCATATGGTAATTTTAAACCTCAACATGGTTTACGACAAGGAGATCCTCTTTCACCAAATTTATTTATAATATGTGCTGATGTGCTAAGTTCTATGCTCCATAACGCGGAAAAGAATGGATTGATTCACCACTTAGAATAACCAGAAATGGACCTACTATATCTCATCTTCTTTTTGTGGATGATTCCCTCTTTTTCGTTAAATCAGATAGGAGAAATGTCATGCATTTGAAAAATATCTTCCAAGAGTATGGTCGGATATCAGAGCAAATCATCAATATGGAACAATCTTCGCTAATATTTGACAAGAAAGTGTTTCATCACCCCAGACTCTGCATTCAGAACATATTGGGAATCAATTCTATTGGAGGAGGTGGAAAATATTTCGGTCTACCACAACAATTCAGTCGTAATAAGAGGCAATTAATGAAATATGTGGTTGATAACGTTCATTCTCGTATTTCGGGATGGCAAACTAAGTTTCTTTCACCCGCCGGGAAATAAATTCTCATCAAAGCTGTGGCTTTTGCTTTGCTAGTTTATTCTATGAATGTTTTTAAATTACCAGTTACAATTTGCATACTGATAAACAAGTCTTTAAATCAGTTCTGGTGGGGATCTTCGGGGGATAAAAAGAAAACAGCATGAGTTTCATGAAAAAAACTAGCTACTCCAAAATTATTAGGTGGATTGGGTTTTCGTGATCTACAAAAGTTCAATCAAGCTCTAGTGGCCAATTTATGGAAATTATTGCATAGACCATACTTCTTTTTATCACGGATTTTAAAAGGCAGATATTGCAAGAATGGAGACTTCATATCGGTTAAATCAGGATCTCGGCCATCTCTTGGGTGGCAAATGGAAGACAATTACTTCAATCAGGTCTTTTCAGAACTATTAGTACAGGCACATCTATTTCTATTGCGAATATAAATTGGCTTCCCTTTCTCTGTCCCACGCACCAAAATTACTTCCATATACTAATCCTACTTTAAAGTCAGTGATCTTATTGATAACGAGACAGGGCAATGGAATGAAGATACAATAGCAGATTTAATTGAAAAGGATGATCGTCATCTCATCTATAAAATATTTTTACCCAACAATTCCTTTCACGACGGGTGGTATTGGAAATTTACGGTAAATGGAGTATATAATGTCAAAATCTGGATATCATCATGCGGTTGTGAGAGGTAATCATGAATCATCTTTAATTCAACCAATACTAGCTAATCATCAGGTTCGAGCAAAAACAATCTGGAATTTAAAGATTTCTCCAAAGATAATCCATTTCTTGTGGAAATTATTATCTAATGCGCTCCCCTTGAAGTCGCATTTATTTTGCCGGAAGATAATCTCGGAAAATAAATGCTCCTGATGTGTTGAAGTAAAAGAAAATGAGGTTCACAACTTTTTTAGTTGCCCTTATGTTCAGATGGTATGAAGGAAAATGGGTATCTCCACTACGTATATTTGTGATCCATCTTCAAATATTCACGATAATGTCAGATATTTAATTGCGAGCTATGATCAGTTTGATCAGGATTCCACACAAAAGTATTCTACCTTTTTATACTCTGCGGTGATTATGGAAGGCAAGGAATGATCTTATTTTCACCAACAAAGATACTTCAGTAGATACCTTGCTTGAAAAAGGATTGGAGGATGTTTGAGAGTGGATAGCAAGTTTGGACTCAGCGGATTTAAATCACAAATCCATAGTTTATCATCATACGAATATTCAATGGACAGCTCCTCCTCAAACGTGGGTTAAATGTAATTATGATGCTGCCCATAGGGAAGGTTCTCAACATTCAGGTTTAGGATGGATAATTTGAAATGATCAAGGATCTTTTGTCTTCTCTGGAATGGGTAAATATCAAGGTCATTATTCAATCATAGAATCAGAATTCTCACTGTTACTCTGGGCTTTACAAGCTACATGGTCTTTGGGATTTCGTTATGTCATATTTGAAGACGATAATATATGTCTTAATAACATCATCAACCACAAAAGTGTCAATTATCAACTTCAACAATATATACAAACTGTTCAACAATGGATTTCTCAGTTCGATGCAATTCGCTTCAACCATAAACCAAGATTAGGTAATAAAGTCGCGGATGCTCTAGCTTTATCTTTCATAATAACTCATGTAGATTGGAAACTATTTAATGTAGGTCCTGCTTTCCTATGATATCTTGTCAACGATAATATTTAAACATAATATAACTTCTGTTGGCAAAAAAAAAGACTGGCCGATCAACTTGATATACCCGCACTAAATCGTACGAAACATTTGATTTAGAGTTCACAATGACACGAATCCAACACCCACATTAAGCTACTTCAATTTTCTATATTGTGATCAAATTTAAGACCGGAATAGCTACGAAAAAGCCTCCAAGTAGTCCAATCTATCACGAGCTGCGTGATTCCATGTATTATGATGTTTCATTTGTAAACCTTTGCTAAATGAGTATCAATGATCATTTTAGAATGATCATTTTAACTAGCTGATCAACTTGACATGTCCGCACTAAATCTTTTTTAATATTTGATTTAGAGCTCAAAATGGCATGAATACTACGCCCTCGTTAAACTTGCTAAACTTTCAATATTGTGACAACAATTGAGACTGAAAGAGCTAGAACAAAGCCTCCAAGTAATCCAATGTATCCCAAACTGCGTGATCTCACGCATTATGCTGAATTTATAAGCCTTTACTCAAGGAGCACCAATGATCAGTTTAGCATGATCATTTTAACAGGCCGATCAACTTGACATGTCCATACAAAATCATCCGTAACTTTTGATTTAAAGTTCAGAATGACACGAATCCAACGCCCACGTCAAGCAAGCTCAATATTCTATATTGTGAAAAAAAAATTAATATGAAAGCAGCTAAGACAAAGCGTCCAAGTAATCCAATCTATCCCAAACTGCGTGATGCCATGCATTATGCTTCATTTGTAAACCTTTGCTCAATGAGCACCAATGATAAGTTTAGAATGATCATTTTAACTAGCTGATCAACTTGACATGTCTGAATTAAATTGTTTTGGACATTTTATTTATAGCTCAAAATGACATGAATCCAACACCCACGTTAATCTAGCTCAATTTTCAATATTGTGGTAACATTTGAGACTAAGAGAGCTTTGGCAAAGCCTCCTAGTAATCCAATGTACCCCACTCTGCGTGATGCCATGCATTATGCTTCATTATAAGCCTTTACTCAAGGAGTACCAATCACAAGCTTATAATGATCATTTTAACAGACCGATAACCTTGACATGTCCACTTTAAATCATCCATAACTTTTGATTTAGAGTTCAAAATGACCCGAATGCAACGACCTCATCAAGCTAACACAATATTCTTTATTCTGACAAAATTTAAGACCAAAATAGCTAAGAGAAAGCCATAAAGTAATCCAATATATCCCGAACTGCGTGATTCCATCCGTTATGTTACATTTCTAAACCTTTGCTCAATGAGCACCAATGATCTATTTAGAATGATCATTTTAACTAGATGATCAACTTGACATGTCCGCACTAAATCATTTTTAACAGTTAATTTAGACCTCAAAATGACATGAATCCAAAACCCACGTTAATCTAGCTCAATTTTCAATACTGTGATTAAATTTAAGACCAAAATAGCTAGGACAAAGCCTCCAAGTAGTCCAATCTATCCCAAACTGCTGGATGACATGCACTATGTTTCATTTGTAAACCTTTTCTCAGTGAGCACCAATGATCAGTTTAGAATGATCATATGAACTAGCTTTTCAACTTGACATGTCTGGACTAAATCGTCTTTAATATTTGATTTAGAGCTCAAAATGACATGAATCCAACACCAACGTTAATCTAGCTCAATTTTCTATGTTGTGACAATATTTGATGCTTAAAAAGCTACGAAAAAGCCTCCAAGTAATCCAATCTATCCCGACTGAGTGATGCCATGCATTATGATTGATTTAAAAGCCATTACACAAGGAGCACAAATGATAAGTTTAGAATTATCATTTAAGTGGCTGATCAACTTGACATGTCTGTACTAACGTCCAAAACATCTGATTTAGAGTTCAGATTGACACGAATCCAACAACCACGTTAAACTAGCTCAATTTTCTATATTGTGATTAAATTTAAGATCCAAATAGCTATGCCAAACCCTCGAAGTAATCCAATCTATCCCAAACTGCTGGATGCCATGCATTATGCTTCATTTGAAAACCTTTGCTCAATGAGCACCAATGATTAGTTGAAAATCATCTTTATCACTAGCTGATCAACTTGACATGTCTGGACTAAATCGTCTTTAACATTTGAGTTAGAGCTCAAAATGACATGAATGCAACGCCCAGTTAATCTAGCTCAATTTTCAATATTGTGACAAATTTTGAGGCTGAAAGAATTACGACAAAGCTTCCAAGTAATCCAATGTGTCCCAAACTGTGTGATGCCATGCATTATGCTTCATTATTAGCCTTTACTCAAGGAACACCAATGATAATTTTAGAATTCACATTAACTGGCTGATAACCTTGACATTTCCGCACTAAATCGTCCGAAACTTCTGATTTAGAGTTCAGAATGACTTGAATCCAACGCTCACGTTAAACTATCTCAATTTTCTATATTGTGATTAAATTTAAGACCCAAATAGCTAAGAAATATTCTCCAAGTAATCCAAAATATCTTAAACTGCTGGATGCCATTCATTATACTTCATTTGCAAACCTTTTCTCAGTGAGCACCAATGATAAGTTTAGAATGATCATTTTAACTAGCTGATTAACTTGACATGTCCGGACTAAATCGTCTTTAATATTTGATTTAGAGCTCAAAATGACGTGAATCCAATGCCCACGTTAATCTAGCTCAATTTTCAATATTGTGATAACATTTGAGGCTTAAAGAGCTACTACAAAGCCTCCAAGTAATCCAATGTATCCCAACTGCGTGATGCCATGCATTATGCTTCATTTATAAGCCGTTACACAACGAGCACCAATGATCAGTTTAGAATTATCATTTAACTGGCCGATCAACATAACATGTCCACACTAATGTCCAAAACTTTTGAATTAGAGTTCCTAACGACATGAATCCAACAACCACGTTAAACTAGCTCAATTTCCTATACTGTGATTAAATTTAAGCCCCAAATAGCTATGCCAAAGCCTCCAAGTAATCCAATCTATCCCAAACTGCTGGATGCCATGAATTAAGCTTCATGTGTAAACCTTTGCTCTGTGAGCATCTATGATTAGTTTAAAATGATCATTATAACTAGCTGATCAACTTGACATGTCCCTACTAAATGGTCTTTAACATTTGACTTAGAGCACAAAATGACATGATTCCAACGCCCACGTTAATCTAGCTCAATTTTCAATATTGTGACAACATTTTGAGACTAAAAGAGCTATGAAAAATCCTCCAAGTAATCCAATGTATCCGAAACTGTGTGATGCCATGCATTATGCTTCATTTATAAGCCTATACTCAAGGAGCACCAATGATCAGTTTAGAATTCTCATTTAACTGGCCGATAACCTTGGTATGTTCGCACTAAATCGTCCGAATCTTTTGATTTAGCGTTCAGAATGACACGAACCCAACGCTAACGTTTAGCTAGCTAAATGTTCTATATTGTGATTAAATTTAAGACCCAAATAGCGAGGAAAAAGCCTCCAAGTAATCCAATCTATTTTAAACTGTTGGCTATCATACACTATGCTTCATTTGTAAACCTTTTCTTAGTGAGCACCAATGATCAGTTTAGAATGATCATTTTAACTAGATGATTAACCGTACATGTCTGGACTAAATCGCCCAAGTTAATCTATCTCAATTTTCAATATTGTGACAACATTTGAGGCTTGAAGAGCTACAACAAAGCCTCCAAGTAATGAATCCCAACTGCGTGATGCCATTATGCTTCATTTATAAGCCTTTACACAACTATCACCAATGATTAGTTTACAATTATCATTTAACAGGCCGATCAACTTGACATGTCCGCACTAACATCCAAAACGTTTGATTTAGAGTTCAGAACAACATGAAACCAACGACCATGTTAAGCTAGCTAAATATTCTATATTGTAACTAAATTTATGGCCAAAATAGCTACAACAAAGCATCCAAGTAATCCAATCTTTCCCAGACTATGTGATGTCATGCATCATGCTTCATTTGTAAACCTTTCCTCAATTAGCACCAATCATCAGTCTAGAATAAGCATTTTAACTAGCTGATCAACTTGACATGTCAGCACTAAATCATCTTTAACATTTGATTTAGTGTTCAAAATGACATGAATCCAATTCCCACGTTAATCTATCTCAATTTTCAATATTGTGACAATATTTGAGACTGAAAGAGCTACAACAAAGCCTCCAAGTAATCCTATCTATCCGAAACTGCGTAATGCCATGCATTATGCTTCGTTTGTAACTTTTTCTCAGTGAGCACCAATGATTTGATTAGAATGATCATTTTAACTAGCTGATAAACTTGACATGTCCGGACTAAATCGTCTTTAATATTTGATTTAGAGCTCAAAATGACATGAATCCAATGTCAACGTTAATCTAGCTCAGTTTTCTATATTGTAAACATATTTGAGGCTTAAAAATCTACGAAAAAGCCTCCAAGTAATCCAATCTATCCCACCTGAGTGATGCCATGCATTATGCTTCATTTATAAGCCATTACACAAGGAGCACAAATGATGAGTGTAGAATTATCATTTAACTGGCTGATCAACTTGACATGTATGCACTAATGTCCAAAACTTCTGATTTAGAGTTCAGAATGACACGAATCCAACAACGACGTTAAACTAGCTAAATTTTCTATATTGTGATTAAATTTAAGAACCAAATACCTATGCCAAAGCCTCCAAGTAATTCAATCTATCCCAAACTGCTGGATGCCATGCATTCAGCTTCATTTGTAAACCTTTACTCAATGAGCACCAATGATAAGTTGAAAATCATAATTATCACTAGCTGATCAACTTGACATGTCTGCACTAAATCGTCTTTAACATTTTAGTTAGAGCTTAAAATGACATGAATCCAACACCTAATTAATCTAGCTGAATTTTCAATATTGTGACAAATTTTGAGGCTGAAAGAACTACGACAAAGCTTCCAAGTAATCCAATGTATCCCAAACTGCGTGATGCCATGCATTATGCTTCATTATAAGCCTTCACTCAAGGAGCACCAATGAACAATTTAGAATTCTCATTAAGTGGCCGATAACCTTGACATTTCCGCACTAAATCATCCGAAACTTTTGATTTAGAGTTCAGAATGACTTGAATCCAACGCTCACGTTAAGCTAGCTCAATTTACTATATTTTGATTAAATTTAAGACCCAAGTAGCTAGGAAAAATCCTCCAAGTAATCCAAAATATCCTAAACTGCTGGATGCCGTTCACTATGCTTCATTTGCAAACCTTTTCTCAGTAAGCACCAATGATCAGTTTATAATGATCATTTTAACTAGCTGATTAAGTTGACATGTCCGGACTAAATCGTCTTTAATATTTGATTTAGAGCTCAAAATGACATGAATCCAACGCCCATGTTAATCTAGCTCAATTTTCAATATTGTGACAACATTTGAGGCTTAAAGAGCTACTACAAAGCCTCCAAGTAATCCAATGAATCCCAACTGTATCATGCCATGTATTATGCTTCATTTATAAGCCTTTACACAAGGAGCACCAATGATCAGTTTAGAATTATCATTTAACTGGCCGATCAACATGACATGTCCGCACTAATGTCCAAAACTTTGGAATTAGAGTTCCGAACTACATGAATCCAACGAGCACGTTAAACTAGCTCAATTGCCTATATTGTGATTAAATTTGAGCCCCAAATAGCTATGCCAAAGCCTCCAAGTAATCCAATCTATCCCAAACTGCTGGATGCCATGAATTAAGCTTCATTTGTAAACCTTTGCTTAGTGAGCACCTATGATTAGTTTAAATTGATCATTATAACTAGGTGATCAACTTGACATGTCCGTACTAAATCGTCTTTTACATTTGACTTAGAGCACAAAATGACATGAATCTAACGCCCACGTTAATCTAGCACCAATGATTTGTTCAGAATGATCTTTTTAACTAGCTGATCAACTTGATATGTACGGACTAAATCGTCATTAATATTTGATTTAGAGCTCAAAATGATATGAATCCTACGCCCACGTTAATATGGCTCAATTTTCAATATTGTGACAACATTTGAGACTGAAAGAGCTACGACAAAGCTTCCAAGTAATCCAATGTATCCACAACTGTGTGATCCCATGCATTATGCTTCCTTCATAAGCCTTTACTCAAGGAGCACCAATGAACAGTTTAGAATTCTCATTTAAGTGGCCGATCAACTTGACATATCCATAGTAAAATCTTCAAAACTTTTGATTTAGAGTTCTGGATGACACGAATCCAACGCTCACGTTAAGCTTGCTCAAATTTCTATATTATGATTAAATTTAAGACCCAAATAGCTACGACAAAGCCTCCATGTAATCCAATCTATCCAAAACTGTTGGATGCCATGCACTATGCTTCATTTGTAAACCTTTTCTCAGGGAGCGCCAATGATTAGTTTAGAATGATTATTTTAACTACCTGATCAACTTGAGATGTACAGACTAAATTGTCTTTAATATTTGATTTAGAGCTCAAAATTACATGAATTCAACGCCCACAATAATCTAGCTCACTTTTCAATATTGTGACAACATTTGAGGCTTAAAGAGCTACAACAAAGCCTCCATGTAATCCAATGTATTCAAACTGCATGATGCCATTCATTATGCTTCATTTATAAGCCTTTACACAAGGAGCACCAATGATCAGCTTAGAATTATCATTTAACTGGCTGATCAACTTGACATGTTAGCACTAACGTGCGAAAATTTTGACTTAGAGTTCAGAATGACACGAATCCAACGATCACGTTAAACTAGCTTAATTTTATATATTGTGATTAAACGTAAGACCCAAATTGCTACGCCAAAACCTCCAAGTATTCCAATCTATCCCAAACTGCTGGAAGCCATGAATTATGCTTCATTTGTAAAACTTTGCTTAATGAGTGCCAATGATCTATTTAGAATGATCATTTTAACTAGGTGATCAACTTGAAATGTTCGGAATAAATCGTCTTTAATATTTGATTTGGAGCTCAAAATGACATGAATCCAACGCCCACGTTAAGCTAGCCTAATTTTCAATATTGTGCCAATATTTGAGTTTGAAATAGCTATGAAAAAATCTCCAAAATGTCCAATCTATCCCAAACTGCGTGATGTCATTCATTATGCTTCATTTATAAGCCTTTACCCATGGGGAACCAATGATCAATTTAGAATTATTATTTAACTGGCTGATCAACATAAAATATCCGCACCAACGTACGAAACGTTTGATTCAGAGTTCAGAATGACACAAATCCAACTACCATGTTAAACTAGCTCTATTTTCTATATTGTGATTAAATTTAAGACCCAATTAGCTAAGCCAAAGTCTCCAAGTAATCCAATCTATCCCAAAATGTTGGATGCCATGCATTATACTTCATTTGTAAACCTTTTCTCAATGAGCACCAATGATTAGCTTAAAATGATCATTATAACTAGCAGATCAAATTCACATGTCGACACTAAATCGTCTTTAACATTTGAGTTAGAGCTCAAAATGACATGAATCCAATGCTTCATTTATAATCCTTTACTCAAGGAAAACCAATTATCATTTTAGAATGATCATTTTAACTGCCCTATAAACTTGACATGTTCGCACTAAATTGTCTGAAATTTTTGATTTAGAGTTCAGAATGACACGAATCCAACGCCCATGTTAAGCTAGCTCAATATTATATATTGTGGCAAAATTTATGGCTGAAATACACTACAAGAAAACAACTATTTCACAATCGAAAATAGCATTTCCTGTCGAATTTCCGACAAAAGATGTCGGTCGGGACTATTTCGTCAAAAACCAATTTTCGTCGGGAAATTTTTGGTAATTCCCGATGGGTTTGCGATCAACGCAGCCATCGGCAAAAGCCGACAGAAAGTTGATGGGCGCTATCCGTTGAAAATTACCGACCTATTTGCGATTGATCTCGTCCGTCGGGCCACCGATGACTTTGGATGACAGATGCCATCAAGAATTACACCGATGATACGTGGTGCCGGAACCTACCGACGCACACCCGATCGTGTATAGCTGTTGGTATATCCCGATGGTTTTCAGCCGTCGGGATAGAACCGATGACATCGCGATGAAGTAAACTTCCTAACGGAAGCGTGTCCATGGGTAATTCCCGACGGAACGGATAAGCGATAACTCTATCCGTCGGACCTGTATTGGTATTCGACGATTTCTTCCGTCATAAATAACCAAACAATTGAAAAAATAAATTTTAATAATTTTTTTATTTTAAAAAATATATTTACTTTTAAATTATTAAATTTAATAAATATTTAATAAAAATATTAAAACAATTAAATAAAAATAATATTTCAAATCATAAATATAATAATATTTAAAGTTTAATTGTTTTAAAATCTATAGATTACATCGGAGGAGGAGAAGAAGGAAAAATTTCATACGGATAATCCGGGAATTGAGTTTTCATAAAATCAACAAAATATTTAAGTTTGGTCATCTTTATCTCCACACCCACCATTTTTTTTTGAGTTGTGCATTGTCCTCATTTTCAGCTGCATATGGTGCACCACTTCTATCTGCAACTCTCCCGAGTCTTGGATGATGACCCTTAGAAAATGGTAATTCGTGTAAAAACCAAAAAATATTATTAAAAGAATATTATAATATTAAATATAAAAATAAATAAAAAGAGAAATCAACTTACATCAAGAACCAAACAGTTAATCTCAGAACAAGTCAATTCGGCAACCGAAGATGAAGAACCAATTTGAGACTACTGAGACAAAGTATCACCTTTTTTTTCTTTTTCACTTTTTCGATGATCTCACTAACGAGACCATCTTGGATGCGACCAGTCTTTTTGTTCGAGTGCACGGCTTCGAGAAGTTGCAAGTGATCTGGGAGCGCTTCAAATTCTTGTGCCTAAAACTAAAAAATACTAAATTTTTATTTAAAAAATTTTCAAATAATAATAAATAAATTTAATATAATAATAAATTTACCAATTGATCTGCTTGTTTCAAAAACTAGTTGATCCAGCACTGTGAATGTAAATGCCTTTGCCTACTCGTTCGCTCTTCCGGTTTACCGAATTAGTCCTCGAGATGGGCTCAACGCTGGAAGATTCCTAGTGACGAAAAATGTCGTTTCAAATCAACTCATTCAACCCTCTTGGTTTGTCTTTTCCCTTTTTCCACTTTTTTTTCTACTCGTTCATGTGGCGGGAAAATTGTACCGTAGCCTCTTTTTGAAAAGATTCTTCTACCAACTTTGTGTTCATGGGATCCCATGTAAATTCTTGCTGTGAAATTTAAGTATATATTACTAAAAAAATATTTAAAACAATTACATATTTAAAACTAAATTAACGTACCGCACACGTCCTGAACCAAATCTGACGTTCTTCATATGGAATATCTCTAAATTTTGTATATGGTTTTTTCAAAAGAGAATGAAGAATCTTTAATATAGATTTCCTTATTCCGTTGTTTGAAATACCAGACCTATGAACTTTTTATTAGAATAACTTTAAAATAATTATTTTAAATTTAATTTACTATATCGAATTCCGTTGACGCCTCGGATCGAGAAAAGTAAGAAGTTCACGATCAGGCTACAGAACCAATTTGTCAATTGTCATTGGTCGGAAAGAATCATTTCTAGATTCTGGAACTTGAGTTGGTATAAAAGTCAAAGTAGACGACTCACCACTTTTTGGTATTCTTGATACGACTTAAAAACATTATGATTGTGACATTTTATTAGTGTATCTACATTTATTATTTGTCATTTTCCTTTCTAAACCCAATTTTAAAATCGAAAAAACTCTCTAAATAATAGGTTCCGGAGAGATGGTTAAGGTTTAGTGTTTGTCAAATTATTTTTTCACATACTTGACCCAATATTAATCTAAACCCAAATATTTAAACTCTCAAATTTTATTTTAGTAATTTGAACAAAATCTTCATTACATTGGTTTCAATTTGTTATCCATTTTTATTCGATTAAAAATACTTTAGATTCAGTACTAAAATTTAATATCCGAATTGACTGAAATAATTTAGATTCAATACTAACTTCCTCTTCAACACCATCTCTCAGTTATGCACATCACTCACTAGCAAGTCAAAAGAAAAGAAAAATCTCCAAAAAATCAGGGCAAACATCAACCTTCATTCATCTCTAGCTAAATTAAGCATAATGAGATCAAGATAACTTGAGGCGCACATATACAAAGTATGGAGTAGCCAAATGATCTTAACCATTTCAGGACTACAGATCCAATGTTATTCGTCTAGGGGTTGTAATATAACCCAAAAACGAAATTCTTGGAGTTGTGAATTCAATATTCCAAAAAATTATGACAAAAAGGCAGATCCTATACAGATCAACGGAACCAAATCCAAGCCACTGATCAAATAAAGGCAGGAAACGAGAAACGGATCATGGGAATGCAAAGGCATAAGGAAGATTGAACAAGACAAAGTTAAGACAAAGATATAAGACATAAAAATTGAAATCTAGAAATCTAAGTCGTCGAGAATCCGACTGTATTTACCGACGGAATAGCGACGGATGTTTCAGTTCCATCGGAAATCCATCAGAATGATCTGGACGCCGTCGGAAATCCGTCGGACGGACATTTAAAAATTTAGAGAATATTATTTAACTCTAAAAATTAAAGTATAGAAAAAACTAAAACATTATTATCATAGATTTAATTTGAAGCTGATGAACATTCCGAAGTAGCTGAATTTTCGTCGTCAAACTCTCCAATCTCTTCTTCTGAATCTTGAAACACGTTGTAATCTCCGTTCGTGATGTCATCAACAACAAGGTAAATTTCAACAGAAGTCTCTATGGAACCTAAGTTACCAATTGTGTTTTGTTGCATAGGGTCTTGCTCGGTAAGACCACATACCATTCCTCTATTATGTATTGAGGTCACTATAATCAAAGGATCTTACTTGTTCCTAACACGAGGATATAGAATATAACTAACCTGGTCGTTTGTGATGCAAGTATAAAAGGATCAAATTTTCGATATCGGTTACGAGAGTGGATAGATGTAACACCAAATTCATCTTGACATTGACCCATGAAAGGGTCATACCAGTCACAGTAGAATACAATACACCTCAAATGAATCACTCATGGATAGTGAACTTCTAATATTTCACGAAGAACACTGTTATGTACAATTTCTACATATTGAGATGATATACCATATTTACAAGTTTTTAATGGGTTTCCTTCGCATTGTATCTTAAAAGCATATCTACGATTGCAGTACATTGGATAAGATTTTGCAGTAAATGTAGGACTACTCACCAACTCAACTAACCACGTGGGAAACATTATCCCCCTAGAAGGACCTGTAGTAACCTGCAAAATAATTGAATGCACTCAACTATATATTTATATATATAAGAAACTATTACTGAAAATTACATAATTGTGGTACAACTGACATAAAAGTGCAACCATCTTGCAAATTTGCTCATTTTATGTTTCACCAACTCATTCTCTGTGTAATTTGAATAATGAACATGTATTTGATCCATATATATCATGTTAATTATGAATAAAATAATTACAAATAAATTATAATAACCATTAAAAACAAAATTTAATTGGGATGCCTTGCATATTCCAAAACGACATCGCAATTTGTCAAAATATACATATGCGAGTGATTGTGTTCCTCCACTAATAGGCGTCGCGTCTCCCTTTTCCACTTAAACGTCAAATTTGTGCAAATATTTCTGGCACATACACTGTATAACTTGGTTTTTCTCCTCCATCATCATGTCGTGTATGTCGTCTATTTTTTGTTTGGACTTGCGATGGAAAATAGTAGCTGGTAAAGTTAGATGTTTCTTCATTAATATTTTGTGCGACGATTTAACCTTCAACCCTAGCAAGATTTTTAACTTTTTTCTTTAGGTGGAACATATATCTCTCAAAAGGATACATTCATCGGTACTGAACAGGTCCTCCAAGCGTTGCTTCTCTAGGGAGGTGAATAGGAAGAAGTTCCATAACATCAAAAAACACTGTTGGAAATATTTTCTCCAGGTTACAAATGAAAACCGGTATTTTTACTCCAAATTTTGGATATCGTCTGTAGTAAGTGATCATATACATAAATCTCGGAAAAAGGCACTAATCCCTGCTCCTCTAAATCGTCATTAAATTTTGATCTAGAGCTCAAAATTACATGAATCAAAAACCCACGTTAATCTAGCTCAATTTTCAATATTTATACAACGTTTGAAAATAAAAGAGCTAAGACAAAGCCTTCAACTAATTCAAAGGACCCCAAACTGTGTGATGCCATGCAATATGCTTCATTTATAATCCTTTACTCAAGGAGCACCAATGATCAGTTTAGAATAATCATTTAACTGGCGGATAACCTTGACATGTACGTACTAAATTGTTTGAAACTTTTGATTTATAGTTCAAAATGAAACGAATCCAACGCCCACGTTAAGCTAGCTCAATTTTGTATATTGTGATTCAATTTAAGACCAAAATAGCTACAACAAATATTCCAAGTAATCCAATCTATCCCAAACTGCTGGATGGCATGCTTTATGCTCCATTTGTAAACCTTTGCTCAATGAGCACCAATGATCGGTTTAGAATTATAATTTTCACTACCTGATCAACTTGACATGTTTGGACTGTATCGTCTTTAACATTTGACTTGGAGCTCAAAATGACATTAATCGAACGCCCACATTAATCTAGCTCTATTTCCAATATTGTGACAACATTTGAAATTGAAATAGCTACAACAAAGCCACCAAGTAATCCAATGTATCCCAAACCGCGTGATTCCATGCATTATGCTTCATTTATAAGTCTTTACTCAAGGAGCACCAGTGATCAGTTTAAAATTATCATTTAACCGGTCGATAACCTTGACAAGCCCTCATTAAATCATCTTAAACTTTTGATTTAAAATTTAGAATTACACGAATCCAACGTTCACATTAAGCTTGCTAAAATATTTTATATTGTGACAAAATTTATGGATGAAATAGCTACAAAAAACCCTCCAAATTAATCCAGTCTATCCAAAACTGCGTGATGCCATGCATTATGCTTTATTTTTAAACCTCTTCTCTTTGAGCACGAATGATCAATTTAGAGTAATCATTTTAACTAGCTGATCAACTAGACATTACACAATAAATTATTTTTAATATTTGATTTAGAGCTCAAAGTGACATGAATCCAACACCCACGTATCTAGCTCAATTTTAATTATTGTGACAACATATGAGAATGAAAGAGATCTCACAAAGCCTCCAAGTAATGCAGTGTATCCCAAACTGCGTGATGTCATGAACTATGCTTCATATATAAGCCTTTACTCAAGGAGCACCAATGATCAGTTTAGAATGATCATTTTTACTGGTCGGTCAACTTGACATGTTTGCACTAAATCGTCCTTAACTTTTGATTTGGAGTTCAGAATGACATGAATCCAACGCCCACGTTAAGCTAGTTTAATATTCTATATTGCGATAAAATTGGAGACTAAAGAGCTACCACAAAGCCTTCAAGTAATCCAATGTATCCCAAACTGCGTGATGCGATGCATTATGCTTCATTTATAAACATTTACTCAAGGAGCACCAATGATCAATTTAGAATGATCATTTTAACTAGCCGATCAACTTAAAATGTCCGCATTAAATCGTCCAAAACTTTTGATTTAGAATTCATAATGACACGAATCCAAAGCCCACATCAAGCTAGCTCAATATTCTATATTGTGAAAAATATTTTGGCCAAAATAGCTACGACAAAGCCTCCAAGTAATCCAATGTATCCTAAACTATGTGATGCCATGCATTATGCTTTATTTATATGCCTTTACTCAAGGAGCACCAATGATCAGTTTGGAATAATCATTTTAACTACCCGATCAACTTGACATGTCCGCACTAAATCGCCCGTAACTTTTGGTTTGAAGTTCAGAAGGACACTAATCCAATGCCCACGTTAAACTAGATCAATTATATATTATGACAAAATTTTAAACCGAAATAGCTGCGACGAAGCATCAAAATAATCCAATGTATTCGAAACTACGTTATGCCATGCATTATGCTTCGTTTATAAGCCTTTAGTCAGGGAGCACCAATGATCAGTTTAAAATGATCATTTTAACTACACGATCAACTTGACAAGTATGCACTAAATCATCCATAACTTTTGATTTAGAGTTCAGAATGACTCGACTCCAATGCCAACGTTAAGCAAGCTCAAGTTTCTATATTGTTGTAAAATTTAAGACCAAAATAGCAACGACAAAGCCTCCAAGTAATCCAATGTATCCCAAACTGTGTGATGCGATACATTATGCTTCATTTATAAGCCTTTACTCAAGGAGCACCAATGATCAGTTTAGAATTATCATTTTAAGTGGCCGATCAACTTACAAGTCCGCACTAAATCGTTCGTATTTTTTGATTTATAGTTCAGAATAATACAAATCCAACACCCACGTTAAGCTAGCTCAATTTTCTATATTCTGAAAAATGTAAGATTGAAATAGCTATGACAAAGCTTCTAAGTAATCCAATGTATCCTAAACTGCGTGATGCCATGCATTATGTTTTGTTTATATGCCTTTACTCAGTGAGCACCAATGATCAGTCTAGAATGATCATTTTAACTAGCTAATAAACTTGATATGTCCGCACTAAGTCGTCTGTAATTTTTTTTATAGTTTTGAATGACACGAATCCAACGCCAACGTTAAGCTAGCTCAATTTTCTATATTCTGACAAAATTTAAGATCGAAATAGCTATGAAAAGCCTTCCAAGTAATCTAATCTATCCCAAACTGCGTGATACCATGCATTATGCTTTTTTTATACGCCTTTACTCAATGAGCGCCAATGATTTAGAGCTCAAAATGACATGAATCCAATGCCCATATTAAGCTAGCTCAATTCTCCATATTGTGACAATATTTGAGACTGAATGAGGTACGACAAATCCTCCAAGTAATCCAATGTGTACCAAACTGCGTGATGCCATGCATTATGCATATTTTATCAGTCTTTACTGAAGGAGCAACAATGATCAGTTTAGAATGATCATTTTCACTGGCAGTTCAACTTTACATGTACGCACTTAATCATTCATAACTTTTGATTTAGAGTTCAGAATGACACGAATCCACGTTAAGCTACCTCAATTTTCTATATTATGACAACATTTGAGAGTGAAAAAGCTACCACAAAGCCTTCAAGTAATCCAATGTATCCCAAGCTGCGTGATACCATGCATTATACTTCATTTATAAGCCTTTACTCAAGGAGCACTAATGATCAGTCTAGAATGATCATTTTAACTGGCCGATCAGCTTGACATGTCCGCACTAAATCGTCAGTAACTATTGATTTAGAGTTCAGAATGGCACTAGTCAAACGCCCACGTTAAGCAAGCTCCACTTTCTATATTATGACAAAATTTAAGATCGAAAAAGCTATGGAAAAGCTTCCAAGTAATCCAATCTATCCCAAATAACGTGATGTCATGCATTATGCTTCATTTATACGCCTTTACTAAATGAGCACCAATGACCAGTTTAGAATGATCATTTTAACTAACTGATCAACTTGACATGTCCACACTAAATCTTCTTTAACTTTTGATTTAGAATTCAAAGTGACATGAATCCAACACGGACATTAAGCTAGCTAAATTTTCCATATTGTGACATTTGAGACTGAAAGAGCTACGACAAAGCCTCCAAGTAATCCAATGTATTCCAACTGCGTGATGCCACGCATTATGATTCTTATATAAGTATTTACTCAAAGAGCGCCAATGATCAGTTTAGAATGATCGTTTCAACTGGCTTTTCAACTGGACATGATACAAGCCTCGATCCAAGGCTTATATGCGCGTTCGCTGTTTGGAGAAGGTTAGGTGAGAAACTCGACCTTAGACTTCTTGGATAGGGGTTTTTGGGTTGGTATTCGATGGAGGGGTGAAGTGAACCACACGAGGGGTGATGAACCTCGTGATAAATCACAAACTTAGAGCTAGGAGGGCTGGTCTCAACTAGGTTCTAAGCGCACAAGATTCTTAGAGAGAAAACTTGTTGGGGAAAAAGTTCTATCTTTATTAATATCAAAAAGGTTGTCCAACTACAATGCTGGAAGGAGCCTTATTAATATGCTCGACAGCTTGACCTTCTAGGGTCGACTCAAATAAAGAAAAGGAAAGTTTACAAAAGTGCACAAATGGAAAAGATACAAAAGTGCATAACCGAAAAAGGACCTATTCCTAAAATGGTTTTGACTCAAAAATGTAAACAATCTAGATCCTACCCTACAAAACAGAAAGAGGCATATATTCGAATTGAAACTTACTTTACTTACCTCACGGCCAAGAAATGGAAGGTGGCCGTCCTTGTGGCATGCACGCGCCTTGCTCCTAGTCTTCGACTTGGAGTAGGGTTAGGATTCTTTGGGCCCTGACCTCTCTTGCCACTAAAGCCCAAGTCTCTGAAGTCCCTTGCATTGTTGAGAAGCCTTTGGACTCTTCTTTGCACTTCTGGCCCATTGTCTTTAGTCGATCTTCCTCTAGGAGCTTGTCGACCCATAAGCTGAACTTGTGGAAGAGTGCTCTTGATCTGCTCCTTGTCATTGCTCCTGGTGGCACTACTGGTGTGGAGACTTCCTCTAGATGCATGTCCTGAAGCTGGTAGCTTATCTGGTCCGAGTTTCCTTGTGTAGAAGTTGAAATGCTCGTGTACTAGGCTGGATCGGCTGTACCGGTTGGACTGTGCGATGTACTGGCCAGAATGCCTTCAGGACCGGCCAAGTTGATCCGGGAGTTGGCGGCATCACCAAGGGGACCGGCGGTGTCAGCCACGTCGCCAGCAAGTGTGCCAGAAGCTTGGGCCTCTCCGCCGGCAATGCTGATCGGTCTGGTCCTATTGGTCGCGGGTCCGGCAGTACTGCTTGGGCCGGCAGATGTGCCAAATGGACCGGCTGTCTCGGGCAAGCTTCCTGGTCGGCCAGTCTGGTCTCCTGGCTGGACATACGACCTGATGTCCTCATCATCCCCTCCCTCTTCAGTAGGTTTTGACCTCAAAACTGGTTCATCTGCATGGAAAGGGGCTAAGTCAGTTACGTTGAACGTGTTGGACACATTAAACTCACCTGGGAGCTCGATCTGGTAGGCGTTGTTGTTGATCCTCTCCAGCACTCTGAATGGTCCATCTCCTCTTGGTGCTAGCTTGGAACTCCTTAGGTTGGGGAACCTCTCCTGCCGTAGGTGTAGCCACACCCAATCGCCTGGTTGAAAGATCACCTCCTTTCTTCCCTTGTTGGCATGAGTCACGTGCTGCCCGGTCCTCTTCTCCAAGTTTTTTGCTACCTTCTGGTGTAACTTCCTTATGAACTCTGCCTTGGATGCTCCATTGAGGTTGGTCATCTCTGCTGGTGGTAGTGGTGTTTGCTCCAATGGGGTGAGAGGGTTGAAGCCGTATACTACTTCAAATGGTGTCTTCTTGGTTGCTGAGTGCACGGCTCGGTTGTAAGCGAACTCTATGAATGGCAGGCACTCCACCAAAGTCTTGAGGTTCTTCCCTAGTGTAGTCCTGAGAAGAGTTGATAGTGTCCTGTTGACAACTTCAGTTTGGCCATCGGTTTGAGGATGGCAGGTGGTAGAGAAGAGTAGCTTCGTGCCTAGCTTCCTCCAAAGGGTCCTCCAGAAATGGCTGAGGAACTTGGTGTCCCTGTCTGATACGATGGTCCTTGGCACTCCATGAAGCCGTACTATCTCCCTGAAGAACAGCTCAGCTGTTTGCGTGGCATCATTGACATTGGCACATGGAATGAAGTGTGCCATCTTGGAGAATCTGTCCACCACTACAAAGATTGCATCTTTGTGGTTGATCTTGGGCAGACCTAGAACAAAATCCATCGAGATGTCCACCCATGGATGTGTTGGTATGGGAAGTGGGAGATACAACCCGTGAGGTTGCACTCGGGACTTTGCCTTCTTGCAAGTAATGCATCTTGCACAATGTGCTTCTACTGTCCTCTTGATGTGTGGCCAGTAGAAGTGCTCCTTGACCACTACTAGAGTCTTGTCGACACCAAAGTGGCCCATGAGTCCTCCTCCATGAGCTTCTCGGATGATAAGCTCCCTTAGTGATCCCTGTGGTATGCACAGCCTTCTTTCTCGGAACAAGAATCCATCATGGATGTAGAATTTGCCATGACTCCCTGTGCTACACTCCTTGTAGCTCTCAGCAAGGTCAGGATCATCCTTGTATAGATCCTTGATGTGCTCAAATCCTAGGACTTTTGCCTCCATGGTTGATATCAAGGCAAACCTCCTTGATAGTGCATCGGCTACCACATTGTCTTTGCCCTTCTTGTACTTGATGATGTACGGGAAGGTTTCTATGAATTCCATCCACCTGGCATGTCTCCTCTTGAGATTGGTTTGCCCTCTGAGGTGTTTGAGAGTCTCATGATCAGTGTGGAGCTGTGAACTTACAACAAAACCTAAAAAGACAAGTTTATCAGTACAAAAGATGCACTTCTTGAGATTGGCATAAAGCTCTTCTTGTTGAAGGGTTTTAAGTACCATCTCAAGATGTGTGAGGTGTTTTCGTAGGCACTTACTATAAACTAATATATCATAAAAGTAAACCACTACAAACTTACTGATGTACGCCCTAAGAACTTGGTTCATAAGGCGCATGAAGGTGCTTGGGGCATTAGTCAAGCGAAATGGCATGACTGTCCACTCGTAGAGCCCTTGCTTTGTCTTGAAAGCAGTCTTCCACTCATCACCTTCCTTCATTCTTACCTGGTGGTATCCACTTTTGAGGTCTATCTTGGGGAAGACCGTGGCTCCACTCAGCTCATCTAGCATGTCATCCAGTCGTGGTATTGGATGCCTATACTTGACTGTGATGTTTTTGATTGCTCGGCAGTCCACGCACATGCGCCAAGTCCCATCCTTCTTGGGCACTAGTAGCACTGGTACGGCACATGGACTGAGGCTCTCTCGAACATATCCTTTCTCCAGGAGTTCCTT